>OY728165.1:512091212-513341212 GCA_963277665.1 Viscum album
GGATCCAAATCGACCGATGCTCACCCATCGAACATGACTGAATTCTACATAAGATTTGTGTAGAGAACCCAACAATTTTATTTGTCAAGGAGGGGATGACAGTTGGCTCTGCAATTATGATGAACATGGAGAAATCTGCACCCGATCGTGAATCACCACATGGGTTTTCACCCATCCAACCTTTCGTCGCACCACCCCTCGTCTATAAACACTCGTATCCCCTTGATATCAAAGGACGGATACTCCAACCATTCACCTTATAATCTCTCAAATTGAGAATAGCATCCTCCTTAGTGAAAAATTATCTCTCTCAGGTAATTGAGAATTGTGGAGCGCCCTTCACATAGATCAAATACAAACCCTCTTCAAAGTGGTCCGCCCTTCCCAGAGCCCACAATCAATCGCGAATGAATGATATCCTCAAGGTGACTTGTCTATTCTCCAATCACACACGCTTCGCGAGGTACCATCCATACATTTGTGAACACTATGCAATGGTAGGGTCCTTGTGCATCACGAAGTACATTGCTTTGCAGTAATATGATTTCTACAGTAAACTTTCTTCATGAAGTCCTACTCCACAAAGGCCATTAAAAATCATGATACACCACCCATATATACCTATGTCCTATACCTAGGTTAGACTACCACTCATCGTGAATTATACCCATTCAGGATGCCCCTATATTTTACAGAACACCAGATCTTTGTAAGGTTCCTTTATGTGACGCCAATTGCCTTGAAAACCATTCTACTATATGACCCTCTAGGATTGTATGATGTTATTTCAAGGCCCCTTGGGATGTGCTCTATGATTCATTGATTAGCCTTATGCTTATTCAGATAGGCACACTAATGTCTATTTCTTCTTTGTATAGCCACACTAATGTGTGCCCATCAGTTGATCATTCCACGACACTCCCTCAACACTGCATTCCCAGTGCCTTCCCTTCACCAATGGATAAAGAGTTTCAGTTATGTATGTTCTAGGGGTCTAGAGTGAACCTTCCTCATCTGAGGAGGAAGACGTTAAATAGCCAATCACTATAATTCAAAGCTCATTATGTTAAATTGTGGCCTTGCCCCATTCTACTCACATAGGGTCCCCCATCTCAAACACTTTCTATTCCCACTCATCTCCATGGTAGTGAGATCATCCACACATGTAATGAGATCATATTTGTTGGAGTGGTTCCAGTTTATGGGGAAGGGAATCCATCATGGTGTAAGCACCTAGCATTTCTTGTAGAAGTAAACACCCCCACTCCTCCTCTTTTCTTTCATGCCAAAGACCATAGGATTAATAGGCATAAGGACCTTCGTTATCCCATCCCTCTCCCTCTACAATTTGTCACCACTGGGCCTATATCCATGAGAATGTCCCAATATCCATCTCCCTGGGATGATGACCACATGTAGTCCCATTTTTTCACTTTGGGATACATACCACGTGTATCCGTCTCTCCAATTCCCATAGACACACATTTTTCAATGTGATCATATTGACTTTGTTGCCTCTGGTTTCTTGAAACGAGTATGACTCATGTGGGATTAGAGTAAGCATCAACCATGAAATCCTATATGGGCCACCATAGTGTGTAATCCCCAAATTTCATTCCTAACTATGTGAGTTTCTATCCTAGTCTCCATGGCAATGAATATAGGAAGCCTCCCTGAGGTTCAAGCCCAACAACTATTTGTCTTGACCCCTTCAAGTCGGCTCTCCTCCATCCTGCATGACGTTAAACTACTTGAATCATATAAAAAATGTTGATGATGATCCTTATCTCCTTGTAAAGGTACCTAGGAAGCCTCCCTGAGGTTCAATCCGAACAACATATTGTCCTGAACATTTCACATTGGTTCACCTTCATCTCAGATGACATTAAACTACATCCACCATTCCGAACTATGTGCAATTTGATCCTTGCCAAGGAAAGGAATATAATAATCCTTCTTGAGGTTCATTACCAACACCTACTAGTCTCGACACCTTCAAACTACGTGGGTTTTGAACCTTTTCTCCATGGTATGGTAAGTTGGAAGCCTCCCTAAGGTTCAATCCCAACACCTAATTGTTTCGACCCCTTCACTTTGAATAACATTCATTCTACGTGATGTTTAACTTCATCCACCATCTGAACTACATGGAAATTGATTTTTGTTCCCTTGGAAATGTACATAGAAAGCCTCATAGAGGTTAAATTCCAACCCTTAGTTGTCTCGACGGCTTCAACTCGGTTCACCTTCATCCTTCATGATGTTTAACTACATCCACCATCTGATCTATGTTATCATTCTTCCCCATAACCTAGGAAAGGTATATATGATTCCTAAATGAGGTTCAAGCCAACACTTACATTTCCTAACCCCTTCACATTGGTTCACATTTATTTTAGATGATGTTAAACTGTATCCACCAGTCTGAAATAACCAAAAAATGCTCATTTCCATGTAAAGGTATATAGTAATCCTCCCAACGGTTCAATCCCAACACCAACTTGTCACAACAATTCACGTCAGTTCACCTTATCTCACAAGATGTTAAACTACATACTATATTTCAAACTATGTAGACATTGATCCTTGACATGGAAAGGTATGGAGGAATCCTCCCTGAGGTTCAAACCCCACACCTACCTATCCTTACCCCTTCACATCCCTTCACCTTCATTCTGCATGATGTTAAACTCCATCAACCATTCCAAACTACGCATACATTGATCATTTTCTCTGAGGAAAGGCATGTAGGATGCCTCCCCAAGGTTGAAGGAAAACACCCAATCGGTCCCAACCATCATCACATTTTCCCAAAATACATTATATATTATGAATTTTAACTAAAAGGTTTTTTATCCTTGTCTCCTAGAAAATGTCTATAGGAAGAATTCATGGGTTCCAACCCCATTCGTTAGAAATATAAGGTCTTTCCCATTGGGTGGTATGTTGTATTCACCCAATCGAATACATGCCTTTTTGTTCCCTCAAACAGAGGGAAGTCATTTGTGTTCCCCAAATTGTGGTAAGAAAATGTACCCCAATCGACGGTAAGCTGTTGTGATTCCTAATCGTCGATAATCCGTTGTTTCCTAATATGCAGTAATCCCTTTTCAACCCCAACAATTGATAATCCATTGGAACCTCAATTGACTGTAAGATATATTGTATGACAACCGAAGGTAAAATGATGTGAATCCCTTCACCTGGACCCACATCACTTGTCCACCCCCCCCCCACCAGTCAATAGAGAATTATGATCTTCTAACCATTTGTAAGCCCGAGTATATCATCAGATTGTTGTCTTTTACACACACCCCAATTCTATACCATATTCAGAACTAAGTGGAAATTGATTCCCTTCCACGAGTATACTTAGGAAGCCCCCCTGAGGTTCAAGCCCATAATTACTGTCTAATCTTAATATCTCCCTCTAGACTATGTGTTTTGAGATTTTCATGCCTCGACCTTGAGGTTTTACACTCTCTGGATCCCATATATGTGTCCATTCCCACAAGGCACATCCTTAGGTTCCCCATCTCATCGCCAATCTATGCGGACATTGATTCCCAACCACACAGATATGTAGGAAGCCTTGTTGAGATTCAATCCCAAGGATTCCATCACAGTCATGACGGTTCCATCTCAATCCCCAATAAATTCATTCACCTATCAATATCCATCACAACTCTAACCCGAGCCACAACATCCTAGAGAGATCATGTTATAATATTTCTCCATATTCCTAGTTGTAATTTTGCAACTAACCACATGTTAAAACAAACATTAGTGATCCCCACAAGGTTACCACCCATCTGATCCACCCACATCACTATTCTGATCTGTCTAATCCTTCTCCTCTAGACGTTAAAATCATGAGATAACCGGTATTAAAAATGGGAAGTTCAGGAAATCCTTAGATACATGCATATTGAATATAAATCCTCACATTAGGTATGGGATTCCATGGGCTTCAATGCCCTTGAGAAGATCAGTCATAAGGGGAAGAAACCCAGATGCGTTACTGTTCCAACGTCGAGACACACTAGCGATGTCCAACGTGACAACTCCTCCAACCAAAGGATGATACCATGACCAGACCCATTGGAATGTATAGACAAAATAATCTTAATTAAGTGGAATCAATGATGAAATGGAACTCAGAAAGAGCTTCTATAATATCCTTGTATCAAATCATTTCCTAGAAATGTTTTGGCCGACTGTGACTGAAACCATCAGTGCGCCAGAATCTCTTAACCTAGAAGAAGTTGTGTGCTTTCACCAATCCCAATGGGTGTCACACATGTTTTCTTTATTATAAGAGAGTTTCCAATACACATAGTTAGGAACACATTGATGAAAATTTCCAGTAATGTCGTATGGTTGACCTAGCTACACTCCCTATGGATCAGCGCCCTGAGTCGCACGGTTGATACCAAACCCTCCAGCAATGATGCATTCAGAGCATTAAAGTTCCCTACATGATTATCAAGGTGGCTTCACCAACATTTAGGTCCATGGATGGGTGCAGTATGCCACCTTACATTTTGGTTCTATCTGTCGTTATCCTAACCTGTGTGGTGATATCAAGGATATGCATCTAGGTAGAGTAATAGTAAACATGCACGATTTATAAGAGGGTGGGAACGATTAAGGGAAACATGATGGGGACATACACCATGGAGGAGTTTCAAAAATATTAGATTTTGTTGGATGGGTTACTCATTAGTAGATAAATTTAATGGGGTTTTTTATACATACAGAGCCATTATCCATTGGCCAGATCCCAATACGGGTAAAGTTCATCCTAGAGCCATCAAATCTTATGACCCTTCTGGGTTAGTGAAAAAATATGGGGGGTGATCCCAAAAAATCCTCATTACATCAATAGCTTTCAGAGCACAAAAATATGGTTGATTATGTCCTTGCTGAAAGTGTTGTTGATTGGTGGCTAGACTAAGGTGATCCTCGAACGGGGTAGCTGGGGAATCTATAAATTTCTATAGATGAGTTGGCCATGGGTGACCCTAACCATCATACCCACGTAGATAGAATAGTGTTTTGGACTTATTGTAAAAGGTTGAGGTATGTAACACCCCGAGCTTCCACGATACGCTTCTCATTCAATAATGAAATAGATTGCATTGTACGCAACTTCGAGTTCTAAAACACCGCGACTAATCAAAGTAGCCGTTATGAATAGTAATAACCACTTTTTAAAATTATAGAAATTTTATATTTCAAAATGGACTTCATTTTTGGATTCAGAATATCGAAATTAGCCTATGTGGAATTTTTGGTATTTTTCTGAGAACTTCTAATTTTTTATGAGTAGTGAAAAATACATTAAAATAACTTTTTTAATCAAAATAATATATTGTGATAAATTATACTATTTAGTGGTTTTAAGGTATAATTAGAATATATTTTTAGCATTTTATCCAATGGTGGTCATTAGAATTAATTTAACATTGAAATTGGACATAAACAATTGCCAATCATTTGATATAAATTGTTTCTTAAAACATGCTATTTGTCGTAATAGCGGGAATTAATTATAAAATTAATTAATGCAACTTATATGTTTGGAATTTTGTAAAATAGACATCATTTTTGCATTCAGAATATCAATTATAGCTTAGGGTGAAATTTTGGCCTTGTTCTGAAAAACTTCAATTTTTGATGAATAGAGAAACCACTAAGTGCTAGTTAAATAACTGATTTTTCGTTTAAATGAAATATTACCACTTCTGTGATTTGATTTTCAAAAATACAACATACATGGTTGTCATTAAGAAGTAAAATGTGGTTCAATGAGATTAAAATAATTTTTTGGTGAATAGTTACTTTTAAGTTCTTAATCGCGATTAGAGGTAATTAGTGTAGTTTAAGGTAAAAATAATGTTTTCATAATATGATTTGAGCTTGACACATGTCCCAACCTCATTGGTTGTGTCATGGCCGACCATGACAAGCCATGGGTCAACTTGGGGACCCCATGGATCCACTTTTGTTGGGAAATGACATAAATTACTTTTTATTTAATGTTAAAGTGAAAATGACACTAACATAAATTGTTTTACTAAAACAGTTTTTAAGTGGGGTTACACAAGTCCAAATATTGACTATAAATATTCATTAGAAAGATAAAAAGATTTCATACATCATAGTATTTTTTTTTTAATTTTTACACAATAAATAAATTAAATTATGTATGACATCATTATGGTGCAGTGATGACCTCATTATTTAACGACTTAAATAAAATGAGAAGATAATGCAAAATCCAAGGCTTACACTTGTCCAAAGAATATTAGATGAGGAGAATTCGAAACCTTATCACCTTAGCCTCGAATTATATAAGTGTGGGACCTTTAGAATCCGAAAATCATTGTGAAATAATGTAACATTTCAATCTTTCCAAAAGTGCCCCTCCTCTCCACTTATAAAAGGCCCCCACCTCTCCCACATTATTCACACTATCAAGCCATTTGGCTCGGCCAAACTCTGCCCAAATACTCTCCCAACTTCCCACTCTTACTCCTAGAATCGTCACTTTGGGCAGAACGCTTCCGAAGGAAGCCTTTGGATCAAATCAAAAAGAGTTACCCGATTTTGAGGTAATGTCTTCTCTAATGTTGTTTTGTTTTATTTTTCTTCTCCAACCCCCTAAACTCTTTTTATTCATTTATTTTGTAACAACACCAGTATCCTAAATATACTAGGATGTTGTTATAAGAGGGATTCGAGCAACACATACACACACCTACATCTAATGGTTAATGAACATACGGTTTCTGTGGATGGCGAATTTCTGCCTCACGAAATGATGATTGTTCAACACTCATATAACACCTTCAAAGGTGGCCATTAAGATGTCACTATATTTATATATGATATATAATGTGTTTATGTTTTACTTATGCTTCTGTATTTCTCATTTATGGCATAATTTATGATTTCCATTAAGGGTAAAACACGATAATTTCATTTTAGGAAGTGAGGACTACCGCCCCCTCAAAGTGATTTGAATCGTTAATGCCATATGTGGGATGTATAAAGGATGGAGTAAATGGTATTATACACTATATTATAATGGAATTATATTATACATTTATATCATTATGATTTCGTTCCATTAAATATGAAATTGAAATGAAAGTAGCGTTCATGCGTACGTACGGCTTACCATCTCCCTGAACGGTGCATTTCATTTCTACCTCTAAATGTTATGTAATATTATAAATGAATGTATATACAGGATATATAAGATATATATTTCATCTAAATAATGAATATAATTCTTGAGATAATGGATATTCTACCACATAAACAACTTGTAATTATAAGAAGTTTATTGTTGACTCAAGTACCAAAGATCGACAAAACGACCGTTATTAACTTAAATAACTACATAATGTTCATATCATTGTAATAAGTGATATAATAAGGATAATGAAATTGAAAATGGTTCTTAATAAGGTATATATTAACTCTAGTTTATTATTCAGGAGGTTAAAGAACGGTTGAGTCAAGTCAGACACGAGGTAAGGGAATTTCTTAACCCAATTTCCCATATATGGGTTAATCTCCTACTTTCAAATTATGTCATGATATTATTATGTCCTATTTTGTATTTTTACATTCATTATGTGTAACTATAGTGAATACACATAATATATATATTTTATTTTAAAAATTGTCTTTGTAAGGACTTCGTCTCAATCTCCTTTCATTGAGGCATATTTGGTTTTATACACAAATTTCTTTTATACGGTGTATAAACCACTTTGACTTTTACGTTTATTCAAAAAGAATCTTTTTTATACGAAGCGTTTAATAAACAACAAAAGGGAATGTTTTTGTCGTACGTATGTGGCGAAACCGACTTCCCCGCCGCCATGCCCACTATTTGAGTTTCGGCTTCCTCTATAAGCCATACCCTTTTTTTAATGAAAAATAAATACCACGTTTTACTTTTCTTTTATTTTGGTATTTAAAATTGTTTTGAAAGAGTTTTTATTATATCAATGTGTTGTATTGATATCTTGTGATTGAAATGTGGAAATGTTATGTTTCCTTTATGCATGTTTTATGTGATACGATTATGTTATGGTTTATGATATGTTTAAACCTATTCATATGAGGAATGTATTGGACTTAATAAGTGACGGGTGGAGCCCGCTATAGCTCCTCGATGCATCGGTAGGTCTCATGAGACAACTAGACATGGAATTGGCCGAGGCCCTTTCCCAATTTGATTTATGGTTTTGGCCGAGGCCTCAATAATTTTAGACGTCTTGGCCGAGGCCTTGACAAAATGTTTCAAAATGTCCGGCATTATACATTCCCTCATTATGAAAGTGGTTATTGCTCTTTCATGTGATTATTCGTCTAGTAGAATATCCATGTGAGTAAGTAAGTGGCATTATTTTATTTTACTTTTTCCATGTTATGCTGATGTTCAAGTTTAATAAGGCTTTTGTTTAGATATACATTGCCTTAAATGTTTATGTTTATTTATGAAAGCTTCTGCAATATTGTTATCCTTACTGAGCATCTGAGCTCACCCCTTTCAATGTTTTGATATTTTCAGGATGTGAAGAAGTATTTTATGAATGACATGCAGGGATAGTCAGAAGAAGATATGAGTGTGGACTATGAAGACTTTGTTATTAGTTTTTCACTTTATGATGTAATGTAACACTTATGAATGTATCTAGTGTTTCCAAGGATACTAAACTAATCGGTCTTTTGAGACTTGATCTTTTGTGATCATGCCAATGTTATGGAGTAACACACCGGCTCTGGGTAGCTGGGGTCGGGGCGTTACAGTTGGTATCAGAGGCAGTTTAGTACTAACCTTGGAAGCTAGATTTACATAAACTCTGATTAGAGCACATAGTCCAAAGATAGATTTTGAGGGTTAGTTTAGAAGAACTTCCTAGAATTTTGGTATTATAGAGATGTTATGAGTTTTCCGAGCAATACATCCCTGTCTTGGATAGGAGCAGGTAGAGGCGGCTCTGGCACAGATGTACCTAGGGGTAAAACCCGAAAACACCGCTTTGAGCTAGACTCGAACGGGAACTGGTGCACGACAACGGGCCTTGCTGCACTCTTGGTTACGACACTCCTGGGGGATATTCTTAGGATAATTCTCATTTTATTTACAAACCAGTATGAAGGGTTATGAGTATATACTTCCACAGAGAAAACATTTCTTTTTATGATTATGGATTATATCCATAAATAGTTCAATTTATGTAAAGTGTTTTACAAGTATGGAATTACGTATTTTGATTCATAAACTAATCTAGTTTATGCCATTGTTTAGAAATGGCGCCTAGTGGAAGGAATGGAAACCGTATCAATACACGAACTCCGTGTAGGGATTTCCCTCCTTCTCAAGATAATTATTGTGGATCTAGAGATACAACTGGTGCTGATCAACTTATTACCATACTGGGACAACTCACTCAGGTTATGAATAATAAACTTACTCATATGGAGCACCCTGATCCGCAACGTGGAGGATCAATGCTAGACCGTTTCATGAGGCAACAACCACCAACCTTCAATGGGAGTACAAATCCTATAGTAGCTGAGCAATGGATAAATTCCATAGAGAAAATATTCCATGCCTTGGGGAGTAGTGAAAGGGAGAAGGTTGTCATGGCAGTTTACCGCCTCACTGGAGATGCCGATCAGTGGTGGTCACTGATTCAAAACACAAAGGAAGATGATGACGTATCGAATATGGAATGGAGGGAGTTCAAAGAGCTTTTCTTAGAAAAATACTTTCCTCATGACCATCGAGCAGATATGGAAAGGCAATTTCTGAGTCTGAGGCAGAAGGAGGATGAGAATTTCGCAATGTATGAGGCTAACTTTACAAGGTTAGCAAGGTATGCTGCAGATTACATACGTAACCCAAGAAGTAAGATTGATCGTTTCTTTGATGGGTTAATACCATTTCTCCATCGAGCTTTAGTATCACAATCCTTCTCATCATATGAAGATATTGTCTCGTGTGCTATCAAGACAGAAAAGGAATTCTCTAAGTCTTATGACAACAAAGTAAAGCATGAGAAGAAGAGAACGGTGGACCAAGAGACATATAAAGGGAAAAAGGGAAAGAAGGATTTTCTATTATGTGATAATTGTGGGAAGAATCACCCTGGTACGTGTCTAAAAGGAATTGTAGTTTGTTATAAATGTGGAGAAAATGGTCACCAGGCTCGTGATTGCAAGGGAAAGAAAGAGGCTGTCAAAGTTGAATGCTATAATTGTAGAGAAATGGGTCATTATGCAAATGAATTTCCTAAGCGTCAGGGAAACTTACCTCTGAAAAGGCCAAGGGATCAAGGACAATCTTATGTTGTTACTACAGTTGAAGTAGAATAACTAATGTAATGGTGCTTTTGGACTCATGGATTATATTCTGGTTATTAGAATAATGTGATATATATATAAGGATAGTACTGCAGTACTTGTTGATTTCAGTAAGGTTTTAATATGATGGAGGTAATTATATTTTTAGTATGTGACAATAAGATAAACTTTACTTTGTTTGGGGAAACTGATAAATTGATTTTGGAATTAAGAGACCTTTTAGAGAAAGTCTAGAAAGAGGTATTTTGGATAACTATAAAGGTTGGAGTGGATTAAGTTGATCTTTGGATAGTATTGTTTATGGTTAAAAAATTTATGATGATTATTTTTGGAATATTATGATACTATAGTTTTAGAAAAAGGACAACCTGCAGGGTGGGGCATAACCCGTCGCGTCGGACAAAGCTGAAGGAATCGAACCCACAATCATAGTGCGACAGGCCTTTATTTCCTACCACTAGCCTACAGGAAGTCCCTGGTTATTACAAAATAGTTTTACTAATCTAAATGGTATGTGTTAACATTTTTAACCTTATACAATTAGGATAAATAGAATATTTTTGAGTTCTGTTACCATTTGGAGTAAAAGTTGGGTTTGTGGTAAAAATTTATTAACGAATGAATGTATACATAACAAGTATGTATATTCCCTTACGTTCTTAGTAAATCTCCTAAATAAATTCCTCAACATTATAAAAGGTAACTTAAAACAAAAATGTTGTCGGTTAACTTTTCCAACTGGAGATTCAATGACCGTTTAACCAATCATAGGTTTGTGATTTTCTTGTGGTTAAACTTTCTCCTAATCTTGTTTTCTACAACTCTCCATCAGACCTTGATGGTTTGTTTCTCCTCCATATCCATATTTTCATATAATCCTAGAATGGGCTATATCGGGTGACCTTTGTACTTATCCTGCTTTCTTTTAATGTTATATATTTATTAACCTTATTTCTGATGTGGGTTTTCCTCAAAGGTATTTTATCTTTTCAACCTTTTTTTTTCAAAGAAAAATTTCAAATTGCGAGGACGCAATTTATTGAAGGAGGGGAGAATGTAACACCCCGAGCTTCCACGATACGCTTCTCAATCAATAATGAAATAGCTTGCATTGTACGCAACATCGAGTTCTAAAACACCGCAACTAATCAAAGTAGCTGTTATGAATAGTAATAACTATTTTTTAAAATTATAGAAATTTTATATTTCAAAATGGACTTCATTTTTGGATTCAGAATATCGAAATTAGCCTATGTTGAATTTTTGGTATTTTTCTGAGAACTTCTAATTTTTTATGAGTAGTGAAAAATACTTTAAAACAACTTTTTAAATGAAAATAATATATTGTGATAAATTATACTATTTAGTGGTTTTAAGGTATAATTAGAATATATTTTTACCATTTTATCCAATGGTGGTCATTAGAATTAATTTAACATTGAAATTGGACATAAACAATTGCCAATCTTTTGATATAAATTGTTTCTTAAAACACGCTATTTGTCGTAACAGCGGGAATTAATTATAAAATAAATTAATGAAACTTATATTTTTGTAATTTTGTAAAATAGACATCATTTTTGAATTCAGATTATCAATTATAACTTAGGGTGAAATTTTGGCCTTGTTCTGAAAAACTTCAATTTTTGATGAATAGTGAAACCACTAAGTGGTAGTTAAATAACTGATTTTTCGTTTAAATGAAATATTACCACATCTGTGATTTGATTTTCAAAAATCCGACATACATGGTTGTCATTAAGAAGTAAAATGTGGTTCAATGAGATTAAAATAATTTTTTTGTGAATAGTTACTTTTAAGTTCTTAATCGCGATTAGAGGTAATTAGTGTAGTTTAAGGTAAAAATAATGTTTTCCTAATATGATTTGAGCTTGAAACATGTCCCAACCTCATTGGTTGTGTCATGGACGACCATGAAAAGCCATGGGTCAACTTGGGGACCCCATGGATCCACTTTTGTTGGGAAATGACATAAATTACTTTTTATTTAATGTTAAAGTGAAAATGACACTAACATAAATTGTTTTACTAAAACAGTTTTTTAGTGGGGTTACACATGTCAAAATTTTGACTATAAATATTAATTAGAAAGCTAAAAAGATTTCCTACATCATAGTATTTTTTTTATAATTTTTAGACATTAAATAAATTAAATTATTTATGACATCATTATGGTGCAGTGATGTCCTCATTATTTAACGACTTAAATAAAATGAGAAGATAATGCAAAATCCAAGTCTTAAACTTGTCCAAAGCCTATTGGATGAGAAGAATTCGAAACCTTATCACCTTATCCTCGAATTATATAAGTGTGGGACTTTTATAATCCGAAAAGCATTGTGAAATAATGTAACATTTCAATCTTTCCAAAAGTGCCCCTCCTATCCACTTATAAAAGGCCCCCACCTCTCCCACATTATTCACACCATCAAGCCATTTGGCTCGGCCAACCTCTGCCAAAATACTCTCCCAACTTCCCCCTCTTACTCCTAGAAGCCTCACTTTGGGCAGAACGCTTTCCAAGGAAGCCTTTGGATCAAATCAAAAAGAGTTACCCGATTTTGAGGTAATGTCTTCTCTAATGTTGTTTTGTTTTATTTTTCTTCTCCAACCCCCTAAACTCTTTTTATTCATTTCTTTTGTAACAACACCAGTATCCTAAATATACTAGGACGTTGTTATAACAAGGATAGGAGCTACACTTACACACACCTACATCTAATGGTTAATGAACATACGGTTTCTGTGGATGGCGAATTTCTGCCTCACGAAATGATGATTGCTCAACACTCATATAACACCTTCAAAGGTGGCCATTAAGATGTCACTATATTTATATATGATATATACTGTGTTTATGTTTTACTTATGCTTCTGTATTTCTCATTTATGGCATACTTTATGATTTCCATTATGGGTAAAACGCGATAATTTCATTTTAGGAAGTGCGGACTACCGCCCCCTCAAAGTGATTTGAATCGTTAATGCCATATGTGGGATGTATAAAGGATGGAGTAAATGGTATTATACACTATATTATACTGGAATTATATTATACATTTATATCATTATGATTTCATTCCATTAAATATGAAATTGAAATGAAAGTAGCGTTCATGCGTACGTACGGCTTACCGTCTCCATGAACGATGCATTTCATTTCTACCTCTAAATGTTATGTAATATTATAAATGAATGTATATAATGTATATATAAGATATATATGACATCTAAATAATGAATATAATTCTGGAGATAATGGATATTCTACCACATAAACAACTTGTAATTATAAGAAGTTTATTGTTGACTCAAGTACCAAAGATCGACAAAACGACCGTTATTAACTTAAATAATTACATAATGTTCATATCATTGTAATAAGTGATATAATAAGGATAATGAAATTGAAAATGGTTCTTAATAAGGTATATATTAACTCTAGTTTATTATTCAGGAGGTTAAAGAACGGTTGAGTCAAGTCAGACACGAGGTAAGGGAATTTCTTAACCCAATTTCCAATCTCTGGGTTAATCTCCTACTTTCAAATTATGTAATGATATTATTATGTCCTATTTTGTATTTTTACTTTCTTTATGTGTAACTATAGTGAATACACATAATATATCTATTTTATTTTAAAAATGGTCTTTGTAAGGACTTCGTCTCAATCTCCTTTCATTGAGGCATATTTGGTTTTATACACAAATTTCTTTTATACGGTGTATAAACCACTTTGACTTTTACGTTTATTCAAAAGGAATCTTTTTTATATGAAGCATTTACTAAATGACAAAAGGGAATGTTTTTGTCGTACGTATGTGGCGACAACGACTTCTCCGCCGCCATGACCACTATTTGAGTTTCGGCTTCCTCTACAAGCCATACCCTTTTTTTTTAATGAAAAATAAATACCATGTTTTACTTTTCATTTATTTTGGTATTTAAAATGGTTTTGAAAGCGTTTTTATTATATCAATGTGTTGTATTGATATCTTGTGATTGAAATGTGGAAATGTTATGTTTCCTTTATGCATGTTTTATGTGATACGATTATGTTATGGTTTATGATATGTTTAAACCTATTCATATGAGGAATGTATTGGACTTAATAAGTGACGGGTGGAGCCCGCTATAGCTCATCGATGCATCGGTAGGTCTCATGAGACAACTAGACATGGAATTGGCCGAGGCCCTTTCCCAATTTGATTTATGGTTTTGGCCGAGGCCTCAATCATTTTAGACTTCTTGGCCGAGGCCTTGACAAAATGTTTCAAAATGTCCGGCATTATACATTCCCTCATTATGAAAGTGGTTATTGATCTTTCATGTGATTATTCGTCTAGTAGAATATCCATGTGAGTAAGTAAGTGGCATTATTTGATTTTACTTTTTCCATGTTATGCTGAAGTTCAAGTTTAATAAGGCTTTTGTTTAGTTATACATTGCCTTAAATGTTTATGTTTATTTATGAAAGCTTCCACAATATTGTTATCCTTACTGAGCATCTGAGCTCACCCCTTTCAATGTTTTGATATTTTCCAGGATGTGAAGAAGTATTTTATGAATGACCTGTAGGGATAGTCAGAAGAGGATATGAGTGTGGACTATGAAGACTTTGTTATTAGTTTTTCACTTTATGATGTAATGTAACACTTATGAATGTATCTAGTGTTTCCAAGGCTACTAAACTAATCGGTCTTTCGAGACTTGATCTTTTGTGATCATGCCAATGTTATGGAGTAACGCACCGGCTCTGGGTAGCTGGGGTCGCGGCGTTACAAGGTATGTGTCACCAAATCCACCTGAGCGACGTAATAATCCCCGGGACCCAGCTCAGGTTCTCTCAGCTACTCCACAGGTTGTCCCACCAACCACCCCACAATCCTTAAGGACTACATATCATGTTTATGAACCTGCTAACAAACTAGTGGTCAAGGACCCCCTTCTAAATAGGAACAAAAACCCAGATGATCCGATGGAGGCACTCACTGCTCGTCATGAGGAGTTGGAAACTTGACAGGTGTAAATCCCACATGATGGAATTCCATACCTAGAATGGGATGATTATATGTTGGCAACCCCATGTTTCATAAGTACCATCATCTCCACAATTAATAGGAATGGCAATTCGCTACAGATTTTGACACACTTCATCTTGATTTGTAGACCCATGCTACAACTCCATCTCATCAAGAATCCACCAAACACTGATGTTCCATACAGACATTTTAATGTCATGCATCCGTATGATAATTCAATATTCCCATTAGGTCAATCCCATGCTAGGATGACCTCCATTGATTATTTCATTACATATTCATCTCTACAACCATGAATATGATTTTTTCAAACCTCTTCAAGTTCATATATAGGCCTAGAAAACGTATCATGGACTTTTTTTCTTGGTGGAATGGCCATACCTACTCCTTGGATATAGTTCTAACTACGGAAAATTTGTGGACAATGTGTGTGGGGAATATGAAGACAAAACTGTCCCCCTCTCTCATTACACTTAATTACCAATGGGAATTCCAAGACATATCTGATAAGTCCAAACGAAAATAGTTAGCCTTTTAGAAGGCCAAGCTGGCATGTTAGTTGCCTCCTACAATTTAGTAAAGAAGAGATGCTAGGGTTTATCCTACACTGGTAAACCAAATAAAGGCCCCAAGTAGCCAGATTTATTTCCATTGTAGCCACCTCTACAGCCCCGAAGGGTCCCTCAACCTTAGGTGCAACCTACAACCTAGCAGCACCTACAACATAATTGGCAGGTGCCACCGTGTAACGCTCTGCTACCTCCCAGTTGAGATTACCAGGTCCCACCTCAGTGACAAGATCCTCCAGGACCACGTTAGGACCTAGCTCTTAGACCCCCCTTCCTGTATAAGAGAAACCTAATCTAATTTAACTAGTCTGAGGTCCTTGATTATTTTTTATGTTCTATGGAAATTGTAATGTTACGATTGACTGAGTGTAGGAGTCCATAAGAGGAAGAACTCACTAATCACCCAAATTACTAACCCAAACATAGGTTCTAGTGGAAATCCCTCAAATTATTTTATGTGTTTTAATACTGGCTTCAAGACCATGTTGATACCAATGTAGTCAGATTAGGCCCTGCTATGGCACAAGTGGCATGTGTCTTCGTGAATCCAGATAGTAGCAGTGTCATCGATCGTAAGAGGAAGTCATTTTTGTTAGTGTGGATGCCAGAAGTATAATGACTGGATGGCATGTAAGACAATAAACAATACCCCATGTATTATTTTTTCACATCTAAAATGACATGATCCTTTCTAAGATGTCGCATCACAAGCATCATGTACTACTACGTCAATGGATCGTCTTTCCTTTTTTTAGAATAGTAGGCTTTGCCGACATAATGGAAAACAAAGTCCACCCGCTGATGCAATTGTTATATCATACTCTCGAATAATTAATACTTCCCATGATGGTAGTTTCCCCTATTATCTATCAAGCAGAGATTGATTCTTTTGGTGACTATCAATGGAACACCTTAGTTAACACCGTAGAGCTGGTAAACCCCAACATGATTTATGATGGTGAAGTGGTACAGACAAATCCTCCCAATGTTCCTATTCATCACCAATGACAATGAATCAATGGATATATATGTCATAAGAGTGACTTGGTCAGTACTTCCAGCTAGGAAATTAGTGCCACTAAATCCATATAGCAGGGATGGTCCAGACATCAGAATGCACAACATTCTCATATGGTGTCATCAGGTCATCCACCACTGGCTTCTGTGTTACTTTATTAGGCGGATCCACCTAAACCACCACACAATCAACCATGATATTTTAATAACATGCCACAATAATTTAAACCAGAACTAGTAGCCACTCCACGTGTTTTCACTAGCCATCATCGTTACATTCCCGACACTAGTCAACAGTCGATTCAACCGGAAGGTCCAGTCATACCCACCTGCCACAGAACGACCTCATGTAAGAAGAAGTTCAAACATGGAATAGATGTATGGTGGACTAAATAATATTTACAACATTCTAGTTAGGTTATCTATCCAGGAGGCCCATCAACTATCATTTGTTATGGGTGAAGTACTTATAGAAGCTTTAAAATCCCCCTCAAGATTGTGACAGATGTTGAAGCCGTCGAAGCCTTCAGTGATGATGTCTTCGAGAGTACAGAATGTTAGGACATTATCTCATTTTCACTAAAAGATTATTTCTCTCCCATTAAGGGAAAAAGTTTCCCACTATATATCACTGGCCACATCAATGGCGTGGATATTTCTCACTATCCTATCGACACCGTCAGTGAGATCAACAAGATCCTCACCCAGACCCATTAAAATATAGGGCTATTCTAGGATGACATGAGTCTCTCTAACCTGAGAATCCAAGGTTATGATAGAATTAAACAGACACCGTTTGGCATGATATTCCTAAATTCCACGTTTGGGGGCATAGTTTCCAACACCAAGTTCATGATTGTATTCCAAGACACCACAAGCAATGCAGTGATGAGTAGGCCATGTCTTCACCTATTTGTGGAGGCCCTATCATCGTATCACCAGTGACATTACTACTTCCTTAATGGTTGAGTAGTCATATGTTCTTGTTATTCATGTCCCATTTTATCTTGAAAAGCCCTCTATATAGATGCTGACTATTACAAGAGCAATGAAAATTAGATTCAGACTAAATAGGTTGAACATGATACGGTTGTGACCAACCCGAGGATAGACCTGGAAGATGCCTACACTTTTTTGATCCATCAATTGGAGGCTACAAACATGGATATTGGGAAATGATTTTTTGTTTCTGGAATTAGGGGGAAGAACATTCCAATGTCTAAGAAAAGACACGAGATCATATTGTATTCCTACAAAAATTAGGCAATGGTGATCCCAGAGTCCCCTACCCCCATAAGGAATCTAGATGTCCAACCTATGACAATGGAAGTATACCAAACTGGCGAGTTCTACTAGGTAAGGATGAATCGACTCAAGTTGATGCACCACAACTACTTCCAAATCATCATGTGTGGCCCATTGGGTCGAAGACCAGATGAGATATGATCGCCAATTTTCATTGAAATGGTTTCAGTAATGCAGAATTTCCACGATGCATTATCAACCATGCTCAGGGTAGCACTAGCTTACGATCAGGATCTTTTGACTCATATAAATCTCCTCCAACCAAGTATCTCTCTTCCATAACTATTGAAGAAGATCTTGATGATTCTCCCCCAGCCTTTAAATAGGATGTATCTTCCATGGTCAATGAACTAGTACAGGTGAAACTCAATAGAAAGATGGATCTGAAACCCACATTGATCAGTACCATTATGCCTCTTGAAGAGCAATAATAGAATGTGGACTTCTTGAAGAAACATCCTGATGTATTTTTTTGGAGTTATGATGAAATTACAGGACTAAATCTCAATGTAGTTTTCCATCGCCTCTATCTCCCAACAAATCAATACAGGATTAAGAAGACTCATAGAATGATTCACCCAGAACATTTTTCAACGGTCAAGGCTGAATATGATAAGCTCATCAGATCCAAAATCGTCAAAGTGGTAGAGTACCCCATATGGGTTTCAAAAATTGGGCCTGTCAGGTATACTAACTGATAAATCTGAGTCCACAATGACTTCCAGTATATCTACTATCACTGTCCAAAAGATGATTTCCCCAACTAATGAAGAAGTTGTCGATTTGAGACATCGTTGGGTTCCTGGCCCTCTCATACATGGATGTGCACTCAAGGTATAATCATATCAGAATGGCTCCTGAGGATGAGGATTCTATAGCCTTAAGGGAACCACAAGTTACTTTCTGCTGCTGGGTAATTCCCTTTGGTCTAAATAATTGATGTTCCAACAATCATTGTTCCATGCAACACATATTTATGATGATACATTTGAAAATTGGTGGAATGTTATGTGGATGATCTGGTGGTCAATTCTCGCTAGCTTCAGGACCATCTCATGAATCCTGAGAATGTGTTATGCTTCCACCATTTTCATCATCTGAAACTAATACCATTGAAATGTGCCATTGGGGTAACCACATTAAAGTTTCTCATCATTTTTGTCAGATATATGGGCATCATGATTGACTAAGAAAAGATCAGGCCCATCAACCAGATGTCTCCCATGAGCAACATTCAGGAACTTTTGGGATTTCAATGCTACTTAGCCAACAAACTCTGATTCATCAAAAATAATTTGATCAGTCTAAGACCTTTTCTCGGATCATGATGAATGGTATTTTCAATCCATGGGATGAAACATATGACACTGATATCGAGGAAATCTTGAATTATCTTCTTCAACACTCGATCCTGATTCCACCCATTTCCAAAAATCCACTAGTCCTTTATGATACCTCCTTGTAATGATCTATCAAGGCCATTTTCACACAGAAAAATAATGAGGGACCAAAGAAGTGTCTATATTATCTCAACCACATGTTCATCGATATAGAGACTAGATACACCGCTATAGAGAAGATCTGCCTTTCCCATGTCTTTTCAGTGTGTAAATTGTAACACTACATGAAACACCATGAGATACAACTACTGTCTCGAGCGGATCTGGTGAACTACATCCAAAACCAGCCCATGTTGAAAGGTAATCTAGATTTATGGGCAGTGATCCTCTAGCAGTTTGACAGCAGGTTTTTCCCCCATGAGACTATCAAGGGGTAGACATTGGATGGATTTATTCCACCCATCCAGATCTTGTGGTCCAGTCCCTATACCTTGATTTTCATGATTAGGCAATCCTCTATGTAAACCAAGACATTAAAATCATGAAAATTCACTTTGATAGAGCTTTATAGAGCCCTTCTAGCTG
This sequence comes from Viscum album, assembly GCA_963277665.1. Taxonomy (NCBI): domain Eukaryota; kingdom Viridiplantae; phylum Streptophyta; class Magnoliopsida; order Santalales; family Viscaceae; genus Viscum; species Viscum album. Next base: position 512,111,484 of record OY728165.1, read on the forward strand.
AAATATCAATGACCCCACACTCAACAGAGAATCCCTAGGTTTTGTCTTCATTACTCAAGAATAGGTCATTCTTCCCTATCCATTCTACATATAAGAAGGTTGTACCTATTATGATGGGGTGTACCAAGAACTCATATGTATCTTCAAGTCAGACTTCTATATTGATGTTACCTCTTTCCTGTGAATGGGGACTCATAATTAGTTATAAATTAGATCAACAATGACTATGTCATCATAAATCCAAAGCTCATACCGATGTTGGAACACTCCCTCCAATTGATGACCCATTTCCCATATCTTCCATAGGTTACTAATATCCCTCATTCCCAGAATGGTCGATCCTATGCCTCTACCAACCTAGATGAATCTATTGCAGACCCTGACCAGGATGATTAAATTAACCATGTAGCACACCAGAGATTCATCCCTCCTGTAATAGAAGATGACAATTATTGCCCACTGGTATTCCACCATACCGTCAGTGCATTCACTTCAGGACCCCCATGACCCCTTGATGTAGTTCTAGAAGGGAATCATGACTAGAGGACACCCTTTATTGTGCACATATAGAACTATATCCTCCCAAAAGATCATTCCAAACACGATAAAATCTGAAGTCCCACATTGAAGTTTACCCTCCAGAGCGGTCTTGATCACAAGTTGATCCTCTATAAGCACATGTTTCATGGGGTAATCCTCTACTACATTTGAGGTGTTGATATTTCATAAGTCGTGGAGGATGTTCATGTTGGTTCCATTGGTGCTCATCAGATTGTTTAAAAACTATCTCACAAGATCCGGTGGTTTGGGTATTTTTGTCCCTCTAGGATCCATGACTGCATCGATTCAGCAAAGTGGTGCCCTGAGTTCAAAATTCATGCCAACTATGTGCAACCACTGCCAGAGCCTCTCCACACTACCATGTACTCTATCAACTTTGCAGTCTGGGGATGGGATGTCATGAATCCTTATCCATAAGCGAAAACCCTCCAATATTGTTTCATCTTACCACTACAGATTTCTTTTCTAAGTGGGAAGATGCAATTCTGTAGAAGGTGGTCATAGCCATATCTATTGTTGATTTTTTGAGCTACACCATCATCTACATATTTGGTGTCCCTCATGCCATTATCATTGATAATTGAACAATAATCTGAGCATATGAGTTGATGAAAATGTACACCATGGTAATCATCAGTTCTTACAAAACCATTGACAATCATGTTCTAGAAAGTGGGATGACCGAGGAATTCATAAAAAACCTCTCTAACAACATGCAGAAAATCATTGGTTAGAATAAGAAGAGTTGTTCGAACAATATCCCCATAAACCTTTAGGCTTATCAGAAAATGACTCTCAATTCCATACATGTGACTCCATATTCAATGCGGTATGTAAAAAAGTCTCTAATGCCTATATAGATTCAATTTCATTCATTGCTCGTAGTTTTCTACTATTAGAATGCACAAGATAAGGGAGATGAAATCTGTCTTGTTGAATTGGAAGCGCTCAATGTTAACAGGCCTGTAGCCATGGAAAATCTAGAAAGGCATCAAAAAAAGAAATCTTGGGCATTCAACAAGAATGTTCACCTCTGCTCATTCATTCAAGTTGACATGGTGTTGCCACTAAGAGAAATAATGATACCTTGTAGGAATCCACCCATACTAGAGCCCAAATGAGAAGGAAAATATATCATTCATATGGTCTACCCCAAAGGCAGTACTCCTAAGTTACCCTGGATGAAATACAAATAACTCCTACCTCTAGTTCCAAATTCCACAAGCAATACATTTCTTAACCATGTTTTGGGGGTCCTACATGACATTAAACATATATGTACTATGTGACATTAAACTATATGTCATGCTCATGATGATAAACAGTATTGTGTCCTACATGACTTTAAACTTTTATGCCCTACATGGAATTAATTTTCTATGTCATCCCACAATCTATCAAATTGACAGAGCTATATGACCATAAACTATGATCTGTATTGTCCCACATGATCATAAGTAGTTCCATCTTTTCCACGTGATGCTAAAATGTGTTGTTCACCTAGATTGAAGGATGTAAAACTACTCACCATTCGTCCCTCCAGAACAATAGTAAACTGCTTTGTACCTTCAAGAAGTACATATGGATTGATTCTCATCCTGATTGGATATGTAGGAATACTCAAACAACTCATCTTGAGTCCATCCCCCAGAATCTTCTCATGGACTATTCCCCTTTATTAATGTTATCTTGGAGGATTCGTCATGGTGAATTGTTGGATTATCTTCCCACCACTCTTTTAGAGTTTATGATGACCGCACCATGTGACCCTCCTCATTCTTCTATTAGCCCACATCCTAAATACACAACGATAAATTGTGTGGCCTCTTTTAGAACTACGTATGGCTTCATTACCATCCTTATTTGATATGTATAAATGCCCAGACATTTTATCCATTGTCCTAGGCCCAAAATTCAGTTTCTCCCGTTGGGTTGAAGTACATGGTTTGGTGAAGTATTTATCCACCATTCAAGTCATGTTCATCATGACCACACCATTTATCCCTCTCCATGAATGTTTCCACCTCATTATGCATCCCTCATTACAGTAAAATAAACCTACACATTCATTCCTCACACACCCCCTTTACATTAGTCTCCATCATCTCTCATATCCAAAGGGCCCCTGAATGGCATGGATGTCTAGAATAAGGGATCTCCTAGAATTTTGGGCCAAAGTCCTCGAGGAACTTGAGCAGGCAATCAATACAGTTCCCCCATTGACATGGTCAACGATCAAAACTCATTTGTTTCTCCCAATCCAATTCACATGACGAATATATTGTGTTTTGATCATGGACAAAAATCAACCATCAGCGTTTCCACCATCCCCATATATCCAAAGTATGGGGTGTAGTGATTCATTTTATCTTGTTAACCTTCCAAACATCAGTCTACCTCAAGCAGGAGTTATAGTCTAGATGTTGTACCCTTGTATGTAAGGGAGAGCCAGATCTCATTCCTTATTTCCCACACCGAGCCTTGCTCACAAGGGATTAGGAGTTTTTGTAAGAAAATACCTGCATAAAGGTCATGTGTCCACAGTCCGAGAACTATGACATTAAAATAAGATCAAATTTTCCTCCTTGAAAGGAATTAAGACTAAAAAATATCAGGGATTTCCCGTCTTAGGTCTATCAGCCTTTTTTGTCCCATGGCCCAGTTTCTCACCTAGAATTGTGCGGTGTGGTCTGGAAGCTTTGTCCTCATTCAAGTTGGGATATTTTTTCCACTACGCATACATCCCTCTAAGACCACCCTCTTTCTTTATCCTTACCAGAAGATATTAAACTATGTGATTCACACCATTCTTTGTGTGTCATATAATTTGGGTTTCCTAAACAATTAACAATCAAAAGGTCCTCAAATGGTACAAATGTTTGGCATAAGGTCTATCATACCATTTCAAGCCAAAAACCTCGAAGATCCCTAGTGAAAAATTTATTTGAGTCCCATGTTTTGAATATGGCCAACGGACGTTGCCCAATAGTTATCCCCAATCCGTAGTCACAAAATACAGATACAGTGTAGCGAACATGTTCAACATTTATACTTAATTAGTACATTCGTTCTATTGCCTTATACATAGTAGATATGGTGAATCATCATGTCTACCAATTTTTTCCACACACATGACATGAAATTGGGATTTTTCGGTCCAAGCATTACGGCCATAAACTAAGATCAACATCATACTCACTACACGATTATTATATGGGAACTGGTGGGGACTTATTGATATAGATCCCTCAAACTTTTTATCCCCCTAACCCATGTTAAAATTTGGGCTTTTATTATGTGGTATGATCTTGTGTCCTCAATCACGTTGGGTTACTCATCATGTCATACAAATCCCTTGTTGAGATAACATTCCCCTATATGCGTCCTAGCCAGATGACATAATGTTGAACAACATCCTCAAGAACAACATGTGTCATGATTCCCATCCACATTGGATATATATGATGACCTTAACATTTAGCCTTCAGGTCCATCCCCATTTATTGTGAACCTCATTACCTTTTTTTCCCCCTTGCGTATGTCCTCCCAGTAGAGGGACATGCAGTCTTGTATGAGATTATTTCCTCATTCTCGTCGATTCTATATCAACCATGTCACATACCTCTTTCCTCTAAGATCACTTCTACCCATCATTCCATGATTCTATTTTCAAGTCGGCTTTTCTTATGTTGAGCCCCTCGACCCCCTATAGTAGTTCATAAATGTTCTAATGAGCACTCTGATTCAGAACCTAGAGTGTTGAATCCTACATGGACAAGTTTTCACCCATCCTCACGCTTCATGCTCCCCCTTATTTGGTATTTCATAATCTTTAACACCCAAAACGGCCCCAGAAGAATATAGATGATCTACCTAAGGGCTCTCCTATCATCTTGGATGAATGTCCTCGATGATCTCGAATGAAAAATTGATACATTTCACGTGTTTTGAATATGATAAGCAGTTGAGACCCATTATTTGATCCCATTTCATATATCATGTAATTGATGTTATGCTGTGAACATGATATAATGACCTGAACTTTTGAATAATATCGATTTCCTAAATTTGTGTGTTATATAATTTTATAATCCAGAAATCAATATCCATTTATTAATGAAGTGATATTGTTGTGATTCGACTACTATATGGCCATTGTTCAATATGATTTTTGGTCAATATGATCGTTGGAAACGTTAATCAAAACGTCACAATTATTGATTGTATATACAAGTGATCATGGTTGATTAATATAGAAAGAAGAGTCGATGGCCTCATCAAGTAGACTCAGGCTATACAAATCCCATATGATAGAGATTGGGAAGGTGGTAGCATATCCAGGATTTTCTCTGGACCCTGGGCAAGTTGAGATTCAACATGAGAAGCATGAATGGAATCGTTGAAGGGAGAAGTTCAAGATGATGGAAATCTCCACTCGGGCAATGTTGCTCGAGATGCCCTAATATTATATCACTATAGCACACCTACCACTTAGGTCCAATGTAGGTTTTATAAGGGGATATGTAATGAGGACATAGATACTTCTTTAATCCCTTTTTATAAATAAAATTGTTATTTGTTATTATGGTAAAAAAAATTATTTTCAAATTTTTCTATAAATATAGGATAAATATTGTTGATGAGTTTTTGAAAATGGGTATTTTAAACTATTAGTATAATATTTAAATAATTAATAATGTGAAACTATCTCAAGAAATTGGTCTTCTACAGTTGTAATTTTTATGAAATATAGTGTCTAATAAGATTAACATTATATATTCTAAATATTAAAGTATGAATTTTAAAATACCCTTATGGATAGTAGTGAATAGTACATTGGCCACAAATATAAACATTACCCATGAATACATAAATACAATTAATACATCATGAAAGTGAAAAAATGGTCATAGAATATGTTTTTTTTTATTTTTGTCGGTCATACATATTTTATTCACAATTTTACAAATAATTTAATAATTTAAATTAAACATTTATTTTCAGAAAATTTAATAATTATTTGTTACATTATATTCTTCTGGTATACGATAATATTATGGGAACTTGATTAAATTATCACATTATTACAAAATAAGTTATAGTTTTAGAGTTGTTTTTTTTGAATAAATAATTATTTTAATTAAATATTAATCTGAAAATATTATGAATATTATTTTCATAAAATGGATTCAATTTTTCATTTATATAATCAATATTATATTAGGGTGAATTATTGATATTTTAATAAAATGTTTTGTTTTTTGTGAATAGTGAGAATACAATTTTGAGTTTTGGGTGTTTAATGACAACATTATTGATGTAATAATGGTTAAATCACTTTGGTTAACATGTGAATAGTATGATATGATATTAGGTGTCCCAAGTGGAAAATAGCATGGGAAAATACCATCGGAAAGCCAAATGTTTTTCACATACCATTGATGAGGTGTCCCTTGGAAATTAATTAAATATCCCCTCACTTTTCCAACAAATACCAAGCCATTAACTCATTCAATTATTTAAAAATCCAACTCAAAGAATTTTTAGTCTTTTATTCTCCCAAGATGTCCTAACAAGTTTCCCTCAATCCCACAAGGTCCAAACCATCATGTTTTCGTAGTTACACTTCAGGGTAAGGGAACGTTCAACCTTCCGCTTTTAGTCATGGCTACTTTTATGCTATGACTTTCTGTTTCCATATTTTTTAGTGGTGGTATGTTATAATATAATAATATTACTATAAATTTCAGGTCAAAAGGATGTCATAAAAGTATTCTATCATAAATTTAATTTTTTAATTCTTATGTGACACCACTAGGCAGACAATTTTTCGTAAAGGAAATCACATTTTCTCTTTTCATTCATGTTACCTTTTCATGTGGTATGTAATTCCACACCATGATCATATTTATTTTTTTTACCTCAATTATAAATTATTATGATACTTATTTGAGACCCTTTTGTCTTCCCTTTTTATTATTTTATAAAACCATGTTTTATAGCCAATATGATGCAATTATTTTTTTTAAATATATCTATATTTTTCTCAATAATTTTTTTTGGTTTTATTTATTTCAACAGCAAATTATGTTTTCATTTATAGAGGTATTCATCAAGAAATAAAATTGATCTATTTTATTCTATAATTTACATAAAATAATCCCTCATTCCATTTCCAATTGTTATAAGTGACATAACAATCATGTTTCTACACAATTTTAAAACCTCACTATTTTCATGTGAATACCATTACATTTACTCACCATGGGTTATTTATCAAAAGGATGATTATAATCTATGTGGATCAAATTATAATAAAGGAATATTAAGGGTGCTCCTTGATAGCGCTCCAATGCATTTGATAAAAAATTTACCACAAGAGAAGACAGTTTTACTAATACGTTGTTGAGTAACCATGGATTTTTATAGAAGAGCTTGGGGATGAACAATGGTTATATGTTCATGAATGTATAAATTTATTGTTGTAGAAACATATTCATGTTATGGTTTATGTAATTTTCATTATTAAATGACTATACATCCCTTCCTCAAGTCATTATATATTTCATCATGTTTTTAATGATATTACAAGTGAGATGATTCCCTTAATTTCCTTAATTGGATTTCTGCTCACACATTCTTTTGATGTGTGTCTCCAGGTTATGAGATGCAGTAGATGTACATAAGATGGAATTTTAAACAGGATATTCAAGGGGATTTCAAATAGTTTTTTGTTTTCATGTATTCTATTATTGACTTCTAAGAAACTAGACTTTAAAGGTCCTCTGTTTGTAAAATGTAATGAAATGTTATGTTAAAAATATAGGATTCTATAGTTGGTATCAAAGTAATGTTTAGTTTTTTATGGAATATAGTGAATGAAAACTTTAGTAATAACCCAGTAAAAAAATTTAATATATTAAGACATCCTGGTATTTTGGTGAGTATTTAGTATGTGGTTTATCATGCAAATACATCACTGTCTAAATACATGCAGGTAGAGGCGGCTCTGGCATTGATGTTCCTAGGAGTGAAAACATTGACATGGATTTGTAGGCTTGAATCAGGAATCCTGGTACCTGACAATGTTCCATTCTACACTCTTGGTTATGAAACTCCAGGGGGATATGTTTAGTTAATCATAAGATTTTTATGAATCATTATGAAATATCTAGAGTAATATAATTATTTGAAGCATGATGTTTTTAGAAATAATATCTATTATATTTAAAATATTTCCAATTTACATAATAATCTCACTATGGTTTTAATCATTTTGAAAATTGTCAAATATAGGAGGAATCGAGGAAATGGTGACCACAATGGATCTTGCTCTGATGGCCCCCCGATGAAATCTAAAATGGAACTATTCATGTGAATGATGAACTAACTGACTCATATTATGTGAAATAAATGAATCAAATAGAGAGACCAATCTCACCATGAAGGGAACAACTTTTTGTTCAATCCATTATGCGTCAACGACCACCAAACATTAGTGAATCTACAGAACACTTGATTGTTGAATAGTGATCAGCTCTATCAAGAAGATCATTTCTCTGATATGTTGTTCTAATCAAGGGAAGGTTTACATGGATATTTATCTATTAAAGGGAAAATATGGTCAATGGTAAGAAATGATTAAATATAGAAGTCCAATAGTGGAAGTTGAAGGTACAGAGTCAGAAGTTTTCAGAGGGATATTCTTGAAAATGTATTTCACTTGATCGATGAGAACCAGAATGGATAAGAAGATTCTGAAGTAGAAGTAGAAGGGTAATGAATGTGTGGGAAGCTATGAGATAATGTTCCCAAGGCTTTCATGTTACACCCCTATCTTTTTCAGGCATCCAAATGGTAATTTTGGCATATTATTCGGTAGACTAAGACCTCATATGCAGAAGAATCTAACCAACCATGATTATGATAGCATGAGGAGATCGTGAGATGTGCAATGAATGTTGAACTAGATTTTGGTGAGAAAAAATGTTCTCATAAATCCAATGAAAAGAAAAGATAGATGGATCCATTCTTACAAAGGAGCATTGATCAATGGAGAGGAGTCAAGAAATTTCAACATCTCACATGTAATTAATTTGGGAAGAAGAATTTGTGGAACTGCCTTCTTGGGATTGGGATGTTCTTCAAGTGGGGTATAGATGGCCATATTGCATGGAATTTTTGTAGTTAGGTTAACCCACACCATCCCAATAATAACATCAAGGGGAAGATGGATCATGCCATACCAGATGTCCAATTCTATAAGTGAGGACAACTTGGGAACTATTCCAAACATTATCCAAATCTAAGGGTAGTGGAGGGGAATCCCCATCACCATCAGCAACAACCAAGTGAACAAGGTACTACATACTCAATCACTATGGTAGATGTTGATGTTCCAAATGATGTGGTGGCAGGTAATCTTTTTGTTCCCTCAATGCTATCAAGTACTTTGTTTGATTCTAGTTCAACACATTCTATTATTTCCCCCATGATTTCAAGGAATTTCGAATAAACCCCTGATTTTCTAAAAGCTTTGTTATCAGTCAAGACTCTTGGTGGGATTATCTAAACATCGTCAGTGTTTAGAAACACTAGTATATAATTTAGTGAGCAAAATATTATCACAAATCTAATAGTCATTCACATGCTTGAATTTGACATTATACAAGGGATGTACTAGATCTCAAAGTCTAATGCAATGATCAAATGCAGAAGCAAGGAAATATCAACTGTCTTGAAAGGACAACATACAGTAACCTTCCAAGGAGATATATATCAACCTGATATTTTTCTAGATAAACCTCTTATATCATTCATTAAAAAGTTAATCGTTGGATAAGAAAAGGTAAATGAGAGTACGAGGTTTGAATATGTCCCCATCGTCCAGGATTACAATGACTTATATCCTGAGGAGTTTCCCGGACCTCCCCCAGAAAGATAGGTAGGGTTCTCTATTCAACAAGTACTTGGAACCCATCTGATATCAAAGACTCTATATAGGATAGAAAATGTAGAGCTGGTGGAGTTAATGATACAACTCCAACATCTTTTAGAGAAGGGTTTTATCAGACTGAGTGTCTCTCCTTGGGGAGAACCCGTTTTCATTGTTAAGAAGATGTATGTATTGATGCATCTATGAATTGATTATAGATAACTGAATGTGATAATAGGTAAGAACAAGTACCCTCTTTAAAAAACTGATGACAAATTTTACTAGCTTCATAGGGCTCAATTATTCTAAAATATTAATATCTGATATGGTTACATAAAATGATGTTGATGAAATAATATATTCTGGAAACATTCTTTCAATCAAGATAATAACAATATGTGTCTGTTTTTATTCCCTTTATAATTACTAGTGCACCTACTATTTTTATGGATGTGATGAATAGAGTCTATAAGGACAACCTTGTTAACATTATGGAAGATTTTATTGATGATAGTCTGAAATATTTTGAAATTCACGAGGAGCATGATGATAATATATGGTCTATTTTGAAAACACTATGGAATGAGAGGCTTTTGGGATGCTTACAAAATGTGAATTCGGGTTACAACAAGTATCTTTCTTGGGGGACATTGTAACCAATGAAGGAATCACAGTTGACCCCAAAAATAAAAAATTTGAAGAGGAGGGGCCTTAGATTACAATAATAACTGATATTCATATTTTTCATGGATTAGTTGGATATTATAGAAGGTTTGTAGAAAACTATTCACAAATTTCTAATACATTAACTAAGTTAACATGAAAAGGGGTTATGTTCATTAGGATAAAGAAGTGTGAGGAAATTTTCCAATTGCTGAAGAAGAGATTGGTTATTAAACCCATGTTAACTTTTCCCTCATGTAGATAAGGATTCGTTATTTTTAGTGATGTATCATTGAATGGGCTTGGGTGAATCCACAGGAAAATGAAAAAACTCATTGCTTATACATATCATTAGTTGACGTCTCATTAACAGAATTATCCTACACATGATATGGAGCTAACTGTAGTCATTTTTTCTCTAAAGATATGGGGGAACTATCTTTATGAGGAGAAATGTGATATATACACAGAATAACAAAGGTCGATTTATATTTTCACACATAATGAATTGAACATGAGATAGAGGATATGGTTAGAACTTCTCAATGACTATGATTGTTCAATTCATTATCACTCCAGATGAGAAAATAACGTAACTGATTCATTAAGATGGAATGAACCAATTGTTATTTCCATGATGTTGATTCAAAGAGATTCTTATATCAATGACCTAGTAAAAGTGGACATGGGGATTATAAGGTAAGGGAAATCATCAACCCTAACACAAATGATTTCTCAACATTAATTACTAAAAAATATTAATAACGATCAGAAAGAAGATCATTTTTTATAGAAGAAGATTGAGGCTGTGAAGGATGGGATGTTTCATGAGTTCAATATTTATCAAGAAGGTGTACTGAACATTTTTTCAAGACTATGTGGTCCATCTATTTCAGAAATCAAGAAGGATTTGATGGATGATTCTCATAGCTCTACATTCTATATAAATCCTTGAAGCACAAAAATGTATAGGCACCTTTTCGATCATTATTGGATGGATAATATGAAATGGTAGATTGCTGACAACACTTCAAGGTGTATGGTATGTTTGAAAGTGAAGGTAGAGAGACAACATCCTAATGGGGTATTGCAAACACAACCCATACTGGTATGGAAGTGGGACAATATCATTATGGACTTCATCATTGGTCTCCCATAAAAATTCAAAGGAAATAGTGGAATAAGGGTTATTGTTGACTATATCACCAGGACTACCCATTTATCTTCATTCGGTATGATTTAACTCTTAATCAAAATTCCACTATTTACGTGATGGAAGTGGTAAGGCTATATAGAGATCCAATTTCTATCGTATCTGATCGTGATCCACAATTCACATCAAATTTTTAGAGAAGTATTCAATATGATCTGAGTACTGAGTTGAATTTTTGTATGGCATATCACCCCCAATGTGATGGACAGTCTTAATGGACTATTCAAACATGCGTGGATATTCCGAAACTTAATCAATTGAATTTAAAGTTGGATGTGATCAAAATTTTCCATTAGTTGAGTTTTCTTACCATAACAGCTTCCAATCAAGCATTCAAATGGAAACCGATGAAGAACTATATGGTAAGTGATGTAGAACTCATCCAATTTGGCATGAAGCTGGTCAGAGAAAGATTCTTGTGGCTGATCTTGTGCAAGAGATGATAGAAAAATTACATTCCCTCAAATAATACATTAAGGATGCTCTTTGTTGGAAAAAGAGCTGTGTCATCAACCAATAAAGGGACTTGGAGTTTAATTTTGGTTACAAATCCTTTCATAGAATTACACCTTGTAATTGATTCATGATGTTTGGAAAGAATGGGAAGTATAACTCTTGGTACAATGGCCTCTATGAAATCCTCGATCACGTAGGAGTAGTGGCCTATCCGCTTGCACTTATTCCAAATCTAGCACAAGTTCAGGATGTCTTATAGGTAACCCTCTTGATGAATTAAATTCCTGACCCTTCACATGTACTAAATTTAGAGGTGTTACAACTATAACATGACTTCTTTTATGAGGAGAAGTTAGTGGAAATCTTGGATCTTAGATTCAAGGTTCTACGCAAAAAAACTACCCACATTGTTAAGGTGTTGTGGAGGAACCACAAATGCAATGAATCCATGTGAGAAACAGAGGAGTCAATAAAGAAGAAGTACCCTCACCTTTTCTCTTCATAGGGAACAAGTTAAATTTTTGGGGACAAAATTTATTTACGGGGGGTGACTGTAACAACCCGAACATTTGATGAATATTTCTTTCTGAAATATGTGTTCATTTCTTTTTGTACTAAATAAAACTCAATAGTTTAATTAATGTAGTGATGCAATTTGGTTTCGACTGTTTTATGACAATTGGCCAATATGACCGACGTAAACTAAACTCTTAGCATTACAATTGTTATTTAAAAATACAATTTATTTGGGAAAATTAATATAAAAACAAGAGTCAATGGCTTCATCAAGTAGACTCGGGCCGTTTGAAGTCCATCTGTTAGAGCATGGAAATGAGGTAGTATCTTTGGGATATTCTTTGGACCAAGAACAAGGTGAGCTTCAAAATGAGATTCTTGAATGGAATTTCTTAAAGAAAAAGTTCAAGATAAAATAAATCACCATTTTGGTAATGTTTCCAGAGCCACCCCACGATTCCACAACCATAACACACCTTACACATCGGTCCTATGCAGGGTTATAAGTGGCTATGTGACGATTCATTAGATAAATTTTTGTAATAAATTTATATAAATAAAATTTTTATATATTAATATGTTAAAATTTTCGGTTTTCAAATGTCCGGATATATATAGGATGGATATTATTGATGAATTTTGTAAAAAGGGTATTTTTAAATATTCATGTAATTATTAAACAATTGATAATGTGAAATTATTTCAAATTGGGGTCTTCAATAGTTGTGATCATTAAGAAATTATGTGTATAATAAAATCAACATGTTTTTTAATAAATAGTAATGTACGAATAGTAACATAACCATATGAATAGTAATGAATAGTAAATTAGCTAAAAAATAAAAAATTCACCCATGAATGCATAAATATAATTTAGACAACTTAATATTGAAAACCGATCATAGTAAATGTTTTATAATTTTTTTAGGTCATAAATATTTTACATAAAATTATATACTAAATTTAATAAATTAAAAAGAAAATGAGTTTTTATAAAATGTAACAATATATTGTTAAATTATTTTCTTATGGTTATACTATAATATTATGGGTCCTCGATACTTTTTCATGTTATTAAAAATAAGATATAGTTTTAGAGTTGTTTTTTAGAATGAATAATTATTTTATTTAAAAATTAAATAAAAATTATTTAGAAAATTATTTATATAGAATATAATTTATTTTTGAATTCAAAGCATCAATATTAGCTTATGGTGAATTTATGAGATTTTTATAAAATGTTTTGTTTTCGGTGAAGAGTGAAAATATAGTTTTGAGTTTTCGTTGATTAATGACATCATTAATGATGTAATAATGATGTAATCATTCTGTTCAACATGTGAATAGTAAGATATTCTATGAGGTATCACAAGTGCCCAATAACATGACCAAATACCATGTGCAAGCCCATTTTCATTCAAATACCACTGATGAGGTGTCCGTTAGAAATTAAATAAATATTTTCTCACTTTCCCTATAAATACAAAGACATTACGTCATTCATTACATTTCTAAATCCTCCTAAACATATTTATAATCTTTTCTTACAACCCAAGGTTACCTCCTAAGGTTCCCAAACATAAATCTATTGAAGTTACTCATCAAGGTAAATGAACCATACACCTTCCTCTTTTAGTCATCATTTCCTTTAATATATGTCTACCAACTTCTATCTTCATATGTGGGGGTATTTTCTTATATATTCTTATTTTTATTTAATTTCTTGTCCAAATGGTGTGATACCCATTATTCTATCATAAATTTACTTTTATAATTTTTTGTGACGTTGTTAGGATGCCAAATTTTCATAAAAGAAATTGAATTTTATCTTTTATTTGAAGGTTCTTTTTCATGTGGTATGTAATTTCACACCATGATCTTATTTATTTTTATATTGTACCTCTACAATAAATGATTAATTTATTGATGGGAGACCCTTGTCCCCTATATTGTTATTTTATTCTAAAATAATATTATTTAGCAGTTATGCAGTTGAAAATTTTATCAAAAAATTATTATTTTTTTAACAAAAAATTATCTTGTTTTATTTATCCGAATACCCAAATATATTTTCATTTCTAATTTTATTCATAAAAATTTAAAATTAATCAATTTTATTCCTGAATTTACATACAAAGAACCCTCTTTCCCTTTCCACGGGTTATAAATTACCAACCTATCCTGATTTAATAACTTTTAAGACGTCCCAATTTTGAAGTGAAAACCATTAATTTTACTCTGTAAGGGATATTTATGGAATGTCTAATTATGATCTATTTGGATCACATAAAAATAAATTCATATTATTGGTGCATCTTTATAGCATAAGGATGTAATGTGTAAGTATTTAATCTCAAAATATTGAATGTTTCATGATACCTTGATGAATAACCTTCTGAAATTTTAAGACACCACAGGGATGAACCATTGTGATATGTTCATGAATATCTAAATTTAATTTTTTTTCCAAATATTCTTGTTATTTTCAAAGTTCATTCTATTATGAAATTCCTATAATTCCATTTCTCATGTCGTTCTATTTTTCATCATGTTCTTATTGATAACACAAGTAAATCAGTTCCCTTACTTTCCTTACCGGGATTTCTGGTCACCATTTCCTTTGATGTTTGTTTCTAGGTTATGACATGCGGTATTTGTATGTAGGATAAACTTTTCAAGAGGCATTCCAAATGGATTTAAAATAGTTTTTTATGTTTTTAGATATTTTTTTCCTAATTTACAATACAATATAGATTAAAGGTCCTCTATTTGTAAAATGTAATGAAAAGATATGATAAAAAGGTGGGATTCCATACATAATCAGAAGTTATCCTCAATCATCACAACACCACCATCGTTCCTTAAATATTGGTCACATGAATCACATCCCTTTCCACTCTATCATGTCCAATTGAAATTTCGACAATCGTGATGTCGTCCCTCAATGCGTGTTTGCATGATGAGAGGACAAAAACCATGGTGAGGCGTCATTCGGGGTTGTGCACTGATTTATCCCTTTTCAAGGATTCCATGTCTTTCATAGTCCTTCTCCACCCTTGTTTCCCACACCAACTATAGCTCATGTGGTCTTTGGTATGTAGTCATGTTGGAAGATCGTTTGGAAGATTCTTGTTTATCTATAGTCCGTGTGCTGAGACATTAATCTAATATCTCTCAACATCTATGTTGTAAGACGTAAAACTGCACAACATTCGTAGAACTATGAACCTCTTGATTCCCATCCTCATGGAATACATAGGACGACCCAATATTTTAACCCTTGGGTCCATCCCCAAATTCCCAGACAATATATAGCCCCTCATCCTGATGTTTCATTCCTGAAATCGTGAGTTGGGTGGTATCGGCTTATGTCCTCATTCACACCAGGTATGATTCATCCCACCATGTACATTCCTTCGAAAACTGCATTCCTTATATATGTGTTCATGCTATATAAAATTAATCTAAGAAACATATTCCCACAAGAATTTAAATTGTGGTGTCATTATTGCACGTTATTAAAATGAATTATTTGTTCTTATAATATGATGTCAATCAATGACATTATCGTCCGGACTGGACAATAAAAAATTACACGATGTTGTGATGTACCCACTAGAGGGTACATAATGTTGGTTATTGGCCATCCACTGTACCACTTGTAAATTCCTACGTATGGATTTATTCCAACAGTGAAACCTCTATTATTCATCAACGGGTTATCATTTCAAAAATAATGTACACATATTTCATAATGAACAAACAAGTCCAATCAAATACCGCTTATTTTGGTGTGTGGGCCAGCACCGCATGATAGCATTTTCACGGGAATTGGTACCCATCCAATCCACTTCTAGGACTATGTAGGGTTTGATTCCCATTATAATGGGGTGTGTAGGAACACCTGATCACTTTACCTTAGTCCCATCACAACATTAATTTTTGGTCCCCCGACCAAAAACCTCCCAAGGGAGCACATGGTGTGATAGAGACTCTTACATTATTCATGTACATAGGGTTTTTCAATCACCACACCACGTGTCTCCTTCCCCCCATTATATATATGGTCCTAGTTCTATGAACATTAAACTAATATCCAATAGGTCATATCACAGGGCACCAAACTACATGACATTTTTAAGAACTATGTTTGGAATGATTAACAACAATATATGATATGTAGGAATGCCAATACATTCCATTTGGAGGTCTAGTACCATGAATCATAAATCCATCCCATTTTATTTCCCTAGGCCTGAACTCTTTTGTAAACATGTGGTGGGGTAATTACCTATCAGGTTCTCATTCATGATGTGTTCTGTAAAACCTGCAACATGTTACTCCCTTGTCTCTCGCTAACCTGGTCCGAGTTCTATGACCCAAAACTAAGATATCTTTTTGGGAACTATACATCGAGTTTATATACTTCTCACCCATGAAATTATTTCATTATTTTAGGTCCCCACATAAAGGTCCACACTATGAACTTTTATTGGGGGCATGAAACCCAAGGACCCTTGTCCATAAATAGGGATTCTACTTCCTCTATATGTCATGTCTCATTGGTGTACTAAAAGGATGCGTGGAAAAGATCCCAATGTGTGGTATTTTCACATAAACATACCCTCATTTCATTTCCATTCATCACAAGACCTTTATTTGGATCTTTATCCTCTTCCACGTCAGAATGGTAAACTCTTTACGATCTGGACTCGTGCCACATTCACATAAATTCTATTTTGGGACAACACCCTTGAAGACCTAAGATGACATTTGCGATAGGTATCATGTTTTGTACATGGACAGTATTCGACCAAAATTTTTCTACCACAATTCCTAGCATACACAAACAAGATAAATTGTTTCAAAAATGGTTATCAATTAACCTCTATTTTCATTCCACCGTCATTGTGATCCACATATCGGGCATCTTGATTCATGCCTTTCCACCCCCTTCTGTTTATGTGAAATACCAAAACACGTTGTTCTATTCCCCCTGCGCATGTAGGTGTGTTAAGAAAGAGGCTCAAAAATAGTTGAATTTTACTCTCATAGTGTACCATTTTCCAATAATTTGTGCCTTTCAGTACAATGAAATTGCGTTTCTACTCAGTTTTCCAACATCGAGCATGACTCACCTGGCATTGTAGTGTTGGTGGGGCGTGTATTGGTGTAACCATTCCACACAGGTTGTTTGTTCTTCATGAAAATAAACTGTGACACTAGAAAAATGTGTGGATTTCTTCCCATCCGAATGGGGTATGTAGGTATACCATGGAACATTGCCTTGGGACCATCATTACATTTAAATTTTGCAACAAGAACTAAAATTATTTCTCCGGGGATACATGGTGTGATGCGGACTCTTCATTCACGTAGGGTTTATAGATACCACATTACAAACTCTTTTTTGGGGATCTCCCCTATACTCACCATCATATCATATGATGTTAAAATTTAGGCATCCATATGTCCTCAATTAATGACACCAAACTATAGTTCAGCAATGAGAAAGTTCAGGATGCCTAATGTTAAACATGATATGCGCCAGTCTCCTCGTTAGAGTGGATTTCTCTTAATAGCGTTGGTCTATCACCACGACATTCTTAATAACTATCCATGGGTTTTTCTGACCCTTTAGAGATTCATAGTGATGCCCATGGAATTCAACTCAGTCCCAGACTCTAGGTATGACGTAAATCTACAAGTCATTCCAGGTCCTTACCTGAGAGGTCATGTTCAAAAGTAGGTATGATAACTTATCTGACTGATGTGCTCACCTAATCTATCTTCACCATGGTGATGTAATGTGTAAAGCGTCGAACTCCATTATAAAAACCCATCACTCCAACCCTCATTCTTTTCATACCCTTTATTTGGAATATCAAAAAATTTCACCCCTAGAACAACCCCAAGAAGTAATGATGCATGGCCTATGACTCTACTACTATTCATGTAAAACATTCAAAAAGACAAATGGATAACATTTTTGTGTCAGGCCCAGATTATCAAAAATGGTCTATGATCGACCCTCATTTGTTTCCCCCATAATAGGCTAACCTGATATGGATACATTATTTCGAACAGAGTCACTAATTTTCATTTTTTTTCATGCCACCTCCACATTGTTCCAAATTTTTGGTATTGTGACTCACACGTTCCACTACCCTATGTTCAGATTAGTCCTAATTCCCCTACCATTACCCCACTTGTGCAATAGATCACGTTGTGAAAATGGAACTTCGACTATTCTAGGAACATCATCCTCTAGGTAGGCCTCCCCGTTTCTTCCTAGAAATACTTGTGGGTAGTTCAAAACCTAGATGCCTGAAGCATGGTCATCACCCTCTTGTTCAGATAAAATAATAGAGAAATCATCCCATTTTTCTAACATCAGGCCTGACCCATGTGAGCTTAGGTATTGGCGGCTGGATGTTTCACGAATGTGGTGGAGATTTAGTAGACCTAATCAAAAAAAAGAAATACTTTCACGAATCAAGCAAAAAAAATCATAGAATGAAATTGTGTTTAAATGTTTACACGCATTATAGAACCTGAGAGTTGTCCCCTCTAATGGAGGGGTTGATCTCTTTGATAGAGTGTTCCTTCTCTTCCACTCTCACGAATGTGGCGTCCAGGATCTTCTATTTCATGTTTGGCTACCGATCCTCCTCAGCAGTGATAGGGAATAGTTAATCAGCCAAGATATGGGTCCACTCCTCATCTGTTTGGATGATGGTCATCACCTCAGAGGCTCCATGCATCCATTCTTCAGCCTCTTCTAGTTTATATTAAAGGAATGACACGAGCTCCTACTATGCATTAAGGAATGCAGAATGCTCATTTTATCATACCTGTAACCACTGAATCTCACTTTCGGCCTCCTAGAGCCTCATGATAGTTACTGAATTCCTATGTTTCTAGCTCTAACTAAGGATAAAATCATTGTCTTGAATTTTCACTTCCATGAGGTCTCAAATGAGAATATGAGGATTCTTGGAATCCACTCCCCCAGTGCACAACTCACGTTGCTTGGAATGAATCCTCCCCATCTGTTCTACACATTGAATATGAGGAGTATTCTCGATGATGTTCTTAATTAGTTTTCACGACCGACAATGGATTATCTTTCTCTCCTCTTCAACAGAGGTCATCTCGTCCCAATCGTTGGGGTTAGAAGGTTCATATAGGGAAAAATCCTCCAAGAACTCATCAGGAGGGTCTGAATCGGGTGTCTAATTATGTATGTTTGGACCGGTGTTGCCTGATTGATCATTGCCATCAGATCCCACCTCAATTATAACAGGATCTATCCTACATGTGGTCCCACTAGTGATCATAAGAACAAAAGCATGGTCTATTCAAATGTCCACATCCATAACTACCCATATTCCCATGGGAGAGGTAGCACTATGAAATCCAACTAACCTTAACAAGGAAGCCCATACCATTTGATGAATTGTTCACATAAGAATCAAAAAATTAGTAAACCTGATCAATGGATAAAATTTACATATTCTATAACGAATACTTGCCGAGATCAAATCGTTCGTCTATTTTTTGAGTTATTTTCATCGAAACTCCAAGGTGCGACCCCCCATATATTGTTGGTAACTCCATAACCATTGTGAGTACCACCCTAGTGTCACAGCACTACCTGAAACAATGATCTTTATAGCAGAAGATGAAAATCCTAAAGATACTGCATCTGCATTTACCATCATGTGGGATCAGGTTTTGCGTATGAGGCCCTCCTACACAGGTCAGATGTTAGTTGAGATGTCCTAAACAACCCCAGTGAGTAGTAAAGGGAGGTGATATAGGTTATACCTTAAGGTCCTCAGAAAACTCTTCAAACTCAGGGTCTATGTTTTCGTCCTCACTCTCATCTAGAGGGCTCCCTCCACTGACCTCTTCCACCTATGAGGACTCATTTGATTCCTCTGGTAGAGGGAAGAACTCTCTCTATTCTGTGGTATAAAATCGCAGAGGGGTCATTTGATCAAGATTCACCTTTTTCCAAAACTTCATTAGATGAGAAACACCACAGGAACAAACGAAATCATCCATCTCTTTATGGTACTGCTCCCTCTCTGCTTGGGATACCACAAAGTCATCCCTAATAGGATAAATCCCCGAAAAATCCATCATGACATGGTTCGGGTGGTTCCTTATCTCGGAATGGTTGAGGAATTGTCTATTTTCATCTTAGGTGTCCCAAGACTCAGATAACATGAATTTATCTTGCATATCTATGTGGTACAACCGCTTCCATAGAGCTTGGGTGGATAACATGCATAATGCCCTTGGAGTCCTCTCATTCAGATGACTCTTCTCCTCTATGCCCACCTGTTCCACTCCCACTACCTGCCTCAGGACCGGTGCAAATCTCACCGTCATTGCAAACCTACCACCATGAGTTGTACTCACCACCTGTTGCATAGACAATGAGGTTGGGGAGGCACTCCATCACTGGAACAAATTGTCTGTCGCTTTAGCATCTCCCTTATATAGGCCACCTCCAAGCTCCTAGAATACTCCATAACTAGCCTATAGATTGCTACTTCTGTATGCAACTCATTTCACATATTCCCATCCTTCTTTGAACATGGTACACATCTTACTCATCACACATTGGTGATCCTCGTGGTGCATCCCCAAATGGACTCGCAGTGTCAACTACTGCATGCACTATAATTTCCTTATGAAACAGTATTTGGGGGTATGGCTCACAAAGTGACTCGCAGTCAACCTGTGACACTAGTACTCCACCCATAAAAGAAAAAATTTATGATTGTTTATCTTATGTTACATAACTGTCATCAATGGATGTGCCTATCAATAGAGGAGAATTGTGAGTGTTGAACTCTTCTATCTTCCATATCCGGTTCAACACCAAGTACAGGTTCAACTTGGTCAGGAAACTACCTACCACGTTCAGAATGGTCTGGCAGAAATCGGCTCTTGGAGGGGAGATGGGTTTTAGATATTCACATTTTCCCCTAATAGGTGATGAAATCCACCCATACATATAGTGATAATCCTTAGATATAATATGTTATTGCATTCCCTCGCAGATGTTCCACAACACCTTATACAGTTTGGAAGGAATCGGGATCCCTAGTTTGACCCATCCCCTTGTCACCAAAATGAAAACCATAATGAACATGCTCAGTCGCATGCCCATGTTTGTATCCCTTACTAGTAGGATCCAGCCTCAGATAAGCGTTGAGATTAACACATCCATCATAACCACGAGTTTTTGCTTTGTAGAGAAGCTGAATTCCTAATACTTCAACTAGTTTTCCACCAATATTCTCTAATAATAGAGTTAGTGTACACTTTTAACCCCATTGGGAAGGTTGGATACCTCGTGGGAAACTGTCCATATTTAGGGATATTATGGAACTTCTTGAACACCCGTAAGAAATAGATATTCCTCACCGGCTGTTTATCCTCTACCAACCCCTGATCCATCAATGCCATTGCAAGAGGCATCATATTAATATGGTAATCCCACATATTCGTGGTTGGAAGGAATTCATTGTATATTACCCCCAGTATGAGGACCCCTAATATCTGGTGCTAGTCCCATATACTGATACCATCCTCCCCATGGGGAAGATGGAAGGTATTGGTCCTCGACGACCACCTACACAAAAAATACATCATCAACTTCTTTGGTCGGTAAATGTGAAATTTGGAGTCCCAATATGCTCATACAATCTAACTCATCTGAGATCCACCCAAAACTCCTCACACGATGAGCCTACACATTATGCCCATGCCCAATCATCGATAAATTTTACACCCATTCGTAAATCCCACTTATCAGTCCAACCCTTTTTGTGATTCCTAGGTCCTCCTTCAAAATATTGTGGTACAATGGAGGATATTTCTAGGATTTAAATCGATTCTCATTGACATTAATAGAATGATTGTACAAACAATGATCAATGAAGGGTATGAAATCCTCCCATTAATGGACGTCAGCCACCCTGAACCATCAGTGCTAGAACTCCATACTCCTAAACCAGAAGGACAACTATTGTCTTACTGCTTCATGAAAAAAATGTTATTCCTCATGCTAAATTCATACAATGGTAGCCTTTTTCACAAATGGTATCCCATCGAGCTCTCTAACAACATATCCACTAGTGACTCGTGGTCCGAATGGATCAGTACATGTTCCTTGATACATAAGTTATTTTCAATTTCTTCCCTCTAGGAGGCATCTGTAAGGACACACACTGGTAGAATTCAGGGAAAGGTCGTAGAGCCCAGCCAAAGGCCTCACAGACACAATCCGCTGAGCGCACACTAGCAGAGCCGGAGGACTCACTGTGTGTCGTGAAGCAAACATGATTGATTCACATATTTCCATCACAAAATTCATAGATCTTCATGAATCAAGAGAAGAATCCCCAAAAACATGGAAATGATAATGGAAAAAATATATGTCAACCTCCACTAATTATGGGAAACTAACCCATTTTTCTTCACAGTGCATCTGGCTGCGATGATCTTCGCGGCACTCTAAACGCATGTACTGCCTCTCCACAGTGTGATCATGCATTGCATCCTAGCTTTCCGATTAGCCAAATTTTTTTGGTGATTTACCCTTAGACATAGACCCTCGTTTTCTTCTCATCTACATGTTTCAGGATGGAATTTCTTGGCAACAAATAATTGTGATGTGGGAAAACATCGCTATTAGAAACCCAACTCAAGAGGGGTTGCCTCACGAAGACAATTCACAAAGCCATGTACCAAAGCTGGCATGATGCATGTGCCCCACTCCACGGTCAACAAAATGTAATGAGACATGGGGATCTATAGTTTTGACGCACTAGAATGGGTGGCTCGCACAGTGGAGGGATCCAAATCGACCTCCACACGCCAATCAAACATGACAGAAGCCTTCAAAGTCACTGTGCAGAGCACCCAGTAGAGCTCCATACAAATAAATGGATGACAATAAACTCCACAGTTAGGACAGACATGATATAATCTATGTCTGATAGTGAAGCAATACATGACTTTGCACCAGTCTACCCATGATTTCTAGCTCTACTCACCTATAAATACCGGCCTCCCATCGTTCCCAATGTATGTATACTTGGACCTTTTTCCTTCTCAGATCTCAAATGGTAAAGCAGTTCATGCTATGTGAAAAATGATCTCTTTTTGGAACTAGATCATCACAAAGCCCCCTTCCCATTGCTCAAATACAACCCATCTTCAAAGAGGGATTCCATTCAGGGGGCCCAAGGGCCATCCCGAAGGAGGTATATCCTCAAAGGGACTAATATATTCTCCAGCACTCATACATTGAGAGGCACCCTCCATACACATGTGAACCCCATGCCAAGTCAGGGTCCTAGTGCTTTGCGATGCACATTATTTTGAAGTACTATGATTTTAAAGGTTCCCATTCTTCGTGAAGTCCTACTCTACAGAGCACCTTCCATATGAAATTATACCCTATTCATAGGCTAGGACACCACAATTTGAGATTTATAACCCTTTGAAAACCCCCTATTTTACGGAACACCAGTGCTTCATAAGATGCCTTCCTGTGGATACACTTGCCTCACAAGCCCTTCACCCAAACAACCCTCCAGGTTGGTACAAACTGATATGAAGGTCCCATAAAAAGAACATTATGTTTCGTTACATAGCCATATTCATACTGGAATATGCACATTAATGGAAATTATTTCATCACATAACCCAGATAATGTCGACCCCTTAGTGGATCACCCCACAACACCCCCTCCCCAAGGCATTTCCGATGACTTAACTTCACAAAGGGTTAAACATGTTGATTATTTATGTCCTAGGGGTGCGAAGTAAACCCACCTCATCTGAGATACATAATGTTAAACTCCCGAGAAATATCATATTCATCAAATGATTTTAACATGTTTCCTTGCCCCATGAAACTCACGTAGGGTGACCCATCTCAGATATTCTCTACGACAGCCCATCTCTATGAGAGTTAGAACTTACTAAGTTGGAATTATATCCTCTTTGATGGAACAATGCCTATCCATGGGGAATGTAAGCCATCATGGTGTAAGCCCCAACACTTTATTTCAAGGGGCAATACCCCTTCTCTTAGTCTTTTCATCTGTGCCAAAGAACAACAGAGAGATGGGCACATAGACCTTCGTTATCCCATCTGTCTCCCTTTGTGATTTTTCATCACTAGGTCTCCATCCTAATGTAAGTCCCAATATACATATCCCTTGGATTATAACCCCACATATTCCCCTATTTCCTCTTTGGGACACTATCCACATTTTATCCCCGTTTCACTTCCTACAGATGAACCTTGTGCGATGTGATCATCAGGTCTTTTCTAACTATTTTTTCTCACACCGATTATGAATAACATGGGATTAGAGTATGAATCAACCATAAAATCCTCTATGGGATTCTAGAGTGTGTAATCCCCAAATATGCATTGAACAATGTGGGTTTTGATCCTTTTCTTCCTTGCAATGTACATAGGAATCATCCATGAGGTTCAATCCCAACACTTATTTTTCCCAGCCCCTTCATGTATATTCACCTTCATCCTGCATGACATCATACTACGTCCATCATCTGAACTACATGGACAGTGATCCTTGTCATTTAGGAAAAGTAGGTATGATTCCACCCCAAGGTTCATTCCCAACACATAATTTTTCTGGACCCTTCACATCAGTTCACCTTCCTCCCAAATGACATTAAACATTATCCAACTTTCCGAACTACGCATCGATTGACCCATTCCATGGAATGGTATGATTGAAGACTCCCCATGTTTCAAGACCAACACATATGTATCATGTCCCCTAAAAATTGCATTATGTTGTACTGAAGAATGTTAAATTGTACCCATTTCAAATATGTGGTTTTTGATCCTTGTCTCCAAGGCAACATACATTTTAATCCCCCCCTGATGTTCATCCCCAACAACTATTTTACCAAACCCATCACATCAGTTCACCTTTATTATGCATGATGTTAAAATACATCCACCCTCCATACTATGTAGGATTTGATCCTTATCTCCTAGGAAAGGCACATAAGAAGCCACCTTAATGTTGAATCCCATCACCTATTTGTCCCAACCCCTTCATGTCAGTCCACAATCGTCCTGCGTAATGTTAAACTACATCCACCTTCCTAACTATGAGGTCATTGATCCTTGAATCCTACTAAATGTGCATAGTAAGTCTCCCGTAGGTTGAGGACCAAAAACTACCTGTCCCGACAACTTCACACTGGTTAT
The DNA here is from genome assembly GCA_963277665.1 of Viscum album. Lineage (NCBI taxonomy): Eukaryota > Viridiplantae > Streptophyta > Magnoliopsida > Santalales > Viscaceae > Viscum > Viscum album. Next base: position 512,137,113 of record OY728165.1, read on the forward strand.
CCTTCTTCTTAAATGATGTTAATCATCATCCACTATTCCGAACAACGTTGACATTGATCCTTGCCAAGGAAAGGAACGTTGGAAGCCTCCCGAAGGTTCCTTCCCAACTCCCACTTTTTTGGACCCCTTCATATCGGTTCACCTTCATCCACCATTCCGAACTACGCATAATTTTTTCCTTTCCAAGGCATCGTATCTAGGAAGCATTCCTGAGGTTCAATCACAAAACCAAATGGTCTAAACCCCGATACAAATGTTCAACTTCATACCACACGACATTAAACAACATCCACCATCTTGAACAATGTGAACTTTTTTCCTTATCTGATAATAAGGGTTTGTAGGAATCCTCCCAGAGGATCAAGCACAATAGCCATTGGTCACGACCATCTTAATGTTTTCTTGCAAGATGTTAATATATAACAATTCACACAACGCGGTTTATGATCATTTTATTCATAAAATGAACATAAGAACCCTTCCTAAGGTCCAACCCTAATAGACAGTAATCCATTTTGTTTCCCAATCAACAGTAAGTTGTTCTGTACCCCTAATCGACGGTATGCTATTGTGTTCCCTCAAACAACCGTACGCCATTGTGAACCCCAAAATTGAAATTTTTTGTACCCCAATCGATGGTAATCCATTATTATTCACAATCGAGGGTAATCCATTGTACCCTAATTAGAAATAAGCCATTGTCAACCCCATCCAGCGGTAATCCATTGGAACCTCAATTGACGGTAAGTCGTTGTGTACACAATGTGACAGTATGCCGTTGTGAACCCATTTGTTTTGAACCACATCTTCGGTCCACCCAGGGGCATCAGGCCAACCAGGTATTTTGCAGGTAACCCCCAATATATCATTGGGTCACTGTCGTTTGCGCACACCTTGACACTATTCCCCTTACTGAACTACGTGGACTTTGATTTCCTTCAATGACTATATTTAGGAAGTCTTCCTATGTATCAAGCCCCTAATTCATGTCTCATCCTGATCCCTCCCATGACCCTATGTGCTTTGAGAAGTTCGTGCCCCAACCTGGAGGTTCTACTTCCTTCAGATCCCAACCATGCAACCTTTCTCATTGGCCGCCTCCTCGTTTGTCGTATCACCCAACCAAAATACATTGACATTGATTATCTACCACATGGATATTTAACAAGACTCTCTGAGGTTCAATCCCAAGGTTTCTATCACACTCACAATAGATCCATCTCATTCTCCATCGACATCACTCAACCATCAATATCCATCCTGATTCTTACCTAGGCCACCAAATCTAAGTGAGAACATGACACCAACATTCCTGCTGATCTTACAAGTAATCGGGTAAGTAACTACACATTAGACCCATCATCAGCAATCCCCCTAGGGGTTTCACCCATTCAATCAAATCCTGTCAGTGTTCTGATCAGTCTGACATGTCTCTACTAGATGTTAATCTAATGGAATACCATGTTTTAAACATGGGAAGCAGAGATTAACCTCAGATATATGGATATGGAATATATTTCTCCGCATTTGACATGGGATATCTTGGGCTTCTGCACCCTCGTGAATCCCCATCATAAGGGTAAGAAACCAAAACGAGTTAGTGTTCCAGCATCTATACATTCTAACGATGTCCAACACGACTACTCCCCCAACCGTAGGTTGTTTCCCTGACTAGACCACTTAGAATTTCCTGATAGAAGTAACATAGTTAACTGGAATCCATGAAGACATGGCACTGGGAAGATTTTTTAGAACAATGTCTTAAGTCTATGAGGGAGACCAGAACTAGGTAAAAATTTCCAAGGAGGAATCCATAAATTGGGGGAACCGACATCACATCATCTCGTTTCGATTATTGGAATAACATCCCTGAAAAAGAGATGAATGTCGCCCGCCTTTGGAAAGAGTGAATGCATGAAAATAGTTGCACATCCTCTAAAAGATAGATGTACACCCTGGAGAAAGTGTCATAAGTTGAACGATAATACTCTTTCCTGATCCCATGGTCTACGAGATCATGATCCGCCACCATGGTAGACATCATTAACTAAAAGTGGTTATCATGGGAGTTAATATCAAATTAATGTTCAACCTAGAAACATCTTGTCATAACCATCTCTTCCCCTTCCTATAATGGTGAAAACAACTACAAGACTATAAAACATAATGCATAGTTCCTCAACAATATACTCCACTGAGTAAACCGTATTTACACATCTCATATCTCGTACAATAGTGTATCTAGATATAAGTGATCCAAGAACCTCTCTATGATGTCCTTTTATAACACACCCTTGGTCTGGCCCATCCACACCTAAATGTACCACTAGAAAATATATGATATTCATAAAATATAAGAATAAAACATGACCCTCCACTGAAAAAGTGTCTTTAAATGGCCACATGTTGTCTGGATGAACTAAAAAGAGAATATCCATCCTCCAGTCCACCCTCTACGGGAGAAGTAGGATGGAGTTAAAAATGAAACACCATCATCAATTTATAAATTGTCTTCACAATCCACCCTAGGATTCCTTCAATTAATTTCATTAACTAGAAATCATCACCCAAAACTTCTCCCCATCTTCTTTTCCAAGTACAATTAGTTCCTCCTATTCCACTACAAGTAAATAATCCCAATCCATACCCTCATGTCTTTATTTAGAAAAAAAATTCATAGAAACATATTTCTACAATTTCAATAACACACAATAAGATACATTCCACCACATTATCCATTATAATTATGATTAAAACAAAAAATACCCAACATGCCTTTTTCCCCAAACCTAGGCACACACTCAAATATGAGATAAATTTAATATCATTTAACAAAATATAAGATGGGAATGGTTTAAAAAGTGAAAATAATAATTATTATTCAGGTTTCTCATTTAGGCACTCATTTATTCTCATATTTTATCATTTCAAAACTGTCAATCAGATGTTGGTAATATTTTCAATTCAATTTCACAAGCATGATAAAACAATTCATGTTCAACAACTTACACATAACCTATTTTACAATGCATGGATAAAATGATGTATATCCCCATAATATTGATTTCTTGGAATGATGAATGAAAATAAAATCTTATTTCATACCAGACTATGAGTCCAATATCAAAAAAGAGAAACTTCAATAATGACATAACATAACAATCCCCTTGCCAAAAGTGAAGTAATAATCAACTATAACAATAAATGACAATAAAACAATCCCACCCTTAGTACTTGGGTTCTCCCTTATACATGGGCTAGTTACTCTCTTGAAGATATCATAACCAAGTATTGACTCTTCAAATTATCCTCTCTACCATTCCCAAATATTAACCCAAAAAGAAAAAAAATCCTCTAATACAAATTTTTAACACATTGGACTGGGTTTCACAGACTGGTGCTCTGATTCGGTATGTCATATGACCCCATGAACTCCTCTTCATAATCTGAATGCTTCAAACTAAAAGTGAGGGAATAATATCATACATTATGAGACTATACACTCTTTTTCAGAGTAAAACCCCATAGGAAAATAGATAAATAAAAAAAATATATAACTATATCTATAAGGAATATAATATCCCATGATGTCTAAAATAAATATCACAATATAGAAATAGAACAATATATATTACATTCCCATTTATGAGAAATGTTTCAAAATTTTACCCAAATTTAATGCGACTAGGTACTCCAAAGTGGGTCCCCAACCACAATTAGTTACCTTGACTAGGATCCATCCCATCTCACCCATCTAACACATTGACTTTACTCTTATATTTTCCTACAACCATGAAATCTCTTTGAGTAATAATTAGTAATCCTGAGTAGTGTGTTAGTATAACTAACTTGGACACCACCAACAAGGTCTAAAATAGTTTCCAGTCCAATAAAATTACATACAATTTTATAAATAATAAGTGAAAATGATTTAATAAATAGAAATCATTTTATTAACAATTTTTATTTATCCACCTAAACCCATAAGTTCCTATTGAATCCCATATTTCAAGACCTGCCTAAGCCCATGATAGTGTATTAACTATGCAAAAAGGAAATCTTATATCAAAATTTGATTTATTTAGTTTTTAAATTAATATAAGAGTTTTGATGTTACCATTCATAAATAAAAAATAATAATGACCATGTTCCCAGTAATTTATTTATAAATGAATGCTAATGTTATACTTTATACATTATTCAGTTGAATTGACATGTTCCCAATCATTATTTCACAAACAAATTACCATGATATAAATCATATATTCTCAATGGAATGACAATGTTACCACTACTAAACTAATAATTAATTCATAAACTAATATACCATATCAATTCCTTTACTAAATCAATAGTTATTAAAAAATAAATATTCTATTAATTAATTCACCAAATAATTAATCATCTCAATCTCAATTTTGATTCAATAATATGTCATCACATAATTCCCCTTAATTAATACTACCATCAATTTAGAAGATAAATATATTTATTTAACATATCATGTATTAAATAACTAACCCATAATTAATTTAATAATTAAAAATTTCATATCAACTATCTCAATATCTCAAATTTAATACATCAATTAATTATCTCACATAAACTCTCTCAATATATTTTATTTTATTGATCAATTTATTATCTCAAATAAATAATCAAAATATATAATAATTAACTGATCCAATGATTATCTCAAATCAACTATACCTATATCTTATAATTCATTAATCAATTTATTATCCATGATGTAAAATCCCAATGGCCCAATTTCAGATTTTCCATAATTAAATAATTCACCAAAATAAAAAATTATATAAAGAACATAATTTATAAACCTGAAATAGAAATTATATAATTAAATAAACATATTTCGATGAAGACTATATGATTTTAATTATATACCACTAACCATGATTTGTTGAAGTGTTATTTCCTAACAAAAATTCCAAATTTTGAAAGAATAATGATATTGGATGAGATCCAAATCTGAAACCTAACCAAATATAGCACCTATAAAGATCCATTAATTCAAGTTATAGATACAAAATCCTAGATCTAGATCCTCAAAACCAAATCTAAATATAAAAAAAGAAGGGCAAAATATACCATGAAAATAATTAGAAAATACATTGTGATTATTCAAGAAGAAATTATGTACCTGAAGAGGTGAAAATCTACAAAACCAGATTCTATTAACCTCTAATAGAGGTATAAAATGTTGAGAATCCATTATAGAGGATCCATAGTTTCCAAGTAACAATTGTGGGTTGTTCATGAGTATTTAGGGGTATTAATATGGGGTTAGGGAATATTTTTGTTAATTTTTAGGGGATTAAAATCTCTTATCCATAGATATCAACATGGGTTGCACGATTTCCTCTATCCATTCAATATATTTGTGAGATTTTTCTTAGGGGGGTCATGTTTTACAATTTTAGTGGGAACAATTTTATTGTCCATGTTCGAGCCAAAAAATCTCTATGACTAGGGTATCACAGATGCTGGGGAAGGGTCCATGGTTAGGGAAAATCACAGGCTAACTGTTTCCTTCCCTATTTCTTCAAATTTTTGAAATATTTTCACAAAACACACCATGTAAGAACCCAAGTTAAATTTACTCCAAACTATCCAAAAGGGAAAATGAAAATGTCCTGATATATCTACATAATGTGTCGATATGTTACAATCGTGTTGTAAGGAAAAAAAAACAATTTAAATAGACCACAACGGGTTGTAAATAAACATGATATCCAATTAACCTCTAGTTTATTATCAATGGTCAATGAATTAAGAATAATATATGTATAGGTAGATATACTAAACCTCCAATCCTAAAATCTATGATATTATCAGATTCCGTTCTCAATCAATTTGGACTATTATGTTTCATTCCTAGAAAAAAATGTTGGGAAGTGATATAATTACATAAACCAATATGAACATAGATACACTATCATACTACCAAATCATAATATGATGAACCCCATGTCAATATAAAAAAAAATTCTTAGCAATTTACTACTCATCAAAAGATCTCCTTCAATTTCTCCCTTGTATTCCCCTTATTATCCCATCCAGACTCATGCTAGTAATGTATCTATTTGTGGGTATATATAAAATGATGATCTCCAGTAACACTCACCCCTCATCTTGTGTTCGAACTCAGTTAAAAATTCTCTTTATATAGTAAATACATCCCTTGACCTTCTTCATATCACTAGTACCCTTCAATTTTAGATGTTGTTAAAGCATGGCATATCACAACAGATCAGTCATTATATAATAAATTGTTCCTCCAAAGAATTCATCAATATTAATTAGTCATGCATGAAATTATTTGTATCTAGAATCAACAATTCTTGTAAAGGACTGTGTTATAGTATATTATCCTACACCATGGGTGGTGAAAAAATGATATCTTTGGATATCATATCTAGTGGACCCTTAAAATGTCTCTATGGTAGAATATCTAAATCAAAGAACATCAATAGACCATTTAAAAGAGAAAGTAAAAATTCCCCTGGATCACCCAATGGATTTACTATGTGTCTAAAAAACTCACATGATAAAACCCTCATTGGAATAACTGAATAATCATACCATCACATTATTCACAATAACGATATATATAATATTTAAAAACACCTTGTTTCATTATGCTAATTAGCAAAAACATTTATATATATGAGAGGTTAATGTTGAGAGATATAAACCAAAATCAGTGTGACTTCACCAAATAGATTACACAAATCACGGAATTTAATTAAAAGATGAGTATATATCACAAAAATATGTATATATTTTCATGTGGTCCAACATACATAGTTTTGATGAATGGTCATACTTGAAAATATCCTAAAACAATAACACCAATATAAGAAATAGTTAGTGTGATTTCTATTTCACATTTTCTACTGAGTCACATGGAATCTCACCAAACCGAGTACCACGAATATATCATCATTCTACCTTTTATTAGGTTATTTCAAAATTATAAATAATAAATATGTTTTTTGATATTTTAAAACAACCTGACTTGAACTAATGGTTCCAAGTATATATACATCATGAACACATGCATGAATCCATAAATTAAATAGAATATTGAGTATCATAAAGGTTCAAGGTCCATCAATATTGAATATAATTCATTTAGTCCCATGTCTTGTCATGTCATAAATAAATAATAACAGAATACTGAAAAAATAATAGTAAACTTTTATTCATATCTATAATTACGAAATCTAAATAAAAAAATGTCAAATGAAAAACTTTTTATATAATAATTAGTAAAAAAGAGAAAAATGTGGTTTGATGGGCCAGATTATATCATGTGCATCAAAGTAAATGAAACATAAATTTATGAAATATGTCCCAAGAACACCATTATTTACATGATATTATCTCCTCAACTCTCTATAATTTAGTCAATTCCCTTAAATGGATCCCCTTTCATGAAGACTTCACAAGCACCAATATACTCATGCAGTGTGATAGTTATAAATCAAGTAGAATTCCATTTATTCATATTAAGCATACATGGACAAATAAATATATATAAATTGAATTTTTTTTACATGATATAAGTAAATTATATATAACAATATATTTAAATATTTCTCAAGTTATCATGTTCAAACCATGTAGCCAAAATACATGGGCCTACCTAATTTCTAACATTTCAAATAAGGATTTTTGGGTATGCAATACCATGGTCCTCTATAAGGAAAACATTCTGTGGTCCTCTTTGATGATGTTTATTATCAGTAACATTTCTTGACCTACGATAATAGTGTTCTCCATACGAAACTCCACACATACCACTATGTTTTCAATTATATTCCTTGAATGAGTGTAGTTATTACTTGATATGTTTAATCTAAATGGATATCATAAAAGCCTCCATGTAGGTCATTCTACCACTTATTTCCAAGATAATTGATTTTCATACCATGTTTTTTATACAAATGAATGCATAATAATTTCCAAGATTCAACCCATACTATTACAATTCATAGCCTATTTACCTCATTAATAAATAAAATTTACCCTCTATGGGTCCATCTTTCTAATAATGAAAATCCATGCTATCCTAGTAATTAATTCCCAATTATAGAGGTAGTGAAACAAAATAAAAAATAATTTTCATTGAAGGTTACAATATGTCATTTAAAAATTAAAAAACGATTGGAAACACATAATCACATGATCATAATAAAAATGATATAAATAAAACTCTCTCACAAAGATGAAAAGACTTAAAAATAATGGATTATTAAGAATAATAAATATTCCCTGACAATGCATCATATAAGACCCAAAAAGGTATGGAACTACAAACCTCTTGTATTTGAAAAAGAACATCAAATTTATTAAAAAGAAAAAAAATACTAGATGTGGTCAAAAATATAATTGTTTCATTGATGTCTATAATAATTCAATAAATAGAATTATACTATTTTATTTTCACAAGAAATAATATATCACATGCGATAATATATTCCCCCTCCTTAACAATCGAAAACATCTTTAATAATTTCATACTAAACTTTTTGTAAATTATATATTTTTTTATATTTAATGATTAAAAATTAAATCTCATTTCTAAAGCCTATCTTTAGAATAATCCTTGGGAAACCATGAATAGTAATTATTAGTATTTTCTATAATTATTGGTTTTTACCGTTTTATGATCCTATAATTTTTTCCTTATTTTTTCATAAACCATTTTACTTGTTACCACTTAAAAAGATATTTAATGAAATCCTACCAAAATTTTATTTGTTAGAAATACAATCCCTAAATATTATAGAAAAATAAAAGGTTTTCCATTCCTACATGACATATGAAGGAAATTTTCTGCAAAATAAAAATTCACATATCTTATATAAGAGAATCTATGGGGTTTCCAAATAAAAATGATCCCAAAAATTTAATGAACCCAAGGAAAATTATTTTGAATATAGAATTTCACATATTTTCTTAAAGTAATAAAACCCAAAAACCCAGTTAATATTATATAGTTTTAATAATTTATTAATCTTGGTTTAAAAGCATCTTCTGTTAAAAGATTATGGAACAATAAATGATTAAATGAAATAATTTTAGTTAAATTAGTATTATAAAATTTTAAATTTTTTTTGTTGATGTGTTCTTGGGTGGATGTTTTCATAATAGGGTTTTGAAAAAATTAACCATTATGGGCTTTATGTTTTTGAAACATTCTTTTAAAATTATGTAGCTTCTACATATCATGTATGTATAACCGTTTAACCTTACAAAATTTTTTTAATGTAACGATTCACTATATAAAGACCAAACTAGAATTATATTAAATTTAGAATATATGTCATACCCTTACACAAAACTTGACTAGCATTATGAAAAATAAAGTAACAGTAGGATACAATCACATTGCTAATAGTTTCCCATTTATAGAGCATAGACACACCTACACATCTCTAAGGTCACCATTACATAACCTTTTTTACTTAAGGGTAACCCAAACAGAGTGGCTACCATACCATTACACAATGCATATACATAGGGACACCCACTTAAATACTATATATAAAATAGTCTTTAACATTTCATAGAACAAGGAACAACGGAATTACCCTTATTGAACACAAAGAACGCTTCTTATACACATAGGTTACAAAGGAAAAAACAACTTAAAAATTCAATAGAGTCATTAGAACATATTTTATGATAATATAATCGTTTTCAATTATAGAATAACTTAATAAAAAAATATAAAATATTAAATAAGGTTTATTTATTTTATAATATTGGATTTCATTAATAAAATACACTAAATTTTATAACCAACAGCTGGCATAATGAAAATCTGTAGTTTTTTAATGATACTATTTATAATTAGAAAAATTAGAGTTATGTAGATTTAAAAATATTTAAATACTAAGTTTCCTCATTATGGATACATAGTTAAAAAAATAATCTATAATAGTTTTAATTATAGTAAAATATTATTTACAATTATAAAAATTATTAAAATATCACTTATAAATTTAACATGGTATATATAAATTATTTTTTTTATCAACAAATATTGTCTCTAAAAAAACAGTTTCATATAATATTTAATCATTATTATATTTTGATACTGTCATAAATATTAAAAAATTTAAAAATTACAATTTTTTAATATTTCCCAAAAATTAAACATTTTAAAAATTCTAAAACATCCATTCAATGCTAATTTTAACATGAGTAATTCACAAATTATGTTCAACTTATAATATCTAATTTCTAAAATTTTTATATATATTTTTTAAAAAGAAAATTCAAATTTCGAATAAAAATATTTTAAATAGAAAATGTTGTTTTTATGTGTTTTTATATTATATCATGGATGATAAATTATTTGAATATTTTGAACATTTATTTCATAAATAAAATTATTTTAATATCCTCTTACATAATTTATTCACATACAATATACAAATATTTAAAATTATTATTTAAGAATGCATAAAGGTTTTTCATTTCAAAGAATTACAATTATTTATCCAATAAATTTAAAATAAATAGTTTGGTAATATATTATTTTTTACAATAGGTTTTATGTTCTATATTATGTTATAATAATAATCATCTTATATGTTGAAACTAATATTATTTTGATGATGAATGTAGTGCGCATTGTCAAAACATGTTTTATTATTGCGTATAATACATTCCAAAAATAAGGATGTTAAATAATGATAGTATGATATAAAATTTTAAATAAGTCAAGACATGAATAAAACAGAAACAGTGTGTCTTAGGTGCTATAGTGAATGATGGTTTAGGTATGGCTATTTGTGATTTTTTCAATGTATAGTGGGTGGGATTAGTGTAATTTATAATTTTTAAGGGATTAAATAATACATTTTATAGTATATTGATTATACTAGAATAAGGATTCTATGTATCTCTGATATAATTTTTTTTCCTTCATTTGTAGAATAATATTTTAACTCATGTTTGTAATTATTATTTGTTCCTCATAATATTTTAAAAAACATATGTATTTCCACTATATCAAATAGTCACTATTATATAAATAATTGTACGATAAGTTATTTCTCTCTTATTATCCCAACAATAGATATTGTATTCCACTATTTTATTATGTATTTAAAAGGGTTTATATTTTTATAAAATTTTTTATTATAAAAATTTCTATTATTGCAAATTAAAAAATAGCATGTCTATATAAAATACATATGTTATAGTGGATGGGGTATTGAAATATTTTTTTATTTCTGATTAGCATTGTAGAGTCCAATTATTTTACTTTTGGTGAAAGTGACTTTATATTTTAAACAAAATATAGATTTTTTAATGGATCATAAAACCATATATTATGTCATTAAAATTGAAATATCTATGAGACTATTATATTGGGATATGTGATTGGAATAGTAATATGAGAGCATTATATTGTGATAATAAGGTATTGGACATAAATAAACTACATTTTTTGAATAACATATGCATTATATTGAAATATGTTAGGTAGAATAATGTTATAGACTAAAAAATTTAAATTATAATTAGATGGATATTCAAGAGCGCAAGTAAAAAATAAAATGTTTATCATATTGAGTTGTTGGTTCATAATTGGTTTTATAATGGTTGAATTGTTTATATGTTACCACTGATAAATTGATAAATAATTAGATTGTACTTATGATAATTATATATTCCTGAAGCTATAATAAAATATTTTATTATTATACTGAATATAAATACTACACACTGTAAAATAAATAATAATAGATTGTTTTAGTGAAATGACTAAAAAATATAATTTTAAAAAATGACATGGAGGAACCTATGAAACATGGATGTAATGATGTTAAAAATTAATATCATAATATATCTTATTCATGGTATTACCGGGTAGAAGAATCCTGTGAAAATATTATATTATCTTCTCGAGAAAATGGAACACATTCTTATCAGAACTGTTATGGTAAAAGTACCTATATTTCTAATATTGATACATAATTATTCTCATGAAAAAATTGGGTGAGATGTACAATATAATACACATCAAAATAAAAACCATATAAATATGAAACTACAGACTCCCCCAAACAAAAATCATATAATGTAACCATTTTATAGAGAAAATTGAAATATTAATATTCATAACCTAATGTACTTAGATAATTAAATAACATTATACTTTTCAGTTATAAAAAAACAAGGATTATAATAAAGTTATGATATGGTATGAAATATAAATCTATATATAAAATAAAATCAAAAATGATATAAATATGGTGATTTATTTTGTTTTTATCATGTTTCACGTTTTAATACGAACTAACTACTTTTTATAAGTGGGAAAAAAATAATTTTCAATCACTAAAAGAAATAATTTTAAAAATTAGAAAACATTAGACTAATACTTTGGAAACCATTTAAAATGAAGTGTGATTATATAATTAATTGGTTGTGAAATCACTTATTGAATGAAAATTTTAAAAATTTACCAATAATTATTGAATTTATGATAATAAATTTTTATTGTTAGTTTTATTTAGACTATTATATAACCTTGTATAATTAAAAATTCATAATATACCAAATAAGAAAAATTGAAATCTCAAATTACATTGATGTAAAATTAATAGATACAATTAATATAAAATTAAAATAATATATAACAAGAATGTTAAAGAATGAATTACTTATTGATCAATGAATAAATGATATAATATGGTTTCACTAACTAAAAATGATAAAAATTATTTTAAAAATTGTTATTGCACATTAAAAAAAGTAAAATAAACATTAATATGACGATTATAATCCTAAATTATAGAAGGCCCTCATTATAATTCATGAAATATGAAATCTTATATCCTTTTACCATTTTGATAGATGATCTTATCAAATGATTGAAGAAACTGAAGATAGATATGTGTTTTGTTGATGTACACATCATGGATCCCCAAATAATGATGAGAAATCACTGAGAACAAGTCATGAGTACATATGGATTAAAGGGATCATGATCTATTGTGGAAGTGTAACTAATGGGTTAATAATTTGGATACTCAATTACATAAATTTTATATTTTTAAAAATAATTTTTATGATTTATTATTATTTAGGATTTAAGTATAAGGGTCAAAAAACCATTTTGTAACAATTAATGGGAAAAATATAAAAACGTTTTTTATAAGATGAAAATTTATGAATTTTTTTAGAAATTTGTTTATAAAACCCGTGACGCAGAAAATTATAATATAACATAACAATTTTAATTCTAAGCACTATGAAAATTAATTAAAGGATATATATATATAATATGTCAATTAATGATCCCATGAGAGTCAAAATTCACCAAAAAATTAAAAATTCAATAACTAAATATTATATATTATGTCTATAAATTTATTGATTTTTGTACATATCATATTAGAATACCATCCTTCAATATACAAATTAATTCAGAACATTACATTAAGAATATATTCATTATAATCTTTATTGTATACATTATAAACATTGGATGAGAAAAAACTATATTAAAAATTATATATCCACTGATTAAATAGTGTGTAAATAAAGTTCAAACTAATGAAATTTCTATTTATTACTGAATATTAGATTAGAAATAATAAGCCACACTGATTCATTTTCACCTCCACAATGTGTTTCAGTGATCAAAAAAATTTATATAATATTTATCATATGAAATTTTAGTATAGAATACTGATATTTGGTTAATTTTATTATTATAACATAAGATGTATATTAAAAAAATAATATAGAAAAAATAAACATAATTGAAACATGATCATTTATTTTGTGTGGATGGTGAAAGTCCAAATTCTATTAAGGAAAATTAAAGGGTATGTGATTATTGATCTGTTTATTTTAAGAGTTTTTATTATTAATTCTAACTATATAATAGATTAATATCATGATACCCTCAATGTGTTTATTATTTCCCAAATTAAATATTATAGAATGTAAATTATGTAAGACAAAAATATTTTTATATAGATTGACCCTAAATAAACAGAATATGTTATACTCTAATTTTTTAAAACACGAAACTGTCGATTAACAAATATAAATATATTATGTTACAAAAAGTATATTCATAATCTCATTAACATAGATTTTCACTATTCATTTATTCAAAAAATCTAAATGGAAAGCAATAGTCCCTTAGAACTTATTACATCTATATTCAAACTAAAACCAGAATGATGTAATAGTTTTCACGTTGAATCTACACAATTTAAAATATATATATTTCATTGGGAATCTTATATAAAGTGTTCTCAAAATACACCCTTTTTGAAAAAAAATTAAAAATTTATTATCATGTTATTATATGTCAATATTTCTAACATTCTTTAGATCATGAGAAAATAGATTATTTATTCCCTCCAAAAATTTATTGCAATTTAACGCCTGATCCTTTTTGAAATTTTCCGAGTTATAGTAAGTATATTTTTATAAGATTCATTATTAAAATTACACTTCTATAATTGAACCATTTTTCATCAGAATTGTATCAGTATTGAGATGAATGTCACTCTTTCCATTTCTTCACATATAATTTCATTTTAACATAATTTACAAAAAATATATTGTCTATATATGAAATATAGTTATACTATGATATGTCGTTTTATTTTATTTACTTATTAATGAAATTATTTATTCTGATTCAACATCACAAATATTATCCTTGTTATGATTTATGATTATCATCTCATAAGATATTTCATTGTTTATGTTATATTATCCACCAAAGGTGTACCATTATTTCTCTTGAAATAATATTACTTTTGAACATGGAATTATTGATTCTAATATAGATTAACCATTTGGATCTAAAAAACTTTTTAATTATTTCTCAATGTGGATCTTGATGTTGAATAATTTTTATGGGGTTTTTGAAAATTGCTAAATGGGAAAATATTAATCTAAATATATTCAATTCGTTGAAAATTGGTATTCCATAATTATTCATTTCTGTAGAGTTTTGATATTTCCAATATAATTCTAACTAATAATACTAGTAGTCGAAACCCAATATTTGAGGAATGTCTGGATCTCAATAATATTTCATTAAGATATTTGTAGAATATTGTTTTTATAGGAAACTCTATGATTTGATATAGATATAACATTCTAAAATGATTTATGAAATCTTTATAAACATTCTAAATAGTTAAACTTTTGTTATCGGATTCATAATGTAATCAAATTATTATACTTCATCCTAGATTTGATATCTAACATATAACAAAAAACTACCATGTTTTGTGGGAATCTAATAAGACTGAACTCTAAAGTGTTAATTGAATTATCAAACTTTACACATATACCCCCTACAAAACTAATATCGATCTGTTCTACCTAAAAATATA
The DNA here is from genome assembly GCA_963277665.1 of Viscum album. Lineage (NCBI taxonomy): Eukaryota > Viridiplantae > Streptophyta > Magnoliopsida > Santalales > Viscaceae > Viscum > Viscum album. The sequence continues at coordinate 512,152,529 of OY728165.1, forward strand.
TAATCTACAAGAATTTTACATCAGAAAATTAATCATGAAATCATTATCAAAATAAATAAATTAAAAATTCATGAATATATTTTTATTTTCATGATACAATTCTTAGATTCTAAAAAATTAAAATATATTTTATATCCTACCTCATATCTCTTTAATCTATGACTGGAAAAAATATAAAAAATCACATTAAATCTATTTTAGATAGTATCATATCTCAGAAACCAATACACATCATGATACTTTGATGATCATATCAAGAAATACCCAATTTAAAATTATGACACGCAGATACATTTATTTTATAAAAATTATATAACAAGACCACATACTTATATCCATTTTCCATATATAATGAGAGTAGATTTATCCTAACATATTAATATTACACTAAGATAAAATTGATAAATTAAAAATCATCTTCAAAAATCCATCTCAGTACATAATCTCCACTTTAGATTGTGAGAAAATTTATTATTTTATTCACATAATCATTTAAAATTAATTATAATAAATATATTGGATGGATTAAAATTAGCATCAAACATATTCAACATTGATTATGAAAAATAAAAATCTTCCCTATATTTACATTTTTTATAATAACATACACTTAATTATATATTGAATAATATCACCAAACACTTCATAGAAATAAAATTTTATTGTGAATAATCTGTATATTGAGTGGAATAACTTGTTTAGAAAAACATTAATTTATCCAATGAATCAATAATTTCAATTAATATGTTTCAAATTTCATACAACATAAAATATAACACTTATAGAAATGTTAAAACTAAATCATAATGATAATTTCCAACGATAATCCTCTTCAAAGAATATTTTTAATTTTATGATCATAATTTATGAGTCCCAATAATAATATTATTTTTATTATGAAATACTATCCCTTTAAAAATATATTCATAAATATACACTATATGGTAACTTATTGATTACAAAACCTCTCATAAATTTTCTCATAATGATTATTGAAATATTAGATTCACCAATGAAAATTAATTTTTACTACATCCTATATGGGGTTCATCAACATACATTGATTTAGACACCTATTGATAATTTTTTATGACCATAAATAGTACTCCAAGAATGAAAACTCATTAATACTATATATTTAGTTATGGCCTCATCCCGATTCATAATATAAAATATCTATTAATTCAATGAATTTTGATAAAAATAAATAATTCATATGGAAATAAGGAGGAACGTCTTAGATCCTTAGTTAAGATAGAATGGTTGAAAGAATCCCCTCAACCATTAGCCTTAAGTATTTTCAATATCATAAGAGGAAGGATTCATTAGGATTATTTTCTATTCATGCATCTTTATAGGTTTGTGACCATTTTCCTCCATTGAGATGTTTACCTAACATCACCAATTAATGAATATGATTAAAATGGTTATTAAAATTATTTTATTTCTAAATTCCTCTTGAGATGGTAGTATAATCTTATCAAATTTTGTAACATGTATAATTTTTTTCACTCCAACCAACTAGGTTCTCAAAAATATTTTTGTCACCATGTAGGGAAACCTCTCATGGGAGAAGTTATATTCTTATGAAAACAATTTATATGCATAGAACTAGAAAGAACATGTGGTTTCCCTATATGGATTTCCATTTTTATTTGGGATTGCTAAATTTTTGAATACTAATTCATAGAATATGTATATTTTTTGGTTATCTCTCATCATTTCATTGAAACAATGGTTATAAAAGAATTTAAATTATAAATATTATGAATTTATGTACACATAATATCATTTTTAATATATATAGATAATATTATTATAATTTCTTCATATTTATGATTGTACTACTCACATAATACATGATTTTTTTTTGCAAAAAAACAAATATTATTGCGATGGTGTATCCGAAATTTTGTTTAACATTGATTAGATCCACTAATAATTTTAAATAATTTTCATATTATATCTCTTAGATATTTTAACAACCCTTTTTATGATAATTTTTGATAGAAATATTATTTTTTGCATCCAAACACTATATAAAATAATGAAATATCATAAATTATTCATATACCATATTGTTTTAATATCTCTCAAATGAATTGAAACTACAGTCCTTCTATAAAATAAGGATAAAATATAGTTGTTATAGATTTCATTTCTAAATTTTAATCACTAATTTTATTTTTATTATTTAATATTCATTTTATCTTGTTCTCTAATGGTTTTGATTTTTAAAATAGGCACTATTATTAATAATTGGTTTTCATTGATAAAAGTTGAGAATATATTTAGCTCTAATATTAGAATCCTTGCTATCACCAGATTGAGAAGACTCATAATTTAGCTCATTTATCATTTCGTAATATTATATGATTTACTAAAAATTATTAAAAAACGAAATATTTCAAACAAATAACTTTTTTTCAATAGTGTATATGACACACAATTACTATATAAAATATCATCTGAAATATATTATTTAAATTGTACCATTATAAAATAGCTATTAAATTAGAGGGTATTAATAGGAAAAGATGAATTTTGATATATATATATATATATATATTACAAATGTATAGATAAATTAATTGGTTGTAAATTTATTATATTAAAAATAAAAACCATTTGAATATAATTAATAATTTTTTTAAAAATAATTTCCATGCGAACATTTGGTTTTGATCATAAAAAATAAAACAAATCAATATTGGTGATTAATTTTAATAGTATTTTGGTATTATATATTTCATAAATATATTTACAATTCATCTAATATTTCTTTGTGTCAAGAGATAATATAAAATTATTTTTATGCAGTAAATTTTTATTGGTTCCCAAAATAGGTTACATCATTTTTTCCATTCATATTTAAAATATAATTTTTAATAATTTTAGAAATTTTATTTGATAAACCAACAAATTTTGTGAAATAATATTGAAAATTTTAATTTTGATTATTTTCTTTAAATATTTAAATGAATTGTGAATTTTATTATTTCTACTTACAACTGTCTTTTGGTTTAATGAATATACAATGATAAATATTTTTTAAATTTGGAAATCTAAATTTGGTAAATTATATTATATGAAATCCAACAATCAGATCTGATGTAAATATTACATTGATATATTTTAATAAATGTTTATATCATCAAAAAAAAGTATTTGGGTAAACACATTTTCTTTATTCATGATAGTTTTTTAAAATTTAATTCATCCAGTTATTTGATATCAATTTGAATAAAGGATTCATTTTTAGTGATACAAATTTCAATTAGGTAATATGATCATATTCATAGTTTTTTCACAATGAATATTCAAAAGTGTAAACAATAATTTATGAAATTAGGATTGAAACTAGATTACATGAGTATTAAAATAAATATATTGGTAGAGAAAATGACCATTGAATATTTCTAATATCTATTTAATCAAAGAATTTAAATACTATATATAATTAGATCTTGATTACTCTATTATATAGGAATTTTGGGTGAATAAAACCTAGGTGTAATTTATTCTTTTAAACAATTACAATATTGTTTGTCCCCCACATATAAAAGGACTCCCAATCTTAACACTTATTTATAATTTAGGTGCCCATGGTGACAATCAAAATGTAATGACCCGGAATTTAGATATAATTTTTTTACATAAATGGGAATTTTTCGAGTCTGCGAAAATTGATTACACATGATTCTGAGGCCCGGTGTTCCCTAGATCATTTTATGATTTTTTTCTCGGGTACGTTCAGTAAATGTACAAGCAGGTTTTAATAACTATTTAACCAGTGCTCAGAATTGAAATTTGATGGCACTGTTGAACCCGCAATGCCGGTATTCTCTTAATAAGACCTTCACCTCGACGATAATTTTTCAAGGGTGGAAAATAATTTTTTGTTTTTTCATGGGAATAAGAAAATTAAATAAATTCATGTTTTATTTTATTTTATTTGTTATAAACACCCCTATGGATGTTGGAGGTGGAGACCACCACATATTAACCTCATATGAGAGTTTATGGTGGCAGAGCCCACCCAAACCTAACCTTTCATGAGAGGTTACAAATTTGGGACGACCTGGGACTACCCCCCCAACTTATAGTGGGAGAGGAAAACATTTCAACTCCCCTCATTAATGAGGGAAATTATATCAACCCCCTCCTTTAATGGTGTCAACCCTCCTTCTTTTTTAATTATTCCAACCACATGAATTAATTAAGTGTATCCAACTTAATTAATTAACCCAATTTGAATTTACGCCAATGAAAATAATAGATCATAATCTATTATTTCTGCTAGCATTTCATTTTGGTTGGAGTTTGGGAAAAGGAGGAACTTGGGAGAAATATTGGGAGAAGGCTCCCAACGAAGGACATATTATTCCTAAGAATAACATGGGCAAGGAGCATCTTCAACATATTCCTCATAAGCACCTTGAGGAAGAAATAGACATGGGACATCTTCAATGACCGACCCTCCCTAAAAATTTGCATCAAATTACCGACGCATGATCTTGGGATTGGAAGTGTGTGGTGGACGCGACGAACGCTAAAAACTATGTCATCATCACAATGACTATGTCAACGAACAAAGGTAGGGGTTTAATTTTATTTAAGTATGATATTAATACCTTGTTACTTTTCTTCCAAAATAATGAGCATATACAACCCTATTATTGATTTGATCTGCAGATGTTTTTTCTTGTGGGTTGGGAAAATTTTGTTAATGAGTGTTTTGGGAATTGATGTTTTTATGATATCTTCCATGGTCGTTGTTGTGCTTAATTCTTGTGAGCCAATTGATATCATCCTAAACACGAAGGGTGCAGACCAAACCAACGCCGTCTTACCCCTTAGTCGATCTCCTTTATGGTGTTATTTGAAATGGAGTAAAGTGACGTCTAAGGCGACCAAGGCCATGATCGCACTACGCGCGACCTCCATGAACCGATCCGCCCTCACCGGTCGTTCCGTACTCACCGGCCGTGCCACCCTCACCATCCACGCTGCCTCACCGGCTTCACACCTCCTGAGCCCGGCCGAGCCAGAATCTGTGCACCCCACATTCCCCACAACTCCACATTTTGTGCACCTCGCACAGCTCGCGCGCCCCTTTCCACTGCTGGTCGAACCGGCCCACTGGCCTCCGCACGCTGCGTGCACCACGCGGCCCCTCCATCTGCACGCCCTGCAGCGCCCCTACTAAGACTTCCTCCTAGCCCCAACCACGCCACCTTGGACCCAGGCTGATCCGTCCCCTCTCTGTGCCCCTGGGGCCGAGTCGCACCCTCACGGTACCCTCTAGGCCAAACCCCCCTCGCGCCGACAGGCGGCCGGTCTCCGCCCTCGCGACCGGTCTGTGCTCTCTCACCCCCCCCCCCCCCCCGACCACTCGCGGCCTGCTGGGATAGACCCAGCGAGCCGAGATGAACCGAACTAGCTGGCCCACCTAATGGTCCAGGCCAGACCCGATAGATTAGGTCGGCTCGACCTGAATAAGTTTGGCATAGACTAGGTCGGTCTGGGTCTGTCCAACAGAGTCGAACAGGATCCAGGACAACTACGACCCATTACTTTTTAAGCCATATCTTTGGTATTGGGAATCCATTTGATGAACCATTAGCGGCCCTGGTAATCATAGATCTTGAAGGTCTCCTTGAGTATACCCCACTAGAGTGTGGGGTATAGTTGAGATACTATCTGTTTGGATCCTGCACAAATCCAATCGGGCTCCCGGGAATAAAAGTTTAATAACTCATAGATCGGGCGTCTGATTGAAGGGTTTTCTGTTGTGTTGAGACCCAATTGATGTGTCAAACCTTTGAGAAAATCCTTATTTTGAAATCATGAATGTTGGTTTATAAACATGTTAGCTTGTAGAGTGGATCCTTCCAGAGATGGGAAGATTGAGTGCAGAGACCTAGTAGCTGGCCGAGACATGACGACTGCAGACCGATTGAATAGGAGTGTCTCGACTAGCCCAGTGTGGAGTGCCATATTGTGGTGGCAGACCCACTCGAGAGGAGCACCTGGTTGTGGTGGCAGACCCGTGTTACTGGATAGGAGGAGTACCTCTATAGGCTATTAGGGGGAGCGCCTAGTTGTCGCATCATACCCACGGTGGGGATCACCACAGTGACGTAGCAGACCCACGGTACTCGACGGGAGGAGTACCTCAGCAGTCCAATGTTAGTGGGAATCGCCTTGGTGTCACGGAAGGCCCACTATACTCGATAGAGGAGGAGTTCTACTCAACCATGGTTTCAGTAATGTGAATAACATACTAGTTGAGTTGAGTCAGTATGTTTTGTTTTTTCTCATGATTGATATGTATTACATGATAACTTAAGTATATGTATGGGCATATACCATACTAGGGTTATCTATTGATTTCATTCTTTGTGGTTTAACCGTGATGGAATTTGTGATACCTTGAGTGTCTCGGGGTCCCTACTGTGAATCTTCATACTCACCCCTGCACGGGCTATGCCCACACCTCGTTGTGTTGGATACAGATGATAGACATCATTGACCGAGGATAAGAGTACCAGGACTATACAGTACCTGAAGGTGGACCTTATGGAATGTTGTTACATATAGGTGATGGAAGTACGTGGAGTGCTGAGGATGCGATATGTTCCTACCCTTCATATAGGAACCTTGGAGGATGACCCAGTGTCCGTTTTCCCAATTCCCTTTGTTGTACATGTAATTTTAGTTTCTTGTACTTTCCAGTTGGTCTTGTATTTTTCCCTTTTTTACATACTGTACTCAAATGTCGGTTATTCAGTTTACTCATGATCATATCTGTTGTGTGTGTTTATAGGTTATAATGGAAATGCCTTCCCAACTTTAGGGAATTATGTTGTTGGTGCTAGTCGGCACCCCCTGGCCTATGGAAGGCGTGTTTGGGGTAGCCATGGAATGGTCCCCAGGATATGGGATGTGAAAAAATGGTATCAAAGGAGTGGATTTTACCACATAACATAGGACACTGATATTTATTTTCTATGAATAAATAGTGCTAAGAGGATTGAGTGTGGTTCTCAGTTCTAGTAGTCCAGTTTTGATGCAGAGGATGACATATCCATACACCAGGACCCTGAATTCGGATTTTTGACTCACTGCACGAAAACACATATTGTGTCTGTGTTTTCATAAAATTTCAGTAATTCAGTTCAACCCGGTCAGCTCATCAGGTACATTATTTTTACAATTAACATCTATTTCTTTTAGGTTGCCTCTTCGCGGATGACCAGATAGAGCCCTGAGAGTTGAATGCACATATAGCCCACCGAGCGACAAGGCCTCGATGTAGGGACCTTTTCATGTGGAGGCTCCAGCGGTACCACACTCTGTTGGGCCACCGATGCCACCTGCCCTAGCAGCTGGTGATTCACGCCACCTAAGCGCGTTTCACAAGTTCCAGCCCCAGAAGATACCCAGGTTCAAGGGAGATATGGACCCCAAGAGACATAGGATTGGCTGGAGGATGTGGTGAGAGTTTTTCAACTGGTAAGGACACCAGCTGACCTTATGGTTATTCCTGCTGCCATCCTTCTACAGGGTGTAGTTGGAAGATTGTAGAGCTTGATGCTCCAGGTCCATGAAATAATAACGCTTTTCTGGGAAGACTTTGAGATCCTGTTTCATGCAATGTTTGTCCAGTGGCTCTCTGCGTAGTATGAATTCAGGAGCAACTTCATCTGCAGCATGATATCATTAGTATATAATAGAACTCATCTAGGTTAACAGACCACTAACACTAATCCACCGATATTTAATGGAACCCATTCTTCAGGACCGGGATATTCGAGCAAGGACTCATGCGAGAGATCAGAGCTTTGGCAATATCACTCATCATCCCGACACAAAAAGGGTTTTTAGGGAGATCCCTCTTAGTGGAAGGTTTCCATGCTGACCTGTCTCTAGTAGAAAGATACACCACCAGTCGACATGTAGTGAAGTATTCTACAAATGGCAGTAGAAAAATGTCACAGAGGTCCAAGAGGACCAGACCTATAGGTAGACGGCCAAAAGACTCAGGATCTGTTGTACGGGGCACCCGTAGTGGAGACAAACCTTCCAGGTGTGGGCATTGTTAATCATGCGTAAGGTAGGGTAACTTGGCTTCAGAATTTCAAAATTGTCATTAGGATGATCAACAAATGGTTGAAGCACTGCCTGGGCATAGAAAAATATTCAATCGAGGTGGTCCGCTGGGAGCAGGTAGACATGGCAGAGGAGGTAGCTGTGTAACTGGCGGTGGATAATGATTCGTGGTGTTACCACCACCACCACCAGGAGGTCCACCACTACTGTACGGAGAAGGTTGATAGGGTTTAGCTAAGCTCCAGGTAGCTGAGGACTATAATCACAGCGCTTCATATATGATTCTAGGTTTCTACTCCATCATAGTTGTAGTACATATAGACACATGTTATAGTCACTCTTTCATTTCACTAAACTCATTTAGAACATAGATATTTCAACATATCTTTTGGCTCTATCCATACAACTAGAGACTCCTACGAGATCATACTCAACTATTACGCACTAGTTCCGGTAGTGTTAGTTTACTCTAGGAGGCGAGATCTTTGGCTGGGATCTCATAGTAGCGGTGTTGAGGCCTTATGATGTCATCATGGGTATGGAATTTTTATCTACAATCCATTATCAGATTGAATATATTATGTGAAAATTGTGGTGTGTTTACACATATGGGGCCATGTTTACCTTCAATAACAAGAAATGATACTTTGTAGAATAATATGGACCTACTCAGAGGAGAGTGCAACCGATGACTAATCAGTTGGCTAGCCTTACCATCAGAGCAGTTGATGTAGAGAGTCTGATGAATCCTGTAGTGGTGGAAAAGTACCTGGATGTTTTCCTGGATGATATATCAAGTCAACCTCCTCATAGACAGGTGGAATTTTACATTCACTTGTACCTCGGTATGACGCTGATATCTACGCCAGCATATCAGATCTCTCCCATGGAGCTTCACGAGTTCTAGGTACAACTAGAGGATTTGCAGGGGAAGGGAATCATCGGGACCAGTTCTTCTCCCTAGTTATCCCTAATTCTATTCACCAAGAAGGATGATGAGAGATTAAGGCTTTTCCTTGACTATCGATTCCTAAACCTGGTGACTGTGATGAACAAGTACCCACTCCCTAGAATATAAGACCTATTTGATCAGTTGAAGGGAACACCATGGTTCTCGAAGATATACCTCAGATAAGAATATCTGAAGGTCATAGTTCTAGAAGAGGATGTGAATAAGACAAACATCAGATGTCGGTACGGCCACGTAGAGTTAATTTTTATGCCATTCGGTAGAACCAATGCTCCATCAGTGTTCATGGAACTTTTTAACAAGTTAATTTATCCATACCTTGATCTCTTTGTCGTAGTCTTAATCCAAGACATTATGATCTACTCGACTACTAAGAAGGATAATGACTATCATTTTAGGGTAGTATTGGACACACTCCGAGAGAACCAGCATTATGGTATGCCCTCGAAGTGTTAATTCTGAATCCGAGAGGTTCAATTTCTAGGAAATGTCATCTTCATGACTAGAGTTGCTGGGGATCTAGTGAAGATTGAGGTGGTACATTCATGGGAGCCACCAAAGAGTGTGACAGAGGTGTGGAGTTTCTTGTGTTGGGTTGGTTATTACCAGAGGTTTGTTCTATAATTCTACATAGTTGTAGCACCACTATCAGCATTGATAAAGTAGGTGAATCCCTTTATGTGGTCATAGAGATGAAAACTGATTCTTCTTGAGCTGAGGCATAGGATTACTAGTGCCACTGTCTAGAGGATTCTAGAGGAAGCCATAGGGTATGCAGTCTATTGTGATTCATTACGGTCTAGGTTCATATGTTTCCTGATGCAGGATCGATCTATGATCGCTTATGGTTCACAATAGCTAAAACAACATAAGCAGAACTATGCTACCCATGACCTGGAGTTAACAGTAGTGGTCTTCACCTTGATGATGTGGTGACACAATCTGATGGGTGAATGATTTACTGCGTACTGTAATCATAAGATTCTCAGGTATATATTCTCTCAGAAGGAATTTAACCTAAGACATTGACGTTGGATTGAGTTCCTACCGGACTATGAATTTGAGATAGTCTATACTCTTGGGAAGGAGATCATTGTTTCAGATGCACTTAGTAGGGGATCTGGTATACAATTTCAAGATGAGTCGATAGAGAAGTTGGATGCCTTATAGATATCCTTTGTGGATAGAGACGAACCATCCTTCCTCCTGTCTCTTATAGTCACTCTCCAATTATTAATCAAGTTAGAGTGGTGTATCACGAGCATGCTGACTATGAGACAAGACATGCTCAGATATCCCCAGGGCAAGAACCTGATAAATTTTTCTGTAGGCGGGGAGCACATCATCCTCTTAAGAGGATGTATTATGGAACCAATGTCACATCAGGAGGAAGTGTTGAGGGAGTCCACACGACCCGTCTATTATTATATCTATGATTGGAGAAGATGTACTAGGATCTTAGACAACAACACTGGAGGCCGGGAATAAATAAGGTAGTTACAGGGATTGTCTCTTGGTTCCGAACTTGATAGAAAGTAAAAGCGGAGCATCAGGTACCAGCAGGCTTGGTTCAGCATTTAACAGTCCCATAGTAGAAGTGGGATGGGATATCCATGGATTTCATGATAGGAAATCAACGTATATCTAGAGGTCATGAATTGATCTGGGTGATTGTTGACCGATTCACCATGTCCACCCACTTCCAACTGATCAGAGAGCAGGGTTTTGTAGAGAGCTTGAGATGCCTCTATGTGTAGGATATTGTGCGGTTACATGGATTACCATCAATTATTATCTCTGATCGTGAGACATGATTCACTTCATGGCTATGGAAGGGGTTGCATGATGCTTTCGGGACACAGCATTATTTAAGAACTGCCTTCCATCCTTAGAAGGATGGACAGACTGAGCGGACCATTCAAACACTCAAGGACATGTTGCATGCTTGTGTCTTAAAATTCAGTCGTGGATCGGAGGATCACTTACCTTTGATTGATTTTTCATACAGGAATAGCTACCACATTACCATTGTGATGGTTCCTTTGAGGACTTATATGGGGGACCTTGTAGATCACCTTTTTGATGGATAGACCCAGGAGAGTCAACACTCGTGGGACCAGAGATGGTACACGCTACAACATAGAGGGTATAGATCATCCAAGAGTGGATGATGACTACACAGAGATGGCATAAGTTATATGCTGACAGGATATGGAGACCTCTGAAGTTTGAGGATGGTGACCACGTCTTTCTACGGGACTCAACTCGACGAGGTCTATAGAGATTGTCCGAGGTAGAATGTTATCTCAGAGATAAATCAATCCATTTCATGTCCTCTGTAGATTTGTTGATGTGGCTTACCGGTTAACTCTTCCACCTCAATTGCACTGGGTGGACGATGTCTTCCATGTATCCCAACTGAGGATAGATGTGCACGAACCTTATCGCATCATCAACCATGACGAGCTGGATGTTGCCAATGGGGAGAATTTTCCATAGGTTCTAGCAGATAATGATGATCGATAGAAGGGGGTCCTTTTTGGATAGAAGATACCTTTGGTACATGTTTTCCAGCAGCACATGAACCTTTAAAAGAGCACATGGGAGCGGGAGGCTCAGATATGTACTCAGTACCCCCAATTGTCCAATTAGTTTGAGTTGTTGAATACTAGGATGTAAATCTTAAGGTGGGTAGAATGTAAATAATCAGAATTTCAATTTAATTTTTTTTATATAAATGGGACTTTTATGAGTCTTCAAAAATTGATGGTGCATGATTCTAAGGCCCGGTGTGCTCAGAATCAATCTCTGAATTTTTGTATGGGTACGTTCAGCAAACATAAGAGAAGGTATTTATAACTATTAAACCGGTGCTCGGAATTGAAATCTGAGGGTACCTTTGAACACACAGTGCCAGTATTCACATAAGAAGTACTTCACCTCTGTGGTAGTGGGTTGATGGTGGAAGACATTATTTGGAGTTTTTGTGGGAATAAAAAAAAAATAAATGCATGTTTTATTTTTTTTATTATAACCCCCAAGTGGAAGTTAGACGTGGGGACCACAATACCTTAACCTCCCATGAGAGGGTGTGGTGGTGGGTACCACCCAAACCAATCCCCCATGAGAGGTTATGAAGTGGGGACCACCCAGGACTAAACCCCCTAATAATAGTGGGAGAGGAAAACCTCTCAAATCCCCTCTTTAATGCGGGAGAGTCTCTCCACCCCTCCTTTAATGGTGTCCACCATCCCTCTCTTTTAATTATGAGAACCTCATGAATTAATAATTTTGAGAAAGCATTATTAATTCACCCAATTTGAATTTACTCCAATGAACATAATTGATCATAATCTATTATTTTGGCTACGATTTCATTTTGGGTGGAGTTTGGGAAAAGGAGGAACTTGGGAGAAATATTCAGAGAAGGCTCACAACGAAGAACACATTATTCCAAATGACAATGCAGGAAAGGGACTTCATTGAATTCTTCATCAGAAGAAACTTATGGTAGAAATAGATGTTAAAAGTCTTCGGTGACTGACCCTCCCACCTCATCATCATCAACAAATCGACACATGATCTCAGTATTGGAAGTGTGCGGCAGATGCGACGAACGACAACAAATCTATCTTCTTCCCCGGGACTCTGTCTACAAACAAAGGTAGTGGTTTAATTTTTTAAATTATTATATTATTCACTTGATAATTTTCATTCAAAACAAAGAAGACAGACCAAATTATTATCAATTTGACCTGCTGATTTTTCTCTTTGTGGTTTGGGAAAATTTTGTTGAGGAGGGTTTTTGGGAATTTATGTTTTAATATATCATCCATTCTCATTGATGTGATTCATTCTTGTGAGCCAGTTTCCACCAACCTAAATGTGGAGGGTGTATAACAAACCAACGTGGTCCAACCACTCCAACGATCTCCTATGTGGTTTTCATAGAAACTGGGGAAATGCGATGTCTAAGGAATCAAAGACGACTAAGGAAACTGATGCGCTCCCCCGGATTCCATGAACTACACCCCCTCACCGGCCGCGCCACCCTCACTGGCCACGCTGCCCTCACCTGCCGCACCGTCCTAGCTGGAACACCCCTCTCAAACCCCGGCCGAGCCGGCATCCGGGTGCCCCGTGGCTCTGCCCTCCGTGAACCCCGCACAGCCCACACGCCCCACACCTCCGCTGGACGAATCTGCCCGCCTACCTTTGCGCACCCCGTGACACCGCCGTCCGCACACCCCACGACACCACCGTCCATGCACCCCGCAACACTGCCATTCCTGCACCCCAAGACACCCTGGATGAGTCGGCTTCCCAGCCCCTATCACACCTCCTCGGCCCTGAGCCATGCCACCACGAGCCGCCCCCTAGAGGCAACCTTTGGGCCAAGTCGAAATCTCGTAGAACCCTCCAAGTCAAACATCCTCATAACAACCCGCAGCCGTTCCATGCCCTCATAGCTTCCACCCAGCTGAACCACCCTCGCGTCGACCTGAAACCAGTCCACACCCTCGCGACAGGTCCACACTCTCATGGAACTCCGCGACCCCTCGCGGCTTGCTGTGATGGGCCCAGGGAGCCAGACCGATCCTAACTAGATGGGCCGGCTAACGGGCCAAACCCTGGTAGGCCCTCAATCCTAGGATTGGTATCTGTATTACTATCTCCACAAGCACTCGATTTGTAAGGAAATAGGCATCTGAGACTTCACAACAATAAGTCTCTTATTTTATGGAAATTGAAACTCTACTCAAAGCAAATCTCCAGGATGAAAAGATTGAACAAGTCATTCAAACATTCGGCATGAATCCTAGGAGTTTATATAAGACTCTCTCTCTTGAAATCACTTCAAAAACATATTGTCATATTTGTTAATGTTCAGTGTTGATCTCTTTTGAAATGAGCTCCTATATATAGTATCAAATCAAATGGTCGGCTCCTTCCTCCAACGGTCATATTCTTCCTTGAATTTCGGAGGGACCTGTATGCATATCACTCAATAAATGGTTAGTTGATAACTGAAAACACTACATAATTTTATAACAATATTAGTATAAGAATAACCAAACCTGATATTCGGAATGATGGAATATTAAAGCTCAGAGTCTATATAGAAATGTGTTCTAAGTCTTTAGTAATAAGATATTCATATTCTATTTTTTAGGAATTCAGAACCTGAATACTGTAGAATTCCGGAGTCTTAATTTCAATGAAATTTAGAGTCTAGATTTAGCTGAATTTTCAACCTGAACTCACAATGTTTGGAGTCAGAGTTCATGAGAATTCAATGTCCGAACTCATAAGATTTCAGAGTCTGTATTTAGAGAAATTTTTGTCTAAGTATAGACTAGTTTGTAATCAGAATTCGTAATGAGTTTTTAGAGTTATAACATTGAAGAGTTCGTATCCTGAATTTGAAATTAGAATTCATGGTTGAAGTTTACATATCTTCATAATCAGAATTCAGAGTCGAGCTTCATGAATGTTCATATCCAGAAATCCATTTTGAAATTCATGAGAGTTTGTATCAATAATTCATAGTGGAACTTTATGAGAGTTCGTATACATAATTCATAGTTGAACTTCATGAGAGTTTGTATCCAGAATTAGGAGTGGAAATTCATGAGTGTTTGCATCCAGAATATGGAGTGAATCATCATGAGAGTTCGTATCCATAATTCAGAGTGGAACTTCTTGAGAATTCGTATCTAGAATTCAGATACTTTAACATAATAACTCATATCAATGTATTATAGGATTTCTAGGATTTTGGTTACAAAACGATTTTTATACTTAGACAAATTTTGATTTGAACAAGGTATGAAAGATGATGATAAATTTCCTTGGGAAAGGAAAATTTTCTTTATAGGGGTAAAATATAGGGTATAGATAATTTTTCATTAAGATAAGATGATTGTGATTTTCAAAATAATAGGAACGATCAATTCCTAAAAAACCTTGATGACTTATCGATCTCCCCCTTATATGAAGGAATGGGAAAGTCATATGGAAAACCTTATTGACTCAACTCTGAGCCGACTACTACCCTTTACATTCATTTTTCCATATCTTTGGCACCATGAGTCCATTTGAAAAACCATTAGCGGGCCTGGTATTATTGGAGCATGATGGTCCCTTTGAGTAAACCCCACTAGAGTTTGGGTACAATTTTGATACAGTTAGTTTTGATTGGGCCCAAATCCAACTAGGACCCCGGGACTAAGAGGCTAATACCTCACAAACTTGGTGTCTGATTGATGAACCATATATTTAATTGAAACTCCTATGATATGGAGGAACTTTGAGGTACATCTTTTTGGGTCTTCATGATAGTTGGAGTATCAACCAGTAGCTCGTTCAGCAGATCCTTCCAAAGACGAGCCGACAGAGTGCAAAGACTATGTAGCTAGATGAGACTTTATGAATACAGAACGATTGACTCAGTGTGACTCAAATAGCATAATGGGGAGTGTCTGGTTGTTGCGGTAGTCCCACGACTGAGGAGCACCTGGTTGTGGTGGCAGACCCACGATACTCGACAAGAGGAGTACCTCTGCTGGCTTTTAGGGGGAGCGCATTGTTGTAGCTGATGACCTACAATGGGGGGCGACTTGGTGATGTGGAATACCCATAGTACTAGACAGAAAAAGTACCTCAGTAGTCCAATGTTAGTGGGAAGAACCTTGGTGTTGCGATAGGCCCACTATACTTGACATATAAGGATTTCTCTAGCAGCCATGGTTTTGATAATATGAATAAAATCATAGTTGAGATGAGTCAATAACATTTGTGTTTTCCTCATGATTGAGATAAATTACTTTATTACGTAGGTATATGAATGGCCATATACCTAAGTGGTTTTATCTATTGATTACAAACATTGTGATTTATCATTGATGGATTTTATGAGACTTTGATGGTCTCAGGGTCCCTAATGAGTATCGTTGTACTCACCACTGCAAACGCTATGCCTGCACCTCGTTGTGTTGGATGTAGAAAACAAACATTGTTGACCAAGGTTGAGAGTACAAGGACTGGACGATACCCGGAGGTGGACCTTACATAGTTTTTGTACAGGGAGGAGACAGACATAGGTGGAGTTCTGAGGAGGCGATATGTACATACCCTTCAGGTAGGAACCTCGGAGGATGACCCAGTGGCTATTTTTCCTATTTCCTCAGTTATACATGTACATATAGTTTCATGTACATTCCAGTTGAACTTGTATTCTGGCCCATTTTAACATACTGTACAAACTTGTCTGTTTTTCAGTTTACTCGTGACCATATCTATTGTGTGTGTTTACAAGTTATAACAGCAATGCCTTCCCACCTTTATGTAGTTACTCCTTTGGTGGTAGTCTCCATCCTCTGGCCTATAGAAGGTGGGCATGGGGTTGTCACATCATGGGCCACGAGGGATGGTTCATGACACAAATCCTTCCAAAATACATCCATATTTATCTCCTGATGATAAATAGTCTATTGTTTTATAAGAAAACACAATATAGGAATGATTTTTCTATAAACATATATCAGTTGTCTTGAGAGGAGTTATGTTTTATGACCTTTTGTTTTCATTGAATTTCTTCTTATAAAAATTCTAATTTTTAATAATATGTGATAAAATTTTAAAAAATAATCTCACATATTCTAAAATATTATTATTATAATATTATAAACTATACCAAGGTCCTCTTTTAGCTAATGGGAAATGGACTCCCTGATTGATAGTACGATAGTCTACTCCCTCGTGAAATAATATAATTTGGTTTCCAAACTTACCTATCTTATATGTATATAATGATGAATTATAAGTATATATATGATATACATGATGAAATTAAACAAATTAAATTTCTATATAACATATATCTTATAACCATCCAATCCATTGGAATACAATAATGTTGTCTATGTGTATGTGGGGAATACCACCTCTATTATGTGATGTGATTTATTTTACATTATATCATAATAGAGATGGTAATAATGATGGAATTGTTGAAGAAAATATTATTTATATTATGTAATAATTGATATAATGATTTTTTTTCATCCATTAAAAAATTTAAATAATTTTCCATGTATATGTACGGCCTGCTATCTCAATGAACAATGTAATTCACTTCTCCAAGTAGAATTTATGTATTAATTTTATAAAATATAAACTTTCTATATATGATATATATATTTTTAATTTAATGATGGATATATTTGAATCTTTATCAATGAATAATGGTCAAAATATATCAGACCAAAACATATTTTTATAAAAAATAATTCTTTACTAAAAATAACAAATTTAGAAATATATCACAAATTAAATTGTGAAAAATAGTTTCAAGTAAATAATATCTCATATGAAAATAATTAGTATGGTTTAGAAATAGATTTAAAAGAAATCAATATATATCATATTGTATTTTTTATCATTATTAATGAATTCATACTAAATTTAATAGTTTCTCATTTTACTTTTACTTCCCTAAGACATGTTCCATTTTAAGCACAACTATCAATTGACTGGTGTATATAGTACATATTTGATATGATATATCATTAATACAATAAATTTAGAGTATTTTATTCTTCATATTATGTTATTTATTTCATGGGGGTTCTGATTTAGAATTTTCCAAAATGTTATGGGTTTATTTCAGAAGCTCCTCTCTACTCTTTATTATTCATGATTATATCTATTATAAGAGACATATTTGATCAATTTACTATAAAACTACTTTAATTTAATATCCTTAATTTAGTAATGATATTTTCAAGTTATAATAATATTTATCTCTCAATTTTATATTAAATAATTGAATTTTTTTTGTTATAATAAATCCATCCTTATTTCTATCATTTGTGGAGTATCCTTTTCTATTCAAAATCCTTGTTTTCAAAAAATGTTTTTGTTAAATATAAAAGTAATCATCTATTAGTTTCAAATTTTATTTGACTTTTATGAATTAAAAAAATAAATGTAAACATAACTTGAATGTATAAATGTGTTAATTATTGACAATTTTAATAAGAGTTAAAGGAATGTTTTCTTTTGATAACATCGGGAAGAATATTATTTCACACCATCATGAACAATCATTGATTTCATGAATTCCTATATTATATATAATGATACATTAATTAAATATTTCTATCCTAATATTTTTAAAATTTAAATATTTTTGAAATTAATTTTAAAACTTTTATATTTATTATCCTTATGATTATTTTGAATGGATTTTTTGTTGTATTTTTATACTTACATGAAAACCCATTATTTGATATTTTATGTAATAAGAATGTTTTGTCATTTTACCATCCATATTATCACTCTATATGGTTTATGATTAGTTGTACTACTATTTACTCTTTTCATTACATTAGTTGTAACACTCTGTATGGTTTATTATTATATTTATTTATATACTAATTATTAACAATTGAAATGCATGATTTTGAATGTATATGATTACATTGATTATGTTTCTGCCCTTTCACATGATTAATTTATTATAATTATAATGTTTTGTATGAGGCCAATTATATCTCCTTGATTTGTGGTTAGGTTTAATTTAAGAATGAGTATTAGATATTTGGATGAGGGTTTACCCAATTATATATGTTGTAAAGAATAAAGAATTGTTAGTATGTTTATGATTATTTTTTTAATAATCCCCCCTTTATGATACTCATACATGATTTTCATGTGATTATTTTAATATATATTATATCCCATAAAATTTCATTCATTTTAAAAAAGATAATTTTGATAAATATTTATGTATTTATATAGATTAGTACATAATAATATAGTTAGTGAGCATCAATAATCATCTATTTTATTGGTTCATTTAAATGTGATTCCAAAAACATTATCATTTCTGATATCCAAGGATATTCTGAAGGTAATAATAGATTTTTTATGAAAATACTATTTTCTATATTTTCTAATCAAATATAATATTAAATTCTAGATTTTATCAAGTTTTAATACACTAAATAATTATTAATAACTTTTTCAAGTGATCCATTATGACAATAAATAGTGTAACAATGGTAAATGAACTATTGGATATATGGTTCAAGGAATTTACAGTTTTTATTAGTTAAATATTTGTATAAACCATGAGAACTCAATTTTGGAAAATATAATTTTGAGAATATATACTACTTACTAACATTGAGGATAATTCTACATGTTACAAAATATACTAATGTTTTCCTAGGGTATATATTGTCTTTATTTCCAAAAAATATATGCCTACCTAGATTGTATAAGGGGATGTGGATCTAGATGATTCATATTAATTATTAATAACTAAAAAAATTGCATTTTGACATGACTTCACAATCACTTGGAACATGCCAATAGACCTTGCTACACACATAGTTTGACTCTCTCTCTTTAGATATGACTTGAAATTCAAATATTATTTACAAACCATTATTGTGCATTTGAGTGATGATAAATAAATAAAATAAATTAATCCCAATATAACTATAATTTAAAATAATGTTTCAGGAATTGGATATCCTAAATATGATTATTTGGATTCACTCTTTTGTTACGATTACTAATAAATTACTTGTAGGTATTATTCAATGTGATGATAAATAATAAATAATATAAATAGTGAATTTCATGAAAAATGTATTTAATATGAAGAATGTAAAAAAATACTACTTGGGGAAATGATATTTTTATTATTGGCAATTATTTGTTATGATATATTATTAATAACAATGAAATTAACCTACTATTGTTGTCCCAAAATAAAACAAGGATAGTGTCTGTTAAAAAAATGTCTAGATTACATTGGAAATGGTTAAAAAATATATTCATGTTACATTTTTTGAAATAGATAACCATGATAATGTATAAAATGAAATGGATAATGTTTTTTGTGTAGAAAATGAGAGCAAATAACAATGTATTTAAATAGAAAATTTAGCAGTTTAAGGGATAAAAATAAATTTCATCATAAATATCTATTTATGGATTAATATCTATAATTTATGGAACTAATTAATTATCAAATTTGATATACTATTTTAATGGATTACTTATATTCTAATTATGTAAAAATGTAATACTGGTCATTGAATTGAAAGTATTTACATATATATATATATATATTTGGATTAAATATTTTTTTATTTGAATTTTTATATATGATTCTTTGGATATAAGAATCATAGAATGTCTATAGATTTATTAATTGTTTTGAAGAATATATCTCTTCATTATAGAATAACATAATAGTTATAGATATCATAAATGGATTTTGATTTAAAAATTTATAAAAAGACCAATATTTAATAACACCCTTTTTGGTTTAATGTTATTGATGAATAATAATGTTAAAAGTATTTTGGGAGAAATATTTTGTAATATAAACCTCGGTATATGTGTAGTTTTTAATGGAAATGTTATTATTTTAGTAATTAAATTAGAGTTTAAGGATATTAGTTTAAATGTATTGAAATAATTATTAGATATTATAATTAGTGATGATATGTTAACAATAGAAAATTAAGATTTCATTATATTGTGAGGAAAATATTTTGAATAAACATAAATATTAGTTAAAAAGAAATGTGTTGATTATTTTTAATATGTATGATATTTATCATATTTTTTTGAAAATTAATTGAATTATATTAATATAGTTGTATAAAAGTGACAATTATATTCTAGGTGATGTCCCATCACATTCAGATACACCATGGGGCTTTAACACATATGAAATTGGGAAAAAGCGAAATACCGACCAATGATAATAGAGTGTATTAGTTTTTATTTCATTATATTTACAAAAAATATGCAATGGGAAAATATTATTTTTATATTAGAGAAAATATTACAAGTCAGACTATTTATATTATTTGTTTGATTTTGAGATGATTAATGATATTTGTGGGGATATATTATGGGGCTGAGGTGTATATAAAACAATTTTAGGTTTATCAAAAATATATTTTTTGGAAAAATTCTATTACATTTTTGGAGGTGTGAGGTGAAGGGTATGTTATATAATTTAATAATAAAAAATTAATATTTTTGAGGTTCAAGGTGTTATTTGGTATATTATTTTTGTTAAATCATTCTTTTTATTTTTTAGTTATTTTGATTAAGGTATTATTTCTTCTTATAATGATTTTATAATTTAAAGTAATACCATACATTTTTATAAGATAAAGTTTTGTTAATGATAGGAGAAAAATGATATTATTTGTTGGATTGTAGGCCATTTTAAATACAAATTATAATGACATAGTCATAAAAAATAAATATTTTATATTCATTTCACGGAGAGAAAAACCTAATATAATTATATCAAAGCATAACGAAATAATGATATCATTATTATGAAATAATAAAGATATTAAATTGGTATAATTTATATTTTTCTATACCATGATTGAGAAGAACTCATTATATTAAGAATATTATTCTGAGATAAAATGATTATAAATTTTTGGTTCATTTATAATGAGTCAATACTCTATTTCACACCTCTTCGATTTCTAGATTTATAGTTGTTATAATTCTCTTGATCATCCAATTTCATGTAATTAGTGCACACTATGACATTCAATAATTATTTAAAACAACTCCTATAACCTTAATTTCACTTCCCAATAATGTTTTTAACATTAAAATCATGATATATCATAATCTTGATGGTATTTTACTATCCCTTTTCCCATTTTTATGAGGTTGTTTTATTCCCAATATTATGATGTAGTTTTAACGAAATAGACTTTATAGCAGGAAAACCCAAGAATATTTTGTGAAATTAAAAATTAAAAGGACATAATTTAACAATGATTGGGAATATAAATCTTCTAGATATTTTATGAAGAATAAATTGTGTTTGATAGTGTATATGACATGTAGCAATATGCTTGAATGAATCTTGAAATATTCTACTTAAATATAACCTAGTTTTAAAATTGGATGATATAAATTTTAATATCTAATTTATCAAACCAAAATTTGTTTAAAATTTATAATTAAACACATTGTCTCTCAATTTATTTTAATATATATAAAATTAATTTAAAAAATTATGATATATTTCTTCTGAAACAAATTTTTATTATTAAAAAGTGTTGTGGTATATAAAATTTATATTATTCACTGTTGTTGATTCATTTTCAAGAAATTTATAAATTTTTTATCAAATGTTTTGCAAATAATTTCATATTTTATATAATTCAATAGATATGAATAAATCCATTTTATCCTTAAAAACTAATTTTTTTTCGAAAACCAATTTCATTAAAAATTTCATTATTATTTTAGAATAACACTTTTATAATTTATGAAAGTATATTTTAGAAATGTAACATCATTTTTATGTTTTCTATTCCATATATTATTATATTATCATTAAGAAATTTTTTTAAATTTATTAATTATTTGACTTTATCATGAATATTATACATTTTTGTTCAAAACATGGTTTCTATTTAATTATTTTAAAAAGTCAATTTCAATTATAATTTTTTAAAAAAGTATAATTATTATAAATAATAAAAAAATTATTAAAATTTATTTGAGTGTATTAATTATCGTTTCTATATTTGATATAATAAATTTATACTTAAGATAACCTTTGTTTAGAAAAACAGTTTTTTATTTCTATTGAATAATTTTTCTAATTTAATATCTTCTAAATCGATGATGATAGTTTTTTTAAAAATGGATTCTATATTTAGAATCAAAATAATTTGTATTTGTAAATAATTATAACATATTGTTTAGCCTAATGAACTCTAAAAACAATAAAAATTATTTACTCTATTTAATGTTAAACTAGTTTTACCACGGGATAAAAAAATAATTACATGTGTCAACGTGACCTAAAAGAAATTAATGTGTTTTAGAGACAAATTTAGAACATATAACATCCATATAATAGAAATGGTTTAATATGGATCTATTTTGGTTGTGAAAAACTTTTTTATATTTTATTCATTTCAAAAAATCCATCTATTTACCAACCACTATTTAGAAGTGGGCACCCCTTCAACAGAACTCGGCCAACATAATTCACACTATGGTTTGGAAAAAAAATCATGAATACCTTACTTACATTCATCCCTATAGTCAATATCCATTGAAAAATCAAAAAACAAATCTAAGAAAAAAATAGGTTTAAATCAAAAGTTGTATTTTGCAGAAGAGTTATATTAATTTCACAACCTATATCTATCCCATGTTTTATCAAATGGGGAATGAAATCACTTATCATGTGTACAACAGAATACCACCTCATGAATAGATGTAATTCTATTTGAATCACTACCTTTAATATCAAGATATAAGTAATAATAATTTAAATATATATATAATATATAAATGACAATTAATCTTATGAAATAATAAATTCACCTCTACATTTTTACAGTCAAATTCATAGTAAAATAATAATGGTTATCTTGATAAGTGAGTTGTAAATCCTCAATGATTCAATGTGATTGGTCTATAAATTTTATGTTGGATTGGATGTTAATATATAATTTTTTATGACCATATATTTTTCATATGGAATAACAATAACTTTGAAAATGTTAGTTATTTTATTAATTTCTTTTATTTTATCTTTTTAAAAATAATAACAGTGTTAATTCGTATATATAGCCTACTGTCTATATGAACTGTTCAACTCATTTCTCAATCCATCATTTCTATATTACTCAATTTATAAATAATAGAAATTCATGTAATACTCATATCATGATTAAAATATTTTTTTAATAAAAACCCATTATCAAATAACAAGGACTGAAAACACCAAAACATCACATTTATGTAAAACGAAATAGTCATTACCTAAAATAGTAATTTTAACCAATAATTGGTAACAAACATGTGATTAAAAGATATAATTAAATCATATATTATACATTATATATGAATTTTGTTATGTAATATTTTTATAGTAAATATTTATTTATTATACTGTAATTTGAAACATGTATGAATGCAATCAAATCATAGATAAGGGTATATCGACTCAATTTTTTTCATGAGACATATGACACATTCAACTATAATTTATTTTGTGCAGTGTATATAATACCAATTTTTATGTAATATCATTAATATAATTAACGTAATTGTGTAATATATTTCATTTCATGATATTTATTTATTGTGGGTAATCATTCAAAATATACCGAAATTGTAATTGTCTATTTACCAGTCAAAACAATATTTGGGTTTATTGTTATTTATGTATCCTTTAAATTAAATTTTTTATTCTTCTATATTAGAGAAATTATATTAAATTAACGATTTTTATTCATAAAATTTTTATGAAATATAATGATTTTTCTATATTTTATTCTTAAAATAATTGAGAAATTATTTTACAAGAAATATGAATTTATTTCAGTTAGCATTTGACAATTAATTACACTAAAAAATACATTGTTAAAAATAATAAAAAATGTTTATATTATCAGAATATGATTATATAATTTAATTTTTTGAAATTACATATTTTCAAAAAAATTATTTCAAAATAAATATTATATTCATTTTTTATATAAATAATATTTAGACTCCTTATAAATGAATTATATGAATTTTTTCAATGAGGATTTTTAGGAGGAATGTTATTTAACAACATCCATACCCCTAAATGATTTGAATATTTATTCACAATATCAATTGGTTATTTTCAAATAATATATTTTTCTAAGAAATATAAAAAATAATTGTTATTTATAATGGAAATGTTTTTTTCCACAACATATTTTTTATATTAGATGGATTATGATAATTTTTTTAGGGATTTTCTATTTTGATTCCTCTATCCGAAATACACTGGATGGTTTATGATTGTGTTAATTTATTGATGAAATTATTAACATTACATATGTCATATTTTAATTATCAACTTTTATGTTCTATATTATTCTCCCTCATAGTCTATGTAATTAATTGGAAACATTATGTTGTGATTGGGGTTCTCTAAATCACCTTGAAACATCATAAGGTCTTCTTAACTAGGGTATTATGCTTATGCCTTTCTCACTTATGTAGGATTTCTTGGAACAATTCCTTTAGTGTAAGATTATGATATCATGGATTATTAATTCCCATATTATGAAATAATAAAATGATGTACATATGATTACAAGAAACGTTGTAATACCAATAAATAATTTTTTAGGAATTTTTATTAGATATATGTAATTTTTTAATCATCATTAATTCATTCCATATTTTTATATGCGATAGATTTATATAATAAATTGATATTTTTGTTATTATATTTCGTATTTTTCAACTGACATTGGTATGCAAGAATTTTTATGATGTACAAATACCCCTAGAAAAAAATTAATCTTAAACCTTTCATATATTTAATTTCCTTAGGATTGTAGGAAGTGCATCATGATAGATATATATGGATATTCGTAAGTGAAGAATGGTGTTATCAATGAAATTAATATGTTTTAATTTAGGATTAAAAATGATATTTTTAATTCATGTTTTTCTTTTGGATTTCATATACTACAAAATTATTCAATCATTTTGGATGTGATCATCTATATCTTTCACCCTTTAAATAATATAACCCCAACTCTATGAAAATAGGGTTAGGGTTTTACCCATTTTATATTCATGATACCTTGATAATTAATCCAACTTCTCTTAATATATAACACCTAATATTTTATCATGGTCAATCTTCATTTTATTCATCCCAACAAATATATGATTATATTTTAGAATCACTATAATTTAAGTTACTTATTTATTTACATAATCCCCATTTTAATTAACCAACATATCCATTTTACTTATCAGTATCATATTTTCTTTTTTAATACAAGTATTATATTTATGGAAAGAACATTAACTCATTTTTATTAAGGTATTCTATAATTTTGGATTCCCCTTCATCAATATCACTGCATGTGCTATCAAAACCATTTCAACATGAGCTATAAAACTAACTCCATAGTCCAAAGAAAGAAATTTTGAATAACACATAAATTATTTCATAATCATCTCAATCTTTACCATTATTGTAGAGTTTTTCATCTAATTTTTACATTAATTATATTTCATAGTTTTCTATCCAAAATTATTTGATATAAATTATATATCCATTATATTTTCAGGGTATATGGAATATTTTACAATTCCAATATAGGTATAACATTCTTCTATATATTTTCAAAAAAAATTATTATTTCCTTCATGAAATTATATTCTATAATAGAAATAGTAATATTGAAATCTAAATCATCTCATCTATATTAGAATCAGTTTATTATATAAATTCAAAATATCTACTCTTGAGAAACCTCATGGCCTAAAAATCTACTATATATACGATATTCATTTTGAAAACAATTACTTTTCTCATTTTACTAGGGATGATTACATAATTAAATTCATCATGTGATATATCCTATATATATCCTATTTCTAAAACAATATGATCAAAACTATATGGAATGTCACATATCAATTTTTTACAATTATAGAATCCTCCAATATTATTAGAAACCCCTATATTATTTTGAAAATATTATTTATTTCAGAAAAGTATTCAACAGAATTTCTTTTATTAGACTTCCTAATATTTTTAAATATTATAATATGCATCTATAAATTTTCTTCCATATCTTTCACATTTCTATCAAATTTTCTCTCCAATTTATGCCAATTTACATTGTAATTTTATACATAATGTTTGTCTACAATTTTTCCCTTTAAGGCATATGAATGGTTTTATGTGATTTCTATTAACGTCATTATTTTTATTCGGATATTAAGAAACAATCGAATCCTTAAAAATGGTTTGAAATCCTACTATAGTTGAATCATATACATGCAGTCCTTATCATTGATTATTAAAAAACAATAGATTCTAGAAACTATGATAGTTATTTTCATAAAATAATTGATAACCTATGTTATTTTGTTGGATTATTATTATCTATCACAATTTTCTATCTTTTATAAATGATTGAAAAATAGTTTTCTATTATTCCTATATAAGTGCATAGATTTGTTAAAGATATTATTAGGATGAGGGATGAATTAAAGATATATTTATTTTATAGATTTTTAATTTTTTATACCATCACCAGTATCATTTATAGTCTAAATAATCACCATAAATATTACAATACCTAACATAAATATTATATAAATATAGTTTATAAGACTAACTTATATTTATAATGTAATGACCAGGAAATTCCATGAAATATTGTTTTGTAAATTCATGGTATTTTTACTAGTCTGCAGTTTCTAACAACGCTTGATTCTGAGGCCCGGTGTGCCCGAAATCAATTTCTGAAGTTTGGTGTGGGTACGTTCAGTAAACATAGGAGTGGGATTTTATATTTTTTGAACCAATGCTCGAAATTGAAATCTGAGGGTACCATTGAACTCGCAGCAACAATGATTTCATAATGATAACTTCACTGCAACAGCATTCTAATGAGAATGGGAGTTTGTTATTCGGGTTATTAAATAATATTAAATAAAAATGAGGTGTGCTTATTTTTATTTGTTGGAGGTTAAAACCTCCATGTGGAGGATAGAGGTGGGACCCAGAAGCACATAACCTCCATTTGGAAGATATTATTTGGTGGGGCCTACCCAACGTTTAACACCTATTGTAATCAATGCGGTGGGGCCCACACATGCTTTAACCCCGTGAACTCCCCATTAATCGACAAACTCTTGAACATCCCCATATTGGTGCCAATTCACATAATAAATAATTAATGGATTTAGTTAAATAATTTTTGAATCCTTTGAATTCTTACAAACCAATAAAATAATACTAAGTCTATTATTTTTTGTGTAGGAATAATCATTTCATAGAGCAAGAGAGAGGGCTTGGAGAAACCTTGAAAAACATCATCTTTCCAACGAATACCATCAAAGAATGGTGAACTACTCCTTTTATCTTTGACAAAGTCAAAAGAAATGGAGACGCCTGTGAAAAATGTCAGTGAAAATTCTTCCTCTGTCTCCATCCCCGAACAATTCTCGACGTAAACGGAACAATGCCCGCCTTTCGCGACTCCGTCATCGATCATTGAACTTGAGGTAGGGGGATTTGAGTTATATTATATATGAGTTCTAACCTCCATTCTTCTTCATTCAAATTTCTGGATTATGAAACTCCAAATGTCATTTCCAGGATGAGGTGGGATCAGACCACACAAACATGGCCCAACCTTCCCACATTGGTTGTTCTTGTTTGATGACGATGGAGTCGAACCGCAAGAGGAATCGGCAGCGCAAAGTCGTTTGGTCTCTAAGAGGATGCACACTGTCGTGCTGTGCAGAAGGAGAGTCGCAACAACGATGTGAAATGGCAGAGGCATGAGGCGCCATCGCGCCACGCAGAGGCCAGCAGTCGGTCACGACCAGGGCAGGCCTTGGCGGAGGGTCATGGGGCCGTCGTGTAGTGTCGATGAACATGGTTAGCCTCATCCAGGGCAGGTCGCAGTGGAGCTGGGAAGCCGCGGCGGCATCACGTCGTGCAGGTGGTGTGGAGAACCTGGCTGCTCTGGCCAGCTGGGAGGATCAGGACCTCGTCAGGTCTCGCGTGTGTTGGACCGGTTCCACTTGATGCCTGTTCAGTTCCACCTGAATAGTTCAACCATTCGGGTGCAAGGGGGTGTGCGCCTCCCCCTTGGGCATGGCTAGGGCAGGCCGTCGTGCCACTCTCGGCCAGGCCGCCCATAGCCCGGTCACCCTCAGCCCGGCCGCCATCAGGCTGGGCCGCCCCCTCGGTCTGGGCCATTTCCATGAACCAGGTCGGACCCACAGACCAGGTAAGACACCATTTTAGACTTGGGTCGGGCCTGGTCAGTCCGACTAAGTGGGACCGAATACGGACCCGCTATGTCCAGTTTACACATTTTTTCCAATATCTTGGGCTATAGAAGTCTGATCGACAAACCATCTATGAAGATGGAAAGAATAGAGCCACAAGGATCTTTTGGAATACCCCCCTTGTGATTTGGACATATTTAGGGTATGATCAGGTTGGTTTGAACCTAAAATCCAAAAGGGACCCTGGAACAGAAATACCAATAACTCACAGACCAGGTGTCTAATCGACGTGTCGTCTGATGTGTTGAGACCCCTAAGACGAGGCGTACCCTTGAGATACTTCATAGTGGTACTTCGTGACAACTGAAGTATCAAAACCGAGCTTGAGGAGCAGACCCTCTAGTAATCTAGCATACCTGTGTGGATCTTTGTGGCTGGCAGTGCACTATTGACTCTTCCTAGATCATGTGACGGTCTGATAGGTCTGATGACTGTTCCTAGATCATCTGTTAGTCCGATAGTTCTAGCATTTGTACCTGGATCATGTGTTGGTCTGACAGAATAGCTGGACCTGGATCATGTGTTGATCTGACAGCACTAACGACTGTTCCTGGATCATGTGTTAGTCTGATAGTCAGGACTTTTATTACTGGGTCATGAGTTGGTCTAACAGAATAGCTAGTCCTAGATCACATGTTGGTCTGACAGTTTAGATGAATCAGTGGCTATATCTGATCATCTGTACCAATCTTCAAAAGTTGTATACCTATGTGATCTGAGATATGATTGTGATGCGTCATTTGAAAGATTTAGATATGTGTATGGGAATATACCTAATTGAGAGTTTTCGATTTATTTCAAACATTGTGGTATATCATTGTTGGATTAAGTGAGACCTTGAGGGTCTTGAGGTCTATACTAAGTAGCGTTATACTCACCCCTACATGAGATATGCATGAACCTTGTTGTGTTGGTTGTAGATGCCAGACAGCGCTGATCAGGGAAGAGAGTAGAAAAACTGGATGGTACCCAGAGGTGGAAAATTCAACAAGACATAAAAGGAGAGAATGGATGGACTTAGGGTGTTGAGGAGGCCAATTGTACCCACCATTCAGGTAGTAATTCTGAATGACGACCTAGTAGCGTCTTTACTTATTTTTTTCAGGTGTACTAGCATTTCAGTTGTATTTTACTTTACTGTTGGGCTTGTATTTCAGTACCTTTACATTCATAACAATCTTTTGTATTAAGTTTCACTTAGTGTTTTACTTCATGATGTTTACTATTTTGTGTTTTCTTACTGTTATAAAGGCAATTTTTTCACATTTTATGGTTATTTGCCTTTGGTGCTAGTCACCTGCCCCTGGGCTATGGGAGGTGGGCTGGGGGTAGTCACGATACAGGCCCTAGTGGACAGGTCATGAAAACTTTGTATCAGAGGAGTCTATTCTACAACAGAACATATGACTCGGATATATCTTACAGTGAAGCAGTAGTGTTAATAGTACTGACTCTGGTTCATAGTCTAGGGAGTCCATTGTTGGTACGGTAGCAGAAGTATCCAAACACTAGTAACTTGACCCTTCATTTGTTACTCAGTGCATGAAAACACTGATTGCGTGTTTTTTTCGAGGGTTTTCATTGTGATCTCTTTGAGTCAGCTCACCAGGTATAACTTATTTTCTGTGGTGCACCTATTTCATTTCAGGATGAATCCACGCAGACAAGCAGCTAGGGTTTCGAGATTTGTACGAGTTGGCAACACACTGTGCAGCGAGGCCTTGGTGTGGGGCCCTATCATTGTGGAGGCACCAGCGGTACCACTACCCATTGGGCTACCGATTCCATGAGCCCCACCAATAGAGAGTGCATGCCGCCTCAGCGCATTCACAAGTTCCAGTGACAAAGGCCACCTGGGTACATGGGAGAGACGGAACCACATGCAGCTTCCGGCCAGTCATATGGTGATCCTTGTGACAAGTCTCTTTCAAGAAGTACCAGACAGATGGTGGAGCCAGATTCTCCAGGTACATGATGAGGGGACACTGCTCTGGGCAGACATCGAGAGCCTGTTCCAGGTAGAGTTTTTCCCATCCAACCATTGAGCAGTGGGGATATATGAGCTAATTCATCTTCTACAAGGTTGCATGATAGTGGCACAATACTCAGTATGCTTCACAGACCTCTATCACTACGCCACGAATATGGTACGGGGCCCATTCAATTGGGCCTGGAACTTTGAGGAGGGTATCATGTGAGATATTTGAGCCTCGATGATCTCACCCCCAATCTCGACACATGAGGGGGTGTTGGAGTGTGCCCTCTTAGTGGAGAGTATCCTAGCTGAGAAGACACCAACATCGAGAGCCACCACTGGACATCATGTAGTAGAGTCTTCTGCAGCTGGTAGGAAGTAGTTTTTGTAGAGGTCTACGCAGACCAGACCATCTGGTGGACAACCTCATGATACAGGTTCAATTGTGTGGGGAACACGAGACATGTCCAATCATGTCTGGAGTGAGCAATGATACTCTTGCGGCGGTCAGGGTCACATGGCTCGCGACTATCCAACCCACAGTTTTGACGATCAGCAGATAGTTGAGGGTCCTCCCAGAAATCGGGATATGTTCGATAGAGGTGTTCTGTAGGGCGCATGAAGGCATGGAAGAGACGTTAGTCAAGAAGCTGGTGGTGGAAGAAGTATCAAGGTGTTGCCACCACTACCAATAGGAGGTCCACCCCAACCATAGGGAGTAGGTGGACAGTGAAGAGCTCAGCTTTAGTTTGCTGAGGCAAATGACCACGGTGATGCGAAGATGATTCGAGGAACTATATATGTCTACTACACCGTTGCTATAGTTTTTATAGACATAGGATCCAGTCATTCTTTTATAGCCATGACCCTCGTACGGAGATCAGAGATTCTAAGGAATCAATTGGCTCAATCCTTATGGCTAGAGACTCATACGGGAGAAGACTCGACGATTATGCACTGTTTCTAGTATTGTGAGATTACTCTAGGATGTGAGAGTTTTGGCTGGGATCTCCTTGTAGCTGCATCGAGGCCTTACGACGTCATCTTGGCTATGGATTGGTTATTTATTGTCCATGCTCAGATCAGTTGTATTAGGCACAATGTGTGGTGTGTCTGCACAGATGGGACCAGGTTCACCTTCACTGGTGAGAAGGGAACTATTTCAGCATAGGACAAACATACCTGGAGGAGGGTGCATCCAATCACTCACCAGTTGGCTTGCTTTAACCTCAGAGCAGTTGACGTGGAAAGTCCGACATATCATGTAGTGGTGGACCAGTACGCTGATGTTTTACATGATGATATTAATGGACTACCTACTCATAGAGAGGTGGACATCTACATTGACCTGTACCTTGGGATGACACCGATATCCCTACAAGAAAATCGGATTGCTCCCACTGAGCTTCGTGAGGTGCAGCTATAGCGGGAGGACTTGCATGGGAATAGATTCATCTGGCCCTATGTTTTTCCCTCGGCAACCCTGATTCTATTCACCAAGAAGGTGGAAGGAAGCTTGAGGCTCTGTGTTGACTGCCGTTTCCTGAACCAGGTGATCATGAAGAATAAGTACCCACTCACGAGGATTGAAGACAACTTCGATCAGCTCAAGGGTGCTCGATGGTTCTCGAAAAAAAACTTAGATCAGGATATCACCAGCTTAGAGTTTGAAATGTGGATGTGCAGAAGATGACCTTCAGGTGTCGGTATGACAAATATGAGTACTTGGTTATGACATTTGTCATAACCAACACCCCAATAGCGTTCATGTGTCTCATTAACATGATCTTCAAGGCATACCTCGATCGCTTTATCATTGTCCTCATCGATGACATTTTGTTTTACTCGGAGACTAAGGAGGAGCATGCCTACCATTTTTAGGTAGTACTAGACACACTCTAAGAGAACCACCTTTATGGTAATCTCTCAAAGTGCTAGTTTTTTATTAGTGAGGTTCAATTTTTGGGACACATTATATTGGATGCTGGAATTGCAGTGTATCCAGTGAAGATTGAGCTGGTACTAGATTAGGAGCCACCCAGGAGTGTGACGGATGTATGAAGTTTCTTGGGCTTGGCTGAATACTACCAGAGGGTCATTCTAATCTTCTCTAGAATTGCAGAACCACTATCATCCTTGAAAAAGAAGGGAAAACCCTTCATGTGGTCAGAGAGATACCAACAAATATTTTACGAGCTGAGGTAGAGGATAACTAGTTCCCCCATATTGAGGACCATAGAGGAAGGCGTTGGGTATGTAGTTTACTAAAATTCATCAGGGACAAGACTCTGGTGTGTCCTGAAGTAGGTGCAAGTAATGATTGCGTATTGTTCTCAGTTGCTGAGATAGTATGAGCATCACTACACAACCCATAACCTGGGGTTAGCAGCTATGGTCTTCACCTTGAATATGTGGCATCAATATCTTATGAGAGAATGTTTTATCGTGTACTCTTATCACAAGAATATCAGGTATATCTTATGTCAGAAGGAACTGATCCTGATATAGTGGTGATGGCTTGAGTTACTCAAGGACTATAAATTTGAGATAGTCTATACTCTTTATAAGGAGAACATTGTTGTGGATGCACTCAGTAGGAGGACTGGTATACAACTGCTTGGAGAGGTGATAGAGAAGCTGGCTACCTTACAAATATACTTTGTGGATAGGGATGGAGCATCATTTCAACAGTCTCTCACAGTCACTCCTCCACTTATTCATCATGTAAGAGAGGCACAACATCGGGACATTGACTCTGAGAAGCGACATACTCAGATATCCACTAGGTAGGCACCTAATGGATTTTCGGAAGGTGGGGAGAACATAATTCTCTAAATAGAACATACTATAGTGATAGTGTCACTTCAGGAGGAGGTGTTGAATGAGTTCCACACATCCCCTCTAGAAGTACATCCCATAGTGTTGAAGATGTATCCGTACCTCAGACGATAACACCAGTGGCCAGGTATGAAGAAGGCAGTAGAAGAGTTTGTCTTACAACGCCTCACTTGTCTGCAAGTGAAGGCAGAGCACCATGTACCAGCAGTCTTGGTACATCCCTTATAGGTCCAAGAGTTGAAGTGGGATGGTATATTCATGGACTTCATGATGGTTCATCCACGTACATCCAGGAGTCACGATTCAATATGGATGATCATTGACAGACTCACCATGTCAGCCCACATCCTACCAATCAGAGAGCATGGCTAAGTAGAGATATTGGGATGCCACTATGTACAATAGATTGTGCATTTACATGGAGTACCTTCTTCAATTGTCTCCGACCATGACACATGCTTTACATCATGGCTACGGAAGGGGTTACAGGAATCTTTCGGGACACAACATCATCTTAGCACCACCTTCTATCTGTAGACAGATTTCCAGACTGAGCGGACTATCTAGGCCCTCGATGAAATTTTCTGTTCTTATGTCCTCGAATTTGTTCATAAATGGGCAGACCACTTAACATTGTTATAGTTTTCCTACAACAACATATATCATTCTACCATCATTATGGCACCATTTGAGGTGTTTTATGGTCGACCCTACAGATCACCACTATTCTAGACAGTCCTCAGGGAGTTAGTACTAGTGGGACAAGAGATAGTGTGATCAACCACTGAGAAGGTGTAGATCATCCAGGAGTGAATGAAGACTCCACAGAGCAGGCACAAGTTCTACGCTGATAAGTGACAGAGCCCTTTAGAGTTCAAGGATGTCGACCACATCTTTCTACATGTCTCACCTCGATGAGGTCAATAGATATTTTTCTAAGGCAACAATAAATATCTGAGATTCATTGGACATTTATAGGTCCTCAACAGAGTAGGCGAGGTGGCATACTTCCTGGCACTTCCACCTTAGTTGCACCGGGTCCACTACGTCCTCCATGTATCTCAGTTGAGGAAATAATGCATGACCCTTCTCACATCATCGATCATGGAGAGATAAACATCGATGACAAGGCAACATTCATGGTGGTTCCAGTGGAGATCGAGGATCCACAGGAGTGAGTCCTGCATTGATGGTCGATAACTCTAGTGCACGTTCACTAGAATCATGGGAACCTCCAAAAGAGCACATGGAATTGGATGGCTAATATGTGTGCTCAGTACCCCCATTTGTTTCCTTAGTGTGAGTAGTACCTTATGGGGATTTAAAGCCCTGAGGTGGGGAGAATGTAAAGACCTTGAAATTCTGTGAAATATTTTTTCATAAAATCATGGGACTTTTTCGAGTCCATAGTTTTTGACGGTGCTTTATTCCAAGGCCCGATGTGCCCAAAATCAATTTCTGATATTTGATTTGGGTAAGTTCAGTAAACATACGAGCGAGATTTTATATTGTTTAAACAGGTGCTCAGAATTGAAATCTGAGGTCACCGTTGAACTCACTGAATCAATGATTTCTTAATGAGACATTCACTGCAGTTGCTTTCTAATGAGAATGAGAGTTAGTTTTTCGTATTTTTAATTAAAATTAAATAAAAATAAGGTGTTCTTAATTTTTTTTGGAGGTTAAATCCTCCATGTAGAGGTTAGATGTGGCACCCTCCAGCACATAACCTCCCATGGGAAGATATTATATGGTGAGGCCTGTATGATCTATAACACCTCTTGTAATCCAGGAGGTGGGTCCCACACTGGCTTTATCCCCTTGAACTGCCCTCAAATGGGGGAACACTTGAACTTCCGCATAATGGTGCCAATTCAACACAAAATAAATTAATCGCTTCATTTAATTAATTTTTGAATCCATTGAATTCATTCCAACCATTAATATAATAGTGAGTCTACTATTTTTGGTGTTGGAATATTCTTTTGAAGGAGCATGAGAGAGGGCTTGGAGAAACCTTGAAGAAAATCATCTTCCAAATGAATAACCACCGATTAATGACAAACATATCCTTTGATCTTTTACCATGTCAAAAGAGAAGTATCCTACTGTGAAGAACGCCGACAACCCTTCTCCCTCAGTCTCTTACCCCAGACTCTTCACGACATCAACGAAATGACGTATGCCTTCCGTGACTCTATCATTGATCGCCAAACTCGAGGTAGGGGGATTTTAGTTATATTATATATGAGTTATAAACTCCGTTATTTGTTATTAAAATTTTTGGATTATGAAATGACAAATGATATCGCAATGACGAGGAGGGAACTGACTGCATGAACACTGCCTGACCCTCTACCACTGGCTATTCTTGTTTGTTAACGAAGATGGTGGAACGCAAGAGGAACCCATGGTGAATAGCCTCCAGGTCACTAAGAGGGCTTTAAAATGTCGTTCCACATAGAAGGGGAGTAACGACACAATGGGCCACGGAGGAGGCAAGAGGCACTGTCGCACCATGCAGAGGCTGGAAGAGGGCCGCAGCGGAGGGGTGCACGGCTGTTATGTTGCGCCGGTTGTGGAGAGCGGCTGGCCGCTAAGGCGAGCCGGGAGGAGTGGGACCCCATATGTTCCCACTTGTGAAGGATTTGTACCATCATGCTCTGGTTCATTTCATCCTGAATGGTTCAACCGTTCAGGTGCCAGGGGGTGGGCGTCTCCCCCCTGGGCGCGGCTAGGGCAGGCCTCAGGCTGCCTTCAGCCGCCCCACCCTCGGCCGGTCCATTTCATAGAACCTAGTTGGACCCACAAGAAGGTCCAGTCCCTAGACCGGACTCGGGTTGGGCACGGTTAGTCGGACTGAGTCGGACCGGACCCAGACCGGCTATGGTCAGCTTACACTGTTTTCCCATATCTGGGGCTACGATGTCCGATCGACGAACCGTCTACAATGACTGAATGATTAGAGTGAGACAGTTAATTTTTCATACACCCCCTTTTGGTATGAATATAGTTAGTGTATGATCGGGTTGGTTTGAACCTATAATACAAAAGGGCCAAAGGAACATAAATGCCAATAACTCAAAGACCATGCATCCGATCCATGAGACGTTTGATGCGTTGAGACCCCTTTGACGAGGGAGACCCTTCAGATACTTCAACGAGTTACTTTGTGACAGTTGATGTATCAACACTTATCTTGAGGAGTGGACCCTCCCGGAATCAAGCATACCTGATCAGAACTCTCTAGCTGGCCATACAATTTTGACTATTCCTAGATCATGTGTTGGTCGTATAGTTCTGATGACTATTCCTATATCACGTGTTGGTCTGAAAATCCTATATTTTGTACTTGGATCATGTCATGGCCCTACAGAATAGCTGGACATGGATTACGTGTTGGAATGATTTCTCTAACGACTGTTCCTAGATCATGTGTTGGTCTGATAGTCTTGACATCTGTCCTTGGATCATGTGTTGGCCCGATAGAATAGCTGGTCACAGATCATGTGTTGGTCCAACAGCATAGATGGCTCACTGGCTATACCTGATCATCTATTCCTCTATACAAATTTTGTATACCTATGTGAGCTGAGTCAGTAACTCTTGTGGTTCATTATGATTTTGATTTGTCATTTGATAAACATAGGTATATGTATGGTCATATACCTAAGTGGAATTTTTGGTTGATTTCATAATTTATGGAATACCCTTGTTGGATTTAGTGAGACCTTAGGGGTCTCAAGGTACCTACTGAGTATTGTTATACTCACCCCTACAATAGCTAAGCCTGCACCTCGTTGTGTTGGTTGTAGACGACAAACATTGCTGATCGGGGCAGACTTTATCAGAACTGGACGGTACCCGGAGGTGGACCACTCGGCGAGACGTACACGGAGCGGACAGAAAGACTTGTGGTGATGAAGAGGCCAACGATACCGACCCATCAGAAGGGAATTTTGGAGGATAACCCATTAACTTCTTTACTTCTTTTCACAGTTGTACTATTATTTCAGTTGTATTGTACTTTACTATTGGGCTTGTATTTTCATCCCCTTTACTTTCAGCGCACTCTTTCATATTCAGTTTTACTTACTGTTTTACGTCCAGATGCGTACTCAATTGTGTTTTTTAAATTTATAAAGGCAATGGATTCCCGGTTTAGGGTTTTACGCCATTGGTGCCAGTCTCCAGCCCCTGAGCTATGGAATGCGGGCATGGGGTAGTCACGATATGGTCCCTGGGGGACAAGTCGTGACATATAAAGATAGATCTAGATATTAGAGGCTTTCATAATGAGTTTTTATACCCATAATCTATTATTCAAAATAAAAAATTCAACTTTCAACAAAAGTAATATTATTGATTCCATTAGTATAGAGAGTAACAATGATCATGCTATAGATTCCCAAGGGAAAACAATAGCCTCCCGTTGTCCTTTACCTAAATGATTGTAAAAAAATTTGAAATAACTCATTTCTATCCATTATATATATAGATAAATAAAAAGTGATTCCCCATATACTAACCATGGTAAATTATATTTCATGTCCCTATATCACTATAATCATTATCAAAAAAAATTATTTATCAGAACATCTATTCACTCTCATATTATTCTGCTTATTAATGCATTGATTCTTCTTGGTCTCCTCGAATACTATGGAATTATTGGCACCCTTCATTTATGAATTTTTTCGATTTATTTACCTTATTTATTATCAATACATCACATTTCTTTGTAATCTTATTCAAAATCTCAATGTTTAATTATAATAAAAAACAATCTAGGATAATTATAAACATTTATTTTGATCCCAAACAATTTTATAATGGTAAATTAACCATGAATATTATCTCCATATTTTAAATATGGTATCTCCATCATTTTAGGTTGAATGATATCTCCTAATATAAACTAATTTAATTCATAATCATGTTATTCATGTGAATATAAATTAGTAATGAAGAGTAATTTATCATGTCATATAAAAATATTGACATCCTCTTTTCCAACAAATCTTCATATTTAATTAGTTTTATATCATAATACATTTTGGAATGGTTTCATCCATTATTATGTGGCATTTCAATTCATATAGTGATGTATTATTAATTTTTCGAGTTGGAATCATGACCCACTAGAATAATCATGATATATAAATCTAAGAAAAATAAAAAAATACATTATCAAAATATATTATATTCAATTCAACACTTTATTGTTTATTTCTTTATTTACATTGATATAAAATATTCCACGTATTGTATAGTTCACATGAACTATATTTTGTGACATTGAAAACTATCATTATAGAGTTAGGTAAACTAAGTATTTATTCCTCATGTTAGATGAACTATATAGTTTTTTCATGAAAATTTATGATTAAATAAAAATATAATATAGAATTTTTATTTTCAAACTATACAAATGAATGTGAAACCCTTAATGCTCCCATGTAGGGTTTATGACATCAAAAATTTCATAAACATGTACAAAATAAAAATCTCTATGATGTTTTTATAATTAATACATCCTAGTAAAAACCTTCTGATGCTAAAATCTATGAAGTGTGTACAATTTATGACATAATATAATTTATCTCCAGTTTTGGTTAAATTCATATATCCCCTATTAACAATTATTATATTAGGGACTTCTCTATTAAGTGAAATCAACTCCAAA
Organism: Viscum album; assembly: GCA_963277665.1. Classification (NCBI taxonomy): domain Eukaryota; kingdom Viridiplantae; phylum Streptophyta; class Magnoliopsida; order Santalales; family Viscaceae; genus Viscum; species Viscum album. Next base: position 512,192,018 of record OY728165.1, read on the forward strand.
TAATTATCCATGTAATTCCTCCATTTTTTTATTAATAATATTTATTTATAAATAATATAAAGTATTATTTATATAGTTTTCCAAATCTTAGAATTTATTACTCATTTTTCTTCAATAATCTAATAAATGCCTTGTAATAATTAACAATAAAACTAAAACAACACATAAAATTATATACATAATTATCCTTATAATATTTCCTGTTTAATATTTAGTAATATTGTATAATTAAAAAATTCTATGAAAATATATATAGTGTATATTATTATAATAAATCAAAATCAAAATATTAATAAATATAAGTGTTAAATATGATAAAATAAATAATTTACACAAAAAATGAATTGTTGGCATTTTCATAGAATTTATCTGTATTATTTTCATTAAATATATTTTTTCTATCATTATTATACAATATTACGTCAAAATTTATTTATTATAAGATTAATAATATATATTTCAATTAAAATATAATTTAAGTAAATAATAATGAATTTTTATAGGTATAATAATTTTGATGATGTAAAATAATAATAATTTTTTTAAAAAAAGATTATTTTTAATGAATTGAAATTATAATTTTTAATATTATTTATATATTTAATTTTTTTAGGATTCAATATGGTAAATTTATGTTATGGTGAATTATATTATTTTCCTAAAAAGGATTCATTTTATATAATTAGTAAAAAATTATATATTTAAAAATATTATAAATTTTATGACATAAAAAGATATTTTATTTAAATAAAAATTGATGAAAACATTTATCATTAAAATATTTATTAAATTAGTGTTAAATCGTATTTATTTATATTTTTATGAATTTAGAAATTTAATAATTTATGTTTGATAAAATTAAAAATTTTATTCTTATAAAAAATTATTCTTCCCCTCTTTCCAATAAATAGGTATTAAAATTACAATACTAGGTTTTTCCATATTTTTTAAATAAATAAACAATATTTTATTTACTATAAACCAATAAATATATTCTAAAACAATTATATTTTTATTAATATTTTTTATTTTTTATTTTTATTTTTAGAAACATATTTTTTTTAAAAAAATATATTATTAATAACATTATTGAATTAATTTGATACCAATATTGAAAAAAAGGAATTTAAAGGGATTAAAAAAATTTCATTAGATTAATATAATTTTTTTAGGAATATATGAATTATTTTTTTCCAAATAATTATGTTTCCTACCTAAAAATTATTCAACATAGTAAAGAAAAAAATGAGGTAAAAGATGAAAATCAAATAGGAAGGAAAAAAATCTCTAGAACCTCATAAATAATAATGGATGAAGGAATTTTTTGCAATAAAAAATCATATTATCAATTATTATCAATTAGTTATTCCAAAGCACTAAAAAAGAAAATTATATTTTTATGATGAAATATTTATTTAAAAAATTAAACCCCCTATCTTTTGAAATGATGACATCACTACCTCACTTATCATCATTAAATGTTACTCTTATCATAAATAAATATACTGACACAAAATACCAACACATTCAGTTGTGTCAATGTGTCTAAAGTGTTCTCATATACCTTCTATTAATATATTTAAAATTTTTAATGGATTAATCTCGTGGAGTAAGGTTATAATTCATCATCACCCCTTTTAATGTAATTTTATTGTTCATCTAAATTCATCAATTATAATATAACCTTCCATATATAATTATAAAAACTATATTAATATATAAACACTATGTTCATGAATTCCTGATCATAGAATGATAAAAAAACATTACACTAGAATATAAAAATAATGTATAAGACTAATAATGGATATGATCAATATTAACATTATATTAAAAATAAGTCAATAATAAAAATTTAAAATAAATATATGAATATAAAATATTATACATTTATATGAATTTTGAATCAAAAAATATATGAATTACATTAAAAAAATTATCATTATAACTAAATGATATTTATCTAAGTTAACAAAAACTATTACAACATGGTTATTGAATGTTTCGAGGGACCTAGAAAAAGGGACATAATAAATTATACAAAAAATCATAACAATGAAAAATAGTTTATCATATTTTATTTCATGTGGGCAGTATTTACACAATATAAAAGGAAATTGGTTCTTAATGAGAATAATGTCTAAATGAAATTATTATTGAGAAAAATATCCCATCACTTGGATCCCACATAGTAGATTTAACTACATCCCATATTATACAAAAATATGTATAATAAAAAAAATACTTCAAACCAAATTCAAAATTAATTACATTTTAAAAATTCATTTACAATAATTTAGTAAGTAGTTATTAAAAACTTTATGTTAATAATCTTTTTTATAAATTTCTTATTATTTACTTTTATTTTTCAAAAAATTATATTCAATGGATTTCTACTTCAATAATCATGTTTTTCTGAAGGGATTCATTATCTCAATGTTCCTTACAAGAGATATGTTTTGTATTATTTAACTATATCAATTATATAGTGTATATAAATCATATTTGAAATAATATACCATATTTATTTATTAAATTAGTGTATTATAATTTATATTTCATGATATATCATTCACGATTAACTTTTATAAATTTAATTAATGATGTAAGGGAATATTCTCTAAATTTGGTTTGTTTCTTATATTATTATTCTCTGTGATTATTGTATAAGTAATAGTATGTTTAGTATTTAAAACCCAATTTATTAAATCTTCTGAAGTAATTTTTTATTTTTAAATTATTTATTATCATTTAATTTCCTTTTTCATTACAATTCAACAAATTATATTTTGGTATGTGGCATAAATAGTGCATTTTAAAAATTGTACTGATTCATTCTCTTATATTTACATATTCAATATATTGTCTGATGATTTTTTTCAATATACATCTATGATATTTAATTTTATTAAACAAAATATTGTATTTTTTTAAATGTTTAACATACCTTATTTCTAAAAATTTCAATCTGGTACATTTTTAATTTCATTAAAATGATTGAAAATATTGAAGTAATATTATTTATAATGATCGGCCATTTTCCTTGATTTTTTATTTTTTTTAATAATTTTGTTTCAACATCATGTTTTATGGAAATTAAAACATAGTTTCTGTTACTATTTTTTCACTTTTTGTAAATATGAAAAACATTTTATGATTACATAAAGGAATGTTTTTAAAAAAATATATTTATGTCTTCAAATAAAAGATGAATAAAATAAAATTCAATTAATTTCAAGTTTTACCCTTTATAGTACTATTAATACTATCTTTTTCAATGTGACAGTTTAATAAAATTGAGTTATATGTTTTAATTAATATTAATTTTTATTTATACACCTATGTTTGAAATGTTTTTTGATATTATTTACAATTTCTCTTAATTTTTTTTCACAAAATATTAAACACATTCTATTTAGTTATATGTTTAATTTCTTACCCACTAAATTAATATATATGTATTTCTTCTATTATATTGATTTTTTTTAAATATATAATTATTAATATTTTATTTTGTATAATGTTTCTAATGTGTTAATTAAAATTTTATATATTAGAGTTTTTTATCATTTTGAACATCCTGTAATAATTATTTTGATTCTCGAGGTGTATTCTCTAATGATTACATATATAATCATTATTTATATAATATATGATCATGATTCCAAGATACCGTCATGTAACCAATTACATTAATTAGTTTATTATGATTTTATGACATTTCGTTTATCATATTGTGTGGCAAACATTAAAAAAAAAATATTATGTCACTGGAATTAAGAAATTTATATATCCTTTTAGTGAAATTGGTAATTTTTTAATATAATGATATACCATATGTGGTTCAAGATCTGTATTGTTTCAACACTATGATATGTTTTATATATAGTGAAACATGTGTTATGCTTATGATATCATGTGTTGAGTCATTGAAACATAATTATGACTATAGGAACATTTAATATATACTATTCATAAAACATAAATAATGATATAAATAATTACATACGCTCAATGCTTTGTCTAATAGTGTTTAATTAGGATGTATATTTGTACATTGATTAAAATTACTTTACCATTTGATTTGTATCATTACAATTGATCTTTAATTATTATTGATTATGATTACCTTCTCTAGGAATATGAGGTGACAATGATAATTTTTCAATTTCCATTTGTTATAATGATGTTTATTAAATATTAAATTTTTATATGGTAGTATTTTTTGGAGTATTTTGAATGAGATGTAAAAGAATTATTTTAAATAGAATTTCCCTAATTTAGTTATAGAAGTATATCTTCTATGGGAAATGTACAGATTTGGTTAGACGTTAATGTTTCTTAATTATATAAATATATAAACATAAGACATAATATTTATGTTAGGTTCTTAATCAATTTTATTAAAATAATAATTATTTAGTATATTTGATGAAGATCTGTTTTTATGAACATCAATTTATGAAGAATATGTTTGTAGTTCTACATATATAGGTAAAGTTCAATTGAATATTAGTTTGTATAAAAGTATGGTTTAGTGGTATTTATTGGATAATATAATATCATTTAAAGACATATATATAGTTATAGATGATGCCATTTTTTTACAAATGGCATAACATTGTAAATATTAATACATTAGAATAGTATATAAAAAATAAATACATATAATTTTTTTTGAGAATAATGGTTTTTATAGATAAAGTATTTATTGAATTCCTTAAACATTAGATTACATTTTTTACTATTTATAAAACTGTATGAATGATATTTATTGTCTTTTTTTGTTATTTTTTGGGATGAGGAATAGAAAACCATTATTGAAACCCTTATATATATAAGTCTAAATATAGGAAAAAATAAAAAAATTAATGTAATTTAAAATTTGTTTTGTTTCGTATATATTGAATCACTATCTAGAAAATAAATATCAAAATAGGATATATAATATATGTACCTAAGTGTAAAATATATAAAATTTTTTGGATGGTTATTGTCATGAGCATCAAATAATTCTTATGAAATTAGCCTAACAGCCTAACTGGTTTGACACTATATGTAGATTTCTTTATATTGACTCAAAATATATTTATGAAGAATTATTAATTATTCTAATATATATTTATAATTTTGTATAATTTTATAATGATATATATATTATAAATAATAATAATATGATCATGGATAACAATTTTATAAATATAGATATTCATACATTTAGGTATCCTTGCAATTTTTATTTTTTTCATTGAAAAATATCATATTTACACATTTTTATATGCTTAATAATTATTCTATGAATAAATCCTACATTTAGATATTTTTTTAATTTCTATAATTAAAAAATCATTAATATGTGATTATTAATGAGTAAAATTTGATGTTCAAAACATATTAACTTTATAATAGTGTAATTTTTAAGAACATGATATAATCAATTCTCTTCATAATTTAACATGTTTCATATTTAGTGATATAGTATAATATGTTATTATTTTTAATATATGTATATATATATTTTAGGATTAAGAATTGAAAATTACAAAATAGAATAAAATTAAATTTGAGTTTTTTTTATGATAAAAATATTGCATGAAACCACGAAAGAATGCATCTTTTTTGTGTATAAAATATCATTATATATATGATAAATATGTCTTTTTTTCAAAACAATACATTGCTAAAATAAAATATATTTTCCAAAATTTGATTAAAAAAATGTTATTTGTTTATAAATTAAATTATAATGCTTTGATATCATTTGTATTTTTTCAAAGGGAATTAAAAATGATCATGTCAAAAAATCATTATCTATAAATAAATTAATATTTATTTTAAGAAAATAAATTTCACTTATTTGGAATATTTTTGGATGATTTTTTTTTCAAATTTCATTTTAATACTAAGGTTATTTTTTTATGTTTTTCTATAAAAGATTATTATTTATAAACAGTAAAACAATATTGCATTAAATTTCCCAAACATTTATTATATAAACGTGATATAAACATGAAATAAAAAATAGAGAAACAAATTTCTAAAAAATATGATTTTGTACGATGTAATTTACATAAATTAAAAATAATAGTTTTAATTTATAATCATATGATTGTCTATAGTGAACCTATATCATATTTTATTGTTATTGAAAACAATTTTTTTCCTTTTCATTCATTTATTCATTCCAAAAATATATCCATATATTATTGGTTTCAAAATAAAATGTCACAAAAATGATTGTTAATAAAAAATTCTATATTATGTGCAGCAACAAAAATTCATAATCATTGAACTAAAATATAATATAAATAATTGTCTAAAAAAATAAAATTATGGTTTCTGTAAATATATATAAGTTCATTATAATTTTCTGACTATATAAAAATAAATTATATTTATAAATCACTGCAAATTATAAATATAAAAATATGATAATATGGTTATTATATTTATAAAAATAAGAAATGTTACCATGAAAAAAATATTCACCACTATAGAGTTAAAAATAATGTAAAGGATTAAAATTCTCAGGTGATGTAAAATATATGAAAACTTGATATATAAATTGGTTGATAATGGATTTAATTACTATAAAATATATTATCTGCATGAATTATTTTATCCAATATCATTGAAGCCCATAATGATTTTAATATATAGAAATTTATATTTATACAAATTTCACAATATCACTTATAAAAGGATCCCTTTACCACCGACTACTCCTAACACCCTAAGCCACTTAAATAAAAAATTGACTAAAATATCCATTTACCAGAAAGATTATACAATTCATATAGTTTCTTTTATAATCAAAAACATATTTAAATGTGTAAATCAAATTGAGAAATATATTCTCCAAATTATTATCTTTAAAACTTTGAATAACTTGTTTTCATTTATATTCTTTTATAAATGCAATTCCATTTGAAAATATAATACAAAATACAAAATTTAATTAATTAAATGTAACTACTATAATTAATTTTTATTATTTTTATGGTATAATCTTTATCTACCATACTATAATAAAATAAATAAATTCAAAATAACCCCGTATTATGATATGTTCACCACTTCTATTGAAATAGAATTTCATTACTCACTACTAGCTTAAAATAATTATTTTAAAAATGTATTCCATTCATAAATATGACATTCATGACATAAAAAAAATGAATTTTCAATTATATTCTTCATATTAAAAATAAAAGAACATAGATAATTTGACCAAGTAGATGTAGCCTACTGAGTCTTCTATCAAAAATTATTTTTTATCATAGAATATTTATTGATTTGTATAACTATTTTGCATTTAAAATTATAATTATTCAATAACAATTTTTATGGATATTACTAAGTAGTGAATCAATAATATTTCAGAAAACCATTACACCCAAAAGAACAAATAAGTGATCTAAATACAAACAATGATGATAAATATTAACAAAAAAAGTAATAACTATGTAATAAATGAAAGTATATCATTTATAATAATGGTAGTAAATAAATATAAGGGTATTAAATATAATATTATAAATACATTAATTATTATACACATTATTTGGGAACATCTTATAATGCAATAATCAATCATAATGTTGAGTCAAAATTATCTATTAACATTTCCATTATTTTTATTTTTGAAATTAAAAACTCATTCCTGAATACATAATATTTTACTCTACAATGTTCAATGTATATTTATACAAAAAAAATATTTTTATCTTACCTATATTAATATGTATCATATTATGAAAATATATTTTTTCATTATGAATTTTCATAATAAGACTTGATACGATATGCCAACCATAATTTTAATGAATACGATTTGCGACCAGATATGATAATAATTATACTCATCATTATCATGTGCAGATATATCTAATAAAATTTACAATTCCCAATTTATAATTTCATACAAAAATTAATATTATTCAAATTGATGATGGTTTCCATTATAATCAGACCCAGACTCAATGAATGTATTGTAATGAATTTATCATACCTAAAAAATATCATCTATAATATATGAACTATTTTTTACAATGAAAACGTTTTATATCAAATTAATTTTTTCGTTCTATTATAATATATCCTTTGGAGTTTGAGTTGTCTAACATCATGAAAAAATATCAGTGAAAATGTGATCATTATATTTTCAGGATGATCATTTGAAACATTCTGATAAATCCTTAGTCATTTTTAATGTTCGAAACCACAAGAATAAAGGTCTTGATCATTTTCTTTTGAAAAAATTTCATTATGTGAGAACTCTATATCATATAAGTGTGAAACATTTCTTCTATAAAATAATAACCTTCTTGAGTTTATTTTGGTAATTTATTTTTGTGTCTCATATTAAATACGCACAAGGGATTCTGAGGCTAGGAAGATATAGATTTGATCGGCTTTGTCGATGTCTTTCAAGGAATGAATAATTCCACCGGTTATCGTACTGTGTGCTTGTGAGGATAGAGAGATAGAGAATAATGACTTCATATGAAGGGATTATTGGGATAGTGAGATATTCCGATTATCAAATAATGGATATCCCAAGTAAGGGTATGATATACTTTCTTGTAAGTATAAAACCTGGGATATTTATCCATTGTTATTGGATACACAACTACATGTGATTAAATAATTTTATTCATTTATAATGGTTATTTAATTAAAACCAGTTTAATTTTGTTGCATGTAATATAATGTGATTTATTTTAAATTCATCTTTATTTATTTTTCATGAATATTTTAACAACATTGGTTACTATAATTTTTTTTTAATTTTTAATTCTTAGTGAACTAAATTTACTATAATTAAAATTTTATATTATTTAAAATAGATTCATTATTTTTTATACTATAATGTATTATAATTGATGTTATTAAAATTTATTTTATGATTATTCTTTTTAAATAGTTTTTAATTGGATTATGATTAAACTCATCAATTTTTAACATTTTATACTGAATTTTATAATATAGAATACTCAGTTAAATTCAATATATCATTTGTACTTGTGTAATACATATCATAATCTACATGATTATGATACATTTGTCATCAGACCCACAGTTTATTTCCAATTATCATTAAATTACTTAAGAGGTTTTGGGAATTTGTTTTCATTAACCTTGTTAAACTATATTTCTTTTAAGGTAAAAAATAAATGTGTTTAATTGTAAAATTCACGCTCTCTCTTATTTATCGATCTAGATATTCATTTTGATCCCAAATTTTTTATTATAGCCATTTTTTTATTATACAGATACATGCATTTGTTTTGAGACGAGTTTTTCACTAAAAATAATTTCAATAATTTTATTCTTTTATTTATCATGTTTTTGTAAATTTTAGTATAAAATATTTTATTATAAATACATACTACACTAATTTGTATTATCTAATTAATTTTAAAAAAATATAAATAAAAAATGAATTAATTTCATTTAATTTGAATACCTCAATCCAAATTGACCCCCAATATTTTATTGAACAGATTATTAGTTTTGGAGAGATAGACTGAAGACATTCCTCATAAATAATACAGTTGAAAATTTCTTCTTTTAAACTATAGATTAAAATATCCTAGAAAATAAATTGAATATATTTATAGATTAGAAAAAACAAGAGTATAAATTTAATGAAAACGTTAATAATAGTTTCATATGTCCTATGACCAAGAGAATTTATAGTTATATTTATTCTTGTGAGGATTCAAATAGTATCTAGAAAAAACTAGAGATTACTAATTTTAAAACATCATGTGTTGTGGAATCTATAATATAAATTTATAGAGATGACTATAAATCATTTGAATTCCATTTTGGTGAACCAATTTCCAATGTAAAGAAAATTATTATGAAAATAGTTAATAGTGTATAATCAGTGGGTGAGAAAGGATTTGAAAATGAAATACATAGTGAGTAAATTACGATATCATTCCCAATGACTAGGATTCTAAGAGAACACCTATTTATGAATCATTTAATACAAATAATTCAAATCTATAAGATTTATTTTGAATAAATTTAAAATATAATGGTAGATTGAAAAGAGGTATTGAGAAAGAAAAAAGGGTGAAATGTGTAGCATATTTTTTAAAAACATTAATTTCAATAGATTCTTAGACTCCTAATATGGATGTACTGTCCAAATAAAGTAATGTAATTCTCCAATAAAATTCATGTATATTTATACATTACAAGAATCAACTAGCTAATATTTCTATAATAATGAAAATTATTGTTGAAAAAAAAATAGTTTGTTAGAATTATTATATTAAATGTATGAAATAAGTGAATTAAAAGAATTATTTTGATGATACTTTTTATTAATGAAAAAGAGCTACCCAAATTTGATCTAAATATCACTTGATGAAAATAAACATCAATAAGGATAAAAATATTCATTGGAATTTAAAGATGTATTATAAGTGAAAAATAATGAATGTTATTAATAATGGTGGCACTGAGATCTCCAATGGTGTTTATTATTCAGATAATTCAGCATAGAATGAATATCTAGATAAGAGGAATAATGTTATTCTTGTTGGAGTGCCTATTTTAGATCAATATTTTATGTCCATAGATCAAACACTGGATTAATTAATTAATTTATATTTAAATTAATGTTATACAGATGATAATAATTTTGATATTTGGATGATGAATCATCATCATCCATTGATGATACTAATTAAACCTCTTATGAAGAAGTTTTACTCTTTACAAAACATTTAGAAAATGAAAATTATAATGTTTATAAACAAATTAACCAGCCTAATGAAATACATACAAAATTTGATTCAAGAATTGATATTTTAACACATGAAGTTTTGGTTCTGTTAAAATATTTTGATAAATCCAATTGGATTAAAGATACCATATCAAATTATTTATCAAATTTAATTTATGAAAATGAGAGTTTAAAACGTAATTTTTAAAATCAGAATTAAAATCTAATAAAAATTTGGATACAATTTTTTTTCCAAAACAAAATATTATAATTGTTTCAATTATAATCATTCAAAAATCATTAATACTTTTATGGATGATTATGATTAAATTTATAATGATGTCCTTCCATATTTTTCTGGTTTAGGAATGGGATATACTTATATTAAAAAAAATTTAGTAACAACATAATTATTCCATAAAATTAACCATTTTTTACAAAATATTCATATTGAGGTCATTCTAATAATAATGGTTCATTAAATTTAATTCATTTCTTACCATTCCGAAAATACCATTTTATTAATAAAAATGTGGATTCCTATTTTTTAAATCATTTCTGACCCCATGAATGTTTGGGATTCAATAATCTACTTTTTATGTTTTTGGAAAATAAAGAAAGAACAGACACTAAGAATGCGTAGTACATGTATAATGGGTTGTATAGAAATATAATAGGATAGATAGTCTTTATTGAAACAATTATCAAGATGAATTATAAAATTTACACTTCAATGATAATTATCATCAAGAAATTATCAATTTAGGTGGTGTTGTTCTTATTGAAAAATAATTATTTTGAAATGTTTTATTTTTTAAGGTTCTTAAGAAAATAATTATAAGATTAATTAAATTATGTAATAGGTGTTATTTCTAAATTTTATGAATGATAAATGTGTAGAACACTATTGTAAGGGTTAATTCATTATCTCTTCCAATCAAAAAGAGACTATATAAAAATTAATTTTAAATGACCTTATGAGCTAAGAAATAAATTTCCTTATTGCAACGGATGATCAATCCTGCTTATGGAAAACAATTTTATCACATTATAACCATTTAAAATAATTTATATTGTCTACAATAAGTATTTTAAAGGATATACTGGAGAATATATTCAAATTATCAAATATTTTTTATCCGTGTTAATCTGGTATGATCCATAAGATGATCTGTAAATTTAATAGTCAATTATAAAAATTAAATGAAATATAGTTATTGAAGATGGATTTATTTGATTCTATAGAAACAAAGAGTATTACTGGGATGTAATATGTATTTTTGTATTTTATGATTACAGTCGATACACATGGGTCTATTTTCATGAATACTAATATAAAGCCTTTAGTTATTGAAATTTTTTTTATCTAATTTTAAAAATGATAAAAATACATCCATTGATAATTAACCATAGTGTTCATGGTATACATTTTGTAAATTAGTATTATAAAACATATATTAATAAAAATTCATTATGAATAACATTTGTGATCCTAAAACTCATTCGAGAAATGTTTTTATTTAAAAAATAAAAATTATTGCTCATGAAATAACATGAACATTATTGTGTGAATACTCAATTACTAAACTTTTTTGGGCTAATGCAGTTAGTACTTCTTGTTTTACAATAAATCACCTTTTAATTTTACCTATTATTAATAAATTTATTTATCAATTAGGATAGTATGGAAAAAAAATCTTACTTCAATGGGTTTTGATGCAATTTTTTCATATTGAATACAAAATATAATTTAAATAATTTAACAAAAAAATATGATGAAGTTATATTTTTATGATATTCCACTACTCTGGTAGAATATAGAGTTTTCAACAAAAAATCATAAATGGTTGATTAAATAGTAGACCGTTAATTTGATAAAAAAATAATTGCACTTTTGATTAAACAATAAAAATTTCCTCAGATGTGATTTCAAAAATTTATTTTCAAGAATTGAAGGAATATTATTATAATATTGAAAATTCTCAAGGAATAGTTTATAAAAAAATTCATGAAGACTTTATACATTATATTAATGAACATATTTAACAAAATAATGGACATTTGTTTCTTTAAAATAATCCCAGTTATATTGTTATTGGTTCTATGAATCAAGCCATTGGGACTATAAGATACTTTTGAAATGATGTTGAACATTTTCATTTTGATTCCAATTTTTTACCTAAAAATCCTTATGATGATTTACGTGATGGGGATCAGATAAATTGATTTCAAGAAGAACTATATAAATTCAAAATGATCATATTCTACACCCTAGTAGAATGAAATATTAAAATATCAGTTATTATTGTAAAATTGGGTATCTAATACAAGATTCATGAAAATTAAATTATCATTAGAAATAAACCAAGGATTTTTTCTAAACCATATAATAAAAAATAACATATATACAATGAAAAAACATATTCACCAGTATATAGACATCAATCTATTCAACAAAATTTATCCTTTACATCATTTATTCTTTTCATTCTTTTTCAAACAGATGGGAAGTTTATAATATTTAAAGTATATGTAATGGATTATATTTTTGTTAAACAACGACTAATTTTTTAATATAAAAAATATTTATAATATCTTTATAAACATATAAAATCATTATATGGCTTCAAAAATTTCCGAGATCATAGTATAATAGATTGACATGATTTTTGTTACTAAACAATTATGTTATGGAAACCGCTTATTAGACTATTTTTATAAAAAATGTTAGAAAAAACATTGCGATGTTTAAAATAAATGTTAATGAATTTATATTTGGATGAACTCAATGATATTTAACATTTTCCTTTGTAAATGTTATGAATTCGATGATTAAGGTGATTTTGATGGGTGTTTTTACGATTTTTTATGCATTTATAAATTCTCAAAAAACTAAATGTAATTTAATATTTCAACATATGTTTATAAAATATCATCTCCAAAATTTTCAATATGAAAATATTGAAATTATTATTACTCCAACCGGTATAAAAAATAGACACGATTTGGATGATGGTGGGAAGGGATTATATCCGACAATTTTCATAGTTATGATAGAAATTTTACTATACCTAACCACTAGTCATCCAACCATAATGTTATCTATATGGTTATGTGCATGGTATCAATGTAATCTAAAAGAACACAATTTAAAAATTGTTATATTTTTTTGTTATATATAGGGAACTACAAATTTAAGACTATTATATTATTCTAGAAATGAATTGAATTTAAAATCTCTTCTTATGTTGAATTTGGTGGTAGTAGAATAGATATGAATGTTGTATCTTGGATATGAAAATTATTAGGTTATTAATTAAATTTTGGGTATTTTAAGAAACACCACTCAGTAGTAACTTTCACTAATAATGATGAATATTGGAATATAGAGGTTTTAATGGTATTGTATTGTCAATGAAACACACACTCAGGGATTATGTCATGCATTTTACAAAAACAAATACTATATGATTACTCCAGTTGCATCACCTTAATTAAAATACCTACCCCTAACACTTTGGAAAAAACACAAAGATATTAGAAATCATTATTTTGGTTATCATAGACTTGAAGGATATATCAATTTTCCATTTATTGGAATGTATGAAGAACAAACTTATATTTTATCAAAACCAATAAATAAAAATTTATTTGAACAATTTAAAAAGTATCTAGGAATGATTCATGTAATATATTCATTCACATATACTTCTTATCTACCAATTTCCTAACATTTTGTTAGTCATTTTTATCATGAACAATACAAATGATTGTTTTTTAGAAATATTTTTTTTAGTATTTTTGTTTTAATATAAATTTATTAAATGCAAGTAATAGTATAAAGTTATCATGTAAATTTATTTATATAAATTTATCATATAAATTTTTTTATATAAATCTATCTAATTACTGTTATAATATAAATTTTTCTTATTGATGTTTTCATATAAATTTATCATATTTATGATTTCAAATAATTTTTTTTATTATTGTTATCATTTAAATTTTTCCTAGTAGAGTTATAATATTAATTTATTATATTAATTTTTTCTAATAAATTTATTTTTAATTATTCAAAATCATTTTATTTAATCAAATTTTTTATTAAATATTTTGTACTATTTATAAACCATCTTAATTCATTTTATAAAAAACAACAAAATTAAACTATAATATCAGTGAACACTCAGAAATGTATTTTTAATTGCTTTTATACATTCACAATATTCTATTATGATTATTTTTATAAATTTTTTTTATTTTTATTTACATATTGGGTTTCACATTTTATTATTCACCCAATACAATTTATTTTTATAGAAAACCCTCATGTATTTATATTCATAAAAATAATTCTTTAGATACATTATGAATATTCAGATGAGTAATTTATTGGCTATAATATTTGTTTTAGTAGACAAAAAATTTCATTGATCACCTATATGAAGTGGACCACCATGTGTCTCCCGCATCAGATATTTATGAAAAATTCCTCAAAGAACATCAGTGTTTAACTATGCTAGTATGATTAAATGTTGAGGTTAAAATCATCAGTTTCTTTACCAAATTTGGTGTCTCTTTTGATGTATTATAAATGGTGGTTCATTTATTTCAAAAGGATAGTTGCAAGATATTTTTATAAAAAGAATGATTCTTCATTTTTAAATGTAATGTATTTATATGGATTTTAATCATTATTGTTAGGAACAATCAGTTCCAAATTAGGATTTTATTTTTTTTGATTTGGATAAATATAAATATAATTATGATTATTTTATTATTTTCGAAGAAGATGGCATTGAAATTTTTTTCCTTCTGAAAATTTGAGAAAGCCTATATGATGGATCATTTGTATGAAACAATATTTCTTGGTATTCCAGATAATAAAGATGGATTCTTTCTCTCTCATAATCAAATATATTAAAAGGGTTTTTCTATCATAGAAACAGAGGGAAATTAATTTTTAATGAATGTTTTACATAATGAAGAGAGAAAATTAAGTCATAAAATTCTAGATTGTTAAGCTTTTTTTATTTAGATGTATGGTTTTAGTATTCCATTATTGGGTGATTGAGACACTTTGAAAGTATCTGATATCATACTTTTTTTATTATCATTTCAATATGTGGAAGATTAATTTTAGTGGTCTAATTATTTTCACTATCAAGAATATGAAATCCATGTCAATAAATTCACAGATCATAATGTTTCCATAATTTAGTAGTAAGTTTGTTGAGACAATTTTGAGAATTTCAATATAGAAATCATGTACACTGCTTTCATAAAATATATTTAGTTCAATAGTAATTATTCGATAAATTATATAAAGTATGTTTTCAATCAGAATCATAATTAAGTGTAATGAATACAAAACATTTTGCATTAGAAGTAGAACCTTCATATGAAATAAAGAATGTCATGAATACTGAAAATAAAAATATGATGACTCCCTTCATCCTAAATAGTAGAAATAAACTAATAATTGAAATATGTTGTTGATGAATGGAGAAGTCAAATTTCTGAAAGAAAAGAAGGAGATCCTCAAATCGGAGTCGATCCAACTGAATAATTTTCTGCAATATTACATGGTGAAGAATTCAAAGAGAAAAATAAAAAGATATTAATAAAAACAAGAAGCTATCAAGATGCTCTATTGGTTGAATCTTTGACAATAACATTATAGGAAGCATTGTCTAATACATCATTCCCAAATTAGGGTGCTGCATTTGTTTAAGACACAGTTGTTCTTCATATTGGTACTCATGTTAGTGTTTATAAGGGAATAGTTTTATAGATGATAAATAATATATTTTAGTAAAAAGGTTATTTGAGATAAGATTCACATCTTATTAAAATTTTTCAAATGGATAAGTAAAAAGAATATTTACAATTTGATCTTCTGGAAAAAGATAGTAAAGGTATTGTAGAAGTAATTTTGTTCAGACAAATAGATTGGTAAGGAGGTGAAAATGGTCAATTAGAATAAGAATGTAAATATTTTGAATAAGATTAAGTGACGTTATATTCTGTAGAAAATGATGATTAAATCAATCCCAATGAACATTCTATGTGGACATGTCAAGCTTCATGAAAAAATTTCCTCTTTGGGAAACCATAAGGATATATTTATTATACATGAAAAATATTATCCATCATTTTGAGAAGTTTTTTATTCATCCAAGTTGAATTAACGAGATGAAAAAAAACTAATTTATGTAATAGTGTTATTGAAAATGGAATTGAAATTTTTGGCGTTAAAAAGAATTCTTTATCAAAGGAAGACATGAGAAAACTAGGTCAAGAAGAGATTGAATGTAGTCATATATATAATTTGTTATTTTAAAATTATCCGACTATGATCATTTTCAGGTTCATAATTACATTATTCATATTTAAACATTTTATATATTTTATTTTATAATTTTACAAGTTGGAGAAAAAGGATGATTTCATTGCTGACAATCAATATAGAAATTTAGATAAATTGATATCATTTTCAGAAAATTTGATATAGTTGGAAGTGGATTTTATGATTTTCATTGAATGTGTTAATTATCAAAGGAAGAGTTATAATAAGATGGGGAAATGGTCTAATGAAATTGATGATGATATCAAACATCGTGCCAAATTTTTTGGGATGTTCATGAATACATTTGTCGAAATAACTGTTTCCATCATTAGTCTTTCGAAGGGTATTCCCAAAACAATAAAATACCTTGAACAATTTAGAATTTTGTCGGAAAAATATACTCATGTTATCACATATATAAAAAGGATATTTAAAATTATACTTAATGTGATTATTAGCTTCAAATTCTATAGAGATAAAATAATTGATTTGAGGAATTAGAATGATGTTTTCGTATAATGGTTTAATGATCATAATGATCAGATAATATATTCGAATAAAATATTAAGGAACCATATGAAAAAATTATGATTCATGATGAATGGATATATGATAAAGAAATTAGAAAAAAATTATCAGGATGATATTATGGACATTGATGAAGAGGACATGAATAAATTTAAAATTTTGATAACAATAGTCAGATACCTTATTTTGATAAAATATTAATTTCTTAAACACTTTTGTAAATATTTAAATCCAACATTCATTGGTAGAATTTACTATCTACTTAAAATCTATTATAATTTATTCCAAAAATTAATTTTTTGAGTGTTATTTTATTTAGTTTATATGATCATGTTCATTATTTTTGTTTTTCATATAACTATTTTACTAACCCATTTCTGGTACTACATAAAACATAGAAATTCCATTTGGAAATTAAAAAATATAGAATGCTATACAATGGGGGGGAATAATACAGAAAGGGGGATATGTATTGTTGTTTTTCAATTTTTTATGTAGAATTTTTAATTTATTTAATTCATTGTATTCATAATAATAGGATTTTTTTATAAATCTGCTTCAATGAATGTGGAATAAACTAGTATATAATAGGTTTTTGTGATTTTTTTATTATAAATTTCCATTAAGAATATATCTTATAAATCATGGTGTGGATTCTAAGAAATAAGTTCTATAGGTAAGTCTTCCAGTGGATCATAATTGGGTATAAGTTATAATAGACATTACTCAAACATTGGGTCAAGTGGTAGTCATGATCTTATGAATTATGGTGGTTCATGGATCTATGTTCACCAAGTTGAATCAACCCATATTTCATGGTGACATGGGACGATATAAATATGATGTGCATATTTATTTGATTATTAATATCTTCAATTTAATGAAAAATCATTGAAATTATAATGTATGTATTTCAAATTAAATTCTTGAGGGACCAAGAAGGATATTTTTGGACAATATTGTAAAAGATATGTTATAAGAGGAGGTTACATAGACATCCATAGCGACACAACATAAATAAAAGTTTTATTTATAAGAGATACATTTAGTGAAATAATGGTAATTTCAAAAAATTTACAATGTTGAGTGTACCATGTTAGAGTATTATTTTAATTTTACTTAGTTAGTTCATCTCGCACCAGAGCTTGTTACTATTCAATACCTAGTGCCCTAATTGATTGAGATCAAATTGATGTCAAATATTCAGTTGATGTAGATTTTCATTTTCCATCTGATTATTGTGTACAGAGATGGAAAATTAGATATTATTAAGGAACAATTTATTAGGAATACATGATTGGATAGAGCTTATGTTGGTGAAATTTTTAGCCATGGTGTATCTTCTATAAAAAATGATGCTCTAATATATACAATTTTCTTCAGGGATGATCTCATGTTAAATTTCATCATATATTAATATCATTTCATATCGATGCAGGAGGCTGAGTCATTCCAAGATGAAATAAGAAACAGATCCCAAGAAATATCAAAATTATGGATGATTTAACCATCAGAAATGATTTAGTGAAAGGATATCCTAGAAAAATATGTCAGGATCAACATTCAACAATGTTTCACTGGTATGTGATGATGCATCCAAGGTTAATGGATCATATTCTCAATATATGTGGAATGTTCATCTGGCATTGAGAAATTTGGGAGGAGTTGAGAAAAATCTTTTTATGGAAATGGAGTATTCAACAATTGAAACTTAAGAAACAATTACTACTGTTAGAGGTAAAAATTTTACTTCATATTATATGTTTCTATATCTATTGGATATAGGTGACACACATTATTTTATTTATTTAAATACGGATTGTGTGTTGAGATTCCATTCCGAACTCATTTAGTACTTATTCTATATTTATAAATATTTGAGAAAGAGTTATGAATAGGGTTCCATAAGCCACCGTTTTTAAGTGATGATAAATAGAATCAAGTGGGTATAAAACATTTTGTTTCATTATATTTATTTATTCAACGTGATTATCATCATAGATTTGACGGTTAGTTTTATGGAATAAATAAAATGATATCTTTTTTAGGAATAGTTCTTATCTACTACTGGGGTCACTCGTAATTTTCAAGGTTAGTGTGACACTGGATTGGTAATTTAAGGGCCTAATATTTTTTAATCATGTATAATCTCATTCTACTTTACAGTTATGTTTCTTGATTAAATTTTCATTTTCATATATTTTCAACATCATTTATTATTGTGTGGATATGAAATAGAATTTATTGACGATTTTTCTATTTTACAACCATATAGAGATATTGATTTTGAGATTAAACTGATATTTTGCATGATGAAAATATATTTCTCATCTTATTAAAGGGACCCTTCTATGATGGGGGAACATAGAGTCTAAATTTACTTACTATAAGAAAAATTATTTATTCACTCTTTCTTGTCACCATTATATTCACTGGTCATATTTTATGAAAATGAATAAAAGAGTGTTAAACATTTTATTTACTATAAAAAGTTGATTCAGGTTAATATTTTTTAATAATAAAATTTCTTTATAATTATGGACTTTTTCGATAATCTCCATGGGGAATATTGTGTTTCATGGATTAATTTATGGTTATGGTAACAACAGTTTAGTGTCTGATAAGAGGATATAACTAAGGAAAAATTTTGGACCTCGTATTCTTATTTTATTTCTACTTCCACTATTCAGTATGAATAATACTCTATCATTTTATATCATTTATGAATTATATTTTTATTTTTTTTCAGGGAAATTTTTTTCCATGAATAATTTTTTTTTCTAATTTATATCAGAGAGGGGAATATTGATAATTTTGATATTAATCATCAAACCTTGATTAAACATTAACTATATTCAATTCGTTAAAAAGTGGGTTTGGTTCTTGTATTTGATATTTCGTGGCCATTTTATTCTTATGAGTGTCGTCTCTGTTGTTCCTAAATATTTACTTGAAGTGAAGTCCTATGCCTCACATAGAATCATCATTGAGATCTGATAATTCATTGGATTATCTAGTAATTATTTTTATATTTTTAAATATTTAAACATGATAAAATATTCAGTGATTGATTTCAACCATAATGATGTAATGTTTTATGGCCATGTCAAGTGTCTGATATCTTATTAAGAATTGATGGTGAGGTTAACTACATCACCAATTTTATTATTATATAACTGGTATGAGGTTAGGAATTTTTCTAGGATTCTTCAGCTATGGGTTAGAGATGTGACATGATGTTTGTGAAATATTTGGTGGCATATGGCTCACACTAGTTAATCCCTCATGTGATGAACTACTATACACAAGAATTTTGAGTAAGAAGTGATTATGAAATAATGAAGAATTCGAGAAACTATATAATTGGGAAGTGGTTTATTCTATATTTTAATCACAAGACACTCTAATATATTAATATATTGAAATAAATGAACATGTGACATGGAATCATTGTTTTGATTTTGATATAGTGAACACCCATTTGAAGGTAAATGTGTTTTCCAGTGCATTCAAATGAAAATTCCAATCATATGGAATGATTGACTCGGTTGAGAAGTGGTCTCTAATTATTTTGTTTTATTTCTTAGGAGTTGAATAAGATCATGGAAATTTGTTATTGGTATATATGAAACGGATCATGACTTTTGATTTAAATTTCAGGCTCGAGAAAGTGACATAAATAAGGTACCAATGCTTGGAAAAAATTCTATTCAGTGGATTGTCCTTGAGAGAGTGGCCTTAGACTCCCATTTCCGTTTTTACGTATATAATAAGACTTTTTTACCATTTTCCCTGAGGAAGGAGTTAATTTATGTTGGAAATAAATTCTTGTTTCATGAACTATGGGTATACAAAAATTTATCATGACATGAGTGGTTAGTATTGTGGACCATGAATGAACTTTTTGACTCTGTAATTTCTATCATTGTGTCTTACTTATTAGATAATTAAGATAGAATACCATGGAATAATGATTTTATTTTTTACATTACCCATTACATTATAATACTGTAAAGTGATTTTATGGTATTTTTTCATCACATTTCTATAGAATCTTAGTGGGACAGAGATTTTATGGATTTTCAATGATATAATTACAAAATAAAATATTTTTCTCTCTATAATAGAGATGATTAATATTGAACTAAATGGGGACTAGTACTTATGAGTGATTGTGATAATTCATGTGGTTCTATCTATGAATGTTTCTAAAAGAGAAAAAATGTTTACATAATCGTATTAGAATGGGTTTTAAGGGTAAATTAGTTCCCATATTTGATTGATCGTAGAATATCATCGAAAAAAGGATGTACTAATAGAGAGGGATATCAAAGTTATTATGTATATAATCATGGATTGGGTAAAATAAATTAGAGAATCCTGGTACAAACATTTTACTATTTTTTAATTATATGTAATCAATGATTATTAAGATTCTATAATGATTGAACACTTATATATTTTCTATGGGAAGCCATGTAGATCAACCTTGAGCTGTGAAGAGATTAGAAACCCATCCTTGGTAGGGCTTGCTCATGTATAGGAGATGAAAAGGAAGATGTAGTTGGTCTATAGGTTATTAATCATGGAAAACCATTTTTCAGAAGTTTTATGAGGATCATAATTTTCATACAGTATGGTTTTGTGATGTTGGTAGAGGTTTTACAATATATTATCACCCCTAGGAAATATTCAGTTGGGTATGTAAGATATGTTGTCATTGGGTTTTTAGGACCCTGTGAGATCATTGAGTGACTAGAAAAGGTATCATATTAGTTAGAAATTATATATTTTTGTAAATGTATCACTGAAAAGATTAATTTTTCATAATTAAACCGGTATATACCATATACTTCCCACGTGTGGGGATGAGTGGTAATTTATCTTGATACAAACACAACAATAGTTCAGAGTAATTTCAAATATTAGACCACTGAGAAAAAATACCATGTAGTAAAATGAATCCTCTAGTCTAGGTAAATTTAAAATTTGGATGAGATAGCCATAAAAAATATGATCGGAAAATGTTGATTAGGGAGAATAATACTTCCCTTTTTTCAAATCCATGAATCAAATGGATCTTGGGTGAAGAAACCATTTGTGGTGGGCAGATTGTAACACCCAATTCGGATATTCTGGTACTCCTTTTATCATTTTCTATTTTTTATTCATGGTTTTGAGTTTTATATTAGAATATGGTGTATTCCAATATTATTGCAGATTAAATGTCTTATAATGGGATTACATGCTATGTAATGGTATTTTGGATGATGAAGTGAAATTGGTTCTTGGAATAGAAGGATTGCATGCCATGTAAATGATACACATCGTGTAATTGTCAAAAAAAATATATACTAATGTATAAATTTTTGTGGATGCTTTTTTGTTTATTAAAAAATGTACAATGCAATTAAAAACCATTTGAATATATTGATATGTGGTTATTATGTTACCATAGGGGTGACATTCTTTCCATTCGACCCTGAATCCTCTATCTCTCATTATTTATATATCTATAAGTGAATTTAGAGATTTTCACTCAATTTGATTCATTTATTAGATTATTGATCACGTTTATGGTAATGGCAGGACCCATTAGGTAATAATTACTTATAGTGGTTCATTATTTTCACCATGTTCCCTACATTGGTTACATTTACTATTAACAATCATGATCAAATTGTTTTTCTAATTATTATTATATTCTTTTCTCCGATATTCCTTAAAATGTCCAATATCATGTTTTTAAATCACAATGTTCGAAGAAAATTTAGTTAATTAATTTTTTGGTAGTTGTTTCTATAAAATAAGTTAATTTATTTGATGAATTAACACTATTGGTAAATACATAGAGTTATTTAAATAAATATTCATAATTTTTTTCTTTAATAGTTATCTTTTATGGAGAACTTTTTTAGAGGGGTTTTTATTAACAATGGATTTGTCATGATTTAGAAATGGGTTTTCAATCATTTATGTGGTTTTTCATGAAATTGATAATATTATAAAAATAACAAGCATGATTTAGAAATGAATCTAGAAAATCAGGATCATTGGGATCCTTAGGTGCATTTGGTAATTGACGTAGGAAATATTATTTTTTAGGGACCTACATTTGATTGTTGTTTATTGATATCAAATGAAAATGGAAGGACACTATATTGGATAGATCCAATAATTTTTTGGGTTTAGGTATATTTTTCTACCTATTATATATTTTCACATATGTTAGTGTCTGAATGATAATTTTTTTTCATTTATATTTATCTTCCATAGTGGTTTTTATCAAGGATTGTTTCTAGAAGGATTTAATATGAGGTTATTTAATTTTTCATCACATGATGTTATTTAATAGATATATATTTAATTATTAAAAATATTATATATTGATATTATTTCATGTTTTAACATATTTTATTTATCATATTTATGTTTTGAGAATATGATGTAGTTTTAAAAAAATGATAAGTAGAAATTATTTGAACATGGATTGGATTTATGAATATGATTCATAAAAAACATTTTAATGAAGGAGGATGTTTTATACTTGATATTAGAACTAGTATACACTCATTGGTCGTATCATGATATGAATTGTTCCTACACCAAACTTTTTTTTATTGGGCGACTATAGATGTTGTATTATAGTATCTAGGAAGTGAAAATGGAAACTTATAAAATGTTAACATCTCTTATTGTTGTAGTCTTTGGTTTGGGATTGGTTGGAGGTGACATCTTGTCCCATGGAGAATTTTCATCACTTTAGTTAGCCTATTTCAGGAATGGATTGTATGATTTCTGTTTCTTCCTCTTTTCATCTGCATTGTTATTTGGTTGTATCTATTCTTTTTGGTAAATAAAAAAAAATATTTTCAATCTCTTTTTTTACCTCACCATATGATAGATATATTCATGGTTATAGATTTTTTTTACAAGACACTCTAATATGTGGAAAATGTTAACTTTTAACAACATTCATATTTTCACTAAGGTTGAATGGGTATTCATTTTTCAAGAGAATACTTGATTAAGGCCTTTGAATTTTGGAATATGACGAACATGACATATCTTATGATATATGTGGATCAACGATGTTATTAACTTGCTTGTAATATGAAATCTATGGAAATCATTTTCACTATATTATGAGAGTGGACTGAAGTATAATGGATAATCCTAAAGATTGGAATGGATTATGTTGGACATAAATTAGTATTGTATAAGGATAAAAGTAATTTTCAGTATTATTGATGGGATGTTATAGTAATATAGTTTTAGAAAAACGACAACCTGTAGGACGGGCGACCGCCCATTGTGTCGGACAAGGCTGTGGGAATTGAACCCACAACCGAAGTGTGACTGGACTTTATCGCCTACCACTGACCTACATGAAGTCCCTAGTTAGTAGAAACTAGTTTTATTGTATTACGCGGTATAATATATGAAGTATATGTTCATTTTTGGAACCATATAGGATTAATATAACCATAATATGGACTTATAACTTTTGTTAACCTTTTGTTTGAAATAGATTGAATCACCCATCATTCAATCACATGATCTAATAACACATCACGAATAACAAATTCAACTTCATTTCTTTAAGTTATGAAGTGGAAATTGTTCAATTCACGAACAATAGTGAAATTGTACCAAAATCATGTAATTATTTCTTTTATTTCATCAACTTTAGGAAAATGATCTAGAAAACCAAAAATGTTGTCCTAGTTCCCTTATATCTGATGAATCAGATGGTTCCTTAGATCATCACAAATCTATGGCTTTGTGATTGTTGGCTTTTTTAGCCATGTTCTTTACCACTCTCTATTAGAACATTATGTTTAGGTTTCTCTTCCATATCCATATTTTCACCTATGTTCTTCTATGTGGAAACCTATTGATTACTTAATTTGGGTAAACGTTATGTTTCATAATTCAGTTTTTAAAACCATGTTTTGGTATTCCTTTTTACTATTTGGGTTTCTATTAAAGAAACTTCTGGGTAGTAACCCATTTATAACCCTGACGAATTTCGAGGGCGAAATTCATTTTAAGGGGCGTAAAATGTAACACCCCAAGATTTTACGAAAAATATTTTTTTTAATATAATTAATGTTTTGTGTTGTATTATACACCAAAAGTATCATTCACAACACGCATCCCTGACTTGGCTTGCATTGCACGCAAGCGCGACCTTCAACGATAGCGTGTGTTGTACACAATACCGAGTTTCGCTAAACAATGATATGCTGTTAAAATATTATTAAAATTAGACCTTATGAATAGTAATACCCACTTTATGAAATTTTATAAATTCTATTTTTGAAAATAGTCTTCATTTTTGGATTCAGAATATCGAATTTTGACTAGGGTAAAATTTTGGTATTTTTCTAGAAACATTCAATTTTTGATGAACAAAGAAAACACAGGGTTACTATATAAAAACCGAATTTTTATTTAAATAATTATTAATTTTATTAAAATTTATTTTAGGTCAAAATTGATACATAATACCTATATATGTTCAATGTAATTCATTGGAGTAATTTTATAATAATTTTAGATATATAAAAAGTTCATTGAACTTTTCACCGTCTTGTACCCACCTCCTAGGAGAATTTGAAAATTTACATAAAACATAATTTTCCCGCTTCTGTGAGTGTAATTTCAAAAATCCGAGAGACATGGTTGATGTCAATATGTAAAATGTGGTTCAATGAGTTGAAAATAATTTTTGGTGAATAGTAAATTTTTAATTTTATTTACCATGGTTAAAAGTAAATAGGGCAATTAAGGGTAAAATTGATATTATTATTAAAATAAAACATGTCTTACTTCTATTGGATAAGTGTAATTCGACCAAAGACAACCCTAGGAATAAAATATGACCATTTAGGCCCACATGGATTAGATTAGGACATTTATTATTAATTTATTTAATGAAGGGTTAAAATAGTTAAAATCAATGTTTAATAAATAAATCATTTTAATATAGGTTTATACATAAGATAAATTCAACTATAACTATACATTATAAATCTAAAAATATTTCCTACATAATGGTATTTTATTTTTAATTATTATAAGTTAAATAATTTAATTTATTTATGACACAAAGATGATGCAGTAATTATCTTATTAATGAAACATTGACATAATTGATGTTATAAATACCCAAATAAATGTAATTTGAGACTTTTTATTAATTCCACTAATTTTATACGTCAATATGACTTTTTATTATTGATTTAATTAAATTTTTTTGAACTAATAATTCTGTTATGATTTTCACAAAAATCCATTACTAAATAGTGTCAAAATTGACATAAAATAGTTTTTAAAACAAATATTATATTATTAATTGTTATTATATTCCTTAAAATCTAAGGTTCATCAAACTGACTTCTCTAAGGTCATATATGTTAATAATAAACAACTTGGGGTTCTTTTGGCTTTTTATAGTAAGTTTATTAACCGTATGGTGTAAGAACAAAAAAAGACACGGTAAAAGTAAAATTATCTAACTTAAAGTTAAATATAAATGATAAGGTTAAAATAGGAACCTAAACATGTCTAAATTCTATTGGATGAAAGGATTTAGACCCATACTCACATTAGAATCTAAATAAATCAATTTTTAGCTATTTAAAACTGAATATGACTTTATAATAAAATAATATTTTATGTTTTTCCAGAGGTGCCCCTCTCCTTCATTATAAAAGGGCACCTCCTCCCACTCTTACTCACACCACATTGAGGCTTCAAGATCAGCCAAACCCTGAAAAATTCTCTTCTACACTTCCATAGAAACATCCTAGGGGTTATGGTATTCTTCAAAGAAATCTTTCAGTTCCCTAAGTAGAGGTCTCAAAGAGGAGTCTCAAAGAAGAGGTAATGTTCGTTACCGATTCTTTCAACTTTTTTTCTTCTACTACTTCTTCTTATTTATCTGTTTAATTATCAATTCATAACATCAGTATCACTAATATACTGATATGTTATTATAATTATGAAACAACCCTATTTCACAATCTATCAATCCTACGAAAAATTAAATCACCGTGCGTGCGTACGTACGGAATACCGTCTCCACGTCGTGGTGTAATCTGTTTTTCCAAACCCACCTTTCATGGTTGGTTATAATGGTCTAAAGAGTAACTATAAATAATAATTATAACATCATACTAATTATGATATATTTTATGATCCTATCCAATTCAATTCAATAATTATGGGAACGATATCATCGCTCGTGCGTACGTACGGACTACCATCTCCACGGCGTGATGAGATTCATTCTCCATGTTAACCATTTAAGAATGATTATAATGTATATATAATCAATAATAATTAAATATATGACAATATAAAGATAATGGAATTATGTATATATATATATATATATTTCATCTACTTAATTCCATTCAACTCAATAAGGAAACGAAAACAACGTTCATGCGTACGTACGACCTACCGTCTCAATGAACTGTGTATTTCGTTCCTTTTATAGATATATTATATATATGTAAATTATGAATATTGATTATATATAAATAATTTTTTATATTCTGGAATTAAGTAATCATGATCTAAGTAATCATATGAATAATTACAAGTCACAACACGGACGACAAATGAAACGATTTTACCCAAAACACTCTTTAACATGGAATTTACAAAAGAACGGGTAATATAAAGTCATAAGTAAACCATATATGTATCATAACAATGAATATGATTCTATAATAAGTCAATGAAAATATTTAAATCATTATACAAGAGGTTCAGATACATACGAATCACATCGTATATAAGGTAAGGGATAATTATTCCAATCTCATTCTTATCTGAGATTGTTTACTCATAAGTATTTACTGGGGGTTATGATTATTATCCATGTCCATATGCTCTCAAAAAGTTTTAATAAAATGTTTACCTTCCTTCCATGTATTTTTAAGACATTTTTACCATTTTCATACATTTACCACATCGTATGGAAGAAATCTATCTTTTTTTTACAATATGAGGTACTTTTTGACTTTTCCGGCAAATGTACGAGAAGAATGTATTTTTAACTTATACAGCACGAACAGATTTTTACAGTTTTATAAAGCCTTATTTTTATGAATCCTACTCCAAAATAATTCATGACTATTTTCAACAAAATCATTTTTTTTAAAATTTAATGACATTTTGTAAAAAGAGAATTATTTTGAAGAAAAATGGATAGTTTCCTCAAGAATTCATTTCGAGTGTTTTATCAAAAACATTTTCCATCTAAGATGACATTATTTCATATTTGTATGTTTCAAGTACAATGTATCTATGATTTAAATTGTTTCACTTTTCTTATGATGTAATGATATCCAATTGTTTTATATGGATTATTTTATGATGGAATGATGTTTATTAAAACCTATTTTTTTCTTTGGGTTATGATGAATGTTTTAAGTTTATAATGTGGCACAATTAAGAATGATTTAATTATGAGATGGGTGCGACCTATATCTCCCTCCAATGAATTGGGTAAAGATTTCTATCTCATGAGATAGACATGGATGAAACAGTAAGTTAAACCGGTTCAGTAATATAGGACTGGAATGAGGAGTGAACTCGATTCAGAAAGGGACTTTGTCCACTAAGATGGTTTTGGCAGCAATGCCTTGGCTAATATGGAAATCATATCATGTGCTTAATGGTATCCACAATTACATGTTTTATTCCCATTCTATTTTATCATTATTAATTTTTCTTTATGATCTATGCCTTACGTACTTCCATGTTTTATGTCATTGCTTAAGATTTCGATGTTTAAACATTACGTTCATGTTTTTATGTTCAAATGTATACGGTATCTTTTATTTTATCCATGCTTACCCTTACTGAGAATTTTAGCTCACCCTTTTTATGTTTTCGTTTCCCCAGGATATAAATAAAGGTTTTAGGTAAGAAAAAAGGGGATGATCTTTATGGGAGATGATGAAGATCTTTCACCATGTTTAGAAGATTACATTCTATGATTCCAAAGACACTAAACTATTATGTTCTTTGTGTGTCTGTTTTTGTTATGTGTTAAGTATTCTGCTAAAGTAATGTAATTTCCATGTACATCAAGCCTTGGGTCTCTACAGTTGTTATCAGAGGAAAGGTTTAGTCAACCTTTTGATACGAGGATATGAAAATGTAAGTGAGATCCCTAGAGATATTTCTAAGGTATGTCTAGGGATGTCCCTAAGGATAAGTATACATATAGGATATAGTCCTAGAACTATGGTAATGATCTTAGAATTTATCATAAGATGTTAAGTATTGAGGGTGGTCCACCTTTACTCTGTTGTTTTCCCTAGCGTGATTTTTCCCTCTCAATCTATTCTTTATGGATTTTAGAAAATGACTGGAAACAGGAAGATTCATGATTGTGGAGGATATGACATACAATGGAATGATATTTTTCATGAGAAACCAAATGAAATGGGATTTGAAATTCCAAACATCGTTATTATGCCTAATCAGAAATCTCATAATATGATCAATAATCTCAACTTTGGAAAGTTCCTCGAATCAGATAATAAGAGAAAGATAGAGTTTTATGATGATCATATAGGAATGAAAGTTCAATTTCCCCTATAAAAGTCATGTGGGAAGAGGAATCAAGGAGATTCTCTCAAAGGATCTGGAAGATGCATTGTGTGTGGGAAAGAGGGACACAAATCCAGTAAGTGCAATGGAAAAGGTTAAGTTAATACTATGGACAAGGATAATTGTATTTCTACGACATCAACAATGATTAGATGATTTAAATGTGGAATGTATGGGAATTATGCAATCTAATTCCCTATGGGAAAATCTAATGAAGAGAATCATCATGTTCATATGAGTAGTATTTATGTGAATGATGATGAGGAGACTACAAAAGAAATATGATATGAAAGAAATGATGAAGCTCAATCAGTGGTTTAAGAAGTTAGTGGAATGATGGTATGTTTATAAAGAATAATGTATGGTACTATTAAATAAAGAATCATATAAGGATTGTTACATTATTGTATTTCTTAAAGTATTTGAAAGTATATGTTGAATGGTACCAGTAACCATGGAAGGTAATTCATATATTTTTGGAAAGTATATGATATGCGCATAATGATGGAATAAGAAGATGATGAGTTGTTTGATTGTATTAATGAGCTCATGATTGATATAAGGACTAAGTAATATCATGGTTTGAGTATATTGAATTTTGAGGATTTTGGTATGTGGAAAATGTTAACTTTTAACTACATTCATGTTTTCACTAAGGTTCAATGGGTATTCATTTTTTCAAGAAAATACAGGATTAAGGCCTTCAAATGTTTGGAATATGACCAAAAAGACATATCTTATGATATATGGGGATCAACGATGGTATTAACATGCCTGTTATATGAAATCCCTGGTAATCATTTTCACTATATTATGAGAGTAGATTGCAGTATTATGTATAAGCCTAAATATTGGAATGGATTATGTTGGACATAAATTAGTATTGTATAAGGATATAAGTTTTTTTCAATATTATTGATGGGATGTTATAGTAATGTAGTTTTAGAAAAAGGAAAACCTGTAGGATGGGTGGCAACCAATCGCGGTAGACAAGGCTGTGGGAATTGAACCCACAACCAATGTACGACTGGATTTTATCGCCTACCACTGTCCTACAAGATTTCCCTGGTTAGTAGAAACTAGTTTTATTTTATTACGCGGTATAATATATGAAGTACAATTACATTTTTGGAACCATATACGATTAATCTAACCATAAGATGATCTTATAAATTTTTCTAACCTTTTGTTTGAAATAGATGGAATGGCCCATCATTCTATCACATGATCTGCTAACACATCACGAATAACCAATTCAACTTCATTTCTTTAAGGGATGAAGTGTAAACTATTCATTTCACGAACAACAATAAAATTGTACAAAATTCATGTAAGTATTTCTTTTAATTCATCAACTTTAAGGAAATGATCTTGAAAAACAAAAATGTTGTCATAGTTCCTTTATATCCGATGAATCAGATGGTACCTTATATCATCAAAAATTTATGGCTTTGTGATTGTTGGATTTTTCATAGCCATGTTCTCTACCACTCTCCATCAGAACATGATGGTTAGGTTTCTCTTCCATATCCATATTTTCACAATGTTCTCCTATGTGGAAACCCAATGATTAGTTAATTTGGGTAACCGTTACGTTTCATACATTAGTTTTTAAAACCTATTTTGTATTCCTTTTTATGGTGTGGGTTTCTATTAAAGAAAATTTCGAGTAGTAACCCATTTATAACCCCGACGAATTTCGAGGGCGAAATTCATTTTAAGGGGGGTAGAATGTAACACCCCAAGATTTTATGAAAAATATTTTTTTTTAATTTCATTAATTTTTTGTGTTGTATGCTACACCAAAAGGAGCTTTCACAACACGCATCCCTGACTTCTCTTGCATTTCACACAAACGTGACCTTCCACGGTAGCGTGTGATGTACGCAATACCAAGTATCGCAAAACAATGATATGCTATTAAAATATTATTAAAAGTAGCCATTATGAATATTAATACCCACTTTTTGAAATTTTATAAATTTTATTATGGAAAATGGCCTTCATTTTTGGATTCGGAATATCGAATTTAGCCTAGGGTGACATTTTGGAATTTTTCTAGAAACATTCAATTTTTGATGAATAGTGAAAACACTGGGTTACTATTTAAAAACAGAATTTTTATTTAAATAATTATTTATTTTATTTAAATATATATTAGGTAAAAATTGATACATATACCTATATAAGTTCAATGTAATTCATTAGAGTAATTTTATAATAATTTTAGATATATAAAAATTTTATTGAACTTTTCACCGTCTTTTACCCACCTCCTAGGAGAATTTGAAAATTTATATAAAACATAATTTTCCCACTTCTGTGAGTGGAATTTCGAAAATCCGAGAGACACAGTTGATGTCAGTATGTAAAATGTGGTTCAATGAGATGAAAATAATTTTTGGTGAATAGTAACTTTTTACTTTTATTTACCACTGTTATAAGTAAATAGGGTAATTAAGGGAAAAATGATATTATTATTACCCAAACAATGTCCTATTTCTATTGGATAAGTGTAATTCTACAAAAAACAACCCTAGGAATAAAATTATGACCATTTAGGCCCACTTGGATTAGATTATTACATTTATTATTAATTTATTTAAAGAAGGGTTAAAATAGTTAAAATCAAAGTTTAATAACTATGTCATTTTTAATATAGGTTTATACATAAGATAAATTCGACTATAAATATTCATTAGAAATATAAAAATATTTCCTACATAATGGTATTTTATTTTTAATTTTTATAGATTAAATAATTTAATTTATTTATGACACAAAGATGATGCAGTAATTATCTTAGTAATGAAATATTGACATAATTGATGTTATAAATACCTAAATAAATGTAATTTGAGACTTTTTATGAATTCAACTAATTTCAAAGGTTAATATGACATGTTAGTATTGATTTAATTTACTTTTTCCGAACTAATCATTATGTTATGATTTTCACAAAAATTAATTACTAAATAGTGTCAAAATTGAAATAAAATAGTTTTTAAAACAAATATTATATTATTAACTGTTATTTTATTCCTAAAAATCTATGGTTCTAAAAAATTACTTAGATAAGGTTTTAAATAATAAATATAAACAACTTTTGGTTCTTTTGTCTTGTTATATTAAGTTTATTAACCTTATAGTGTATGTACACAAAAAGACACGGTAAATGTAAAATTATCTAACTTAAAGTTAAATATAAATGATAAGGTTAAAATAGAAACCTAAACATGTCTAAATTCCATTGGATGAGAGGATATCAACCCAAACCCACCTTAGAATAAAAGTAAATAAATTTGGAGCTATTTAAAACCGAATATGACATTATAATAAAATAATATTTTTAGTTTTTCCAAAGGTGCCCCTCTCCTCCCTTATAAAAGGGAACCTCCTCCCTCTCTTCCTCACACCACTTTGAGCTTTCAAGATCGGCCAAGTCCTGCCAAATTCTATTATCCACTTCCATAGAAACATCCTAGGGGTTAAGGTATTCTTCAAAGACCAATTTTAGTGCCCTAAGCGGAGGTCTCAAAGAGGCGATTCAAAGAAGAAGTAATGTCCGTTACCGATTCTTTCAACTTTATTTCTTCTTCTACTTCTTCTTATTTAGTTGTTTCATAATAAAGTAATAAAATATGTATAACTCATATACTGATATGTTATTATGAGTATTAAAAAACCCTATTTCACCATCTATCCATCCTACAGAAAACGAAATCATCGCGCGTGCGTACGTACGGAATACAGTTTCCACGCCAGGGTGTAATCTTTTTTTCCAACAACACCTTACTTGGATGGGCATAATGGTGTAAAGAATAACTATACATATTTATTTTAACATCATACTTATTATGATATATTGTATCATCCTATCCAATTCAATTCAATAATTATGGAAACGATATCATCGCTCATGCGTACGTACGGACTACCGTCTCCGCGACACGATGAGATTCTTTCTCCATGTTAACCATTTAAGAATGATTATAAAGTATATATATGCAATAATAATGAAATATATGAAATTATAAAGCTACTTGAATTATGTATATATATATATATATGTATTTCATCTACTTAATTCCATTCAACTCAATAAGGAAAAAAAACAACGTTCATGCGTACGTACGACCTACCATCTCAATGAACGGTGTATTTCTTACCATTTATCAATATATTATATATATGTAAATTATGAATATATATTATATATAAATCATGTTTTATATTATGTAATTATGTAATCATGATCTAAGTAATCATATGAATAATTACAAGTCAAAACACGGACGACAAATGAAACAATTTTACCCAAAACACTCGTTAACATGGAATTTACAAAAGAACGGGTAATATAAAGTCATAAGTAAACCATATATGATATCATAACAATGAATATGATTCTGTAATAATTAAATGAGATAATTTAAATCATTATACAGGAGGTTCATATACATACGAAGCATATCATACATAAGGTAAGGGATAATTTTCCAATCTCATTCTTATCCGAGATTGTTTACTCTTAAGTATTTACTGGGGGTTATGATTTTTATCCTTTTCCATATGCTCTAAAAATGTTTTCATAAAATGTTTACATTACTTACATGTATGTTTAAGACATTTTTACCATTTTTTTACTTTTACCACATCGTATGGAAGGAATCTTTCTTTTGTTTACCATACAAGGTACTTGTTGACTTTACCGGTAAAAGTAGGAGAAGAATGTTTTTTTAACTTATACGTCAAAAACAGATTTTTAAGGTTTTATAAAGCCTTATTTTTATGAAGCCTAATCCAAAATATTTCATGACTATTTTCAACAAAATCCTTTTCACTTAAAATTTCATTACATTTTGTAAAAAGAGAATGATTATGATAAATACAGGATATTTTCCTCAAGAATTCATTTCGAGTGTTTTATCAAAACCATTTTCCATCTAAGATGAAATTATTTCATATGTCTATGTTTCAAGTATACTTTATCTAGGATTTACATGGTTTCAATTTTCTTATGATGAAATAATATTCATTTGTTTTATATTAATTATGTTATGATGGAATGATGCTTATGAAACATATTTTATTCTTTGGGTTATGATGAATGTTTTAAGTTTATATTGTGGCACAAGTAAGAATGATTTCATTAGGAGATGGTTGGGACCTATATCTCCCTCCAAGGCATTGGGTAAAGATTTATATCTCATGAGATAGACATGGCTGTAATGGCAAGTTAAACGGGTTTAGTAATACAGGACTGGAACGAGGAGTGAACTCGATTTAGAAAGGGACTTTTTCCACTAAGATGGTCTTCGCAGCAATGCCTTGGATAATATGGAAATAATATCATGTGCTTAATGGTATCCAAAATTACATGTTTCATTCCCATGCTATTTTATCATTCCTAGTGTTTCTTTATGATCTATGCATTACGAACTTCCATGTTTTATGTCATTGCACAAGCATTGGATGGTTAAACATTTCATTCATGTTTTTAAGTTCAAATGTATATTGTATGATTTGTTTTATCCATGCTTACCGTTACTGAGCATTTGAGCTCACCCTTTTTATGTTTTCTTTTCCATATGATATAGAGAATGGTTTTAGGTATGAAAAAATGGGAAGATCTTTATGGGATATGTTGAATATCTTTCACCACGATTAGAAGATTAGGTTCCATGTTTCCAAAGATCCTAAACTATTAGGGTCCTTGGGTGTCTGTTTTTGTTATGAATTAAGTATTCCGGTAAAGTAATGTAATTTCCATGTATGTCAAGCCTTGGGTCTCTACATTAGTTATGTCCAAGGCATGTAAATGAAGAAAAAAACTCTTTTCTATTTCATTTTCCCCAATCACATTTCAAAAAAAGTTGGATTAAAATTTTAATTTATAATTTAAATTACATTCAATGATATATTCAATCATTGGATGTTAACAATAAAAACATTGATAAGATAAAAAAGAAAAAACAAGAAACAATGTGACAATTAGCCACACGATCGTCATTATTGATACTATATATTATTAATATATTGATAACGTAAATCATTGTTTGAAGACAATGTAAATTTAGAACATCATTGGTCATGAACCATTGGATCACAAAAGACCAAATCTCAATAAAATCTTCCAATCCTTGGATGTTGTGATTACACCATAAATTGAATTATGAAATATTTTGAGATAGAGTGAGTATGATCTCACATGAATGAATGGTTTTTTAGAATCTTCAAATTCGTTCATTCAAACCCAAACCAATAGTCCTTAGTATAGATCGACATGATCAATTGTTTTCCTCCCTGTATTCATGTTGCTTCTGGATAGAAGTGGTGCCTTGAGGAACTCAGTGGGTAGACTATACATTCTGTATCATTTCATTAGAAAAATAAAAAATAAAAATAAAGTAAATATTTATCGTAATCAGATAGAAATAATAGTTTAAATACTTGAAATTAAAAATATTAAATGGGCTCCAGATGTGGAATTACATACTATGTTATAAATGTCAATGTATAAAAAATAGGGGCATACATTGTATTCCATCATATTATGTCACCAGATATGTCAACATCTTATTAACTATCCTATATATAAATCATTCCTTCTTCTAGATTAGTATTCATGAAATGAACTAGTTCACTATGATTTCCTTTTGGGGTGATGGTACAAGAGTCAGCAGTACAACACCAAAGTGTCTTTTACATATATGTGCAAAATATATAACAATGAATTCAATGGAATAATTAAATGGTAATATATTCATACAATTATATATATGTTGAGTTATAATTCACTTAACTAGCCATGATGAACCCTTGAAAACCCCCCTTTTGATCATTACTGATAGTGGATAAAGACAATTTAAACCATGTACTACTATTAAGGTAGCACTACACTTCCAACCTAAATGGTAGTCATTATATGTAACACAGAAATTCATTTGGAAATTAATAAATAATAAGTTATACACACATATTTGAAAGAATAACCACACCCCCAATTAAGGATATGCGGTCAATATAATCTATAAATCACCCAACAATCCACATATTCACATCCAACTATAGGGATTTCCACAACCATATTTGAGGTAATTTGATCTATATCAGGTTTGATGACATTCCACCCATGAAAATCACTCTTTAAGGATAACCATAAATATATTTATGTATATTTTTATAGCACCAAACTATCCATAAGTCTGCAAATGATAATCCAGATAACTATATCATAGTCCCACATGATATATAACAAAATAATCAATACATGTCATAACATGTAATAATAAATCATATCAGGAAAAATATTCTAGAACTTCAAATAATCACATAGTGAAAATAATTCTATAATCAGGGCCTTTCACACACCCACTTGAAACACATAAAAATATAGGGTTAATCACAATTTAAAAAATATATCCTATAAATTTGATATTAAATTTCCAATAATGGTAAATAATTTAATCCATTGTTGATTGTTACATCATGGCCAAAGATAACCAAAACATTGTGTTTGGAATACGGTAGTGGAGTCCTCTATTACAATAAACACATCATCATTGGCCTTAGTGCTTGTCACATCGGGATTTACCTCTCATTGGCTACTAGAATTGTTATATAATTTTATTACACAAAATTAAAGTCATCTAATGTGATAAAAACATTATCTCTCACACATAATTCATAATATTCCCAGTATTAAAAAATAATATTTCATTAAAATTACATATAATTTCTAATAGAATATTTTAAATTTTTAATTTTATAAGAAAATATACATTTTATAAATATTCATAGATAAAATAAAAAAATATTTTTTTAATATTGTTTTTATAAATCATGAGATTTAAAATAGAAAAAAATATAATAACATAACATTATCATTAATGAAAACATCAATATTAATAACATCTTGAACTATTCATCATTAAGTTATAGATATTTGTTATAATAATATTTATAATAATTCATATATAATAATACATTGAAGAAATAATTGAGTAAATTCTTTTATCTATAATAGAGGGGAGTGTGTGTTCTACCCCGCCCTGAAAAATTGGAGAAGTATTATATTTTCATATAGAATTATTTTACAATACTATTGAAAAGTATATTCCAAGTTTTCTCAGACTCACATCATATAAAAATAATAATTGGCAGTCGTGATAAAATATTTTAGAAAATATTACTATAAATAGGTTTAATATAATAAAAACAACCAATTAAATATAATAATTTAGTTTTTTAGAAATTCATAAAAGATGAATATTTATATTCACCAAAAAATATGATTCATTGATTTTAATGATTCTAAGGATTTTACATCACATATTTAAGTTTTAAATTTGACAAAAACATGTATATGTTTGAGCTGGGGATTTAGGTGAGTCAAATCAATAGAAAATGATAAAATTTTTCCATTACATAAAAATTATTAGTGAAAGATGGGTAACATTGGGTTACCTTCATTCATTGAAGGATACACTAATAGAACATTTAAAAAGATCATGGACACACATGTAGAATTCATTACATGCATGGTTACCCATATATATTCTTCAAAATATCTATCGTACACAAATTTAGGGGCATGTGACTGATAATATACCCTTATACAATGTATTAGTACACATACATGATATCCTTATAGTTACACAACGCTTGATGAACCCTTATGTAACTAATCATATCTTTATACATCACAATGGTCACCATTACCCACCCCATCTACCCAAACATAGCTTTGTTGTAGCATTACACAATGAATGAAAATGTGTGTTACCATTATATAGGTGACCACTACCATTACATAGACCATGGTAATGGTTTATCACCGTTAAATATAGCCTTATAACCCACCATTAAACAAATGTAAAATACTATAACTTATTTAGTCGTAATTTTTTAAATAAAAATAAAATTTACATAAAAATAATTTATAAAATATTAGAAAGTGTGTGTTTATGAATCAAATAAACTAATAAATACTATGATTATATACATTAAATTGCTCATAAACTCTGTGAGGTATCTATAGTTTTCATGTATAAACAATTCATAACATTATGCTTTAATGTCATATTCTATCTTAAATTTCTTATCCTTGATCCATATATCATACCACTATGTCCAATAATGCTTTAAATTTTTTTACTTGATGTAAATTATATATAAGTTACAAAATATGCATAAGATTATTTTATTGTGATGATTCTATCTCAAAATCAACATCCGAAAATTCAGAAACATGGGTATTAATTTGAGTGTACCTCTAGAGCTGAGAAACGTGGAACCCATCATGAATATTATGATTATATTATGAAAGGACCATATTATATGACATAATCTCAACACATTCGATGATCTCAAAGATTATAACAATATTTTGATTGTTTTTCCTTCATTATTCATCCAATGACTAATATCATGTAATGGTAAGGAAATAATTACCACCCCTAATGAACAAAAAATCAACGCCCCACAAATACTACCTGACCCTCATAATTCAAACAAATCCGTAATTGACATTCCCTCTCACAAAGAGAATCATAATATAAATTTTGAATAAAACCCTAGTAATTTTCATTTTATAAAAACTCAATTACGGCAAGATGATCATCTCATGATCCCCAATGTTTATAAAACATGCTTGAAACATATCCCTTAATATACACTCGACCTACTACAAATTTACTTATATTTTAGGATGTTATATTATTCATAATATTAGTCGATCACCTATGTATTTTATTGGTCCCTACCTATATTGTGATGTAATATGTGTTTCACTATAATGAATAATTCTTATTGAAAGTGCATGTTATAGTGTGGTCTCATTGATATAATTATTTCTCATGTTGTCTACATTATGAGCCTCTCTGATCAGTATGACATATACCTCCTTCTATAGAAAATTAATAATAACCTAAACAAAATCCTGAAATTTATGTCCTGGGAAAACATTTAAAAAATAAATATTTGTTATCCTACCACATTCACATTGGAATTGGAAGCACCTTGAAAAAACATCAAGGATGTGGATTCTCAACCTACATCCTAGGGATGATATGTCACCTTGAATGAAACCTTGTAATAAACCTCACATCCATAACCACTAGAAATTATATTCATAGTCATTTTATAACATATTCTTTCCAGTATGAATTTTAATAATATAGTTATTGAAACACCATATCAGATACTATTTAATGTCAGTAGGGACATTGAATCTCCAATGTACAAGGATACCTTTATTTTTATCAAAATACTACATTGGTATTAGATCAACTTTATGTAGTTTTTATCACATCATAGAGCACTCTGAGTAAGTATTTGATTTCGAGTTTCACTAGTCATATAGATAATATATGGACACTGCTGTAGAACAATACATTGGTCATGAACCCATGAAGGACTATTCTACAATCATCCAAAAATCACATTAGGCACCACTTATACACTAAAGGCTACCCAAAAATCTCACGATCAACCAAGATTTTTGTCTAATGGATTCATCAATGACAATACGGATGTGATCTACACATTGAAAATTGGAAAAAATTATTTTTAACACGATAACAACGTTTAAAGTGGAACTCATTTTGTATTACAATAATTATCTGTCATAGTTCTGTCAGAAATATTTCATGAAGGTTTCTAATCGTTCTAAATATAATTGATTTCTTTTAATATAAAATCCATGAATAATGGTCCATCCTTTGATCATTCCCTTAATCTAATGTTAAATCATAAATATTTTTATTTAATATTCTTCCTTCATAACATTGTTATCTTAATGATTAATATAATTTATTTATTTTAGTTTATATATTTAAATAAAATGATCACTATAAATCATAAACTATTCCATGTCAATAATTGTATATCTATAATCACCATTGTATTATGAAACTGATTTAATGAATATATTTCTCTTCAATATTCAGTGTTATGTGTTTTAAATACTAATAATGTTTAGCTGGAATTAAAATCCAAAAATTAAATAAATATCTAACTAAATAAATCAATTAAAATAAAGATCAGATGATATATGAAAATTAACAAATAAATGATCATCAATATGGGTAAATTGGTAATTATGATATACATTGAAAAATATTTAATAGTGCCTCATCCTTAATTTTATTACAATAATGAAATTATCTAAAAGAAGAGATAAAAATAGGTGACTGATCCTATATGAATGATAGAACCTGAGAAATACTTTCATAAACAATGAAATGTATTTTATTTACAAATGATATATAAAAGATATTTGATTTGATTGGAAAAATCACATGTGGGTATAATCAGGTTTTCAAAATTTTGTAAAATTTTATTCTATTGGTATGTGTGATCATTACTCTCTATAGTGGCAGGACGATACCCAATGTTCTTCTATATGATATTATGGGATGAAAAAAGAATCAATGTATTGGTGACATAGTGTGTTAGTCTATTTTATGAAACAGAAGCATTGGAATTAATTTTCATTATCAATGGTGGTTGTCATGGAATATAATAATTATTTTATCTGATATGAAAACCATTGAAATCATTTATAATATAGATTCAAAATCAATGGTGTGGTGTCATTAGAAAGTGTAGTGAGGGATCCTAATACTCTACATATGGACGTTGTATCAATTAAATAGACAATATAAATTCATGATGGTCACTTTAACATTAATAAATTGGTATTAGACATGCATGATAACAACGATATAATAGGTGGATGATGGTGGATGGTTTTGTGAAATGAAATCTGGGGAGACTATATGAGGTGTTGGGAAAATGAGGATGAATGGTAATAGAGGGAGAGAAGAGAGAAGATAGATACCATTAATGTAATGATATTAGATATTATTTTAATGGTTGGGACTTATAGGGTTCGTCAATGGAATAAATTGATGGAGATAGAAAGTGTAGAATGTACCACGCAACATAAAATTCTCTTATAATGGTGGAATATTTTTTTGTGGGGGTAACACTAAAGAGAGTATTATGATTTTTTCGTCTAGTTGTAGAATGTTTCAATTGTTGTCAATTATACCAATTGAATCTAGGATTACTAGTTGAATGTACCATGTGATTGTGGTACCATTATCCCCTATAGAAAGTCAGCATCATCAAATGAAGCTGAAACATGTGTTTGGGGATATATAATTTATTTTATGCACATATATTTTATTCCATAATTTTTTTAGCCATATTCATAATAAATTTAACAATTATAATATAATATGGAAAAAATAAATAAGTTCTCATAATTTAAATTTAATACTAAATTTCCAATTAATTTAAAAAAAATGATGGAATTTTGATTTTCCAAAAAAACATCTTTCTTTACACAACATAAAAAATTTATAATTCCATTTTTGAAAAAATTGGATGTATGAAATTTTTAATTATATTCAGAAAGATGATCTAAACAAACGAAGAATAAAAACATGATCCATTAATTAATATAATTCCATATTGAAATTGATGAATTTTAATTTCAGTTTTAAATCCATGAATATTTTTGGATTCTATAATTTCAAAAAAATGAATGAATAGGTAAAATAAATAAATAGATATAATTTTCAGTTTAGTTAAATATTCATAATTTTTACAATATGCCATAATTTTCACCAAGGAATTTGTTTAAATTAGCATTACTTTCACATAATAATTGAAATTTATTCAGTTTTTACCTTTCAATACTCTCACACACTTAAGATCATAAAATCCATGGTAATTTATTTGAAAGAATTAAAATATTCATATCAAACATTAAATACACAACCAAAATTAATGAAATTTATTAACTCCGAAACTAAATAGTCATATCATATATGTGAATTTCAAAAATTATATTCCTTTAATTTTTATTCAAATTATTTTTCTGTAGTTGAATTTTATATATTTAAATCTAA
Organism: Viscum album; assembly: GCA_963277665.1. Lineage (NCBI taxonomy): Eukaryota > Viridiplantae > Streptophyta > Magnoliopsida > Santalales > Viscaceae > Viscum > Viscum album. Next base: position 512,235,201 of record OY728165.1, read on the forward strand.
TTAAATTTATATCCTATAGAACATACATATCTCCCACATTCCAAAATATCCAAATCTGAAGATTATTTTAAAAAATCTTTCATAATCACTCTATGATATTTTTATAAGCCATATACTTCCATCATTGGTACAACCATCCAATAAAATAATTGAATTAATTTTCAACATATGCTTACTTTATTAATTTTTTTAATTTTTTTAATTTTTTTCCAAACATATCAATTTAATAAACTATGAAAAATGACATAAAATTTTCTTAACTAAGGTAAACTCAAACTCATAGTTTCATTATCATAGTTTTTTATTTGGCGATCAAAAATTAAAAAAATATTATTCAATGTTCAAAATTCAGTCATAAATTTATTTTATTGTGGCCCGTGAATGTGTTGTATAATTCCTATGTCGAGGTCACTCATTGTTATCAGCAAAATTACAGTCACCAAATGCTATAATAATTTTCCAAAACCGAAATATTTAGTAATAACTCTATTGAATTAGTGTTCACAAATATTTTTTATTTATTCAGGGATTTGTTGACTCATAAATAATTCATATACATTAATTCACAAATTAATTTAATCATTAAATTCAATCAAGATGTTTTAATTAATATAAAAACCATTAATGTCAAATTTTACATGTTCCCTTTTCTTATTTTTTAACACTCCAAAAATCAAAAAAATATAAACCTTTTGTAGTTGTGAATATATTAATAAAATATATTTGAACTTTGGTTCTTTTGGGATATTTTATATTTTTATGACAAACAATTGTATAATTGAAATAATGTAACTCACATCATAAAACTAAACTATTTATACCCCCTATACAAGATCCATTCATACATTCAAATATATTTAACCTGTATCTATTCAAGGAAAATGGTATAAAAAATTATATGCATCCATAGAGATTGGATGGAATGAGACCACCTAATAGTTCCCACATTATCCTCTATAATATAGAGTCTGGAATCCCCCACATGTTCCATAATTATATAATTCAATTACATTTTAATTTATTTGTTATTTTCGACGAATTCATTCTTATAACAAAAACTATCAACCTAAAAATAACCATGAGGAAATGTATTACTTCATTTTTTTGTAGTATTCCCCTTATAAGGAATATTACTAGGGAATAAATTAAATACTAAAGGACTCAAAACTACCCCTAAAATGGTAATATAGTTTTAGGATCATTTTTTCAAGTTATTATTAGTTTTATCCTTTTTGAATTTTGATTCATTCATATTATTCCTTTATCATCTCTTTTCTTTCAATAATATTCTAATTTTATTGTTCCCCACTAATTCCAAACACAATGCTCAATATTTATATCAAATCAATATATTTTTACTGAATATCAATACGTATGTGACAATGTTTACCATAAAATTTTTTTTGGGTGGCATAAATAATGTGTGTTTTTGGATGTTTTGTATTCCTATAGTGAATATTATTATTTCATACACTAGTATTTAGTATGTAGATGTTGTTCATCATCTAGATATCTTAAAACATATCTATTAGAAACCATAGGTAGTCCATTTTTCTGTGGGCAGGAGGTGGTGGATGTTATATGGTTAACTCCAAATTGCATACTTAGGGTCTTTATATTCTTATTATAGAAGTGGGTATATGGGTTTTTTATTATATAAAAATTCATTCCCAACCCATAAATAAATTTATTTTAGAATATTACTCAAATTATTTGAATTAGAATTTCCTCTATCTTTTTCTTCAATACACATGGAATCATATTCTACTATTAAAAATGTAAGAAAAGAAAAATTAGAAGTCAAATACTCCCATAAATTCAATTACATTGGAATTATAAATCTTAATGGAAATAAATGGCCTCTTGGTAATCCCTATACATTTGAAAATTCCACCTGTAAATAAGAATTTTTGATATCATGTAAACTAAAATGAGGTGAATTTTTAAAAATCAATGGAAAAAATATAGACATCCAAAATTAATAAAAAAAATTATTGGAAAAAACATTTTCCATATACAATTTTATGGAAAAAATATATTATTGACATCATTACCACTATATGGTTGAAAATTATATTGGGATGTTAATTTATAATATTTCATAAATTAAGGCCCAACAAATAATAATATTTTGATTTATATATCAGATTGGTATTTCTATGTTTTGAATGGATTCTTGTTACCTTTATTGTGGTTATAAGATTCACTATGTTAAAAAATAAAGGCACATGGATGAGTTCATATATTTTTTTAATAGGGAATGGATCACCATATTTGACTTTGGAATTGGTTATACCATAATAGTATGAAGAAGTGGACTCATTTGGTCTTCTAAAATATTCTTTTAACCCTTATTATCTTTAATCTCCATGTTAAATTATTTTTCTAGAAACATTCATCATTCCCATCAATTCTATGATTTATCTCTCTGAATCAATTATGTCAATACTACATGATCATTATAAATAGTTACATTATTTTCTAGAATATAATATAATTTTTTTAAATCGACAAAAATATATATGTTCTAATTCTCTATTTTTTCTTAGTTAATCAAAAAATTGTTTAGAGTCTGTTATTTTTGGGGTATCAGTTTTTTCATTTTTAAAATTTTTTGGAAAATGACTTCTCCTACACATATCGTTGAATCATCATAGATAATATCAAATTATGAAATCTGGATTTTTGGAATGATAATAAGGGATGTGGTCATATACTATTAGAATTTATCACATGTTATTATGCAAGAAAAAATATTATTTTACATCAATAGTATGTTATTTAGGAGATAATATATTTTTTAATGTCCCTAATTAACCCTAAATAAAATACCTCATTTCATATATATAACCTAATTTGTCGGATAGTGGTGGGAATTATACTGTTGGAATAACATCATCATTGGGTTTTTTAAAATTATTTCAATACATAGAAGTTAAATGACACATTTTATTCTCATTACTTCCCATGAAATGAAGTTAATCAATATATGTAAATCCTTGTTTTTCTAAATTTAACTATAAAAAAATTACAAACTCTCCACGAAAGATTAAGAAAAATATTCATACACCATCAAATCTTCAAGGAATTCCTCCATGAATCTCTAAATCAGGGTTAATATGATACATAGTATAAAATGATGAATTATACCTTGGGACTTGAAAATACCCAATGTAATCATTATGTAGGACAACTCACCAAATGATAATATTAAATATTACTTTTCTTGGTCCTTGTGAGCTATTGAAACATAAAAAATCCATAAAATAAATGATGAAATTAATTATCTAAATACCCATGTCTCCATTATATAATTTATTCCATAAACAGTTTGGAGCTATGGTATATTTTGGAAACATTTTCCAATATCCATTAATGTATACATAGGTTATAATTTTTCATAATTAAATGGAAAATACCTCGTAATATTCATTTTTCGAAATCTTGTAACTAGTTTTACACATATCAATTTTAATTGGAAAAACCCTTTGCGTGTCTTGGATGGTGTAGATCATTACAACTCATAAGAGTACTTATAAAAATTATTTTAACATATATAAGGTTTGAGATGAGCCTAGAATTGATCTTTTCTCCATGGTTAGAATCTTATTACTGAAAAAACATATCCAAAAAAATGGAATGGGTAATCACTATTATGTATCCTATTACACATCTTATAGCTCTTGAATTAAATTTATCATAATTATCAATAGTCAGTGGTCATGGATATGCTCTATAGTATATGATTTTTTTGTTCTATGTATCTAAGTTTATATTCAAAATATATTTTTTATATTTGACTGAATTATTTTCAATTCAATCTCATCCAGTTTTTTAGTCATATTTCCAAATTAGGTTTCTCATTTTTTGGTTTCAAGTACATGTTATATAGAATTAATAGTATCAGATTTCTGTAATATATCAAAATAAATTCACCAATTTAATAATAATAGTCACACATAATAAATATCATCAAATTATGATATTTGGAAAAAATTATTTTAACTTAAAGTGTGAGAGTTACTAAATATCCTCAAAATTTTATTTTATAAATAATCATTTAGGATTAAACTCTAGAAATAAATGGTAAATTAAAATATTTTAATATAAAAAATGTATTATTCTTTATATGGGAGCTTCATTTAATCAATTATGTTAAAATCCAAGAATTCCACCTCCAATGTCATTTAAAAGGGTGTATTCATTACAACATATCATGTTTATAGTGTTAATTTGTAATTTTATAACAATAATGATGTGTTATTTATCTTTATCATTTCATTCATCCTTCTGGAGAATGATAATTTATATATGAAATTAGTACTCATTAACACATTCCCATAAACATTCCAGAACAACTATAAATAATATAGTTGAAGTACTGGTATATTGCATGAACACATGTCTTGAAGTTAGTTCTCATATATGAAATTAATAATAAATAGAATAATTCATTAAGTTAATTGATGATCCAAAATCAAAAAATTAATATTAAATTTTAATGTTACCAATATAGTAGTGGATAGATAATATACATGTATCTTAAATTTTTTGGGAATTATAGTGGCTAAAATGATAGAATCATTCTATAATAATATTATGTCCACATTTACTCACAATATAATTATACAATTTCAAATTTTATTAATGATTTATTTATTATATTTTATTTTTTATGTGATATCTACTAGGGTGTATTGATTAATACTTTTTTAAATACTTCAAAAATCTCACGTTGGAGTGATTATTCCATAGTTTTCTAGTGTTTATAAATACTTGAATCAAATAGAGGATGGATTTTTGTGGAGTTTCCTTATCATAATACACATTTACTATATTTTTTGGTTCACTTAATTCTTCATCTTTGTGATATTTTTCATGGGATGTTTTATTTGGTAAATTTTTGTGTTCTCTTTTAGCTTCGATCACTATGGGTAACAATTCACTATTTTCAATTTCCATTGCACTAAATAATTTACAAAAAATATTTTTTTTTAATTTTAAGGAATTATCTATGAAGTACTCTAATATGAGACATAATTCCAATATTTTAGGGGTTTTCATGAGCTTGATAAACTATACTTTTAAATCCATCATACCATATCCATGACTAATAAGAGTACATTGATGATTTCTATGATATTCATTAACATGCCTAATAAATTCATTAATAGAGGGTTCTAGATATTGTACATATTGGTAACTTGTATATAGTTGAAAAAATTATCGATGGAATGCTGGTGTTTGAAATGGAATTTCAAATACCTATTGGTATTCTTGTTGTAATAGAGGACATTGTGGTCTTCCAATACTAACATCAAAATCTTTATTGGAAAATAATTAAATCATTATTTGTATCCTTGTTTATTTATTAATTTTCTATTGATCAAGGAATCGTAGCATTTTGTCCCTTGAACACGAGGAAATAAAAAAATGAAATTTTATACATAATATAATATTTCAAAAACCCTTGGGGTAATTGTGGTTGATGAATCCTTAATAATGGTAAAAAATATCTGCCAAAAAAGATATGTTATTTAGTCATTTTTTCCTAGAAATGGGATATGGTAGTTTTTATATCAAATACTCCTATATATTTTCTTACCAACTCTAATTTTGGGTAATTTGGAGGTATTATATCAATTATTTCTATAACATATATTTGTTACAAATAGAGCAGTTATCTTAGAAAAGAATCATTTATTTGTTTCGATCATTTTCCACCATTATTGGTAATTGATTTGAAAGAAATTAGGTTCTACATATGTCTGTTATGCGATGGATGATCATTTTTTGTTAAGACATTCCCGAAATTCCTTAATAATTTTTCCACTTGAATCATTTATTTCATATATATTCTTCCATAGCTGAAAAACTCATGATGTATTGAACAATATGTTGAGGAAGACCCTTGGTTGGTCATCACATTATATTACATCTTAATGATATATATTGTATATCCAATATTTATCATCCACATTTTGATAAACTGTAGTGATCCAATCCATTTTCAATATATTAACAAATGATTCTTGAAATAAATTCCAATGAATATAATACAACTATTGAAATAGCCTGGTTTATTTGGAAAAGTTGGGTCATATAAAAACTACATGAAATAAATTCATTTAATAATTATTATATTCTTCATTATGATATCCTAAAATCCATTTATTCATCTAAAGATATATTTTTAAAATTTATGAAATTAAATAGAAAAGGTTTCTCTAAAAATGTATTTAATGTAATATCATGATAATTAAGAATAACATGCAAGATAAATGTATAAAATGATAGAATAAAATAGAAGGAACATGAAAAATAATTTTTGAGTATAACATAATGATCATGGTTTCATAATATCATGAAACATAGGAAGGTGGAAAAAATTAAATGACAACATGAATTTAGATAACATATTACCACTGAGAAAAAATCATATGCAAGAAAATACCATAAAATTTATTACGTTCAATCCACAATCGAATAAATGATCTCAAATTTGAGTAAAATAATACCCATTTTATTGGTTGACTATATAAGTTTGGGCCCACTCATCACATTCATTTTTTGAACATGAATATGCCTTGAATATTCTAAAATATATTATAGGGAATTAATATAAGTTTTGATCATAGAACAGAACGATGTGCATAATATTTTCTAATATCATAATCAAGAGTTTCATCATAAAAAATGTATTTTTAAAAAGTACATAATTTTTATATTCCCCCATGAAAGGAAGATAGAATGATCTAGTTATATCTGTATGAGATATTTAATAATTTTTTTAATAATTTTATATCATTAATATTATATATAAAGTGGGATAGATAGATAATGATTATAACTGAAATAAATGAAATATTGACATATATCCCTTACCTCAAAAACTACTTAACACATTTATACGTTATATTCATCATGATTGGAAATTTTTTTATTATTATACAAATATTCATCCAAGATAGGTTTTTTATCAAACTAGTGACTCTAGAATATGGTGAGTGATTTATGGAAGGGATTTGGGTCTGGATTTTATGATCTAATGGGTTTTGGTCGTACCCAATAAAGATGAGAGTTTGTTCCCTTCTATTTTGTAGGAGTGGGATTATTAGAAAAACAAAAAAAGTAAAATAACTTGATGTAACTCTCATGAATTGTTCATAAATATTGATAATTAATATGTTGGAGGAGATATAGTTTAGATCTACAAAATTACCATAAATATTTTTTAATAATTTATTTATCTCATTTATGTCAAAGCTAACCCACTTTTTACATTTTTAAAAATTTTACCATGATAACATGTTTTTTAGTACTTTTTTGTCAACATATAAAAAAATATGTTTTCATTATGATAAAAAATATATTAATGTAATTCAAAATATGGAATTTTTTCTATAAAATTAAATTCACTTAGTTGGTATACATTACATAAAAATTATACCTACAAACATTTAAAAAAAATGATTTTCGATATATGAAATTTCCTAGAATAATTTATCTTATCATAATTACATGACACGTAATACTTATTCAATAAATTTGAATTCATATTTACAGATATAAAATTTATTTTTTAATAAAAATATGCCTTCATTAGGTTTCATTTTAATTAATATAAAATGTCGAATCATGATCCAAATTGAAAAATTTTACAGGAAAAAATGTTTTTAAAATTAAAAGTAATCTTATATAAAAATAAATATAATGAAAATTAAAATGTAATTTTTAGGTTAAAATTATAATAATGAATAAAAATTTTATTCTTATTTTAACTTAATATAATAAATGTTCTTTAAGATTACATAATTTTATGTTATTAAATGATAGTTTAAAAAAAACACAATTTTCCCAACCAGAGAAATATATTTACTATCTAAAAAATCCCAATAAAAATCAGCTAAATTTAATATATATATGACTAATTCATTAAATATATTTATTTTATAATATAAAATTCTACAAGTTCAGATAATATATTTTTAAAAAATTTTTAATGAAACAAATAAAAATAATTTTTGAATAAAAATAATTATTTTTAATAATTGATTTCATTGTTAAAAAAATTATTTTTTACAGTTTTATAAAATATATAAATTATTTTATAATGTATCATAATATAGTTAATTTGAATCCCCATTTTCTATTAATTTTCTATGACATAATATTAGTGTGTAAATAATCATTTTTAATTTTCGTTGAGTGTTCAATGTGACAAACAATATCAAAAATATTTTTCAATGTAAAAAATAAGATGTGTTACATTCTTCCACCCTTATGGAATTTCACTATTAGAATTTTATTTTACATGAAATCTTGACTAAATATGAGGGTACTTCTTCTTCATCACCACTTATAGTTCCTCAGCTTCCACTTCAAATTTATGGTTCCCCAAAATTATATAGAATAGATGAGTTCTATTGTTGTGTAGAACTTAATCTATATATTTTATGATCTACACCCGATTATTTTATTAGTTATATCATATTCTAGTCGAACCACATCTGAATTAAGTACATGTGATTAATGTTATATTTAATTATCCAAGGGGGATTTATAGAATAATATGTGTAATTGAGAAATTTATTTTGGGAGTTCTTTTTGATAAGCCCCAAGTTATATGTGATCATGAATCTCAATGTGGTCAATGTTCATGGTGAAAATTTTCATGTCATCCAATATATCATTACCCTTATCCCTTGATATGTGTGGGTAAACACTTTTTATAAGACCTCAAACATCAGGTCTAATTAATAATTATCATCATCGCTCCTTTGCTGACATTGAGAAGTATTGATATGATGTTCAATTGTCTTGACCTTTTTTACAATTATCCAAACCATTTTTGGTCCCAACTATTTCCATTCACTAAAATTGTCCCAAAAAATTGGTATTATACTAATTTTTGCATAATGGACATCATATGAATTCATTTAGATAGATTACATGAAAATATTATAGAAAGGTAACTCAAACATTGGAATATGTTTATTTCAATCTATTTTTAGTTCTATTGGACCTTCTATAAAAATTTATTCCTTTTTTGTATTATATTTTTATATTGGCCATCTTTTCTGGGGTAATAATCCATACTGATGATCAATAAATTATTTAATGAGTTAAATATGATCTCTCTTATCATGAAGTCAAATCTCATATCTTGGTAAGTCTTTATACTTATTCATATAGCATAAAAACACCACATCATAGGATGTAGTAATATTTTGTTGTATTATCAAACCTCATATAGTAATTTCAAACACTATATTTTTTATTCCAAAATTAGGATTATATTACATCAACCAAATTTCCAATTAAAAATAGGATTGGAATCTTCAATTAGTAAAATCATTAATAACCCCAAACATTATTAGACTTTTAGATTTTTTTATATGATTATTTGATAGTAAATTTGTGTTCCTAAATGTTATAATTGAAATCATATGCGGCATTTCGATCAGTAAATTGTAAAATGGGTATTTCAATTTGATGGGGATCCATTATTAGGATGGTTCATCATGTCATTATCGAGGCCCCACAAACTGATCAAGATCTCTTCAATATTTCATGGAATATGATATAAGATATTCAAGGGGATATAAATTATAATGTAAAACGAAAATATTATGTATTTTCAATTTTTTTTCTTATTTAATGATGAAACATGTTACTTTTTGGGAAAATGGTAATGCATTGTCCATTATGAGTTTTAATACAAAATAAATACTATATTGGAATAAAAATTCCCTTTTATTTTGTTTTCTTGAGAATTAAATATACAATTAAATCTTAAATTATTTTAGAGTGTTGATATAATTAAAATAATATAATATCATGTGGTTTGAGAGAGTTGATGATTCATAATTTTACACATTAGAATTATCTTCCCATAAAAAATTTTACTGTTATTTTTTTACAACATGATTGTTTATAAATATTTTTTCCTAGTGAGTATTAAAAATATATATTAAAAAATTCATTGATATTTATACTATGTTGTATTTTTTCAATAGAATAATTGTATTCGTAATGGTAATATTCATTCTATACTATTATGAAATTATTTCCATGAGGTTAGATATATAATTATTTCCCTATTATTCAGATGTGATTATTATTATAATAAATTTTGATAAATTAGATCATGAGTAGTTTCATCATATTATGAATTTATTCCCAAAAAATTATATAATAAGATATCAATGGTCTTTCTATGCACATCAGATTATGGATATTACATTTAAATGGATTTCTGAAACAATTATTCTTAGTATGAGTACATTTTATAGATATCAATTATAGTTTACTATTCACATTGATTTAATTAATTTCCACATTCATGATATTAATGGGACTATTATTAGTTACATTCTCACATTATGTATATTAATTTCCACATTCATGATATTAATGGGACTATTGAATCAAATAGAGGATGTATTTTTGTGGAGTTTCCTTATCATAATACACATTTACTATATTTTTTGGTTCACTTAATTCTTCATCTTTGTGATATTTTTCATGGGATGTTTTATTTGGTAAATTTTTGTGTTCTCTTTTAGCTTCGATCACTATGGGTAACAATTCACTATTTTCAATTTCCATTGCACTAAATAATTTACAAAAAATATTTTTTTTTAATTTTAAGGAATTATCTATGAAGTACTCTAATATGAGACATAATTCCAATATTTTAGGGGTTTTCATGAGCTTGATAAACTATACTTTTAAATCCATCATACCATATCCATGACTAATAAGAGTACATTGATGATTTCTATGATATTCATTAACATGCCTAATAAATTCATTAATAGAGGGTTCTAGATATTGTACATATTGGTAACTTGTATATAGTTGAAAAAATTATCGATGGAATGCTGGTGTTTGAAATGGAATTTCAAATACCTATTGGTATTCTTGTTGTAATAGAGGACATTGTGGTCTTCCAATACTAACTTCAAAATCTTTATTGGAAAATAATTAAATCATTATTTGTATCCTTGTTTATTTATTAATTTTCTATTGATCAAGGAATCGTAGCATTTTGTCCCTTGAACACGAGGAAATAAAAAAATGAAATTTTATACATAATATAATATTTCAAAAACCCTTGGGGTAATTGTGGTTGATGAATCCTTAATAATGGTAAAAAATATCTGCCAAAAAAGATATGTTATTTAGTCATTTTTTCCTAGAAATGGGATATGGTAGTTTTTATATCAAATACTCCTATATATTTTCTTACCAACTCTAATTTTGGGTAATTTGGAGGTATTATATCAATTATTTCTATAACATATATTTGTTACAAATAGAGCAGTTATCTTAGAAAAGAATCATTTATTTGTTTCGATCATTTTCCACCATTATTGGTAATTGATTTGAAAGAAATTAGGTTCTACATATGTCTGTTATGCGATGGATGATCATTTTTTGTTAAGACATTCCCGAAATTCCTTAATAATTTTTCCACTTGAATCATTTATTTCATATATATTCTTCCATAGCTGAAAAACTCATGATGTATTGAACAATATGTTGAGGAAGACCCTTGGTTGGTCATCACATTATATTACATCTTAATGATATATATTGTATATCCAATATTTATCATCCACATTTTGATAAACTGTAGTGATCCAATCCATTTTCAATATATTAACAAATGATTCTTGAAATAAATTCCAATGAATATAATACAACTATTGAAATAGCCTGGTTTATTTGGAAAAGTTGGGTCATATAAAAACTACATGAAATAAATTCATTTAATAATTATTATATTCTTCATTATGATATCCTAAAATCCATTTATTCATCTAAAGATATATTTTTAAAATTTATGAAATTAAATAGAAAAGGTTTCTCTAAAAATGTATTTAATGTAATATCATGATAATTAAGAATAACATGCAAGATAAATGTATAAAATGATAGAATAAAATAGAAGGAACATGAAAAATAATTTTTGAGTATAACATAATGATCATGGTTTCATAATATCATGAAACATAGGAAGGTGGAAAAAATTAAATGACAACATGAATTTAGATAACATATTACCACTGAGAAAAAATCATATGCAAGAAAATACCATAAAATTTATTACGTTCAATCCACAATCGAATAAATGATCTCAAATTTGAGTAAAATAATACCCATTTTATTGGTTGACTATATAAGTTTGGGCCCACTCATCACATTCATTTTTTGAACATGAATATGCCTTGAATATTCTAAAATATATTATAGGGAATTAATATAAGTTTTGATCATAGAACAGAACGATGTGCATAATATTTTCTAATATCATAATCAAGAGTTTCATCATAAAAAATGTATTTTTAAAAAGTACATAATTTTTATATTCCCCCATGAAAGGAAGATAGAATGATCTAGTTATATCTGTATGAGATATTTAATAATTTTTTTAATAATTTTATATCATTAATATTATATATAAAGTGGGATAGATAGATAATGATTATAACTGAAATAAATGAAATATTGACATATATCCCTTACCTCAAAAACTACTTAACACATTTATACGTTATATTCATCATGATTGGAAATTTTTTTATTATTATACAAATATTCATCCAAGATAGGTTTTTTATCAAACTAGTGACTCTAGAATATGGTGAGTGATTTATGGAAGGGATTTGGGTCTGGATTTTATGATCTAATGGGTTTTGGTCGTACCCAATAAAGATGAGAGTTTGTTCCCTTCTATTTTGTAGGAGTGGGATTATTAGAAAAACAAAAAAAGTAAAATAACTTGATGTAACTCTCATGAATTGTTCATAAATATTGATAATTAATATGTTGGAGGAGATATAGTTTAGATCTACAAAATTACCATAAATATTTTTTAATAATTTATTTATCTCATTTATGTCAAAGCTAACCCACTTTTTACATTTTTAAAAATTTTACCATGATAACATGTTTTTTAGTACTTTTTTGTAAACATATAAAAAAATATGTTTTCATTATGATAAAAAATATATTAATGTAATTCAAAATATGGAATTTTTTCTATAAAATTAAATTCACTTAGTTGGTATACATTACATAAAAATTATACCTACAAACATTTAAAAAAAATGATTTTCGATATATGAAATTTCCTAGAATAATTTATCTTATCATAATTACATGACACGTAATACTTATTCAATAAATTTGAATTCATATTTACAGATATAAAATTTATTTTTTAATAAAAATATGCCTTCATTAGGTTTCATTTTAATTAATATAAAATGTCGAATCATGATCCAAATTGAAAAATTTTACAGGAAAAAATGTTTTTAAAATTAAAAGTAATCTTATATAAAAATAAATATAATGAAAATTAAAATGTAATTTTTAGGTTAAAATTATAATAATGAATAAAAATTTTATTCTTATTTTAACTTAATATAATAAATGTTCTTTAAGATTACATAATTTTATGTTATTAAATGATAGTTTAAAAAAAACACAATTTTCCCAACCAGAGAAATATATTTACTATCTAAAAAATCCCAATAAAAATCAGCTAAATTTAATATATATATGACTAATTCATTAAATATATTTATTTTATAATATAAAATTCTACAAGTTCAGATAATATATTTTTAAAATTTTTTTAATGAAACAAATAAAAATAATTTTTGAATAAAAATAATTATTTTTAATAATTGATTTCATTGTTAAAAAAATTATTTTTTACAGTTTTATAAAATATATAAATTATTTTATAATGTATCATAATATAGTTAATTTGAATCCCCATTTTCTATTAATTTTCTATGACATAATATTAGTGTGTAAATAATCATTTTTAATTTTCGTTGAGTGTTCAATGTGACAAACAATATCAAAAATATTTCTCAATGTAAAAAATAAGATGTGTTACATTCTTCCACCCTTATGGAATTTCACTATTAGAATTTTATTTTACATGAAATCTTGACTAAATATGAGGGTACTTCTTCTTCATCACCACTTATAGTTCCTCAGCTTCCACTTCAAATTTATGGTTCCCCAAAATTATATAGAATAGATGAGTTCTATTGTTGTGTAGAACTTAATCTATATATTTTATGATCTACACCCGATTATTTTATTAGTTATATCATATTCTAGTCGAACCACATCTGAATTAAGTACATGTGATTAATGTTATATTTAATTATCCAAGGGGGATTTATAGAATAATATGTGTAATTGAGAAATTTATTTTGGGAGTTCTTTTTGATAAGCCCCAAGTTATATGTGATCATGAATCTCAATGTGGTCAATGTTCATGGTGAAAATTTTCATGTCATCCAATATATCATTACCCTTATCCCTTGATATGTGTGGGTAAACACTTTTTATAAGACCTCAAACATCAGGTCTAATTAATAATTATCATCATCGCTCCTTTGCTGACATTGAGAAGTATTGATATGATGTTCAATTGTCTTGACCTTTTTTACAATTATCCAAACCATTTTTGGTCCCAACTATTTCCATTCACTAAAATTGTCCCAAAAAATTGGTATTATACTAATTTTTGCATAATGGACATCATATGAATTCATTTAGATGGATTACATGAAAATATTATAGAAAGGTAACTCAAACATTGGAATATGTTTATTTCAATCTATTTTTAGTTCTATTGGACCTTCTATAAAAATTTATTCCTTTTTTGTATTATATTTTTATATTGGCCATCTTTTCTGGGGTAATAATCCATACTGATGATCAATAAATTATTTAATGAGTTAAATATGATCTCTCTTATCATGAAGTCAAATCTCATATCTTGGTAAGTCTTTATACTTATTCATATAGCATAAAAACACCACATCATAGGATGTAGTAATATTTTGTTGTATTATCAAACCTCATATAGTAATTTCAAACACTATATTTTTTATTCCAAAATTAGGATTATATTACATCAACCAAATTTCCAATTAAAAATAGGATTGGAATCTTCAATTAGTAAAATCATTAATAACCCCAAACATTATTAGACTTTTAGATTTTTTTATATGATTATTTGATAGTAAATTTGTGTTCCTAAATGTTATAATTGAAATCATATGCGGCATTTCGATCAGTAAATTGTAAAATGGGTATTTCAATTTGATGGGGATCCATTATTAGGATGGTTCATCATGTCATTATCGAGGCCCCACAAACTGATCAAGATCTCTTCAATATTTCATGGAATATGATATAAGATATTCAAGGGGATATAAATTATAATGTAAAACGAAAATATTATGTATTTTCAATTTTTTTTCTTATTTAATGATGAAACATGTTACTTTTTGGGAAAATGGTAATGCATTGTCCATTATGAGTTTTAATACAAAATAAATACTATATTGGAATAAAAATTCCCTTTTATTTTGTTTTCTTGAGAATTAAATATACAATTAAATCTTAAATTATTTTAGAGTGTTGATATAATTAAAATAATATAATATCATGTGGTTTGAGAGAGTTGATGATTCATAATTTTACACATTAGAATTATCTTCCCATAAAAAATTTTACTGTTATTTTTTTACAACATGATTGTTTATAAATATTTTTTCATAGTGAGTATAAAAAATATATATTAAAAAATTCATTGATATTTATACTATGTGGTATTTTTTCAATAGAATAATTGTATTCGTAATGGTAATATTCATTCTATACTATTATGAAATTATTTCCATGAGGTTAGATATATAATTATTTCCCTATTATTCAGATGTGATTATTATTATAATAAATTTTGATAAATTAGATCATGAGTAGTTTCATCATATTATGAATTTATTCCCAAAAAATTATATAATAAGATATCAATGGTCTTTCTATGCACATCAGATTATGGATATTACATTTAAATGGATTTCTGAAATAATTATTCTTAGTATGAGTACATTTTATAGATATCAATTATAGTTTACTATTAACATTGATTTAATTAATTTCCACATTCATGATATTAATGGGACTATTATTAGTTACATTCTCACATTATGTATATTAATTTCCCAAAATAATAAATTTAATAGACATTTACAGTATTTTTATAATAAAAAATTTTATTAGGGGAATTATTTATGTATTATCATTTTTATAGTATACATTGGAAATCCATTGATTTTGGACATGTTATTCCACTATATTTTAATGATGTAAGTATTTTATTTGTTTTTTTGTGCTATTATTTAGGCATAATGACCTTAAATGATGGTGTGTCATATATTTATATTGTATGTCATAAATATATTAGAATACAGTGCTGGATTTACCATAAAGGGCTATTGGCGGTGTCACTCTATGTTCTCTACTAAGACCCTACAAATGACCATTATTTAACATTCAGATTTCATTTTAAATTTTATAGGTATCTGAAAAAATGTTATGATAAATACATTTTTTTATATTATCATAATGGAGTAGAGGAAGTAATATTATCAATTTGGATGCCCATTAATTTCAATGTATCCCAAATTATAATCCTTTTAATGCTACCTTTTCAACTCTAGCACCACATTATTTTACTGTGTAATAGATATTTAAATAGATATAACAAATTATGAATAATATGACCAGAATAGATTAAAATTTATTTATAATATTTTCATAATATTCGAATTTGATACAATAAAATTTTAATACAAATGATTAAAACTAATAATGTTTGCGTAAACCCAATGATATCCATTATAATAAAATTCATAAGGTGTCGATGAAAAATATATCAAAAAATATATCCATATTAAAATAGTTCATCCAATAGTATGAAATTTCAAAGGAGTAAGTGTGTATAAATAAATTGTTGTGGAAGGATAAGAACCATATTTTTTATATTGATATTTTAAATCATGTAGAGATCTATTAGTTAGAAATTACGTCAATGTATTCTAGTTATAGTAGTTTTTTCATTTCTAAATTAACATTGTATATTTTAAATAAAAAATGATTGTTATAATGAAATTAAAATATATATTTTTTAATTTTTAAATAATTCACTTATAATATAATTTTTATATTGGAATTAAAATTTTATGCTTCAATAGAGAATATAATTCAAAATTGTATAAATAATTATCAAAGTATAACATTAAAAACTATTTAGTAAATTTAAGGTATGATAAAATTTTTTATTATTAAATAAATATTTATGTTATAATTTGAATAAATAACATTATCATTTCAACGAAACGATTTGACATTAACAATTTATATATTATCATAAGTAAAAATTAACATAAACCTTGAATGATAATAAAATAATACTATTAAAAATATTGTTTATCAATGTAATTAAATTTAAATAAAACCTTTCATGTATTATATAATATTGAAAATAATAGTAATAGTAATGATAAATTTTTTAAGAATAATTTAATTGATTCATATATGTTTTTAATATTTTAATTAATAGGAAAATGTTGGTCGATCTTGCGAAAGAACCTCTGGTAGATCAACTATACAATGTGGGTGAATACAATACAGTCTCAACCACAAGATAGAACTATCATGGGAATCATGATCAATATAAGGGTTTTATAGTCACCTTGTATTGATCTGGGTATCAAATAATAATCTAAGAACATTTTGGGACACGTATTTGGCTCGTTGGAAAACATATGTATTATTCTATAGTTTCCCACATGTTTGAGTATGTGTATTTTTGGGATACCACATTGATCACTTCTTCCCATAATCCTAGAGTGTTTCTCCTACAAGTCACCACTAAAACATTCATTTTTTATGTGGGGTAAATACTTGTGTAACTATTTAGGATTTTTAAAAAATTATGAATCGATCATGACCATCCTTTTAATTTATCAACATCAATCAGGTAAACTATATATTTTATCTTGTTATTAGAACCTTATAATCCATCCTTCTTCTTCTTGAGTAGGCTATCCCGACCATCCTATTTTTTCCCAATATAGTTGTCTCATTCTCCTCCTCCAAATATATGGAAATAACTAAATGGATGACATAAACACAATATTCTATCACTTTCCATTTTTCTATAATGACAAAAACAATTCTTCAAATTATCCATTGTAGTTTATCATCATACAACCATTCCTTAATAATATAGAAAATTTTTCTTCTCCAAAAACTATTTAAAGGATTTATTTATCACAAAAAATATTTATCGGATAGGAAATTTGGAAATTTTTAAAGATGGTTTGTCTTTGAAACTTTGTTATATCAGGTTATACTAATATAGATAAGGTTTTACTAACTCGGTACTGACCAGTTGGTTTATCAATATAATTTTCAACTCTTATAATAATCACCATCCCAATCCTTAGCATCTTTTATATGTCATGGCACTATGTTAAATATATCCAAACCCACACACACACACACACATATATATATATATACATCTTCATAGGGAAATCCCCCCAATGTTGGATGAATTTATTCCCATTCTGAAACACTCCCTCTATTTTTCCATTTCTGTTTCCCGAGTTTAGACACATAATTCTACATATTCAGCTTCTACAGACCCAATGTTCTAATTCATATATGGGGATTTCAGTAAAAAAATAAAATGAAATTATATTTAAGAATAATTATAATTTTAAAATTTAATAATTTAACCATAATTATAAATTTTAAAATTGATTTATGTTTTTTAGATTTGAAAAATTATTTTTTTCAATTTTGTTTTTATGTAAATCAAATTATTATTTAAAAAATGGTATTTTTTATGATTATTTATTTATTTATGAATCAATATTATGCAAATATTATTTGATAAAATGAATAATAATTATGAAATTGTAATATTATGTGTTGAATTTTTATTACTAAAATGTATTATTTTTTTAGGAAACTGATACTTCAAAACACATAAATTTAAATTAGAGAAGTCATTCAAAATGAAAATATTATATTTCATTCTAATGGTGATTTTTAAATAATAAATATTTTCAATTGAACTTCTTTTATTGTAATAAAATTATTTTCCAGGTAAAATGGATGTTTATTGGCTTCATTTTAATCATGATATGTTTATTAAAATATAACAATTTCATAGATTATCATAATTGTGGAAGTAAAAAATATTTATTCATAAATTTTCATAAATATAAATATATATATATATCCTATAATTTTTGATTAATAGGAATTGGGTTCCCTAATATTAATTTTTAATTATGGATTCCTCCATATTCGTACGAATGATGAAAATAGTGATTTATAGAAGGATATATTTATAAAAAGTTTATTTGATATTAAATATTTTTATCTCAAAAATAACATAGATAGTTTTCAAAAAGATGTTTTAGTGGAATTTAAAATGAAAAAATGAACTCTATTTTTTATCATAACACATCACATTAGAATTAAAATGGAATTTTGTAAATTAATGGTGAACCAACAGCTTCAAACTAAAATTTTCTTAAAATTCAGATAATACATGGAAATACGGAGTTCACAAGGGCTTCCAATTATAATTTTCATTCCATAGATGTTATTATTATAAATGAAATTGTTTTTAAAACATTATAGGAGAAATATAAGTGTCTAAAGAGGTTATTATATTATTTAAATACAATTTTCAAATTAATATTCTCAAATTAATATTTATTTGTAAAGGTTATTATATTTTGTTTAAAAATTCAAAAAACACTTCATTTAAAATATTTTTTTTAAAAAATACCACATGAATCATTTGGAAAACCATTGCGTATATTATTTAATTTTATTTTATTTGATTTGGAGTACTGATTTTTCATAATAATTTTTTTTAAAACAATACATATTTTTAGTGGTATTTGAAAAGTTTTTATTTATAAATTTTGAAAACCCCTTAAATTATATTTCAAAAAATTATATATTTGAAATATTTATACATGATATAATGTAAAAATGTATTCCAATATATTTTCTAATAGTGTTAACAATAAGTAGTTTTACACTTTCCTAAACCCCTTAATGGGTAACTATATGATCATTTAATGATGAATATAATCAATTTTCTACGATTATTTTGAAAAATAAATGATTTTTTTCATTAATTATCAGAAATAAGAAATAATCAAATCAATATATTTTTTATTTTTGATAAAACTGATTTATTGATATATATTTTACTCTAAATACTAGACCATCAATGATCCATGTTTTGGTAAAGTACTATATATTTTCCTTTCAATTTATTATAAAAAATATATAATACTTTTAATGGAACTGGTAGCATGAGTATTAGGATGATACACATGATATATGAGTAATGGTTTGGAAAAAATTAAATATTTTGATGTTTTTATTCAATGTATTTGTAGTTTATAATGTTTACATTCTTTTAGTTAATCCATATTTTTAATTAGGTCGAAGAATCAAAATTGGAGGAGAAGGTTCCAAAACAAATAATATCTCTTTTATAAGTGATCAGTCTTAATGAATAATCTTTGACTCATAAGTAGATATATTTTAATCCTTTATAAACATTCATGTAACCTAATAAAAACTATGATGAATATATTTCATCTACTATTCCTTGTTTATTTTGGGGATCATCATATGTAAATGAACAACTATTTTATTCTCATCATTCATACAATAACCTTCTCGAAAGGTACAATCATTCTATTTTTTAATTTTTCACAATAAGTAAGAAATACTAATAACTGATAAATTTTAAAATAGTTGAATAAGTGGGTGAAATATATGAATTTTATATGCACCAACTCATATATTTTATTATATTTTGAAGTATAAAATATAATCATGAAACCTATGAGGATAACTCAAAAATATTATCTAATAAAAATTTTGTTCAAACAGACATCCAAAAAATAAATATTTATAATAAAATTTTTTTATATAATTACATTTGTCTTAATCCATTTGACCCAAACTGAGTAATTTTCATTTGGAAAAAATAAATGTTGGATTTTAAATATTTCTTGAGCTTCTATTCCCATTAATAGGACCATTATCTTCATGAGAGTATATAACATTAATGAAATTATTAATGGATTATGATCTTTCTTTAATATTATTGATTAAAAATTCCTAATTTTACAATTATTATGATGTATATTTTGTAAAAATGGAGAACAAAAATATTAAATAATTGAATATGAGGATTATATATGGAAAGAATTTTCAAGGGATAAATTCAATTTAATGTATTAGAATATACCATCCTTGTATTTTAGTGTGTAATTTATGTATTAATAAATATGGAAAGTATTGAAAATTCCTACTAGAGTAGAGTACATTTTATTTAAAATAAGGCATTGAAATATAAATTGATACACCAACCCTTCATTATAAATTATTGTGAAAAATAAATCTAAAATAAATCTAGTAATAGCCATCAATAATAAAAGGTAGGAAGGATTATATGAACATTATAAAAGAAAAAATTTATCCATTTCCTTATTTATCCTCCATGAGTAAGAATCCTCTAATGATTTTGAGACTAAGAATACATATTAGTGGAAGGAAATGAAACATATTTTTTAGTTAGATATTTTAAATCATATCAATTGTAGTTTTCTAAATGTTCATTCTACGTACGTGACTTATGTAATAAATATTTTTGAAATTTTTATATATTTTTTGAGTTTATTTAATTTAAAAATTATAGTGATAATTTAAAAAATATATAGACATTGTAATTTTTCAATAAATTATATACAACACATATTTTGATATAAGAATCTGTATATTATGATTAAAAATATAATCCAATTAAAAATTATATAATTAATTCAACATGTGGAACATTTATAAAGTAATTTTAATGTTTACAAATGATATAAATAAAATTTGATTGGGAAAAGAAATTTTTTCCTATAATTTGAGTAAATTACATTTCATTTCCAAGGAAATGTTTTTTTCCTTAATATTTTAGATATTATCAAATGAAAAAAAAATAAAAATGATACTAGAATGATAATAATATATCATGTATCTAAAATTGATTGGTATCATGACATGTATCAAGAAATAAAATATCATAAAGTATAAAAATGAAATAAAATAATTAAAGTAGTAATGATACTTTATTAAGAATTTTTCAACTAACTCATTTAATATTTTTAAAATTTTTTATAAATGAAATTATTAAGGAAAGAATAGTTAATAAACCATAGAATTTCCAACCTAAAAATTTGGGAGTATACTAGGAATTCTCATCAATGTTTTGGATTTAACAAGGGATATCAATCATAATGATGGGAATGGTAGGCCATCTCACATGATGATTTGTATCCCAAAATTATCTAATCAACCTCTAAAATAAGGTTTATGCCCATTCGAATAAATAGGTTATGTTGGGTTGTGACAAGGAAGCCTTTGGGTGTGTGTGTGTGCATTCGAGATATTACTACATTAGTCACTTCTTTTAATAACCTGTGATTATTTATCTCCTAATGTATTTATAAACCATTCCATTTTTTAATGTGGAATGAATAATTGAGTAAATTTTTAGATGTATTAAAAAACCATTTATATCATTACTATTGGATTAGATGAACCAAATCAATACGACCAACCATGCAGTCATCACCTTCTTCAAACCAACATATTATTCATTTTTCATGTCACTATGTATTAAATCCCCACAATCGTCCTTTCTTCCTTACTCAGTTTTATTACTATTTCACATCTAATGTGTGGAAACAAAAACATATAGGACTTACACATGGTGTGGTATCAGTATATAGTTTTTCATGAAGCAATAATACATCTTCAAACTACACACCATATATGTTTGGCCAATAAAAAGCCTAAAAATTGTGGAAATTGATGGTTCATAGGAAATTATATCATGTATGGATTAAATACAAAATATGTTTATCAAATTTTATATTATGTATGTTGTTATTTAAAAAATGGTGAGTTTTTAATCCAAATAATGTAGGATCATTTATCAATTTAGATTGTTTTATCACATCAATTTAGACAAACAAGATAATAATTTTACCATAGTTGGGTCAATGGTCCTCGCCTTCAAAATCAATTATTCCCTAAAAATAAAAATCCACATTAGAGTATGTATCCAAACACACACATATATATATATATATATCTACACATACTGAGGGAATTACTCTAATCAATAGTATAATCCCTTCCCCTAGATAAAAAACAACCACTTTTCCCACTATTTCCCCATAGATCAAACACCCAATTCGGTATAACAATTTACTAGCCCCAATTACCCAATTCAATTAAGAAGTTTGAATGATATTTTAAAAGTTATTATCAATATTTTTTAATTTATTTTTAAAATTATATACTTTAGGTATAATTTTACAAACCCCCTTATTTATTTAAGGGTATCATATTTCTGTAATTATTATTCTTCAAATATATAGCTATATTAATGAAATAAATAATTTAATGATAAAGGGTTTAGGATTATTTTTTTGGTAAGAATATGTATATACAAATTTTATTTTTTTAGTAAATAAATAAAATTAATTTAATTATATGTGATTAATTTTCATAACTTCAATAAATTATTATCGTATTGAAATAGTTTTTCCAAACAATTAATTAAAAAATTTATAATATTATTAAAAATGAAAATTATATTTCATATTTCATTTGATTAATATTTAAATTAATAATAATTAAAATTTCATGGTCATCTATTATAATAATAATTATTTTATTCTATAATTGTTTTTTAATGTTAACATTTATTCAATGATTTGTTCATAAAAATAGAATTTCATTCAATATCATAATTATCTAATTACAATATATTTATTCATGACATTTCATTAATTTATAAATAATATATATATATATATATGCAACTACTATTACATTATAGGAATTATTTCACAGTATATCAATTATAAATTACGGATATCTTTGTCTTTTTGAATTAAGATAATGCAGATTTCTCAAAGTATTTATTTTTCAATAGAATATTTACCATAAAAAATTTCCTCCTATGAATTATTTATATAATTTTCAAAATTATTTTTAATGGAAATTAAAATGGTAAGATAAATGATAACATTTTTTATAAAAATTTGTAGAATGTTTCTCAAAATTGAATAGGAAGAATGATGATTAAACCCAGGACCTGAAATTGACCTTGTCTTAAATTTGAGAATATAACCCTCTATATGGATTTATTAAGGGATTATTATTATAAATTAATATACATAAAATTAAAAATTTAGAGATTAAATATTTTTATAACAATTATGAAAAAAATATATATACATAAAAACATCATTATATTTTGTAAAACTGTATTTAAAAAAATTAATTTAATGAAATAAATATATTCAAGGGTTATTAATTTTTTTAAAAAGGATAATTCACAATAATATGTTTTTTCATACTATATTTTAATTTTTCATTATAATAAACATTATATACACTTTCATGTTTATTTTATTTTAGAATATGTTATGATACAATGGAAATTTATTTTAAAAATCATGTATATCACATAATCTATAAATAATTTTAATGATATTTGATATATAATTTTATATATTTCTTTAAAACCTAAGAATTATATTTTTTTTAAAACAATATATGTCAAATATTTACATTTCATATAAATTAAAAATAAATTTGAATGAGTTTTGGATGAGTATTTACAAAAACAGAATTAAATGTTTTCTAAAACTACTTAATATGAAATTTTATTTGAAAACAAATTTTTTAAAAAATACGTTATCATTTACAAATTTCAATGAACTTTGTCGCAATTTATGAAATAAAAAAATAAAAATTTAGAAAATTAATAAATTTTTTTAAAAAAACATTTTTTTTAAAATTTTCTATTCTCATCAAATTACCATATCAGAGAAGGTAATCAATTTTTTAATTTCCATTATATTCTAAATTTTTTTATTTTAAATAATATACATTATATTTGTAACTAGATTCAGATGTTTGGTTCTCAGTTCTAAAAATTAATAATACTCTAATGGTGATTCTTTTTATATATATTTATATATAAACATAATTTTAATTATAATATATTTGTTAAATTTTATATTTTTTTCAATGTGTTGAATGTCAATGTTTTGTATACTACTTTACATTTAAATTAATTTATATAAAAAATTCATCATTCATCCTAACATATTGGCTATATCTTCCACATTGTATGGACTAGGAGTATAGTTTTAGTTGATGAATCTGAGAATAATGTGATGGGTTCTCAATGTTATGGGGAACTATTGTTCTGATTTGATGATCAGTTTTTGATAACCTTATCAGAGGGGATGCCCTCGGTTTGCATTACTATTGACCCCCATAGCTTGTTTTGTTTCCTTTGATCTTTTAATAAAAATTTATTTTAGAGGAGTATTTTAATCAAATTAATTTTTTAGCATAAAAATATGATATGCTATTTCTAATAGAATTTGAAATATTAATAAAATGTATTAATCATAATGATTATGAATCCTATGATGCATTATTATCCAAAAAACATTTTCTACTAATATATTGTCTAAATATATAAGCATTGTGAGATTATTTTCTATATGAACCCATATTAATTTAGATTATGATAAATATAGATTTAATATATCATATAGGGAGATCTAACAAGATTATCATGTAATGAAAATTTTGAAAAAAGACGCCTATTATATATTTTTTAGGTTGATTGTAATAATTATGAATGATTATATATGTTATTATATTATTGGGGATGTTTAAAAATATACCCAATATATGAAGTCATATAAAACAATATGTTCACATTTATTTTTTAATTTGGGATATATATTTATAGAATGGTATGATAAATTGTATCTTCACAACCCCAATTCCAAAAGTCAGTATGCTAATCTAATCAGTTATGTGAACTTAGGAGTGCCTCTCATTATTTCAGAGTTTTCAGAATTGTAGTAAACATATATTTAATATTATGGGGTGATTATACCCTCTCTATCAATAAATCACCACATCAGAAATCACTAAATGACATTCAAAAAATATTAAAAAACTAGAATAATAAATAATAAATAAAGAACAACATCATTTGATAATACAATATATGAAAATGATGACCATCTAAAATGTTGGTTTATATGTCATTCAATAATGAGTGTTTAGTGTCTAATGAAAGAAAATAATTAAGAGACACTGAAAACTAATGAGTGGGTCTCGATATAATGTTTGGAACTCTCATCATTGCTACATCCATAATCCGAAGACATATATTTATCATGGTGGCGGATTACATTTCATGTATTATAAACATAAAGTCTATTTTGGTACTGATCAGGTCACCAGTTTTGGGTGTGAATACTACTTGGCATAATACCCCAATAGAAAAAAAAACAAATTTTTCGAATAACAGTATATACCATTGTATATATAAAGAATTATAATGTAAAGAAGTAAATAGTTTTCACATTTAATTATCATATAATTGGCCACATAAATCACTAGGTTCATGATAGTACCTATATAGAAAATACATACGTCATACCATTTTGATGTCTAAACCATCACAAAAATTGATCTCAAATTTCATTACATAAGGTGTTTCATTAAAAAATAATTTCATTTTCACATTCCGACAATGGTGTCCTATAACAGAATTCATGGGCCCCATGATTATTTAGAGTATAATTCAGTATCTAAAAACTCAATGGTCAGATGAAATGAAGTATTTCATTGGGCCTAGATCCATATTATGGCACCAAAGGAGTTATTGGAGAGAATTACATATCCCACAACTCATTCAAAAATATCACATTTCATGGTTCCACATTCACAACCCATTTTCCATCAATTAGAATAAATAATTTTGAAACCCATTTCATTATTTAAATTATCATCCATCAATAATTTAAGAATAACAAC
Source organism: Viscum album (assembly GCA_963277665.1). Taxonomy (NCBI): domain Eukaryota; kingdom Viridiplantae; phylum Streptophyta; class Magnoliopsida; order Santalales; family Viscaceae; genus Viscum; species Viscum album. The sequence goes on from OY728165.1 coordinate 512,262,054, forward strand.
TTCAATAATATCATAACCCTAATTTTTTTCCATCATTTTCATAAGACCATTAATGAATAAATTTCCAAATTCCATTAATCCAATAATTCTATAATCCAATCAATCAACCAATAAATTAAATTAATTAAAATTTTATTGATCCATCTGATAATTGAATATTTCATGTATACATACACCCAAATATTAATGAGACAATGGGAATAAAAATTTATACCACCTACCTCAAACCATTATGTATCATTATCCAAACCAAAATCCCAAAATTAATGTGGAATAATTGAAATCATAATGAAACATAATATTTAGAACCAATTACTAATGATAAATATCCATGTAAAAATATCCATTAATTCATAGATCTATGACATCTCCAAAGGATAAAAAATAAACCCACATCACCAATAATGAGAGATGGGAGAGAGGTGAAATAAAACACGTAATAATTTACAAAACATAGAGGACATGATCCTTCAAATATATAATGGTTTAATCATGAAAATGAATTTAGGATCCATGGAATTCTCCAAATAGATTTTCAAATCAATGTAATAATGTTTCAGCTGAGTGGAGATGAATTTCTCTAAAAACATTAGAAATTCCCATATTGTTTTTAAAATTTTATGTCAATTTAAAACCCACAGGCATGATTTTCTTGGAAGATGTGAAATATTTTCCAAGTCGGGTTACATAAACACTACCTCTACCAAGGGTTGTACAATATTTCCTTGATGGGTCATAGTTTATCAAACCATGAACAAATTTGGATAATCCACTCTATTGGATGGAGAACGGTTTGGGGAGGGAGGCCTCATTATTGTTTCAAACTGTGTGCTAACAATTCGCCACATCATGTGCCTCTTAAATAAGCTGGATGGTATCTTGATTAAACCCAATCAATTTTCCCTAACCGTGAACCAATGATGAAATTCCCCATGGGCTAATTTTTTTTCAAAATACTCCCAAAATAACCAAGATGTATAACCCAACTGATATATAATCAAAATAGTGGAAAAACAATACCTAAAAATAGACACATGGAATAGATAGAAAGGATTGGATTTTAAAATCTCCCATTATTATAATAGATCACCCTTGAGATATAATAAAAATTATTTTAAATACTTTTTTGTTAAAATACTAGATCACAAAGCCCACATATATGATTCCCTCACAATTTACCCTCTTGAACAAGTATAATTTTTTTCACAAAACTCACACTATCGACAAGGAAATTCATTATAACAGTTTCTCACATTGATCTGTAACTTGAATCAAATTCTCATCAAGGATACCATGACCATCAATACCGACTTCATCAGTATTTATCACATGATATGGGTTGTGGTGATACATTTTATGCTATAACACATGAAAAATATAATTTATAATACAAAATAATTGTGGAATATCCAATTAATATTCTAAATTTATAATTCTCTAAAATACCTCATATGTTAAATCTAAAATTGGTTGCAAAATTTGTTTCCACTAAATATGATGATGACCATATCTTGTAAGCACCCAAATGAATACACGATCAACCACTATAAAATAATGTTAGAAAATGAGGTTTATCAACAAATAACATTCCCCTAAACTATGTTGTATCTATATAGTACTAGGTAATCTAGACCATCGAATATATCTTCAACATGAAACAGGTTCAAAAAACTCATACTCATAGGACTTCATCCATAATTAATGTGATCTATAGTTATTATGATAAAGTGTCTCATATGGTTCCAACAGAATAGTTTTATAACTACTACTGGTATAGCAGTACTCAACGAGAATAAAGTGATTATTCCATGACTCACCGAATTCAAGAATGCATTCTCATATAATATACACTAAAAATTTAATATTATGATACAAAAATCCATTTTTATGTGGGTGTAAATCTATACTCAGCAATAATGTGGTACCCAACATCTTCAATAATCCTTTCTAGAAGTGTGATGTATATCATGATTCGTGATTTGCGACTATACTCCACAGTATCCTATTTTAGTAAACTATATCCAATATGTATATGTATTCAACTAAACCACTGTGAATATCTCCCAGAAAGTTAATATGTTGAATACTTACATCAATCTATCCATCATCAACCATATAGTTTCATTCTACTAACTGATCCTTGAAAATTACACCATAATGTCAATGGCATCATCATCTATCATCTATTATTGAATGGGTAACATTAATAGTAAACCAAAAATTAATTAACGTTCCTTCCTAACCTACTGAAGGGTGGATCTTCATGATAAACACCATTTATTATTACATTCCTTGAATTCCAATAAATTCGTTATACATAGTTCAAGGAATATTTTCATCATTACAAGATGCAACGCCCCCTTCGAGGCATAAAACCCATAGATTAGCTCTTTATTCATATAAATAAACATAATAACATGGTTACAAACATAGTTGATCTAATCACAATATATAGATCTCCAATATGGTTACTCCCTTCCTTAAAAAGATTTAATTCAACAACAATCACTCTCGATCCTCATACTTCCACTACCTAATCTAGAACAATGATTTGGACTTTATAGATATAGATATGAAGACAATTTTCTCCTCACCCTCTTGATCCCCAATATGCATCTCAATGAAAAATTTAATCATTTATCTCTATGTGAATGACTCCTAAACTACATGAGTTTATGTATTTCTTATGAAAGTGTTAACAAAAATGTATCCCTTCCCAGGAGAATTTGATATCTCAAAATCAAAAGATTTCATATAATCAACAAAAATCTACCTTAAAATATTCTAATCCCACTATGAAATGATAAGCAATAAATGTTATTTATGTGTATATGAAATAATTATTTCTCCCAAATGATAATACATCTTATAATTCAAATAAAATTCAACAACATAAATCTCGAGGATTTTGGTAGAGTAATTTTATTCCTATGTCATAACCAACCATAATTTATATTCCACAGCTCGATCTCCATGCATCAACACTTCTCCATGTCTGATACCAAGAATATAAAAATTGTATACTCCTTACTCATCTCAGGTGGGATAAAATTAGTTTCTAATAAAAAATATTCAATAACTCCTGGATATAAATTTCTCATGCTCGTGAAAATTAAAAGATAATTACCTTCTTAGTCCCGACTGAAGGTGGAGTATCCAAATGGTAGTAGTAATGGATGAACATCAACTAATAACCCATAAGATAGAAAACAAATTGCATATAGAAATCATTAATGTGTTTATCCCTAGAAACCAAAACATATACTATCTCAATTTCTACCAAAATTCAATATTTAGAGATTATATGACCCTTAAAATAAATTGATCGATCTAGACTTGACAATAAAATTGTCTGGATCATAGATATTTCTTTCTCTATATACTCAAGATGATGTCATGAATCTGGGAATAATTATTATGTGTCATGGAGAAATATGAAATTTCATAAACAAAACCATCAAAAAATTGAATAAGGAATATGTGAAATTTTTTATTCATAAATTTCATTAATACAATTGATCTATTTGTTTTACAAATGGAATCATAATGAACTCATATAATCTATAATTACATAAGAAAATTTTATGTGGTATATTATAAGGTATAATTCTTAGTTGATGATATATTAATGTCAATTAAATCTTATACAACACCCATAAACCACTTGATTAGTAAATGGTATCATTGATTTAGGAAGAAGATACTATTTCTTCACTTTCTCTCTGTTCAACTTCATGTAACCAACACATAAACAAAACACCCCATCATCCTTCTTAGAAAAAAATTGAGAATCCCCATGTGACATGCTCAGATAGATAAATACCTAATCCATAATTTTTTTAGTTGTGTCTTATGTTCCTGGATATCTATGGGATCCATTTTTTAGGATTGAATTGAAACTAGTTAATTTCATGGAATTATCCAAATTGTATACTCAACATACCACAAAATTGGAATTTCTGAGAAGTCCCTGTGACACTCATCAGAGAACACATAATAAATGGGTGTAAAGATATTATGAGATTCATCGTCTTCATCTAACAAAGGATATAAACACCAAAAGCGATCTTCCCTAGTTTCACATATACATGAATTACAAAACCTTAGGTGATATGAAAATCTCCATGATGAACATAAATATTAGCCTCCAAATATGCAAAGTTCATTATCATATGTAAAAAAAGATATAGTATCGATATAATATTATATACTCTAGAACAAAGATCAAATAAAAACCTAAACATATAATAAGTTATACATAACATAAAAAAATTACTCCATAAACATAATTTAATACCCATTACATATAAAATTGTCCAACAATAATTCCCAAAAAAATTTCGATTATCCTAAACCCACTAACAAAATCCAATATGATACGAAAAGAATTAATAATTTTAGATGATATAAAATAAATATAGTCTCATGTATCATGTAAGTAACAATAAATCAATAAATCTACAAGAATAGTACCTCTAACTATCGGTGTCCTAACATCGTTACCCATAAATGATAGTTGAAATATGGTTACATTTCCTTCCCTATTTCCCTATACTAATGTTTGGGTTCCCTGAGATAAACCAATATAATGATACATATGTCATTTCCATGAAATATAACATCTAGTTGTAACACCCCAAGCTTCCATGGTATCTTTCCATTTGAATAATGTGATAGCTTGCATTGTACACAACTTCGAGATTCTAACACACTACGACCAATAAAAGTAGCAATTATGAATAATGATACAAAATTTTTGTATTATTATTATTATTATCATTTAAAATGGACTTCATTTGTGAATTTAGAATACTGAAATTATCTTTGGGGGAATTATTCCAACTTTTCAGATAACATTCATATTTTTATAAATAGTGAAAAATACTAAATTTTATTTAAACAAACATTTTAAATAAAAATTATATATAGTGTTAAATTATAGATTTGAGTTATTTTAAAGAATAACTAGATAATATTTTTACCATTTAATCTAATTTTTGTCATTGGATTTAATTTCACACTTGTAATCTACATAATCGGGTGTCAATCTAATGATTGTTATTATTTCATTAAAACACGCTTTTGGTTTTGACCGCGGAAATTAATTTTAAATTATCTTATGCCACTTCTATGTTTTGAATTTGTAAAAATTGATTCAATATTTGGAATTAGTAGGTCCAAATTGGGTAAATAGGAATATTTTTTAGATAGGTTAAATATTTGTACATTAGTAAATATTTTATTTACCATGATTAAAGAATAAATATAATAAACAAGGGTAAAATATAATATTATAATAATAATAAAATACACTAACATGTTACCTAATAATATTTTAAGATACATAGCCGAACATTCAAATCCTTGGGTTGAATTTGGGACCACATGGAGAAACATGGAAGTAATAATGAAATTTTATATTAATTAATTTAATTTAAAGACAAAAATGACAAAAACAAATATCTTTTAGTAAATAAATTTTTACATGGGGTTATATAATTTATCTTTTCAACTATAAATATTAATTGGAAATATAAAAATATTTCATACATCATGGTATTTTTTTTATAATTTTTAGACATCATATAAATTAAATTATTTATGACAAAATAATGATGCAATACATACCTCATTAATAAATGATTTAAATAAATAAGATTGTAAATATTAAAAAATATTCAAAACCTGTCCATTTATTAATGTATTATTTTATTTAAATGATGTGTCATCTTATCATTGTTATTAAGGAATATTTTTGCTTTTGAAACTGAATATGTGGTTATAATAAAATAAATTTTTCAAACTTTCCTAAAGATCCCCTCCTCTCCATTATAAAAAAACCCTCACTTCCTACCCATTTCACATAGTTATCATGCCTTTGTTTCATAGAACCCCTGCCCAAATAACCTCCTAAAATATGTACATTTATTCTAAAGGCCTTATGTTTGTCAAAAATCCATCCTATATAGCCCTTTTGATCAAATCAAATGGAAGAACCCGAAGATGAGCTAATAATTTCACCACACTCTTTTAAGATTTTTTCGACTTCCACTTCCAATTCCTTTGTTGTTTCCATTCTAAAAATATAAATCTATTATATTTTATATACTATCATGTTATTATAAATATGGTTTAACCAAATTCATTATTATATCCATCATTTGAATGACATGTCACCATACTTGAGTACATACGTCTTACCATCTCCACATCTTGGTGTAATTGTTATTCAATACATTATTATTTGGATGGGTATGATAAGGATTTTTAATTGATATAGATAATAAATATAACATGTTAATTATTCTTTATATATTATATAAAATCCAATTATATCTTATTTTAATTTCAAAAGAATGATATTCCCACTCGTGCGTATGTATGGATTAAAGTCTCCATGAACGCGATGACATTGATTCCCCATCGTATCCATTCAAGACTAATTTTCATTATATGATTAAAAATAATGTCTAAAGACTTAATATAATTATGAATATAATAAATATACATCCTATCCATAACTTACATTACTTAAATAATAAAAAATATAATGTAAAATGAATCTGTTTACACCCGAAACGACGGTAATACTAAAATATTTTTAGAAATGTAAAGTTATAAAATAAAATATGATATCATATTAAACAATATGATTTATGTATAATTTAATAAAAATTATTTCACCATTATAAAATATGTTAACCTACCCTCGACCAAGGAAAAGTACAATTTATGGGTTAAATTCACAATCACTTTATTAGACGAGATTGGTTTTACGTAAGTATCTACTAGGACCACTTTATCATCCACATCCAAGTTTATTAAAAATACATTTCAAAAGGTTATTACTATTTTATAAACTATTGTTTAAATTAATATATAACCTTTTTTTAATTTTCATAATATTTTTATAAAGTAATCTTTCCTTCGTTTTCCAAAAAAAGGCCCATTATAAACTTTTCGACAAAGTTAAGGTAAGAATATATTTTTTTAACTTATACAGCGGGTGTAGCTAGTTTTCGTTGTTATGACTTCATCAATGATTCCCATACATGATTATAAGAATATTTCAAAAAATAAATGTTTTCTTTAATAATTAATGTAATTTTAAATGATTTCAAAATAGAAAGTGATATTTCTCTAAAAAAGGTTTGGATTTCATCTATGTAAACATCTTTTAATGGATTTTAAACATATTTGAAGTTTGTTTATTATGATACAAATCTTTCATATTGTATTCAATGTTTTTTGATATGTTTGACTATGGATGTGTAACTTTTATACCACTCATGGTATATGGATAATGTATTGAAATTTCATAAACTAGTTTTAATATGAATGATTATGTTTAAAAATTTTCATATGAGGAATACATTGTACTTAGTAATTGATGGGTGGAGATTTCAATAGCTTCTCGATGCATTAGTATGTGTCATGAGACAAACTAGTGACTTGGAAAAATTCCTTGACCAAATATTATTTGCAGTCTTGGCACAAGGCCATGACATGTGGTTAGGAAAGTATGACATTATGCATTCCATCATTATGAATGTGGCAATTGATATTGCAAGTGATTATTCGACTAGTAGAATATCCAATTCAATAAGTAAATGACTTCACTTTGATTTTATATTTTCTATATTATGCTGATGTTTGGGTTTAAAAGTCTACTATTTTAGTCTTATACATTGCCTTTAATATGTATTCTTATTTATGAATGTTTTTTCTATATTTTTATCCTTACTAATCATCTAAGATCACCCCATTCTATGTTTTATTTTTCCCAGGATGTGAAAAAGTATATTATAACTGATCTATAGGGATAGTTTACTGGATCTATGTGTTGTCTGTGGAAACAATGTTGTCATCGTTTTCTATTTTTTCATGTAATATAATCCTTATAAATGTATCTAGTGCTTTCAAGGGTATTAACCTAATAGATCTTTTGAGAGATGATAGTTTCTGATCATGCAACTGATATATAATAATGCACCATCTATGGGTAAATGGGGTTGGGGAATTACAGTTGCTATCAGAGGAAGATTATTACAAACATTGCAATATATATTTAGATAAACACTTATTAGAGAGCATTACAATAAGATAGACCATGAAAATTAGTATATATGAACTTTATGGAAATTTGGAACTGTAGAGTTTTTTTGAGTTTTCCAAAAAAATAAATCCATGTCTGGATATGAGTAGGTAGAGGTAGATCTGACACAGATGTACCAAGGAGTAAAACCCAAAAACACCGCTTTGAGCTAGACTCAAATGGGAAGTGGTGCATGACAACGGGCCTTGCTACACTCTTGGTTACGACACTCTCACAGGATATTCATAGAATAATTCACATTTTCATTACAAACCATTATGAAGGGTTTATGAGTATATACTTACTCAATGAAAACATTTTATATGATTATGGATTATATTCATAAACCATTCAAATAATGTAATGTTTTTTACATGTTTGGAAATTATGTATTTCGATTTATAAACTAATCTAGTTTATGAAATTGTTTAGAAATGGTACCTAGTGTAAGGAATGGAAACTATTGAAGTGCACACACATCATGTAGGTATTTCCCTCCAGTTCAAGATAATTATTATGGAACTGGTGATACAACCAGTGCTGATCATCTTATCACTATATTGGGACAACTCAATCATGTTATGAATAATATCCTTACCCATATGGAGTACTATAATTCAGAACATGTAGGATCATTGTAATATCGCTTAAAATTGAAAAAACCACCAACATTAAATGGGTGATCAAATCCACTAGTATTCAAGCAATGGATAAATTCCATAGAAAAAATATTCCACCCCTTGGGGAGTAGTGAAAGAGAAAACGTTATCATGGCTTTTTACCGCCTCAATGGAGATGATGATCAATGGTGGTCATTGATTCAAAACACAACGGAGGATGAAGAAGTATCAAGTATCTAATGTTGGTATTTTAATGATATTTTCTTAGAAAAATACTTTCCTCCTGACCATCATTCGAATATTGAAATACAATTTCTGATTCTGAGGAAAAAAGTGGATGAGAATGTCTCCAAGTATGAGGCTAACTTTTCATGGTTAACAAGGAATGAAGAAGATTATATACGTAACCCAAGGATTAATATTGATCAATTAATTGATTGCATAAAACCATTTCTCCATTTAGAATTAGTCTCACAATCATTTTCGATGTATGGAGATTTTCTCTCATGTTCTATCAAGAAATAAAACGAATTCTTTAAATATTATAACAATAATATAAAGAAAGAAAAGAAGAGAATGATGGTGCAAGAGACAGATAAAGGGAAAAAGGGAAAGATGTATTTTCCGTTATTTTATAATTTCAAGAAGAAACACCATGGTACTTCCCTAAAAGGAATGAGAGTTTGATACAAATGTGGAGAAAAAGGTCACCAGGCTCAGGATTTCAAGGGAATGAAAGAGGCTTTCAATGTTGAATGCTACAATTGAAGAGAAATGGTGCATTTGTCAAATGAATTTCCTAATAGATAGGAAATCCTACCTAAAAATTGGTCGAGGGATCAAGCCCAGTTTATGTTTTTACAATAGTTTAGGTGGAATAAATAATGTATTTGGGTTTTTGGACTCTAGGATTATATTCAAGTTATAAGAATAATTTGATATATATAAGGATTGTACTACAGTACATGTTTTTTCATTAATGTTTTCATATGACTATTGTAATCATATTTTTAGTATGTGACAATAAGAGAAACATTACATTGTTTTGGGGAATAAGATTTTTACAATTGATTTTGGAATTTAGATACCATTTACAGTGAGTCTGGAGAAAGGTATTTTGGATAACTATTAAGGTTGGAGTGGAATCTGTTGAACATTAAATAGTATTTATTAGGGTTAAAATATTTCATTTGATTATTTTTCGAATATATTATAATAATATAGTTTAGGGAAAAGGAAAACCTACAAGTCAGGCGATAAGCAATCTCATCAGACAAAACTGCAGGAATCGAACCCAGAACCATAGTGTGAAAGGCCTTTAGTACCTACAACTAGACTAAAGGAAGTCCCTAGTAATTAGAATATAATTTTCTTAATTTAATTGTTTTTTTTTGAACATTTGGAACCATAGACGATTAGGATAAATATAATATATTTTTTTATATTAACTTTTGGAGTGAAAGATGAGTTTGTAGTAGAAATTAGTTGATGTTTGAAACTCTACTTGTCAAGTATAAATATATATATATATGTTATTATATGAATAAATTAATTCTTATTCTTTAGGGAAGGGATATTAAAACAAAAAATGTGTTATCCTAACAACGTATGTTTTGTTGAACTGATGATTTTTTAAATCATCATAGATCGATGGCCTTGAGGACCTCAAGTGTACACTTGTTTGTGATTGATGACCTCAATAAATCCCAATAAGTATTTATGTTTTCCACCAATTATATGTCTATAATTTCCACCAATTTTCTTCTATTCATTATCATACTTTTGAGGTGAACATTTCATTCCTCTTTCTTTTTTATGTCTAAATTTTATTATCTTTATTTTCAATGTGGGTTTTCATCACAGGTATTTTCTATTTCCAACCATTTATTTTCAATGAAAAATTTAAAATTGCGAGGATTAAATTTATTTAAGGATGGGATAATGTGACACCCCATGCTTACATGTTATGTTTCCCTTTGAATATTCCAATTTCATGCATTGTATGCAACTTTGAGATTCAGACACACTACGACCAATCAATATATCTTTTATGAATAGTAATACCCACATTTTTAAATTTTATAAAATTTATCAATCAAAATGGACCTGATTTTTGGATTTTCAAAATCTAAATTAGCTTAGGGTGAATTTTTGGCACTTTTGTGATAACTTTTATATTTTTATGAATAATGAAAAATATTAATTTTTAATAAAATAATTTATAGTCTTAAATTATAAATTTGAGTGGTTTTATAGTATAATTAGATTATATTTTTTACCATTTAATATAATGTTGGTCTATATGTGTAATTTCACATTTAATCAATAATAAACAATTGTCAAACTTTTGAAATTTATTATTTCTTAAAAACACGCTTTTTTTGACTATAGGAATTAATTTTGTATTAATTTCTACCACTTCTACATTTTCTATTTAGAAATATGGATTCCATATTTGGAATCAGTAGTTCCAAATTATTTAAATAGTAACTCTAATATTTAAACATTTTAAATATTAAGATTATTAAATATTTTATTTACCATTATTAAAGGGAAAATTTTATAAATAAGGGTAAAATATAATATTATAATAATATTAAATTATCCTAACATGTGTCCTAATCCTATTGGCTGATACATATCTGACCATGGACATCCTTGGGATGAATTTGGGACCCTAGGGATCCACATGGAAGTAATAATGACATTTTATATTAATTAATTTAAAGTAAAGACAAAAATGACACACAAATGTCTTTCAGTAAATTATTTTTTAATTGGGGTTATTAAAACTATCATTTCGACTATAAATATTATTTGGAAATATAAATAGACTTCCTACATCATGTTATTTTTTAATAATTTTTATACATCAAATAAATTAAATTATGTATGAAATAATAATGATCAATATTTACCTCATTAATAAATTATTTAAATAAATAAGATTATAAATATTGAAACAATATCGAAAAACTGTCCAATTATTATTGGATTATTTTATTTCGAACATGATTCAACTTAAATTTTTTATTAATGAATATTTGACCCTTTGAAACTGAATAGGAGGTAATAATAAATTAATTGTTTCTAATTTCCTAAAGAGCCCCTCCTCTCCCTTATAATATGACCTCACATCCTACCATTTTATCAAACTTCTCAATCCTTTGGATCATATAAAACCTGCCCAAATATCCTCCCAAAATCCATCACTTCATTATAGAGGCCTTACTTTAGTCGGAAATCCATCTTTAAGATCCCTTTTGATCAAATCAAAAGGAAGAACACGAAGAAGAGGTAATAATTTCATCACCCAATTTTAAGTTCTTTCATTCTTTCACTTACTCTTCAATTGATGTTTCAATTATAAAATAATAACTCCAGTATCTTCTATATACTGTTTTGTTATTATAAATATGGTACAAAAAAAATTTATTATTCTATCAATCCTTTGAAAGACATGTCACCATACATGCGTATGTACGGTTTACCCTCCCCACATCGAGGGTAATTTTAATTCAATATTATTGTTTGGATGTGTATAATAATGATGTGTAATTGATGTAACATATAAATATATCATGATAATTATTCTGTATATATGATATACAATCCAAATATATATTATTTTAATATCAAAAGAATGATATTGTCACTTGTGCATACGTACATATTACTGTCTCCACGAACGTGATGAGATTCATTCTCCATCATATCCATTCAAGAATAATTTTCATTATATGGTTAAAAATAATTTTTAATGGCTTAATATCATTATGAATATAAAAAAGATACATCCTATCCAAGACAAACATTACTTACATAACAATGCATATAAAGGAAAACGAATCAGTTAACACTAGAAATGATGATAATACTAAAATATTACTAACAAAGCTATGTTAAAAGATCTTATATGATATCATATAAATTTATATGATTATTTTATTATTTTATTAAGATTAATTTAACCATTATACAACTGTTTAACCTATCCTCGACAAAGTAAAATTACATGGTAAGGATTAATTTCACAGCATCTTTATTATCTGAGGTTATTTTTACGTAAGTATCTATGGGGACCCCGTTATCATCCACATCCATGTTCCATAAAAATATATTTCAAAACATTCTTTCTATTTTTTAGACTATTATTTAATGTAATTTATACCATATTATGAATATTTATATGATGTTTATAAAGGAATCATTCCGTATTTTTTCAATCAATCCCCTTTATAACATTTTCAACAAAATTAAGGTAAGAATGTCTTTTTTTAACTTATACAACGAGTGGGTCTATTTTTGACTGTTATAACATTATCAAATAATCCCATAAAATCGTATATGATTTTTTCCAAAAATAAATTTTTTATTTTATAATTATATGAATTTTAAAATTTTTCCAAGATAGAAATTGATATTTCTCTAAACATGGTTTTGAATTTATGTATGTCAACAACCTTCGATGGATTTTAAAATTGTTCAATGTTTATTTATTATGATACCAATATTCCATTTGTATTAAAGTTTTATTGATATGATTGAATATAGATGTGTTATTTTTATACCATTCATGGTTTAAGGATAATGTATTGACATTTAATATGATAGTTTTAATATTAATGTTTATGTTTAATCTTCTTCATACGAGAAATGAATAGGACATTGTAAGTGAAAGGTGGATCCCACTCTATCTTTTTGATGCATCGGTAGGTATCATGAGACAAACTAGTGTCCTGTCATAAGGCCTTGAAAAAATCTAATTTGTAGTCTTGGCACAAGACTCTGACTATGTGGTTATTAAAGTATAGAAGTATGCATTCCATCATTTTTAAAGTGGTTGTTGATATTGCATGTGATTATAAGACTAGTATAATATCCATGTGAATAAGTAAATGGAATTATTTTTATTTCAAATTTTTCATATTATGATTAAGTTCAGGTTTAAAAGGCTTTTTTTAGACTTATACATTTCCTTAAATGTTTATACTTATTTATGAAAGGTTATTCTATATAGTTATCCTTACTGATAATCTGTGCTCAAACCTTTCAATGTTTTATTTTTTCCAATATGATAAGATGTATATTATGACTTACCTATAGGGATAGTATATGAGATCTCATTGTTGTCTATGGAAATTATGTTGTCGTAGTTTTCCATTTTATGATGTAATGTAAACCTAATTAATCTATCTATTACTTCCAAGCCTACTAAACTAATCGATATTTCGAGACATGATATTTTGTGATCATACCAATGATATATAATAATTCACCAACTCTAGGTAACTGGGGTTGGGGAGTTACATCACTTTCCCATCCTTCACGCCTTGAAGAACCCCTGCTACTCAACTGTTATATAGTATATGACCCCCTTAGGTCTTTTATTTAACATGGATCCTTCATCAGTACCAATAGGTACATGGGTCCTAATATACATCAGATATTGTTCAATATTACCAAAATATCAACACTCCACTAGTGGTGTATAATATTTTATTCAAATATTACTAGGCTAACCACATTAGTGGTACTATATTCAGTTAAATCTCTGAGTAAATGATTCTTATCCCTAAATACTTTGGATTCAATTTTCAGGGTTAGAATTCTCAATTTGATTCTTCCTACTCATGGAGTACATAAAACCAGGTTGTCTATAAGAAACCACATGAATTCTAATATATTCCCCCATTAGGATACAATTACATATGATGTCATGGTTCCTATCATTAGAAAACACATACAAAAAATATATGTTATCCTTGGACATAAATTTTAAATTAATAAAAATATTGAAATGTTTTTCTATAGTTGAATAACCTATTTAAAACATTGGAACAAATAAAAACAAGTTTGCAATATGGTCAACATTTATATTGTGGGAATACACCCCTAGGCAAACAACACAAACAAAGCAATAATCTGTATCCTAATAGATACATGATAAAAGTGTTCAATTAAAATATCCTTAAATTATTTCCATACAATTTTCTCATTAATCACATAACGAGTATGAATTTCAAACCAATACTTCCGTTAAAAATGTATCATATAATCCAACAACATAACCATAATCTTATTATGAGTGTCAAACTGATCTAATGTTGTCATAATAGACTCAATCCAAAACTCAAATGCCTCATGTCCTCCCTGTTGAATAAATGATGAAGGGTCTTGAATCATGAATTCTCATATCAAGTCTGAAAAATTTCACAAAAACCACCCTAGGTATCCTTTAATGAACTATTAAATAATTAAAATCTCTCACAAAACTGCTTTCATTGAGCTTTACCTAATACTATTAGAGCCTCTGCCCTACTTAGTGGACGCACATTTCCAACCATGTCCTTATATCATTCCATCAACAATAATCTTAATGGAGTATTATCTAAATAATTTCATACACTTGACTTAACACACATAACACATCATTATCAAAATTATATAATTTTTATTCGAAAAATCCCCTAGAATTTATTTCCCCAAATCCATCTGCATTGCCTATACTGAGAAACTATCACTACCCAAAACTATCCCTCTTTTTGGTCATGGATATCATAGTGTAAAACACTTCCATATTTCCTAGATTCCCATTATTAAATATATATTATTAAAAATTTCGACATTTAGAATCATTTATAATTTTAAAAATTATTATTAAGAACCATTCAATTTTAAATTACACAAATAAAGAATAGAATTTCATTTTGACAACACACCTAATCATTATTTTATTCACACCATACTTCATTCATGTAAAAAGAAATCACGATTTCCAATAATGAATCATCTATAATCACCTCATATTTTTTTAGAACAAGTGTAAAATCTATAAAAAATAACATCACACAACAAGTGTATCAGTCAAGGTGAAATATCATTCATATGTAATAGAAAACATTGAGAGCATCAATCCCACCATGGGTGCTTGGGTTTTTTTCCAAAACAAGGATTAGCTACCCCACGAAATAGATCCTGAAAATAGTCTTAATAATCCGAGTCTACTATCTACCATTCCTAAATATTATGAAAATATAAAATAAAACATGAATTTTATGCCACTTTGTTGCATCATGGACTGTTTTCCACTTGTCGATGCCTTGAGCAGCTTCGTTACATGACCATTGGAACAACTCCTTGAATTCCATATGTTGTCGACTAGTAGTGACGATCTAATGTATATAAAATGGGGATACTATACCATAATTATTAGTAGTATACACCAATGAATTATTGATTGTAAATACTAAACAACAAGAAGAATTATACATAACCAATAAAGGAAAACAACCCATGATAATCCAACGTCGAGACTATAAGGCCATAACCAAAGAATTTGATATATCATTACATAATGAGTGTCAAATAAACATTGAAGAAAAATTAAATAATATCTAAAAACTCTCTAGAAATTCATGAAATATTGTGTGGTTCCCTCATCTATTCCACAATCTAAATCCCAACTCCGGAATCAAAAATCGGTATCTTTCCCTTAAAATGTCCTACAAACATGATGTATATTTGCGTACTATTTAGGAAACCTGATTAGGGTGTGAGTAAAACATAGTTAGTCACCTCCAAAAATATATAAATAAATATCCAATAAATAAATGTGAAAGTCATTTTTTAAAAAAAGTTAAAATATAACTAAAATGTTTTCAAATTAAATTATTCATTAATTAAACACAAAAATCTAAGGGTTCATGATGAGGCCCTAATAAAAAATTACGTCTCCATCTTATAATAAAGTATGAACCATCCCCAAATGTGATATACCATTTCATTACATGATGTGTCTTAATAAATAATTTTAAAATAATTTATATTGATGTAGTGGGCTCATAGAGCATAATTCTTGTATCCCATGGTTATATGGAGTAGTAGTTTGTATCCCAAAACACTGTGATCATAATAAATATATATATCATGGGTGCCTAAGGTTGTATTATAGAACCCTATGGGTATTTGGAATACCAGTATATATCCCAAAACATAGTGAAAAATATATCTTCTCATGCTTCGAGATTCCCAACCATATTACCACCCATTTCTACAATTTAATTTTCTACAAATTTCCTCATTTCAAGTATCATCATTGCATAATTTATTAATAATCATTTAATTTATTTTAGAAGACTCTATGGGTATACATAAATTTCATAATCTCTTTAATCAATGAAATTAATAATTAAATTAATCTATCAATTCTATAAGTCCATTAATGATAAAAATAATTAATTAAATTTAAAATTTGATTTCCCAATGTGGAAACATAAATTCCAAAAATAAATAAAGCACGTGAATATTGAATCTATATGAATTGAAATTTTTCCCACATAAATAATGATCATTTAAATAATTTTTTGAAACAAAATCCCAAAATTGATGTGGAATGATTTAAATCTGAACAACATAGAAGATATAAGATCAATCAACCAACCGTTGATTCCAGGAAGAAGATCAATAAAATCCTAAATCAAATCCTTTTCTAAATAAGGAAAAAAATCCCTATTAATTTGGAATAACATATTGGAAAGAGAGGAAATCAAATGAGTAAGGATTTACGTACCATAAAAGAGGATAACCTTTAATAGGGTAATAAATTCATAAAGAAAATAGTTCTAGGAGACTTTGAATCCAACTCTGAGAATCCAAAACTGGAGAAATAATGTTATGAAAAATCATTATTATTTTGGGTAAAAACTTGGGGGTACATAAAATTTTAAAAAATATACATGTTATTTAAAACTATCAATCATGTTTTTCGAAAAAACATAAATATGGTAGTAAAAAAGGTATCGTTGTACATTAAAATTAGGGGTCATTAAAATATCCCCATTAACTACATCTCATCCTTGATTAATTTTAATATACTTTATTCAAAAATTAGTTGGGGAATTGAGAATATACATATGTTTTTTATTAGTACGTCTCATATGGGGGTTATCAATGCTATCATATAACATGAATAAGTCATATCATATTCCCCACCAAACCCATCATTCTTTGATCCATAATATTTATATGTTTGTATCAAAATAACAAATCTTTGTCCAACTGAATATCTACACGGTTTATTGAATTATTGGGAAATCGATAATAACATTGAATCTATGACACAATGAACACATTAAT
Source organism: Viscum album (assembly GCA_963277665.1). Taxonomy (NCBI): domain Eukaryota; kingdom Viridiplantae; phylum Streptophyta; class Magnoliopsida; order Santalales; family Viscaceae; genus Viscum; species Viscum album. Next base: position 512,279,907 of record OY728165.1, read on the forward strand.
TATATCTTAGTACAATTTATTGAGTTCCAATTAGTATTCCCCTATTCCAATCCACTAATTTATATCAATTAGTTAAAAAATCCAAGGTGATAACCTCCACTTCTTCTCGAAACTCCAATACCACAACTGAGGCAACAAACATATGGAATCCCAAGAACCCAAAACATAATTCAAATTTTACATCCTCTAGTTATAATATAATATATTCATACATTGATCATTAACCTAATGCTTTTGAATCAGCACAACCCAACCAGATGCCTCCTATTCCATAGTCTACATCATACCAAATACCTCAAAACATCATTATATAAAAGTAGTTATTGAAAGAGATGCCCATAATTATCCAAAAATAGATCCATTTAAATATTATATTAGTAAATTATATTATATGTATATTATGCCAGGTTCATATGGTCAACCCTTTTTCAAGCTAAATACGAGAGGCATTTGTTAATAAAATCCTCAAAAATATTGATTATCATTCGTTACATCCAATTAGAATATAGATGATAATTAAACCTCATATTTAACTGTTTCACCATCACTATATTTATTACTTGGAAAAATTTAGTTAAACCAACATTGTTTAAAGATAATATGTTTATATGAACTCCATGAATCTATATTGTCTACCACTCATAGTGTTTTATTAAATCATCAATAGAAAGTGTCTCATGGATTTGAATGAAATATATCACCATTTTAAGTCAATCAAACAAAAAATATAAAACATTATGAACTCTTGAAAAAAAACAAATTTTCCACTAATGGTTAACATATTGAATTACATTTTAATTTCTTATTAAATTTATTGTTTATAAATTCCATGGTTATTTCCATTTAAAATGCTATAAAAACTCCACATTTTTTAAATACATGTTTAAATATTATTAATATTTTCCCATTAAATATTCAACTTATATAAATAAATCCATTAATGAATTTAATTTGATAATTAAATAACATTAAAATAAATTTGGGTGAAACAATTTATCATTTTAGAGTAGTAATCTATTAATAATGGGATATGAATATATTGTGCTTAAAATTTAAATCAGTTTGGTTAAATAATATAAGAACCCATTACTATAAATTTAGTATGGGGAACATAATGAATATCCAATTACGGTAAAATATTTTCTAAATATAAAGTAATTCATGGTGAATATTTAAATAAACAATGTATTGGGAGATTTATATATATTGGAATGTCATATTGGAATCCAATTTTAATTTATAAATTATAGTTTATATTTCATATAACAAAACATTATCCAATAATTATTTCAATTACATCTATGTGAACTATTAAATTATACTGAACCTTATCAATATAGTATAGGAAATTCATGGATTTTTTTTTCATTTTTGAACGTCTGAAATTCCACAATCAACGAGGTCATTTTGGACTATCATTGAGGTGTGTTAAAAAGGATGCATATAACCATTGGAATGATAGATATTATATATACATACACATTTTACCCTTATTTATAATAAAATTATACTTATAATGATTCTAAATCCATATTTTTCACACTAAACACTAGATATTATATTTAATGGGGATTTTAGTATGAAAATGGGGGTCTTTTTATCATTTTCATTCATATAATCATATGATTCCATTTTTAATTGATAAACCTTTTATTCACTTGTATGTTTATGAAATCAAAAATAGGTTTCTAATTAGATGTTCCTCAATAATCAAAATAATTATTATCTCTTTGCAATGGTATCACTATCATTCCATTAATAACATAGTGTGAATTAATTTTCACGATAATTTATGTTAATATAAATAGATGGATTTCCATTCGTTAATCTAGTTTCTATGAGTTGACATGCATCTTCCATGGATAGATTCACTTCATTAAAAGGAGACAGATATTTTCGGTGTATTTTTTGGATCCTATTAATGAATTATTGGATTAAATTAATTTTTTTAATGATTCACTTAGTTCATTATAATTGTTATTTAATTAATTAAATTATTTTCAACCCATCCTTCATTGATTTTCGTGGTCACATTTTTTAAGTGTTATTATGATCCAATTATTGTGAGTGACTATCAAAGTGTTTCCATAAGTATATTAAATATTATAAATGGAATTAATTTGTGCTCAGATCAATGAATTAATGTATTATATTTTCACTCACTAATTTAATATTTCATTTATTGATGAGTTGTACTATTCTATGAAAAAATACGTAAAATATACAATTAATAAAACTATGGATAAAACCATAAGATAAATTGTTAAAATTCTTATTATTGTATGTTTTTATTAGTAAATATATATCCATAGATTTTAAAACATCATATCAAAAACACTGAAATATTTACTTTCATGGCACACTTATTCTATCACTATGGATTCCACCCCAAATATTTTTAAATTGTACTTATCTATAATTTAGATAAATTTCGGCGAAAATTATTTTGGAATCATATAAATGGATATATGTACCTCTTCCTGAACACTAAAAACAATTTTTCATTAAAAAATATGTCTCCACAACACATTTATCATATCTTTTTCCAATTAATATTTTTAAACTTTTCATGGCTCATGGATTCCCATAAACATGACCAATACCACTTTCTAGTTAGGTGGGATAATTCAAGGGATGTGGAGTCATGTACAAGAATGAAAATTAATCACATCTATCCTAATATTCATAACATTATATATTCTAAATTTAGTCAATTATAATGGATGGTTATCTAGGAAAACCTATCATTTACTTAATTTAGAAACCAAATGAAGCCCCAAATAATGTACCACAAAATAAGGGATATTTGGTATATCAGACATTGAACGAACACATAATACCTTCTTATACAATTTTTCAATCATGAAATAATATTATTTCCAAAGGTAATTCACAATATATATTCAATCCATGTGTCATAAACCACCTTCTAACCATTCATGGGATGGATTAAGAACTTTGATTCCTTCATATCAAGGATTTAATGGAAATTTTTAATGCCATGTGATCCCATGTCAAATATAATCATATATGATGAATATATTTCAATTTTAATTTAATGATAAATATATTAATTAATAATAAACATGATACAAACATATGTCCATCGATTTGACCTATTAAAAGATATTTCATCCAAACCAACAAACACCATCATATTTCATTTTTTATAAAAAGGGACACCAATATATTATCGCAAAATATGGAGTTTCAATTTTTGAATCATAAGACATACAAAATTTAATACTACATATGGAATCACCAAATGGATATTCAATCTCAAAAACTGTTTGACTCCTTTACTAAGGGTTCAGTTTATGAAAAATTATCTCATTGACATAATGTGTAATAATACATTCAATAAAATCCACAAATAATTCTTTTTATTGTTTGGAAAATTTTCAAAATATAATTAAACCTAGGAAACCACAAAATAATATAAGAAATCTCCCATATATAGTATGATTCATAATATTGAGAATTATTAAAGTCATTGTTCTAAAAATATATCCCTTTATAATATGTCAAAGGGGAATTTATATTAGGATATTCTATGAAATCCATTTAGAATACCCTGTATGAATTTATTTGGATAAACATGAACATAAAAATAGGTATTTAACAATGATACAAAAAAAATTTATTATGTGTAACACAACAACATTAAAATACCCCATTAATTCAAAATATATAATAAAATATAACTTTAAATCCAAGGTATAAAGAGCATATGTATTTCTATTGGATTGAAAACAAAAAACAAGGACACCCATAATGTCTAAATCCATACCCCAGGAAACATTTCAAAAACCACAACTACTTAAAATTCCAACAAGTCAAATAAAAAACCCACAATCCATTTATATAAGCCAATACAATATCCATTTAAAGAGACTAAGTAAAATCCTAGAATAAACCATCTAATCTATATAAACATCAAACAAATTCATCTAGTAATTCAAAATCAATTATATAATGATATAATTTTTTTAAATAATACAATATTTTAGAATATTAAAAAAATCCTTAAAACTAGAAAATAACCATTGATGACATAGTTAGTTATATTCTAACCATATATTGAAAATTTTAGGGAATATAAACATATCTTTAAAAACTAATAAATATGAAAATTTATTGTTTGGGAAACCCATTGAGAAAATAGAACCTATTAATAATAAATTTATGGAATAAATACATCTTTAATATCATTAATAACCACTAATTGAATATGAAAAATTGGTTGAGGTTGTGGAGGATCATGTTGAAACACAAACACTCCGTCGAACTACTTGAATTACACAATTCATGAGAGAAAAAATCTCAAATTGAACTTTACAAAAAATTGATGTAATTTAAATGATATTTCATGTTGAAAATTCCCCATATCAATATAATCCAATTCATATATAAATACCCCATGTACCTGAAAGACAATTAAATAATAAAAAATATAAAATAATATAAAAATAAAAACTTTTTAGCATGTAATGTGAGAACCACCCTTTATATAATGATTCTACAAATATTAAATGACACATACTGTCCTTACACAAATCTATATCATTAAGTGAAAAAATAATTGACTGAACTATATGTTCTTGTAACATGATTTATCCACATTCTATAGGTCATATATTTCTAAATAGGGATGATTGAACTCCAACACATATATTTCACTTTTTTTATTTCATATTGTAGTGATTGGGGACTAAGGATTTTTTTTTCAAACAAGACTTAAAATTTTAATTTACCAGTATAAATGAAATTTCCTTGATATTCATCAAAATTATTGTTTGAGTTATAAAACATGTGTTATATTTTTTTTAATCAATCCAAAATTAATAAAATTATTCTATTTATAAACATAAACAATATAATTTCCTATAGAAACATGGACCTTATTATCTTAATATATAATTTTAACTACCAAATTTGGGATAATAACGGTGTTAGTGAATCCAATATTGTTATGTTGTGTATGATGTGAATATGTTGAAATTTTAGTAATATATTAATATTATATAGACATATAATAAATTAATTTCCATTATTTAAAAGAGGTAAATTTTAACCCTTGGATTGGATTGCTTCTAGATATCTCTGATTGTGTCATTTTAAAGTAACCAATTAGATAAAACTTTGAAGAAATCCCGGTCATTGAGTAATTACACATTACTTTTTCTTAATTTGAAGTTATTGAGTCTCAAAAAACAAATTTAAATGAATCAATTCTTCCATTAATTCTAAAATTTCAATTGAATCCAATTCTAAGACCAAATCATTAACATGTTATTATTTCTAACATGAACTGAAATTTAACGAATTTTCATATTTTATCATTTATGAATTAATATAGGATAACCAAAACCATCAATTTTATATTTAATCTTCACTAAAATCCATACCACGTAGAAATTTACTTGATATATTAATAATTAGTACTTTAGAAATTTTTTCATTTCTATATGATATTCCTTGGATAACACGACTCACTTTGAAATATTATTTTATTTCGAGATAGATTTTTATTATTCTTTCCAACCTCAATGAATACTCAATCATAATAAAATTGAAATTTAATATTTAAAAATCCACATTATATTGAATGTCATTATATGTAATGTTTTATTGAACTATATCATGATAATGACATTAAACTATGTTCAATTATGGAGGGAAAATTCTTACCTCTATTATTATACATATAATTTATTGATTTTATTATATTGTTTTCTAAAATATGATGTTGAGGTGCGAATGTTATATAAATCCTATTATATGTGGTATTTTAAATTTTTTGGAATTTGGAATGTGACACACACATTCTTCAGTTGAAATCAATCCTTCAATCATCCAATATGACTCTACATTTTACATGAAGCCAAAGTTATAAAATCTTTTCTAATATGTATCCATCATAAAACATTGTGATTTTGTTACATAATATCATTTCTAGTCACATTATCCCAATATTTTTTCCTATTTTTTCTCACTCCCTTATAATCACATGGATAATTTGGGGAATTGAAATTATAAATTCGGACAGAGTGGACATAATGTTATTTGTGAGATGAAAAACAAATTATTTTGTTGAAAATATTATATAAATAAACATTCATTTTGAAATGTAATTCCTGAAACATTTGAAATAAATTTTAATTCATTTTCAATATGTAAATATGAAGTTATAATATTTTACATCCATGGAAATTAATTTTTGATATTTTGTATGTCAAAGGATATTTTCCCATATCTATATTTTCATCATATTATTATAATGAAATTTTAATCTACTAATAATTTGAATCCCTTTTATATAGTTATAAATTAACATATAATTATAATAAAATTTCCTAATAATATAAATCAAATTATTAATCTTATTTTTTTGAATTAATTTTTTACATTTCATAGTTTTAAATCATTATACAAAAATGTGTGGTTTGATACTATTTTTATTACCTCTTATTAAATAAATCTTCTAAAATTAGAGATTTATTATCCATTAATATATTTTCATCACCTAAAGGCTAACCCTTTTGTGGTATTTCTACTTATAAATTATGTCCCCTAGAATATATGTTATTTAGAAAGAATTGAACTACTAATTTTTTAAAAATATTATGATTAAAATTTGACGAATCTTCATCCTCATAATCATCATCTAAATTCATGATTCTATATTTTTATATCTACTATAATTTTATTCCATGGATTGGTTAGAAATTCTATACTCTATTACCTTTTTTTATTAACATTTAAATTATGCAGTGGTTAAATCCGTGAGTTTTCGTGTGATTTTATATCATAAAATAGATTATTTTTGAATCGATGACCTTATATCTTATTGCAATGTAAAATAAAACCAATAAATCATTTTCAACAACCATTTATCCATCCATTAATATTAAATTGTTGACATCAAATACCAAATATTTTTTGTTCATAAAATCACATCAAACAAAATATTCTTCCACTCCATCTACAAAAATATCAATAATAACATAGTGTTCATGATCAATTATATAGTCAACATAGAATATACCACTACCTTTTCTCAAAGACAACTCATCATTCGAAATATAATATTTGGGAAATGTTAGATAACTCATAATAAGTTCCCTCATTGAATTTTACATGATCCACAAAAATTCAGAATAGGATGATGTAAACCAACTATTCAATTTTTTATCCTTACTACCTTAATAATTAATAAAATATTTGATATTCCCTATAATGTACATATCAATAAATATTCACCAAAACCAATATTTGATTTCATGAAAAATGACAATGAATTTTATCATTACATAAATATTGAAATATAAAAATTATCTTCTCAACTCTTCCCTTATAAAAGTAGGAACCAAAAATCTCTTTTGTGTGTAAAAACAACATCTATGTATAACAACCTCCCTTCAACTGGATCATTACCTAAAATCCTATTATAGTAAATTAAAAAATCAAAATCAAAATCATATATGGATTTTACCAAGTCCACTTTAGAATATTTGATAACTAATGGGGCATATGTCATCAACCAATGATCCACATATGCACCCACAACAGATTAACCATAAATATAATTAGTCTCCATCCCTCAGGTAATGGATTATCTTAAAGATTATATGTCTTTAAAGCATTATAATCTTCACTAAAATTATCATTTCCTAGAGTATAATCAATCAAATATATAATGTTTTCTGGATACTTTACCCATCTTCTACACTCGACATTCATGATAACTAATAGAAGATAAACTGAAGGCTACATTATTCCATACAAATAAAAATTCTATAATTGAAAATATAGTGTTAAAAAATTAATTAATTTATAATCATATATATCTAATTATAATGAATTGGATACATTAACTCATGAGTTATCCGATGATGAGACCTATAATAAACTACCAGATCAATCTACATTAAACTACACCCAAAAAAAACTTTAGACATTATCGAAAAAAACCCATTCTCATATGAGGGTAATGTCAAAATACGAGCAAATCATAATATCCTCCTTAGCTCTACTATGACAATTTTATAATTATATATACATTCAAACATCACTTACTTCATACTATGACCATTCTTCTGTGCTTCTAAATGAGGGAAATACATAATGATCAATATGTACAACTAGAAAAATCAATGAAAAACTATAATCATAGTCACGTTCCTTGGATATATAAAAGATATAATAACAACAATGAGCTCTAAATAAATTTATATTTTAAGCTATTAAATAAAATTCCAATAACATAAGACCTCTATCATCTAATTGAGGCACATTGGACTTTTAGTATAGTGATGATACGATCGAAGTGTAAAAAAATGTATCAGAATTCCTTGAAATATATATGGGGTTTGATTCTTTATTAAGATATAACTCGTAAATAAAATATTGAATTTTTTTATATATAGATTAGGGATCCTATTATGAGAGGCACTATGGCCACTAGTGACATTTCCAACATAAAATAAATAATGAGGATTTCATACATTCCATATAACATCATAATAAACATTCTAGTTGTTTCCTTTTATCTAAATCAATGATGGTGTTATCATGATCTCAAGTCAATATAGGATATCCATCAGGATCACGTCAAAAAATCAAACAAATTATTGATAATTTCAAGCATGTACATTTTCTTCATTATGAAATGAGAAATATTTCTATAGTTCATTTATTACAAGAGCCATGCAACATTCTTATTTGAGGTCAATACTAGATAACACTAAGGAGAGGTTCCTGATATGGTAAATTCATTCAACTCTATTTTCTGAATAAAAGCCTTGAGTTCCTTATAGTTTTCTTGTTCAATATGATATAAAGGGGTTGATATATGTTGATCACCTACCAATGATTGATCTAAACATTAATTCATATATTATGATTAATTATTGAGATATAATATTGAAAGACATCATGGTAATGTTAAATCATTTGATGAAATGGTTTGGGTGCTATTGCCTAATATGTTGGAAGTACCATACATACTACATGAACTATCATAGTTTTGATGTAATTCAACTACAATCACATTTTAAACACTCCACCATCACATTAATTTTTCAATAAAATTAGCTCCCTCTTTGTTTAAAAATAGTATTAGCCACCTGTAGCATTCCTCGTGCACTTTATAACTGGAGAACCAATATTTTTTGAAAATCAAAACAATGATTGTGATTTGTAACATCATCAAATATGATACATGCACATAACTATAACATACTATAAGAAACTTTTAGCATATATAGGTATTTTATACCTTCATCCCCAAGGGTATAATTGGGGAATGAAATTATAGAGATAATGAAATAGTTATTTATAATCTAAAATAATTTAAAAACATATAATAGATTGAAATTATTTAAGATAATTTAACTAAATAGATCAGAGTGATTTAATTAGATCCCGATATCATACCATAAAGGGTTACTCTCCACCATTATCCATTAAATTTTATAAGATATACAATTTTATTGGGTTAGTATAATGAATATACCCTATGAGTCACTTCTTTTATTTAGTTATTTACCATTGTGAAATCAAGGAATGCTATTCAAATTTTGTATCAGTCCCATGAATCAAAGCCCAAATATTTCCTAAATACCTATAGATACCAAAACATAGACCCATTGAATTGAAATTACTATGAATCACCGCAATTTCCAATCAGTACTTTTTTTATTTTTAGGGAATAATATTCTACAGTAGCTTCTCAAACCACAATTTCTTGATAAGGTGACAGACACCCCTCTTGAGGGTTCTATAGAAAATATTTTACACCCAGAATTAATAATTCTACTATGAATATCCTCTTCAAAATTTATATTAATAATAATAGAAAATGTTATAACAGTCTCTCTTCGAGTTATAATCATTTTTATAGTGAGTGATTAATGAATACAACCTTTATTATCCTCCTATAAACAATTAATGATCATTAGGGACTTATGTAGAACCTTATAATACATTATAATCTTAGACACTAGAATTGGATCCTCATATATGTCATATAACTAATTTAAACACATCGTATGACTACGCCTCATACCCATTTAATAGAGATGAAAATTAACACAACACAATGAAATATGAAAAATAAGAAGACACTAAAATCTCCATTTAATAATACTCCAAAAAATCTAGAAAATAATTATGTTTCCTTATATGATGAAAGAAATTATCAAAGATATGAATTTTTATGGTCATGTAGTTCAGAAATTCACATCGTCCTTATTGGTTCATGATACCCAACCTTCTCTAGGATTTTCGATGAATCAAAAAAGTTATCAACACAACTCATTGAACCACCAGATTCTCAATAATATCAATGCTTACCTCAATGGTGTCTATATGATTCCCAATATCATGGGGCCCTCATGTTACCAAGTTATATGAGGGATTATAAAAGTAGATATATTATTCAAAATCTTCCATCATCTGTTGAGGTCACAAAGACAGAAATGTTATAATACAAAACATTATATGATAAAGAATATCTGTGACAAAAACCATAAGACCTATTGTATGAGTAGGATGGACTCTATCCTTCTACACATTGGTGGTGTTGAAAGAAATTACATCCATATTAGAGGATTAAAACTGATATTACTATATATTTTCATTTGAAACTATCCGAAATAAATTATAAAAAATTTTAAACATACACCTAAAATTGTAATGACAACTCATTTAGGTTGATACCTCAAATTGTTTTTTGATAGACACATTGAATTTATACCATAAGATGGATCATTATAGCCAATATTAATCTATAATGAATAACATATTTAGAAATCCATATTTAATATTAGAAGTCTCCAATATCGATATATAATTAATAGACATATATATTTAAAAATAGATCAGTATCACCACAATTAATTAATATTATGATTATGATATAAAACTATTGATAATATCATTAACTAGAACTAAATATTAACAAATTTTATTACATTTTATGTAAATAAATATGCTATTACATTTGAAAAAATATTCATAGTAATGACAGAATAATGCAATCAGGTCACATTAATAATAACACAAAAATATTAGTTAGTATTGATATGATAATCATACAAAAATTTCATTAATAAAAATTACGAAAATAGAAACAGCAGTTCCATTACAGAAGGTATTACCATAAAATACCATGAATCCACTACCCATTATATATATAGGGTATCTCACTTTTATCATTTAGAAAATATTAAATACTAAAAAAATTCATACCTAATATAAAATTTTCAGTCCTTGACAAAATCGACGACTACATCAAATTTTTCAAATGACTTCATATCTATATTACCAAATACAAGAGGCTTCCAAATACATCTGTGTGTCCAAAAAAAATCTATAATGAGAATATACACTCAGAAATAATAGCCATTCACGAAAACAATAATGAGAAATAATAAAAATTGGTATAATAATGTATAAAAACACAATGATATAATAATATGGAATACATTTCATGAAAATAAAAATAAACTAATGGACCCCTGATAGAGTAAGTAAACAAATGTATGATAAAAAAACATATAAACATGAAAATATGAAAATATCATTGAGTCCATATCATATTTTCTCATATCCTCAAAACTCCAAATTTTCAACACATTGATGTATGACCCTTTTCCTTATCTAGATCATAGATGAAATATGAACTAAAATCTAGATGATGATGCATGATTTTAGAATAAAGCCATAGTAAATAAATTATTCTAAACAAATGGTTCATATATATATATGTGTGTGTGTGTTTATTTGTATGACCATATGAAAATAAATGATTAGGAAACAAATCATAGGATTTGAAATTATTCAATAACTAGGATACCATGATCCATAGTCATACATGATTCAAAACAATACTGGAATGGATTCCACATATGTGAACACAAAATGAGTTATGTCATAATTCATACATATGAATCTGAACAATTATTATAGCCAAAATATCCATGGGTCATATCCCAATCTCTTCACAACCCTTCATCATAATTTGTTTCTTTTTGAAGACCATCATGCATGGGGAATTACTAGTTCATGCCACATGGAATGAAAACACATCCTTAGACTTATGTTAAGAAATAAAGATATTAAACCCCATTAACAATCTCATATCATTCCACATGTCCTTCATAAACCATCCTTATAACTATGACCCATTTTCATAATTTAAAACATGTCTCCATAGAGAATGATCGCACTCTAGTGGTTAACCATTACATAACTATCCACATGGAACTATTATTCATAATATGAACCTCTACATTCTAATCATTCAAACATAATATTTTGTAACAAAAAACGAAAAAATATATAACACATGTAATATATCTCACCATCTACATAGGAACAACATATTCATAAAATATAATACCATAACAAATAATGGTGCCTATGTAAACAAAAAAAATCACCAAACATGATAATAAACTTTATAAAAAGTCATATTGTGTTAATTAATTAAAACCTGATGTATGACGATGTCAATTACCACAATCCATCACTAATAACAGCCACACATCAAAAATTCCATATACAAATAGAACATAGTATATAATTTCTATAATCATTATTTTTAAAAATAATGGCATATGGTATTTGATATAAATTATCTCACCCATCACGATCAACTATAGACCTAGAATCATGTACCATAAATTCTAATAATTAAAAAATTAGGTAAAAAATATTCTAATTACGACTAAATGGTGAATGTGAAAAAAAATTAAACTTCTATCAAACATCCAAAAAATCAATACTCTATAAGAATCATGATTTGAATGAGTACTTAATATTGAAATTTAACATATGTGTGGGAATTATAATCATTTGTAGGACACCACCCTCTATGAATCAAGTGAATAATTTAACAAAATATCCATTTCCAACCAATTTTTATGTATATAACTATATAATATGGTTATGATTTTCAAAAAAAATAATTGAAACCATTTTATAAGATGTATTTATTTAAATAACACAACCAAGGTAATTACATGAAAACCCATCCATAGAGATCATTATATAAATATTAAATTCTAATATGAAAATATATAAATTCAAATGTATTGAATAATGTAGCAAAGAAAAACCAATTATGATCAATTCATTAATATTGATTCGTAAAATATTGTTTTTAATTGTTTTATATATTAAATTGAAATCCATCATTTTTAAAAAAATTATAAAATATTTGAAACATATCTAGATTTCAATTAATAATGAATGAACATTTATAAGTTATAAAATGTGAATATTTTCCCTATAGTAAATTAGGTATCGATTTGTTTGTGTCATTTTTGTTGTCTTATGGATCAAAGTAAACAAATTTCATGTTACCCTAGAACAATAGGCATAAGGGTATAAGTCTCCTCCCCTGGGTGTTTCATAATCTCAAAGAAACATCTTAGTACACTAAAACCTCGAAAAAAATTCAAAATTCATATGATTCATTAATAAAGAGAGACATTATAAATTAAGACATCATTTTCTTATTTCTGTAAACTAAATTAAATTTCAGTTACTATCCAACGACTTCCCAGTATATGGATACAAGGTTATCATGTTCCATTTCCCTCAGATGGGGCATGAACATATCAACCATCCCAAAACTAGTGTATTAGAATTTTGTTGTCCACAAAATAAATTAATTATAATTTTAAATATACCAATATATGGATTTTAATTAATTTACAACAATAATGTAATGAAGAATACACATTTCCTAAATATTAATAAACTATTAAAATTTATTATAACATTGATAACAAGTTTAACTTATTTTAAAAAATAATTAATATATGAAGGGATAATAGATTCATAGAATGAAGGATTTTCAGGAAATAACTAACTTTAAATACACTTATGTATTTCTCCTCAATTGATAAAATGTATTAAAATAAAATATGATTCATATTTTATCTCATATCCCAAAAATGATATAGAATCAATAAAAAAATTTCTTAATAAAAATAAATCATAATGATATTTATTAGGGTATATATGTTGAATAATAACATGAAAATCCATTTAAATACAATTAAAAATTCAATTTACAATCAAAATAAAAATCGATAATAATAAATAAAATTTTATAGTCATAATCGAGATATTTGTAAAGAATTCAGCCTAATAGATGATTCCACTCATTCCATGAGATATAATATGAACCCATTAATATCAATGGAATCAACGATTGGATTATATATTACTTTTTGTAAATTATTACTAATGTTTTTAAAAATTATAAAACTAATACAAATCCCAAATAATATCTTTTCGTAGTAGTTTTGATGTGGGGAAAAGAATTATAGACCATGATAAGATATAAAAACAATCATGAACATGGAGTGAAGGTCCTAAAAAGATAATCACCTAAATTATAAATAAAAAATTCACTAAAATTTATTAACATGTACCTCAAATGCTTCATCCTGTAGTGTGATAAATGAGTAAGATAAAATAATTTAGAGGAAAAAATTAATGTGAATGAGAAATTACAATTTCTTATATTAAAATTGTCTTGAATCGATGAAAATCACTATGAATAGATACCATAAGTGTAGATGGGAATAAAAGAATTCATAGAGAAATCTAAATTGGTTCTGAATATTGCACATCAGTGGATATTCAAGTGGAGAGGGTAAGGCCTGACGGGTTACACCATAAGAAAAATTTCAATGAGAAGCAGTAGGATGGAAGTAAACCATATAGAATGTACCGATTATTGATGGTAACTAGTGACAGAGGCAGAGGGGATGTGAGATGCCTAATTTTGGGTTATCATTCTGTCCACGTTATTAATTAATAATATAATTATAATAATATAAACATTTATATCATTGAATATAATAAAAATAATAATTAATATAACTTTTAATAATTATAAAATATTAATGAATGAATATATAAATTTTAAAAATAATTATAATACTTATATATAAATAATTTAAATATAATATTATTTTGGGATGTTGAAATACTCCACTCGATAACATTGTTCCCCAAAAAAGCAATAGTAAGACAAGGATGTTAATAGAATAGATGAGAATCTACATCAAACAACATGGATGAAATTGGAAATGATGTGCTAACAAAATATAAATAGATATGAATAAAAAACCAAAAACATTAAACACTAGAAGTACCGATATACTACCATGCATAAGAACAATACTTCACTATTTAAAATACATGTGTAAATGAGTTTAAATTATACTTGAATATGAATAAATGTATACAATTCTTCTTAAAAACTCCAAAAAAATTATAATTAAAATATATGCTCAATATTTTCAATAAGGAAACCCTCTTTCAATGAATCTATAGGAGTGAAAAAAATAGATAATGAGAATAGATTAAAATAGATTTCTAATATTGGGTTTCTTTGGATTATTAATAAAAATAACTAAATTTAACAATATTTGATGAAAAAACATTAATAACCCAAAGACACCCTCGAAGCACCATTTGCAATATCATTTATGTATCACATGGGAATGAATGAAACAAAAGTAATATCGTTTTTAACATAACCCTCATGATGTATAAGACAATATAAAAATGTTAATCAATTTAGAATACCTGAAATGGAAGAATTACTTGACAATAATAACATAGTTTTTCTTTGGGTAATGTGCGAAAAACACAATACCACACATCTGAAACACAGGTTCCCAATGATTCCATTGACACATCATAGAAAACAAATTCTCTTAATGATTTCATAAAATTCTACCCATGCTATTGTATGTACAAAAATCCATTTCAATAGCCCATTAAAATTACCACATCTTCCAAAAGGGAAATCTTGAATAACTAACCTGACATGGGAATCATGAATTATTACCACTCATCTCATGAAACCAATGACATATAAGGAATAATGTCTTTTGACCCCACCTCATGGACAAAACAACATCAACATCATGAACTAAAATATATATTAATTTTAAAATAAATAATTATTTTTTTCTATAAAACATTAGTATCAAATTTATAAGATACCACAACAAGTGTAAACCTCATAAATTTATATCATCTATAGGATTAAACAGTTATGAAATATATCAAAAACAATACATTATTTTATAAGAAAAGGAAGTGATTAAAAATGAATCATTAATAAAATTAATGATTAAAAATACTCTAAAATTTATAAAGTGAAATAAAAAACATATTAATAAAATTATTTAGGAAAAAATGACCAAACCAATATATGTAATGAATGAAATTTTTATTAATTTATCTTATGGCACAAAATGGATAAAATTTGTTAACCACATATATTAATCAAAAAATCCTTTTATGATATATATCATGAGATTAAATTACATGGTTCTATTGAAATGAAATGTAAATATCATTTAAAATTCTACTCATAATCACATAAACTCATTCATAATCACAAATAAATATTTAGTGAAACAAATATAAAATTTTGTAGAAAATAATTTTAAGAATATGTTTATTCAATGATATAGAAAATAGGAAACAAACATTTATATTAATTATGTTTATAAAGAAATAATGTTTTCTTTTTATCAAATAAATAAATATCTTACAAATAATAAAAATAATAATTTTTAAACCTATATATATATATATAGTTAAAGGGAAAAAATTAGAATGTGATGATAACCAAATATTCTTAATAAAATGTGATGAAACCCACAAGAAATATAACATGAATATATAAAATGAAAATTTCACAGCCTATAAATAAAGTTTTTCATAATAATTAGAAGCATATACCCTATTATAATTATCCTCATGGAATAATAATGAGGAATAAGGTGAAATGATTATAAAAATAGAATAATTATGTTTAATGATCCTTTCCCAAAACAAATCAACATTGATTCAGAGAAAAAGTATAGAGAAAAAATACTATATAGGATAGAGAGGAATATGAAATAGTGGGGAATCCCAATAAGGGTTGTGTATGTCATCAAAGAGAGGGCTGGACGAGGGGACAAGTTTGAGATTAACTTATTCCTCTTGTGGGTGACATGTTTCTAACATGTGGAGTAGGGGAGGAAGCCACATGTGATGTCCCCATCAGGTCGACTATGTGACACAAAAAATAATAATGAGGAGATTGTTATCTATGTTTGATGAAGAATCATAAAATTATTAATATTTAATAAAATTATTTACAAAGAATTTATAATTAATGTCATCCAATATTATATATAAAATTACTATTATCAATTATTATCAATTGATATATCTATAGATAAAAATATTTTTTTTAAAACTAACATATAATTAATATGGATGAAAGTGGGAGTTCTATATTTGAAAAAAAATATTGACTTAGTTGAATATATCATGTGAATTATTTCTACTAAGTCATAATTTAATAATTTATTCTTGTCCTTGGTCATTGGAAACCCGTATTAATAATACCTATATCACTTTTCTCATAGTCAAAAATCAAATGCTATAATTATAATACATTAAAAAAATTATCCATTCCGCAAATTTTAATGATAAATACATCTATTTAAACATCTATTAACATTCAATAAATTTTTATATGTATGATTTAATCTTCTAATAGAATTATTTCCCAATATAATTTTTTGATAAAATTCATTTAATTCACGTACTCATGGTTTTTTCCATATTTATAAAGTTTTCCACTAGTCAGTGGTTATAACTGGTTTTATGATCCTCATTATAGGGTTCAATAATTATTATTTAAAATAAATAGTGAATATATTTAAAAGTGTTTATTTCCCTATCCTAGTTAATTAATTTATTGGATCATATTCATACATATTTTGTTATATCATATTTTATATAAATGATATAATTTTAGTTTCTATATATTTGTCACCATATTAATTTTTTAGTGATTTATATTAAATATTAAACAAATACATGTAAATTTATTTCTACTTGGATTAAATATAATAATAATATCCCATGTGTTTAATGTATGATCATAAATAATGTATCATCCTTAAAATTTTTATATTTATCATCGGTAGAAAAATTTGATATTGTTTTTAATATTTTCTTAATAGATGACATAATTTCTATTGAAGAAATAATCAATGAATCTAAACATTTTATTTTCGTCCTAATACACATATTTCTTGGTTTATATATCCTCAAAAATCTTTTTATAATTTTATTCTACATTATGTAATAAAATTATATCTTATGAATTTTTTTTAGAGATTTTGTTTTAATTATTTTATTATTACCAGAATCATGTTTTAAATATTGTTTATTTGATTTATTGATAAATGAAATTTTTACTAATTTTATGTAATTTTTTTGATTAAAGCATAATTGATGTCTCGACATACATTTGGATAAAATTATATTATCAAATGACGTAAATCAAAATATTTCCCTTTATTTTTAAAGACATTTCTTACTTTTTTAAATTCACCCCCTTTACATGGTTTAATAAATGAAAAATTATTTTGTATGGATTCATTTTACACCTTCCCTTTGTTGAAACCATGGTCATATATGCCTGAATAGGAGAATAGATTGTGTTTGTTGTCAATACTCATAGGAAGTTCAGAATGTGTGCTAGCAATGTGCTCATATAGGTCAAATAGATAACAACGTTGAAGATGGCACCATTTTCCTGTGTTTTCAAAATTTCTGGACCTCGTATTTGAAAAAATGGGATAGCAATGTTTTTTGGTAAAGGGACTTGCACGCCAGACATGTGTCGCACATGTGACTTTCACACCGGTGCCTAGGACAATTAGAATGTTGTGTGCCATATGTATTTCAGGATCAAAACTTCAAAATATGTCAAAGGAAAGATGGTTGAGAAAGTATTGGTTTTGTTGCACAAGTGAGTAGCACGACAGAGCTAGGGCGGTCCGAGTTGCACACCAGAACATGCGCGCTAAGACGAGGCTTGTGCTCCACTGTGCAGTGTGTCCAGTTTGCCTATAAATAGAGGACCACCCATTCTCATTTGCAACAAAGTATGAGAGTTAGAGAAATTATGTGCTCCCATTGCGCAGGTTTAGTGGTTGGTCATGTTGTTGTGGGTTGCGCAAGTATAAGCTACATGACTATTTTTTTCTATGCATCAAAACCGGTTTGGGTGAAAATAACTGTGTGTCGCCCAAGTTCTCAGTTTTAGAAGTGAGTGTCGCACAAGTGGGTGAGGTAGACTTACATGCCATCTTTGAAACTTGTGTGTCGTCCTGGAGAATCGTGCAAGGAGTTTTTGAAGTACGATTCTCTTCTTGGAGCTACACGAAAGCTAGATGATTTCCTGATACCTTCAGTGCAAAGTATGATTAGTCTACTGGAGAGAGTTGGAAATCAATAGAGCATCTATATAAAACAAGGGATGCAATATTTTGAAATTATGAAGAGACCTTCACGTTTATAAACTGAGTTGGACTTCACCGAAGGCAGTGAGCCAAGGGGAGTCAACAGCAGAGACCTGATAGACGAATTGAGCTATCCCCAAACTTTTGTAAGGGCAGTGAGACATGGACATAGTGACTATGCCCGAACCATTTTAATACAAAACTACTGAAGAATATAGAGATGGGTATGACCAACAACCTATCGGTGTATTCTCCATGGACGTATCCCATAGTGATGATCCAAGTAAAAAGTGTTGTGTCATATCTCTGCATGTGAATGATTTCATTCTGATAATTTTCATCAAATAGGTTTAACAAGTTCATATCAACTTGGGAACAGGATCCATCATTTTTTAAAAAAAAATCCACCCTGATTCACCCCTCCCCTATCATGGTGTCCTAAGGTCCTACAAGAGGAATCAGAGGGTAAAGGTTGCTTTTGTTGAATCTATACCTGGTTTTCAGGGAGAATTCCGTCAATGTCATGGGAGTACCACTATTCGAGGGAAGTAATTTTATGATTTGGATTAATATAATTAGATCTCATATAAGATCCCTTGGAATGGATGTTCTACTTTCCACCATGAAAGGTATACATGTTACTCATCCAACAAGGCTAGCTATGACGGACACCGATGGTAATATTCTTGATGCTGATGCTAAAGTGAATAATTTTCTCACCACAGCCCTTTCTGATCAGATCTATCTAATGCTAATGAGTTCCACCTTAGTAAATTACATTTGGGATAAACATGAAAATATTTTTTAAAAAGATAGAAAAGTGAATGAGGCAAATCTAAAGTCATAAACAAGAGGTCTTACAATCTAAAGATGCTTCCTAATGAGAATGCAGATCCATTATTCCATCGAATTACTAAAGTTGTTGGATCAATTAGAGGTCTTGGAGAAGAAATCAAAGGCATTGATATTGTAAAGAAAATCATGATAAGACTTCTCCTATGTACAATGCAAAGGTGTCAACCCTTGATGAAAGTGACATATTTATACTATCTCTTGATGTCCTCTTATGTAGACTAGTGGCATATGAAATGAGGGCCAAACCAGAAGATTCCATGACTCATGTATGCAAGGAAATGGCATTCAAAGAAATGAACAAACTGAAAATTTCATAAGATAGTGGCGGTGAAGATGAAGAGGAAAATAAAATTCATTCTCTCATCACCAAAAGCTGAATAAGGGAAAATAAAAATTAAAAGGTAAGATACCTCTACCATGTTTTCATTGTAGAAGATTCAGGCACATTTCCTCTCAGTGCCAAAGAAATTTTGATGGTGGTGAAAGCGAAGTAGGAGACATTGACAAGCCTCAGAAAAAGATTTTCAAAAAGGAAGACTTCAAATCTGGGAAGAGGATTTAGAGTAAGTGTTTTTCCTATGAAGATGAAGCTTATCATATTGAATTCTATGATGAAGAAGAACCAAAATTTAAAACTGGGATCCATGCTTCCATGATGGCTACTATTGAATAATCAGAAGATACTGGTGAAGAAAATCATTTGAAGACTAGTGCAGATCCCTAGATACAACTTAAAGATGTTGTTAGTAAACTCATGATAAAATGTAAGAGTTGAAATAAGTGGAAATCAATTTTAGATGAATAAACTGAAAATATTGATCTAATTGAAGATGAAATTGAATGACTAGAAGAATTAGTGAATGTATAGTCTAAATTACATGAAAGCAATGATGATGTAGTGGATCTAATGCTGAGAATTGAAGAGTAGGTAATGTTAATCAATGACCACATCTCTAGACCTGAAATAATGTCCATGAATGTTGAGTGTCTTAAAGAGAATTTGTTACTATTTAGGAGTAAACTTGAAAAAGATTAAATTTCAAAAGAATCAAGGGAGAAAATATAGTTTGTAACATTCTCAGATACAGAGCTATTAGAGAGAGAAAATGTGGCTCTAATGGAGTTGAAATGACTTTAAATGATCAATGACCAGCCTGTATAGGAAATAGTGGAATTGGTTATGAGGTAGAATCTCCAAATGCTACAAATAAAGGTTACCAAAATAAAGGAATGTTGAAAGTGGGTAATATGGGAAATTCATCTAATGTAATGAAACAAAATCCCCCTATTCAATATGAATGAAGAAGAAAATTTTATCCTCGAGCCTCATGGACAAAGGAGCACCCATACTGTTATCCTAGAGAAAAAGGTATGATGCAAAATTAATGGGAGTTGACATTTTCTCTCATGAAGTGTCAGTTCTATGACTATTTAGGTCATACCATGTCATATTGCAAAGAAGTAAGGAGCTACTTGAACTAGGAAGATTTGGAAAGTCAACAAAGGAGACAGATTTGATATCCAACATCATATTGAAGAAATTGCTTATATGGTTGTTGTTTTAGTTGATATATCCTTGTACCTAAATCTATGTATTGCAGGAAGAAGTATGACATGATAAACTCATACAACTCTCAGAAATGAGCATGTTTCACCCTCCTGATGGTATTGTTCTCAAAAAGAGTTTTTATCCTTTGGAAGAAGATTATTGGTATGAAGAATAATCTTATGCGGAGTTATGTATTAGAAGGCCATCAGTATCATATACTCAATCAAACATATCATATAAATAAATGAAGAATATCGAGAAATCCAATCATGCTGAACTATCCCTCAAAGCTAAAAAGAAAAGCCGCACCTGGATTTTTGATAGTGGATTCTCTTTCCATATAACTGGAAATGCTAGCCTTTTGATGAAATTTAAAAAGAAGGTTGATGGAATAGTGAGGTTTGGTAATTATGGTGCTTTGAAGATTAAAGGCGGTGGGAATACTGCTCTCACCAATGGAGATCTAATGAATACTGATGTTCATTATGTGGATGGTCAATGTCACAATTTCCTTAGTGTGAGTCGACTCTATGATTCAGGGCCCATAGTAATTTTCCATCTAAAATGATGCACTATAAAGGAAAAAATAGGGAATTATTTTATGAAAGGATTAATAAAAGACGGAAACATATATCATGTGATTGCAATGTGAACTCTTTCTATTTTTCTGTTGAAGAAGAAAACAATTTGTGGCATCGAAGGC
Source organism: Viscum album (assembly GCA_963277665.1). Taxonomy (NCBI): domain Eukaryota; kingdom Viridiplantae; phylum Streptophyta; class Magnoliopsida; order Santalales; family Viscaceae; genus Viscum; species Viscum album. Next base: position 512,302,366 of record OY728165.1, read on the forward strand.
TAGAGAACATTAACCAACAGGACATGGAAAAGATATCCAAGCTAAATATTGTCATAGATGTCCCCATTCTAATGGATGAGCACGAAAATTCTTGTGATGCATGCATTCGTGGGAATCTGGTATGTAGTTCATATCATCCAAAGAAGAAAAAAGCATCTCATCTTCTTGTTCTAATTCATACAGATGTATGTGGGCTGATAAATGTTGTCGGAACTCATGGAGATTGGTACTTTGTACTTTTAATTGACAGTTATAGTAGAATTGAATGTGTTATGGTCATTCAAAAGAAACTAAAAGTTCTTGACTGCATGAAAAAATATCGGTGAATTGCTGAGAATGATACTGGTCAAACAATCAAAGTGTCGCAATCTGAAAATGGAGGAGAATAAATGTCCATTGAGTTTGAGAATTTCCTAGAAAAACATGGAATAAAATATGAGGTAGCTTCTATGAGAACCCCACATCAAAACGGAGTTTTTCAATGCCAAAATCGACAGGTCAACAATATGGCCAGGACTATGCTGATTGAGAGAGGTATCTTTCACCATTATTGGAAGTAAGCTTTTCAAGCTGTGGTGCACATTCAAAATTGAATAGGGCTTTAAATGGAGAAATGAATACACCATATGGATTATTTCATGTAATTAAGCCCTCGTTAAAATAATTTCGTGTTTTCAGAAGAAAAATTTTCATCTGGAATAAAGATGGAAATCATTTGATGATTGGTGACAATGCTGATGATGGATTTTTTCTTGGGTATCCCCTAAACAGAAAAGCCTACAAGTGTTTCAACAAGTGATTAGGAAGGATAATAGAAAGTAGTGATGTTAATATAATTGAAGAGAAAACCAAAAATTCTTCAAGTACATCATATACCGATGAGATATAAAGTGAGGAAGAATGTTAACGTGGAGAAAATACAAATATAGAAATATAGGAAGCTATACAAAATACTCAGCATTCACATCATAATGTTGAATCATAAGAAGAATATGATGAAGAAATTGTGGATGGAGGGAATGGACCTGAATCACATTGGAGAAATTGTAGAGCAGAGATTTATCTATCTAACATAATTGGGGACAAGAGTGCACCCACACAAACATGGATGATGAAGAATAATATGAAATCTAAATTTATATCAGTTTTGGAGCCATCTTCATTTTAAGAAGATGCAAAGGATGGATCATGGGTGACTGAAATGAATGAAGAGTTAGATTTGATTGACAAGAATCAGACATGGGATATTTTCCTGAGTCCTAAAGATCACAATTTTATTGGTAAAAAAGTGGTCTTTATGAACAAGTTTGATGAGAATGGAATTGTTATAAAAAACAAGGCATGACTGCTATGTAAAAGATACTCCCAGATTGAAGTCGTTGATGTTGAATAAACCTTTTCTCAAGTGGCTAGACTAGGGTCAATCATGATTTTCCTTTCCATGTAACTCCAAAAGGATATAAATTATATCAAATGAATGTAATGATATCATTCTTGAATGGTGATTTAGAAGAGGAAGTATACCTTGAATAAATTGTGGATTATGTTCTCGGTACTGATGAAACAAAGGTCTACAAACTGAAGAAAGCTCTATATGGTTTGATGCAGGCACAACGAGTATGGTATTCCTGGATGGACTCGTATGTCAAGAAGTTCGAATTCAAAAGAGGATTAGTAGATCACAATATATTTGTGATGAATTATCCAAAAGATCAATTCATGGTTCTTGTCTACATTGATGATATCATATTTTGTGGCAGAAGGCAGAAATCAGTGGATGAATTTTCCAATCACATGAAATCATGATTTGAAATGTCTATGATTGTGGAGATCACATTTTTCATGGGGATGCAGGTGATTCAAAAGAAGGATTACACTTTAATTTCTCAGGAAATGTATGCAAGAGATATACCGAATAAGTTTAATATCAAAGACTCTAAATCGATTTAACACCAATTGCAGTTGGAACTAAACCTGGAAAGAATGATGATGGGTCCTCTGTAGATCAACCCATGTACAAGAGGATCATTGGGATACTATTATACCTGAAAACAACACAACTAGATATTGTCTTTTCCACATGTCATGTAGCCCATGTTCAAAGTAATCCAAAGGAGGAACATATGGCAGCAGTAAAAAGAATCGTGACATATATTCAAGTTACTCATAATTGTGGCTTATATTTGCTATAGGAAGGAACAGTGAATTATCAGCTCTTTATGATGCTGACTAGGATGATGATGTTGTGGACAGAAATTCCACTAGTGGTGGAACATTATATATTGGGAATAAATGTGTTGGCTGGTTGAGAAAGATACAAGAATGTACTTCTCTTAGTAATATTGAAGATGAGTATATATCGGCCACAAAGGCAAGAACTCGACTACTATGGATGAAGAAAAAATTAACAAATATTGGTGATGAGGGGAAGCAACCAATGGTGATTTACTATTAAAACAAGAGTGAAATTGATCTTACCAAGCATCCGGTTCATAATTCTTGTACAAAACATATTGAAATTCGACATCACTTTATCTAAGATAATGTTAAACAAGGCATGATTAGAATGTATCATGTTGGAACTAGTGATTAAGTGGCTAATATCCTGACCAAGCCACTTCCAATGGCTGTATTTGTGATGTATCGGTTGAACCTCATTGTTCAGCCACCACACAGTGCATAAAGAGGTTACTGAAATCCCCTCTATATAGTTATGTTAACTGTTTTTATGTTTTTTGTGGATGTGATATAGGTTTGTGTTGGAGATACGATCTAGGGAGAGTGTGGTTTGAGATGAAAAAGGAACAATTACAAGTCTTTTGTTTATTGTCAATGGGGTAGAAAGGAATAAATTCTAGCATGTTCAGGCATGTAATGCTTCTATGACAATGTAAGAGAATTTCTTGGGCGTCATCGAGAGTTCCAAAACACGGGAACACAATTCAATCATTATCTCTTGTTTTCTACACTGAGTCTTTCTCACATAGACATAGAGTGTTGGATGGGTAGAATATTGATTTTTTGTGTTCATGTGGATGGTGACCTATTGAATTTATTATCTTATTTCCAACAAACCCAAATGGGGAGATTGTTGGAACCGTGGTTGTCTATGCATGAATTGGATAATGGTTTTTGTTTGTTGTCAATCCTGAGAGGATGTTCAAGTTGTGTGCCAGAAATGTACTCATACAGGTCAAATAGTAACATCATTAAATATGGAACTATTTTTTAGAGTTTTCCAAATTTTTGGACCTCTAATATGAAAAAATGGGAAAACTATGTTTTTTGGTAAAGGGACTTGCACACCACACATGTGTCGCGCAAGTGACATGCGTGCCGAGAAAGGACTTCTGCGCCAGTGCCTATGAGGATGGTAATGTTGTGTGCCCTATGTTATTTAGGATCATAAAATTAAAATATGGAAATGGAAAGAGGGTCATGGAAGTATTGGTATGGTCCTGCAAGTGAGTAGTGCGACAAATGCTAGGGCGGCTGGAGTTGTGCGCCAGAACATGCACGCTGACAGGAGGTTTGTGCACCACTATATAGGGTGTCCTGTTTGCCTATAAATAGAAGCCCACCCCTTGTCATTCGAAATGAATTTTGAGAGTTTGATAAATTTGGTGCTCCAATCGCACAAGTGTAGTGGTCATGCATGTGGTTCTGGTTCGCGCATGTATATGTTGCGTGACAGTTATAACTTATGCGCTGTCTTTGAAACTTGCACAATGGCCTGGAGAAGCACGTCAGGTGTTGTTGAAGTACGCCCGTATTTTTGAAGCTGCACGAAAGCTGGAAGATTTCCTGATACCTTCCGTACAAAGTAAGATAAGTCTACTAGTGAGAGTTGGACATTAACAGAGCATCTATATAGAACAGAGGATGAGTTGTTTTGCAATGATGAAGAGACCTTCACGTCTATAAACTGAGTGGGACATCACTAAAGGCAGTGAGCCAGGGGAGTCAGTGGGAGTGACCTGAGGGATGTAGTAAGCTATCCCTAAACCTTGTAAAGGCAGTGAGCCTAAGATATAGTGACTATCCCCGAACCGTTGTAATCCACAACTAGTGAAGAATAGTTGAATTATGTATGACTGAAAACATGTCTGCATATCTTCCTTGGACATAACTCTTAGTGGTGAACCAAGTAAAAAGTGATGTGTCATCCCTCTAGATGTGAATATTATCTTTCTGATCATTTTTATCATAAAGCTTTAACATGTTCCTACCAACATGGGAACACGCTCTATCTCTTTAAAAGAATAATTTCCCACCCTGGTTCACCCCTCCCCTCTCAGGGTGTCCGGTGGTCCTAAAACCTTATTATTTCTACATATATTCCATACCCATTATGATATTATATCATATAATAACAATAAATGATGACTTACATTTTATTTATATTGATATATATTAACAATTAAAAATATTAAAATGTATTGTACCAACAAATGTCTGAACATGTTTCTATGAGATATTTAACATAATATTTCTTTTAGAAAACGGTTATATATTTAGATTACAACATTCACTAAGACCTTTGCTTTAAATAGTAGCTAAACACTATTTCTGTTATGGTCTTAATAAATTTACACCACTTTTTAACCTAGAAATTAATATATTTATTGATCAAGATTATTTTTTCATTCTTGAGAAAGAATAAATTAGTGTTTCTATAAGGTTAATACAACCATTAAAATAAGATAAAAATGTTGATATAGTAAATGATTTTTATTTTCATTCCAAAAAGGACTCAATAGTTAGTTTTTTCATCCTTTTTGAAATTGGGGGTATAATATTGTTAAATTTATCCTTCAAAACTTCATATATCTAGTTAAATAATTTGTCATTTTTAATAGTAGAAAAAATTCAAATTTTTAGACAATTTGGAAAAATACTACATTCCACCATCACATTACTTTTTAATCAATTTTCTCTTCACCCATCTATTTAGTAAGGGAAAATATATTATAATTATTAACTATTATATTCTTTTATATCCTATGAATCATTCATATAAATATATTAATTTATATGTATGATATCCACACTATTGTATCATCGAATCCATATATAACAGTGTTAATTAAACTACTATAATGCGTGTTTATCATATTTCCCAATATTTTAAACACTATTTATTTTTATATATAACATTGTTCATGATGCATGGTATTTGAGGATGTGATATGTTTTCATACAATCTTATTCTTATTCGATCAATGTGTTTGATTTATAAGTGTTTTGATTAAAAAAATACTATAATATGAATTAATGATTATATTTAAATGTAACTGTTTTTTAGTGTATTCATGAATTTTTAGAGATAATTTTTCAGGGTTGTTCTGGATTATTCAAAATTATTCATTCTTGTAGACGCCGGAAAAGTCCGTTGCTCCCAAACGAAGCTCCGGATGCGGAAAGCGAAGTGATATTTGGAGTCAGATGCACGTTGCGGAGGGCCCGGAGGACTTGCGCGAAATTTCAGAGGCCCGCGCGCAAAGTTGAGTCGCGGCGCGCAATCCTCCCGGGATGCGCGCAATGCGCTGGGCCGGTGCGCTATTTTGCGCGCCCGTGGCCTGCGCGGCTCCCTTGCGTGCCGGGTCCGGATTCCGCGCCCGCGAAGGGAATTCCGCGCCCGAGACCAGATTCCGCGGCCGGGGATGCCTATAAATATAAGGCGACCCCGGCGTTTTGGAGGTTGCCAGAATCCGAAGCGTCGCTCGTTCGCGCAATCCAACCCCTTCCGCGCGCAATGCCGATCTTCAGGTAACCTCCTTTCTTTCGCGCAATAGAGCCTTGGGGTTCGCCTTCGCGTGCAATCCCCTTGGCTCATTTCCTTTGAATAATCCTTAACCCGAAGGCCTTTGCGCGCAAAAGAAGCCTCTTGCGCGCAATTGCCCCCGGGTGTGTGCAATCCAGCCCGATTGCGCGCACCCCCCATTTTCAAAGTGGCCATTCGTTAGAGAATGAGCCGTTGCCCCCGCGAGCTGTCCGAAGCCCGGTGCGCACAATCTCAATCATCCGCGCGCAAAGGGATGGCCCGATTGTGCGCCAGCCCGCCATTTTGCGCGCCGCCCTGCTGTTTTGCGCGCAAGGCTTCCCTTTTGCGCGCAATCCGCCAGGGTCGCCCCCCTTGACCCCCTGAGGGTACCCGCCTGTGTGGCGCCCGATGATCTTCATCCTGGGTGCCCGCACCGTGCGTTGTCTTTCCGTGCGGCCCTCCAGGCTTGCGCGAAGTGACACGGACCCATCGGCGGCAACCAACGTCCAGCATGACGTTAAACTGCACATACGTCCCGCATGACGCTAAACTGCATCCGTCCAACATGACGTTAAACTGCACCACGTCCAAGCTGCACGACGCTAAACTGCCTAGCCCCTATCGTCCGTGCTGCAAGACGTTAAACTGCCAAGCACCTTCGTCCTCAACACACGACGTTAAACTGTACTTCGTCCGGCAAGACGTTAAACCGTCCGCTTCGTCCTTAACACACGACGTTAAACTGTACTTCGTCCGGCAAGACATTAAACCGTCCGCATCACCCGATCCCGTGCCTCGCACGCAGGGTCCCCCCCCGGTTTGGATGTGGCCCCCACCCGCTCGTCTCTGCAGGGATGTCGGGATTGCCCCTCTTTAGGGACGATTTAATGGGAGCGGCTTTTCCCCACGGGGGGTAGGGTATTACAAACCTCTAGTTTCTTGTGGGGGGCTGCACATGTGTATCTCCATTGCGCTCCCCCACTGCCAAAGCCAGTAGAGGGTGTGACTGGGATCGAGGTGTCTCCTACTTTCGGTCCAAGTCCCTTCCAACTGAGTTTTGCCGCATCCGGGCTGCCTCAAGTGCGTAAGTCCTGACAGAATGAACTACGTGGACTTTGATCCCTGTCTTCTAAACAGGGTACATAGGAAACCTCCCTGAGGTTCAAGCCCACCACCTGGTCGTCCCGGTCGTATTCACGTCGGTTCGTCCATCAGTGGACCCCTCCAGGGTTCACGCTTGCGTCGATTCACCTATGAATCCGCCCCTGTGGGAGACTGCCCGTGTGTATCTCCACTGTGCCTCCCCACAGCCCCTTTTTCCATCTCTCCTTTTATCGTCCATCATGACGTGAAACTGTGATCCACCCGGCCGTTCCATCCCCCTCTGTGCGAGGTGGTTCGGTTCAATCCTCCGCCCGGCGGCCTCGACCCCTTCGTGAGTCGGCTTGCCGACGTCCAGCATGACGTTAAACTGTATACCCGAACTACGTTGACTTTGATCCGTGCTAACGCGCGGTACGTAGGAAGCCCCTACGGGGTCCAAGCTCTTCACTCCATCGTCCATCCTGATCCTTACCCGGGCCGCCACATCCCGGTGGGGTAATGCCACTTCTCTCCACTCCACATCATTTGGGAAGCTGCCCATGCGCTGGCCCTAGCGTCGGAGGTTCCCCGCAAGGGGTTCTGTCATCTGATCCACTCTTCGTGTTGATCGGTCTGATGCCGTCCCCGCTGGACGTTAAACTCGCGGCATACCCCGTGTTAAACATGGGAAGCTGAGGAAAACCTCAGGGGACATAGTTCCCCGCACCCAGTACGGGATGCCTCATGCCATCATGCTTTCGAGAAGCCCTATTAAGGACAGAAGACAAACGTGCAGAGCCGTAGTGTTACGACACGCCCCCAGCACCCAGAGCCACCCGGCCTTCTCACCGCAGGTTGCTTCCCCGACCAGACTCCTTGGAGCGTCCGGGCGGAAGCAGCGTAATTAACCGGTGTCCATGAAGATATGGTGCTGGGAACGAGATTCACGAACATTCTTAAATCTATGAGGGAGACCCGGATTAGGCGACGAGTTCCGAGGAGACGTCCAAGGAAGGAGGAGCCGACATCCCATCATCCCGGTTTCGATCAAGGAGCAGACGCCCCTGAATAAGGGACGGATGCCGCCCGCCTTTGGAAAGCGGGACTGCGGGACCACAAGCCGCGCGCCCATCCCCTCGGGTTGACGGGTGCACGCGCGAACGCGTCCTGGCGGAACAGCGTAACCCGACGCACATCCGCACCGAAACATAAAAATGGTGAACCCGACGTAAATCTCTTCTCCTCGATACGAAGACCGATGGCTTTCAGAGGTGTTGGAAGACCGGCATGTTGCCCGGCCAAGCATTCAGTCTTACCCGCCAGGGGCTGGGGAAGGGACATCGGGCACTCCGTCTCGCAACGTCGAGGGCCTGGGTTCCCCCCACGGAAGGTGTCGTGGCGCTAATGGTTGGTTGTCGATTCCTTTTTCCTGTCAGTGTTAATGGGTCCTTCTCCCTGCTTTCAGAAATAAGGTCGCCCGATCCAGTGCCCGATCGCCACCCGCCCACTGGCGCAGGGGTAGGGGAAACACCGATGCGGCTTCTCCGCGCGGTCCCGCCCGTTCCACAGCCGTCCCAGCAGCCGCAATTGCGGGGCGACCACGCCCTCTCTCCCCCTCGGAGGTCATCCAGAGAAGGGTGATCAACACCCTGGTGCGGAGATATGATGAAGAGGGAGTCATCCCCACTAGGGACATGGCTCGCCTAGACCTTGAGGAGGCTGCACCTCGCCACCACCGTCGCCCCCGAGGGCCGCGCAGGGAGGCACCGCTGCCCACCTCAACGTCCAACCGCTTCGGGAGCTTATCCCCAGAGGACCCTGACAGTTCCCTTCCCTATGCGGATGAGGTGGAAGATGCCCGGGATCACCCTATCCGGGATTCGCTCCAGGGATCTATGGTAAGGACTCCCGCCAGGCCACGGCGACACCGCCGCCAGGCCTCTCAAGTCGAAGAGCGGGCTCTCCACCTGCCCGCGCCGCTCATCCCGACTCGTCTGTCCCGACGCCAATGTCGGGCACGAGCGGAGGAGGATGCCCGCCTTGGGACCCTAGAAACAGCGGCCACATTGGCCCAAGCCACTGTTGGCTCTAGTCGCCAGGCCCCTGCGCATCCTGAGCAGGGGAACTTCTATGCCCGACCTGGATCGTGGCCCCGACCGCCCCAAAGGCAGGTTGGGTCGACTCTCCCGGTTGCTGGTACAGGCAGTAGCCACCGTGGACCACCTCGCGGTAGCGCTATTCACCAGCGGGATCTACTCCGTGTGGACGATCCAGGAGGCATGGGTCATCCCACCTTCCGATCCCGGCCCGGAGGCCTGCCCGGAATCATCTCTCCCCGCATCCCCTTTGATATCTGTCCCGGTGCCCCTCGCACCTTGGTTTCCAGTCCTCTTGGCCCCAGCACCAGTGCGGCCGGAGGACGCCAGGACAGAGATCAGCCCTGCCCCGAAGAACCACCCAGGGGCAGGAAAGCAAGGCGTCGACGCCGAGGGAAGAATGTTACGGAATTCCGGACAGAGATCCGACCGGTTCGCTTCTCTGATTCAGAGGCGGAGTACGATTCGGGGACAGAGACCTTTCCCCAATCCCTCCAGTCAAGGGCAGGGGTAGGAATGCGGCACGTCAGCCTCGTGCTCCCCGTGAGCGAGATCAATGTGATCCCCGCTTCTCTCCGAAGGTATATCCGGAGTAACGAGGGCCTGGTAGACCCCCAAGGATCAAGCTTTCGGTTGGTACCGGCCCCTCCGGAAGTGCCTTACGTCTCGATCGGGGAAGCCGAAGACTTTTTCTGGGGACCGACGGTCGAACCACGATCTAGTGCACCCTCGGCGAGCACCGATGCTACGGCAGGATGTTCGCTCGCCGGCCCGTCCTATCGTGATGTGGTAGCCAGGGCACCGCCACCCTCAGAGGGCGGCCCGGGATATGGAGGCCAATCGGCATGTTCGCCGTATTCACCGCCGGCCAGCCCGTCAGCCCGGCGACCCGCCTCGGCACCACTGCCGGTTCCCCGTCCGTTCCCAGCAATTGAAGAGGACCAAGGAGATCTGGGTCCCGAGTTTGAGTCGTGGAGCTTCTGGACCGTCCTTGCAGAGGGCCACTTCCCTGAGAATTTTTGGCCAGTCGCAGGACCGGGCTTTGATGCACCCGAATCGCTCACCCCGGATGAGTTCGAATGCTTCCGCCGAACTCTCCGGGAGACTCGCTCCGGTCTTCACCGCCTACAAATGCCATACCCCGGGAGTCAAGCGCACCTGGAGGATATTGGTGAGCAGTGCCGTCAAATTGACCTGGCCATGCTCCCCGCGGCTCGGCACCCCGGGTCATTTGAGCACCACGAGGCCCTCCAACGACAATGCGTTGAGTGTTTTCAAGTACTCGGCAAAGTTATCGAGGAAGCCACTCCCCACGTGTATATCCGTGGATGGGGGCAGTACGCTGCCCTACGCTTCAGTGCGATTCTCCGACAGCCCGATTCACTGGGCGGCCCTGAGGGTATATCCCCAGGGACGGAGACAGTCAATATGGTTGACCTGTCGGGAGAGGGGAACGACTTGGAACTTCTCGACGGGGGCTTCCCCCCCGAAGACAAGCCGTCGTCAGAGCCATTGGTGAGAGTCACTCGTCATCAGAGGAACCTCCTGGGGCTCCCCGCACCCACTGAAGCACTGACGTTGAGCCGAAACATCAGCAAAGGAAAAGAGCACAGCGAGGCTATAAAGCCCGCCGACCCATCTGCCTCCATGCAGAGGGCAGAGGAGGATCCCGAGAAGGCTACGCTACGTCAGCAGCTCGCCGAACAGAAGAAGCTGGTTGACCAGCTCCTCGCCGAGCGCGCTGCAGAACGGCAGCCTGACTACGGTGATCCTAGGCCAGGACAGCAGGGACTGGAACAACCGCTCCTCGACGAGACTCTCCCGGGCAACCGTGATTACGCTGTGTTCGCCGACAGGAGAGAGGCCATTGCTTATGGCAAGAGGGCGCGGTATGTTTCGCCACACCCTCCCGAGCGGCGTGACTACCTGAGAGACCCCGCTTGGATTCCTCCCGCTGCCCCAAGGGCCGCTCCGGCCGCCATCCCACGAGCTGCCGAGTTCGACGACCCGGTCGACGACCCGATTGAAGGGCCATGGAATACGCTCGTGGTTAGAGATCCTCGCCAGGACTGGAACCCATGTCCGGACGATCCGATGGAGGCACTCATTGCCCGCTTGGAGGCCTTGGAGACTCGGCAGGTGGCGATCCCACCAGACGGCAAGCCCTACCCAGCATGGGTGGATGACATGCCGGCGCCTCCGGGATTCGGGAATCCCACTTTCTCTCCCTTCAACGGGACTGGAGATCCGCCACAGCATTTAGCCCACTTCAACTCGAGGTGCGGGCCCATGTTGGGGACTCTGGCGCAGCAAGAGGCCGCTAAGCTTCGCTGCTTTGTTCAGACACTGGAAGGGCCAGTATTTGTCTGGTACAGCCAGCTCCCCGTCGGGTCGGTAACCAGCTGGGAGGACCTCCGTAGACAGTTCCTCTACCAGTTCAGTTCCACGACCCGGAAGACAAGTATCGCAGACCTCTTCAAGTGCAAGCAGAGGCCTGATGAGCGAGTCGCGGACTTCGTCGCCCGATGGAAGGGTCTCACGTATTCCCTTGACATGCCATTGACTCAGGAGCAGTGGCTGAAAATGTGCGTCGGGAACGTCAAGACCGAGCTGGTCCCTTCCCTGATCACTCAAAATTACCCCGGAGGGTTCAGGGACTTCTCAGACAAAGCTCAACGTCTTGAGGAAGCCCTGCAACAGGCCAGCCAGGCACACCCGCTGCCTCCTATGATTCCTGCAAGGAGAGTCAGCAGGGCTGAGCCCGCTACTATTGCCCAGATAGAGGCCCCCATGCCGTTGGAGCTGCTGCCGGCGAGGCCAGCTCCACAGCCTCACAGGAACCCGCCTCCACGGGCTCAGTTCCCGGCCCAGCAGCGGCAGCCTCAGAACCGGCCGGCCCCTCCGCGTAATGTACCGCCGCAACCCAGGCGAGATAATCAGGGTCCACCTCCTCGGCAGGCCCCTCCAGCCCCTCGTCAAGACCACGCTCCCAGGGGCCCGCGACACCTGACTTACTCATTCCACGAGGATCAGGTCCCCGGTTATTTCCGGAGCGCCCTGGAGCAGAGGATTGTGCGACTGCCTGAGTGTTGGAAGCCAGAGGAGGCACATCTTACGAATAACCGCCGCTACTGCCCCTACCATCGGGCCATGGGGCACACCATCCAGCGGTGCTATGTGTTTAAGGATTGGCTCCAAGACCAGATTAACAACAATGTAATCAGGTTGGGCCCAGCTCCGGCACAAGTGGCGGGCGTGTTCGTGGGATCAGATGACGATAGTGGCAACGAGGACGAATGGCAGCTGGTCTCCGACCGCGGATCCCAGAAGTATAATAACTGGATGGCCCGCAAGACGACCATTCGCGCCCATGGAATCATCCGTGCGCGCTTGAATCAGCCTGAGCCCCCAGAATCTGCGGGTGCTGCTTCGGCATCGTCGTCCCAGCCTGCCTCTTCCAAGAGGAGCAAACGGCGGCAGCGCAGGAAGGAAGAGCGCGCCCCGCCGGTTCCGCCACTATCCCGCACTCTCGGCGATTTCATGCCCCCGGAGATGGGGGTCCCTCCTCGGATCCGCCCGGTGATGGATGATTCGTCCGATGACGGTGTTGGGTACGCTTCGGTTAACACCGTCGAGCTGGTAAATCCCTTTTCGGTTCCTGACGTTGAAGAACACCAGGTGGACCTCCCTAGTGTCCCCGGTCGTCGCCACCGTCTGAAGAACCGCAGCAGCAGGAGTCGCCGGGGCACAGCCGTTGGTACCTCCAGCCAGGCCGTGCACGCCACTGAGACTAGGCAGCAGGCTCAAAACCGAGCACAACGTGCGCCGCCCCCCCATTCGGGGATGACGGATTCGCCTCCGCCGCTGTTTGTGGTGTGGGACCAGGCAGAACCGCCTCAGCCGCGTCGCGACCAGCTCCGCCCTGCCACGAGTCCATCCCGGCCTCCTGACCCCAGTACGGTGACCATTTCCCAGACTGCAGCCACTGAACAGCGAGATGCGCCAAGTACCAGTCGGACGCCGATCCAACCGGCAAGGCCCGTCATGCCGCCAACCGCAGAGCAACCTCCTGCAACCAGGGGCTCGCGCTTGGCCAAAAAGTATGATGTCCTGAAGCACTTGGCCGACATCCCAGCAAGGCTCTCCATCCTTGAGGCTCTGTGCATGTCATCTGAGATGCGCGAGGCACTCGCTGAAGCCCTGAAAATCCCCCTCCAGTTTGAGACAGAGGTTGCGGCTGCAGAGGCCTTTCACGCCAGAACGATCGAGGACGCCGAATGTCAGGCAGTTATCTCGTTCTCTGGTAAGGATGAAGACCCTCCTATACAGGGACATATTCGTCCGCTGTATGTCACTGGCCAGTTCAATGGCCTTGAAGTCCGGCGCTGTCTTGTCGACACGGGGTCCGGGATTAACCTGATTCCAACTCGGACGCTCCGGAGATTGGGGTTGTCTGAGGATGACATGATTCCCTCCGACCTCAGGATCCAGGGGTACGACCGCACCGAGCAAACCTCGGTCGGCAAGATACGTTTGAAGACCCAGTTCGGTGACTTGGTTGCCAACACCGAATTCATGGTAGTCTCTCAGGACACTGCGTACAACGCATTGATGGGCAGGCCATGGCTCCACCTTCACGCGGCGGTTCCCTCGTCATACCACCAATGCCTCAAATACTCCCTTAATGGTCGAGTAGGCGTGCTTCAAGGAGATGCCTCTCCTTTTGCCTCGTGTGAAGCCCGCTATCTGGACGCGGACTATTACAAGAGCAAGGATAAGCAGATCCTGGCAGGTGAGGTTGAGCCTGTCGCTGTTGCAAGTGATCCCTGGGCAAGTCTGGATGACGCTTACGTCCTCCCGATTCACCGGTTGGACGTCGCCATGGTCTCGACCGCCCGCGAGTCTCCTGATGAGATGACCGCGACCGCCCGTGCCAGCACCAGTGGCCCAGCAGGATCTGGTAGCCCCAATGCAGTTTCCAACGCAGTCTCTCCCGTGGACGATCCCTCCCCGAGCGGAGAGGATATGGAAGACGCACCCCCAGCCTTTGAGGAGGGCGTCCCCGCCACGGTCGATGAGTTAATACAGGTGAACCTTGGAAGCGAGGCCGATCCAAGACCCACATTGGTCAGTGCCGCCATGCCCTCTGAGGAGCGACAGCAGTACGTGGACTTTCTCAGGAAGCACCGTGATGTGTTCGCTTGGGGCTATGACGAGATGCCGGGGCTAGATCCTCAGGTAGCCGTCCACCGCCTTGGTCTCCCGGCGAACCATCGCGGGTTCAAGCAGCCTCCCAGGAAGATGCTCCCGTCCCACGGTGCCATGGTTGAGGCCGAAGTTGACAAGCTTATCAAAGCCAACTTCGTGAGGGAAGTTCAGTACCCCAAATGGCTGGCCAACATTGTGCCGGTCCGGAAGAAGAACGTGCAGATCAGAGTCTGCATCGACTTCCGCGATCTCAACCGCCACTGTCCGAAGGATGATTTTCCCTTTCCAGTGACAGAGCTGTTGATTGACGCTACGGCATGGTTCCAAGCCCTCTCCTTCATGGATGGATACTCCGGATATAACCAAATTCGGATGGCCCCGGAGGATGAGGAGTTCACTGCCTTCAGGGCCCCCCAAGGTACCTTTTGCTACCGGGTCATGCCTTTCGGCCTGAAGAATGCAGGTGCCACCTATCAACGGGCGATGCACCGCATATTCAAGCCAATCCTCGGCACACTGGTGGAATACTACGTTGATGACTTGGTGGTCAAATCGCACCAGCGTCAGGACCATCTCAAAGATCTTGAGAAAGTGTTCGGCTTCCTCCGGTCTCGCTGCCTGAAGATGAACCCGTTGAAGTGTGCCTTTGGGGTCACCTCCGGAAAGTTCCTTGGATTTGTGGTAAGATACCGGGGTATTGAGATCGACCCAGAGAAAATCAGGGCGATTAGCCAGATGCCTCCCCCAGGTACCGTCCGGGAACTGCAAGGGTTCCAAGGCCACTTAGCCTATATACGCCTATTCATCGCGAATCTGGCCGGCAAGTGTAAGCCCTTTTCTCGGCTCATGAAGAAAGGTGCCACCTATGTATGGGATAAAGAGTGTCAGACCGCTTTCGAGGAAATCAAGCAGTACCTGCTTCAACCTCCGGTTCTGATGCCGCCTGTATTCGGGAAGCCGCTGGTCCTCTATGTGACCGCCCTGGAACGGTCCCTGGGTGCCCTTCTCGCCCAGAAGAACAACGAGGGGATGGAGAATAGCCTCTATTACCTCAGTCGCATGCTCCTCGATGCGGAAGTTAGGTATTCCCCCATCGAGAAGAGCTGCCAGGCGCTCGTATTTGCCGTACAGAAACTACGGCACTACTTGCAGCACCATGAGGTACAGTTGGTTTCTCGGGTAGACCCGTTGAAATATATCCTGAGCCGACCTATGTTGACTGGCCGTCTAGCGCGGTGGGCTGTGATTCTCCAACAGTTCGACATCAGGTATGTGTCTCAGAAGGCCATCAAAGGGCAAGCATTAGCAGACTTTCTGGAAGCTCACCCGACCTCCGCGGATCAGCCGCTGGATCTAGGCTTTCTTGATGAGACCATTCTCTCGGTTGATCGAGCCGATCCATGCTGGCAGATGCACTTTGACGGTGCCTCCCGGAGCCCCACCGGTTGAAGACTCGATAATCCTAAGCTCAACAGAGTGGGCTTGGGCATCGTCTTCATTACCCCGGAGCGAGCCGTGCTGCCATACTCGTTCCTGTTGTCAGAGGGCTGTACCAACAATGAGGCGGAATACCATGCCCTCATCACCGGCCTCGAGTTGGCTCTCGAGATCGACGTGCCCCATCTGTGCGTGAAAGGGGACTCCGAGCTGGTCGTTAAGCAGATCAACGACGACTATGTTGTCAGGAAGCCGGAACTTGTGCCATTGCTGGAGTGCACCCTCCTTCTGATGGCTCGATTCCCTTCTCGGCCAGAAATTGTCCATATTCCCCGGTCGCAGAACGGTCGAGCAGATGCTTTGGCCAGCCTTGCTGCGTCACTTGCGTAGCCTGAACAGGACAACCTGATCGTCCGCGTGACGCACCGCAGGCTCATCGCTCCCGTTATCCCGGAAGAAGATCGCGGCCCGTTGGTAAGTAATCTCACCACGGTTGCCCCTATGCCCGGAGCCCCGAGTACCCCAGATATGACAGTCGAATCAGCCCCTGATTGGAGGGCGCCTTTGGTTGAGTACCTCCAACATGGCATTCTTCCATCGGATCGGGCCGAGCGCGAGCGAGTTCGACGCCGCGCATCGCAGTTTGTCCTCCAGAGCAGTCCCGGCCTGGAGCAGATCCTCTACAAACGCGGGTTTGATGGTGTTCTCCTCCGTTGCCTTCAGGGAGTTGAGATCCCACGAGTCATGCAAGAGGTTCATGCTGGTTCATGTGGCGCCCACCAAACTGGACCGAAGCTGTCCCACCAGATTCGGAGGTTGGGATACTTCTGGCCCTCCATGATCCATGACTGCATCGAGTATGCCAGGAGGTGCGATATGTGCCAGGTTCATGCGAACTTTGTGCATCGGCCGTCGGAACCTCTCCATACCACTAGGTATTCCTGGCCCTTTGCAGTCTGGGGTATGGACGTTGTGGGACCCTACCCGCCGGCGACAGCTCGCCAGTGCCGGTTCATTCTGACCGCCACAGACTTTTTCTCCAAATGGGAAGAGGCGATTCCGCTCAGAGAGGTCAAATCCTGTTCGATCGCTGACTTCGTGACCTCCAACATCATTCATCGATTTGGAGTGCCTCACGCTATCCTCACGGATAACGGAACCAATTTCCGAGCAGCCGAGTTGAAGAATTTGTACGCCAAGTATAACATTCGCTCGAACCATACATCTCGCTATCATGCGCAGGCGAAAGGACAGATCGAGGTGTTTAACAAAACCCTCTCTAACATTCTGCAAAAGATGGTTGGTCAGAACAAGAAGAGTTGGCCGGACAAGCTCCCCAACGCCCTCTGGGCTTATCGGACGACGACTCGCAATTCCACCCAGATGAACCCTTATTCCCTGGTGTACGGAGCTGAGGCCGTCCTGCCCATCGAGATCCAGTTGTCGTCCTTGCGCACTGCGGTCTATGACCAGCAAGCGCCGGACAGAGTTGCTGAAGCCCGTCTAGTCGAGTTGGAAGCACTGGATGAGAATAGACTTCGCGCTTTGCACAACATGGAGAGGCATCAAAGCAGAATGGCTCGAGCTTTCAATAAGAAGGTTCGCCTCCGCTCCTTCCTGCAGGGTGATCTAGTGCTAGCCCTAAGAGCACCGATGATCCCCGGCAGGAAGCCGCCCAAGTTGGAGCCCAAGTGGGAGGGACCTTTTGTTGTCCACAAGGTCTATCCCAATGGCGCGTACTCCCTAGCGACTATGGATGGTGAGCGTGTCACTCCTCCCACCAACGCTAGGTTCCTCAAGCAGTACTTTGTCTGAGTGTGCCAACGTCCTGCACGACGTTAAACTGCATACGTCCGCGCGGCAAGATGTTAAACTGCCAAGTACCAATCGTCCAAGCTACAAGACATTAAACTGTTCAGCATACGTCCAGCATGACGTTAAACTGCACATTTTTCCAGCATGACGTTAAACTGCACATTCGTCCCGCATGACGCTAAACTGCATACGTCCTGCACGACGTTAAACTGCCTACGTCCAAGCTGCACGACGTTAAACTGCCTAGCATATCGTCCGCGCTGCAAGACGTTAAACTGCCGAGTGTTTCGTCCAACATGACGTTAAACTGTACTACGTCCGAGCTACAAGACGTTAAACTGTTCAGCATTCGTCCTGCATGACGTTAAACTGCCTCTCGAGAACTACGTGCGGCTTGATTCCCATCCTTATGGGATACGTAGGACCGCCTGAACCTTCATGTTTCAGGCCCCGCCCCATCCTTCGGGAATTTCCGTCCCATCTCGGGCCCTTGGCCCAGTTGCCCCCGGGTGTGCGGCGTATGGTGTGAGCGCGGGGCTATGCCCTCATTCATGTCGGTTTGCTCTTCACGCTGTACGCCCCCCCCACGTTTGGGGATGCCTTCTGCTCCTCCCTTCCTTTTTTCTCTCTTTTCGTCCTGCATGACGCTAAACTGCACATTAAGAACTACGTGCGGCTTGATTCCCATCCTTATGGGATACGTAGGACCGCCTGGACATTCATGTTTCAGGCCCAGCCCCATTTCCCGGGAATCTCTATCCCGCGTTGGGCCTCTGGCCCAAGTTCCCCTCCTTTTTGTGCGAGTCGTATCGCATGAGTGGGGGATTATGTCCTCATTCGCGTTGGTCTACTGGCCGCGCCGTACGCCTCCCCCCGTGTGTGGGACCACCTCACACCTCTCGTCGTCCTGCATGACGTTAAACTGCCTCTCAAGAACTACGTATGGCTTGATTCCCATCCTTATGGGATACATAGGACCGCCTGGACGCTTGTGTTTCAGGTCCAGCCCCGTCTCTTGGTTGATCACGGGGATCTGCCCTCTTTTGGTTGCTCTCAGGGTGAGTCCTCTGACCCTTCCCGGTGATCTGTTAACATGTTTTGGGTACTTCGGTCTATGACTCGTAGTGTCAGATTCAATCCCGACGAGTCATGTGTTGCTTTTCAGGCCTCGCGCTTCCTCTTGTTCGAGCCTTCACTCAAAGGGATCCTCGTTAGCGGTTTGGGTACGATGCCTCAGTGCTCTCCTACCGCTCCGGGTCGATTTACCGGCGGGTCTTGGGCCGCAAATCGATATGAATCCTGCGATTGAGCAGTCGATGCTCGTTTGCTTGCCCCGTCATAGGCTGACGCGATCGGATGTTGTGTTGCGAATATGGTCAGCAACGTCCTTGATCGCCATGTCGGCTCTTTCAGGCTCTGAACATTGGTTGCGCAGTCCTCATCACACTCCGCCTTTGTGCGTTGTAGTTGAATCTCGACACTCTCTTCATAATGACCTCCAGTACACCTCTACACGTTAGGCAGACCAACCAGGGTAATGATGTCGTTCGAGGCTCCCATGATCTGAGCACCAAGGATATATGCGGATGTCCTCCCTAAGGGAGATGCGTAGCTGGACCCTCGTCCCCATAAGGAGGAAGGAGTCGCCCGAACAATCGCGTTCTGGGCCCAGTATATCTGGAGGCTAGCATCTCTGCCCCTCGGGTGATGGACATACGCATGCCCCGATCCCAAGACTCTTCTCTTGGAATCGTGCGTGACCGCAGGGCTGGGTATGTTCCCACCTCCGCCGTGTCCGCTGTACCGCAATAAGCGAGTTCCTCCATGGTCCGAACCACACGACCTTAAACTGTGTTGTCTGGTCCTACCACACGACCGTAAACTGTGATCATCTTGGCCGCCCGACGAGAAACGACACTGCATCGTGATGTCCTCCTCAGGGGACACTCATGTTGGGCGCTGGTTAATAACCACGCCATTCATCAATGCCTTACGTGGCTTGATTATTGTGGCGACGCCAGAGATTTCTCAATCACAGGCATGTCGCCGCACAAAGAAAAACCATTCATCTTTAAGGACAAACAAGAAATATCAAATGTCACTCCTTCTGTGTGCGAGGGTCAGACCCGCACTCTTCCCCGCGCTGGTGCCCGATTGTGTTGCGCCGCGCTTCAAGAACTACGTGTGGCTTGATTCCCATCCTTATGGGATACGTAGGAACGCCCGGATGTTTGAAACTTCGGGTCCAGCCCCCCACCTCTTAGAGATTCCCCCTTCTCTGGGGAATCTGCCGCCTTCGGGTCACCCTCAAGGCATGTTCCCCGACCCCTTGTAGTGGTCCACCGGTGTCAAGAGTACTCTGGTTTATTGCCAGGAGGGTCAGGATCCGCTTGGTCAGGTTTCCTCCACTTTTCAGGCTTCGTGGTCCCTTTCATTCGGACCCATCATCCACGCCCTGGGTGGAGCCCCCGTGAACGGTTCAGACACAATGCCTCAGTGCTCTCCCACCGACTCGGGTCGGTACCCCCAATGGCCTCGTGCAGCAAATCGATATGAATCCTGTGATTGAGCGGTCGATGCTCGTTTTCTGCCTCATTCCACCAACGGTTAGTGCGATATTGATGCTGCTTTTCCGCCACGGTCGGCAGTACTCCCATATCGTTACTCTGGTGCCCCCAGTCCTTGAGTGAATGGCCGCATGATTCACATTTTCCACCTCCCATTCTGACCAGGCGAAACCTCGACACTCTTGACACTATCCCTCAGTGCATCTTCGCATACCCAGGGGATATGACCACGATGTGGCATACTTTGAGGTCCTTATGGTCCGAGCTCTAAAGACCATAAACTAAGATCTCTCCTTATGGTCCGAGCTCTAAAGACCTTAAACTAAGATCTCTCCTTATGGTCCGAGCTCTAAAGACCTTAAAATAATATCTCTCCTTATGGTCCGAGCTCTAAAGACCTTAAACTAAGATCTCCCCTTATGGTCCGAGCTCTAAAGACCTTAAACTAAGATCTCCCCTTATGGTCCGAGCTCTAAAGACCTTATACTAAGATCTCTCCTTATGGTCCGAGCTCTAAGACCTTAAACTAAGATCTCCCCTTATGGTCCGAGCTCTAAGACCTTAAACTAAGATCTCCCATAAACGGGATTCTACGTCCTGCATGACGTTAAACTGCACTCTCATAACTACGTGTGGCTTGATCTCCAGCCTGATGGAGTACGTAGGAACGCCCGGGCATCTCAACTCGGGTCCAGCCTCAGGGATCGTTAAGTCCCGCCCCTCCTCGTCGCCGGCCGTCTGGCCTGGCTTCTGGTAGAGTGGTGCAGTTGTGATATTCTCCCCGATTCAGCTCGGGATGCCCCATTGCAATGATGGGAAGTGACGGTTTCCTCGTCAAAGAGGTGCTGTCTGAGAATTGGGGTGATTCACGGCCAGATTAGTGCATCCGCCTAATACGCTTTCCCCACGGTGGCGCAATTCTGAGAGCGTTGGATTCTGTCTGAACAATCGTCACTTCTCCCAACGCTTCGCATGCCCTGTTGATCTGGATTTCCACCCTTGTGTCTGAAGGAACCCCAAAGCGGTATTCATGATGACATGTGGTCCGCCTCCTGCAATATGAATGATGACCTTCGGTCCGTCTATTGCAGTTGTTATGGTCGATCCACTGTCCGCCTACCATCTTGGGCATTTCTTGGAAGGCTGACCGTTGTGGATGTCTGGATTCGGGACACGCGATTCACCCTTTCTCATTTCCCTATGTTCGGATAAAATCTCAATGCCCCTAGCATTGTCCCGCTCGTGTGTTGGAACAAGTTGGGGGGATGATACATTGATTAGGTCTGAGGTCTCCTTTCCTAGGAATGACCACCCTCTTTTCTCCAGCAATCCAGGCCCAACTATGGATGCCTGATGCTTGGTTAACTCTCCCGCAAGACAACGAATTGTGGTTGAGCATGTTAAGCCAAAAGATGCAGATAAAAATATTGATTCATACAAATGGATCAAAGTAGAGAAAGCAAATGTTTTGGGAACGGCAAAACAAAGCCCTTAGGGATTAGCGTGCTGAATGAGTCTTTCTAATGCCGCTACCCTTTGGCTGGTGGCCTCTAGAGCTGCTTCTCGCTCTCTGTGTGCCCTCTCTTCGTCGGCGGTCGCAGCACGCAGTTCGTCGATTCTGGCCTGTGCACGCTCCCGCTCGACCTGAATTGTGACCATCTGTTGGCCCGCCGCCGTCAGCTGTACCTGGGCGTCAACCAGATGGGCTGCTAGTTGCTCCACAAGCTCGGTACACGTTGCGACGAAGGCCTCCTTCTCTGCCGCCTGCCCTTCGAGGCGCCGAACTTCCTGCTCCGCCGCGGGGAGCGCCCGCGTGCTCTCCGACATGTCCCGACTTTTTGTGACGTCGGCACGCCGGCAGATCTCGCGCATCTTTTCGGCCATGAAATCACGGACCGTCAGATGGAGGCGTTGAGCATCAGCTCCCCCAGCACACAGGAAGCGCAGCCAGGTTTGAAGTGATCCCATGCGCCCCAGCCACTCCGATGGGTCTCGCTTGAGGAAGCGCTGGATGCACTTCCACCCCCTACCGCGCGTTATCCGGCTCTCCTCGACCGCCTCCGCATCCGAGTCGTCCATCTCCTCGGGGTCGGCAGGCCGGTAGGCAGGGAAGGCAGCCAGCAGGTCTGCTGCAGCGTCCGCCCCTGGGAGGCCCTCATGAGGGATAGGTTCCCCAACATCTGGGCGACCTTCTTCTCTCTCCCCAGCGGCGCTGACACCCTCGTCAGCCCCCGAACTCTCTCCGACGTCAGCACCGCCGGCGTTCGCAGCCCCCTGATCAGCAGTTGGTGGGGCCGGCTCGGTTTGGGAAGTCTGTTCCGGATCAGGCGGCATGTCCACCACTGGTCCACTCGTAGATGGCCCGGGTTCGGCAACCCGACGAGCCTCCAATGTTGAGATCACTGCGCGGGGCATGCCATGGTTAGTCACGGATCGTCAACGGTAGGCACCAGCAGTAAAGCAAGGAGACTTACGGGAGGTCATAGCGTCATCTTCCGCTATCCCGGCCGCCGCAGGAACAGTTGCAGCAGGGGGCCCTTCCGCGCCTGTCAATTCGATAATGGGTGCCTGGCCCCCGCCTTGTCCTGCTGGCTCCCCTCCTACTCCCGCTGAGGACGCCTGACCAACATCCGTGCGCTCCTGAGAATGATGGAGAAATGGGTTAGGAGCTGCATAAGAGAATGGATGAAGCAGATAGAGTAGGGATAGAAGCGGACCTCGAGGAGCTCGGTGACATCAACATTGTCAGAGCCGGCCACCTCGCCGCTCTCCCGCGGACTCCCCTGATGGGATCTTCCCTCGGAGCCTTCATCCTCCCCCATCTCCTCCTCTTCCTCGGAGTCGTTGCTACTGTCGTCTTCTTCCGGCGGCATCTGTTCTGGAGCGGGCTCTAGACCGAGCATCACCTTCACCAGAAGGGATGGCTCCGCACGCTGACCACGTTGGCGCGCGTAATCGTCCATGGCCGTCAGATACGCATACTGCCGGTTGAAGTCCACCCTGTCGGCAATATGGAGGCGCCCGACCTCTGGCAGATGGATTCCTTCTCTGAGAATCTTTCGCCAGATGGCGTCGGTCCCCAGTGACTGCCGCAGGGTCATCCAGGCCGACCACAGCGCCGGGGAGACTGCATCGTGGGAGGGTTCGAGCAGACGTCTCACCTGCTTCCCGGGCCGCTCTTCGACCACCGCACGTGCCCCCTCTCTGGGCGCTGAGGTCGTGGCGGCAGCTCGCGATGTGCCCGCCGCCGAAGTCCCTGCTCGCGCCGGCTCCGCTGCTTGGCGCGCCTCCGTTCTCCCCCGTGTGGCGGCGCCTCGCCTCCTTCCTTGACGCCCGGTCTCCGCACGGGTAACCTCGAGCCGCCGAACTGGCTTCCGTAGAAGCCCCTCGGGGTACGCGATGGCCCAGTGTTCGGCGTACTCGGTTGCCAAGCCTGCATCAACCCCGGTAGGAGGGAGAGTGATGACGTCGCCGGAGCCGAAAGCGGAAAACATCAGCCACATCTGCCGAAGGACGCAAGGGTTCGTCTCCTCCCGGACAGTAGTGAATACCCTCTTCGGCATCCGTTGAAGGCACCCGAACTGCCTGGCGAACCGGTTTGGCACGTAAGGCTCGCAGATCACCTTCCCGTCGATCCGAGCCACGAGCACCCCGCCCTGCATGTTCAGGAAGTATTCATGCTGCTCCAGCGGACCCTGCCCGTTGTCGATCATCTGGCCGACGGGAGTGGGGAACGGACTGAAGTTGAAATTGGCATGATTGCCAATCCGAATCCTCACGCCCTCCTCACTTAGGGTCATCAGAGCGACCCCCGCGATGTTCAGTAGGGAGGGTCGCAGGCCGTTGCCCGGAGGAATGATGGCATTCGGAAATGTGTACCCACCAAGGTGAGCATCCACCCAGCCGTGGAAGAACTGAAAGGGCCCACAGATCCATCGTGGAGACCCCCCTCGTGAGATGCGTCCCAGGATGGCATACAGCCTAGCCAGCACTGGGACCCCGAGGTTGTATCTTTTGTTGGCGGCCATAGCGCCCGCCACCGCCAGTGTCGTCGGGCGAACGCCCATTCTCGCGTCCCGCACTGGCAGGAGCCACCCACTCAGAAAGGCGGCCAGGAACGCCGCATACCGGACATTTGGGACCCGGGCCTCGATGTCGTGGTACCCCCATGAGCGGTAGTCGCCCGTCTCCAGGACCCGCCAGTACGACCCGTTCCGGCTCCTCTGAGCTGCGGTCGGGCACCGCTTCCCCCTGCCTGGCATCTTGACCGCTGGGTCATGCTCCAAGAACTGGCCGAACCACTCCTTGTAGGATATGTCCTTCTAGAAGTCCTTGACCCCGAGCCGCTCTGTAGCTAGGTCCAGCAGATGCCACTTCAGGATGGGAGTCCGTGACCTGTCACCCCAGGTGTTCCTCGGAGGCAGGAACTCATCATACTGGTAGCCCTCCAGCGGGATACCTCCGATGCAGTGGATGTCCCAGAGACCGATGCCGACCTCCCCATGGTGAAGATGGAAGGTGTTGGTATCCGAGGACCAGCGGTTGAACAGCTCCGGCCCGAGCTCGGACAGCTGGTAGAAGTGGAACTGCGACGTCCACACCGCCTCAAATAGGCCGATGTACCGCAGCTCCTCTGCGAAGTGATCGCAAGTGTGGCGTACCCAGAACGCCCAGGCCCACTCGCTGGTGAAATTTCCCCCAGATCGCAAGTCCCAGTCCTTCAGCCAGCCCTTGGTGTCGTCAGTGACACTCTGGCGATATGTGCTCGAGTAGAGTGCTGGAGAATTCTACGCAGTAGGCTCACCCCCGTCAATGGTTCGCGTCCTCGGGTTCAGGACATAGACGTCCAAGTGCCTGGTCTCCCTGGCAGTATGCCCATTGTTGGTGAAGTTATAGCGGGGAAGCTCGTCCTCCCGAGTCACCCAGGTCCGTGGCGCATCAACCTCGAACCCTGGCACCGGAACCTCATCTAGGATGCCGAAGTTCCAGAGCGGCAGGTTGTCCGACAATGGATATGTCTTCTGGGCCGGCGTCAGCAAGTCGAACAGGGATTGATTGTTGGAAACAATCTCCTTGGCTCCGTAAACCTCCTCGTTCGTCGCCATCTCAGCTCTGCGAGTGGCGGCATCCCCCTCATTTCCTTGATGCGCGGCCATCTCAGAAGTTTCGGGAGTCGTTCGGGTTAAGGGATGAAGCGTGCGGGATCGGACGAGGCTGGTAGAGAAGTTTGAAGGTTGGCGCGCAATCCAAGTGGACGGCGCGCAATTGGGAAGAATGTCGCGCAAAGTTCCGGGTTTTCGTGCAAAGACAGGCGAATTCCGTATGGTTTTGCGCGCCGATCGGGTGAATTTCGCGACCGGAAAAGGCAATTTCGCGCACGAGAGCGTTGAAGCTTATCGCGCGGAAGGCCTGTGTACGGAACACGGGACCCTGGACCCCTATTTATAGACGAGGCCGGGATTCCACGCCGTGCGGAACGCTCGATTGCGCGACCGCAACGGTGAATTGCGCGCCCGGCGCCCCTTTTTGCGCGCCTAAGTCCCGCGCAGCCCAGGACTTCGGCATTCCGGCGTCTCCCTCGGAACCCGATCGTTGCGACCTCTCGCCGATCAGATTCCGAGGGGGGGCTTTTGTAGACGCCGGAAAAGTCCGTTGCTCCCAAACGAAGCTCCGGATGTGGAAAGCGAAGTGATATTTGGAGTCAGAGGCACGTTCCGGAGGGCCCGGAGGACTTGCACGAAATTTCAGAGGCCCGCGCGCAAAGTTGAGTCGCGGCGCGCAATCCTCCCGGGATGCGCGCAATGCGCTGTGCCGGCACGCTATTTTGCGCGCCCGTGGCCGGCGCGGATCCCTTGCGCGCCGGGTCCGGATTCCGCGCCCGCGAAGGGAATTCCGCGCCCGAGACCGGATTCCGCGCCCGGGGTTGCCTATAAATATAAGGCGACCCCCGACGTTTTGGAGGTTGCCAGAATCCGAAGCGTCGCTCGTTCGCGCAATCCAACCCCTTCCGCGCGCAATTCTGATCTTCAGGTAACCTCCTTTCTTTCGCGCAATAGAGCCTTGGGGTTCGCCTTCGCGCGCAATCCCCTTGGCTCATTTCCTTTGAATAATACTTAACCCGAAGGCCTTTGCGCGCAAAAGAAGCCTCTTGCGCGCAATTGCCCCCGGGTGCGCGCAATCCAGCCCGATTGCGCGCACCCCCCATTTTCAAAGTGGCCATTCGTTAGAGAATGAGCCGTTGCCCCCGCGAGCTGTCCGAAGCCCGGTGCGCGCAATCTCAATCATCCGCGTGCAAAGGGCTGGCCCGATTGCGCGCCAGCCCGCCATTTTGCGCGCCGCCCTGCTGTTTTGCGCGCAAGGCTTCCCTTTTGCGCGCAATCCGCCAGGGTCGCCCCCCTTGACCCCCTGAGGGTACCCGCCTGCGTGGCGCCTGATGATCTTCATCCTGGGTGCCCGCACCGTGCGTTGTCTTTCCGTGCGGCCCTCCAGGCTTGCGCGAAGTGACACGGACCCATCGGCGGCAACCAACGTCCAACATGACGTTAAACTGCACATACGTCCCGCATGACGCTAAACTGCATCCGTCCAACATGACGTTAAACTGCACCACGTCCAAGCTGCACGACGCTAAACTGCCTAGCCCCTATCGTCTGTGCTGCAAGACGTTAAACCGCCATGCACCTTCGTCCTCAACACACGACGTTAAACTGTACTTCGTCCGGAAAGACGTTAAACCGTCCGCTTCGTCATTAACACACGACGTTAAACTGTACTTCGTCCGGCAAGACGTTAAACCGTCCACATCACCCGATCTCGTGCCTCGCACGCAGGGTCCCCCCCCGGTTTGGATGTGGCCCCCACCCGCTCGTCTCTGCAGGGATGTCGGGATTGCCCCTCTTTAGGGACGATTTAATGGGAGCGGCTTTTCCCCACGGGGGGTAGGGTATTACAAACCCCTAGTTTCTTGTGGGGGGCTGCACATGTGTATCTCCATTGCGCTCTCCCACTGCCAAAGCCAGTAGAGGGTGTGACTGGGATCGAGATGTCTCCTACTTTCGGTCCAAGTCCCTTCCAACTGAGTTTTGCCGCATCCGGACTGCCTCAAGTGCGTAAGTCCTGACAGAATGAACTACGTGGACTTTGATCCATGTCTTCTAAACAAGGTACGTAGGAAACCTCCCTGAGGTTCAAGCCCACCACCTGGTCTTCCCGGTCGTATTCACGTCGGTTCGTCCATCAGTGGACCCCTCCAGGGTTCACGCTTGCGTCGATTCACCTATGAATCCGCCCCTATGGGAGACTGCCCGTGTGTATCTCCACTGTGCCTCCCCACAGCCCCTTTTTCCATCTCTCCTTTTATCGTCCAGCATGACGTGAAACTGTGATCCACCCATCCGTTCCATCCCCCTCTGTGCGAGGTGGTTCGGTTCAATCCTCCGCCCGGCGGCCTCGACCCCTTCGTGAGTCGGCTTGCCGACGTCCAGCATGACGTTAAACTGTATACCCGAACTACGTTGACTTTGATCCGTGCTAACGCGCGGTACGTAGGAAGCCCCTACGGGTTCCAAGCTCTTCACTCCATCGTCCATCCTGATCCTTACCCAGGCCGCCACATCCCGGTGGGGTCATCCCACTTCTCTCCACTCCACATCATTTGGGAAGCCGCCCATGCGCTGGCCCCAGCGTCGGAGGTTCCCCGCAAGGGGTTCTGTCATCTGATCCACTCTTCGTGTTGATCGGTCCGATGCCGTCCCCGCTGGACGTTAAACTCGCGGCATACGCCATGTTAAACATGGGAAGCTGAGGAAAACCTCAGGGGACACAGTTCCCCGCACCCAGTGCGGGATGCCTCAGGCCATCATGCCTTCGAGAAGCCCTATTAGGGACGGAAGACAAACGTGCAGAGCCGCAGTGTTACGACACGCCCCCAGCACCCAGAGCCACCCGGCCTTCTCACCGCAGGTTGCTGCCCCGACCAGACTCCTTGGAGCGTCCGGGCGGAAGCAGCGTAATTAACCGGTGTCCATGAAGATATGGCGCCAGGAACGAGATTCACGAACATTCATAAATCTATGAGGGAGACCCGGATTAGGCGACGAGTTCCGAGGAGACGTCCAAGGAAGGAGGAGCCGACATCCCAACATCCCGGTTTCGATCAAGGAGCAGACGCCCCTGAATAAAGGACGGATGCCGCCCGCCTTTGGAAAGCGGGACTGCGGGACCACAAGCCGCGCGCACATCCCCTCGGGTTGACGGGTGCACGCGCGAACGCGTCCTGGCGGAACAGCCTAACCCGACACACATCCGCACCGAAACAATTCTGTCACAAACTGAATCAGGTTTCCAATGAAACGGGCCACAATGCTAGCCCATAACAAGGCCTTAAGGGTGTTCCTGATCCCCATGGGCTGGAACATGTGTCTAGGTATCACAAAATGAGAATTGGGAAGAATTTAGCCGAGTTTATAAACATAAAACAACAAAAGAATCCAATACAACGAATCTGGATTTTTCAAACCAATAATTCTTTTACAAAAAATCAGAACTAAAGTACATATTTTAAAATATTTCAACAAGACTAAAAAAAGTTACAAAACAAAAAGGAAACATCCCAAGAACCCTTATGGAAAGGAGAACCGCCCTCAAGCCATCTCCACAAGACTTCACCACCAAGGACCTGCTAGAAACCTGAACCACTGAAACTAATAAAATTGTACCCAACAATGGGAAAAAATAACCAAGTATATATAAACCCAAGGGTGTAAGTAGGGTGTGATCCAATTCCTGGTAGGATACCACAACTAAGAGATTTCATGTGATAAACATTCAAAAATGAAAAGAATTCATGTTTTCAGAAACATGTAATTTTAAGTTACAACTTCTAAAAAATGCTACATAAAAATAATCATTTTTCAAATGGGATAATTTAAATAATAATCACTTTTAAAATTAATTCTAAATATACTAAATATTACATCCAAATATACCATATTATGATGGAAATTATAAAGGACCTAATGAGTACAAGAAATAGGAAATAACCCCCAAGCACTATATCATTGTGGATACCATGTTCATCTTATCTCAGTGAGAATAACCATCAAAAATATTTGTTCTCAAGAATGAGACACTAGAAGAGAACATACCCTAAACATAGTGTTCCCCAATAATCATCATCATACTTTAGTTAGAGTTTCATACGTCAATCTTTCTATGTGAAAATGATGCCAAACCCCATGGATTCACTAGAATACTAGTACACGTCCACCCACCTAGATACCCAGGTGATTACTTTACACTCAAACCAGTTCAACAAGTCAATAAATATACTTTTATCATGAAAATATAATTTTCTTATCACAAATTCTCCAAACAGTGCAAATATAAACCACAGAATTCAGAAAAGTTCACTTTTCATTCAACCTAATTTTGAAATCTGAGTCACACCAAAATAGCCCAGAACATTTTTCACATTTCCTTAATAATTCCACAAATCATTAAAAAAATTATTAACCATTCCAAGAAATTATAAATCACATAAAAACCCACTCAAATATCATATAATACCTCTTTCATCAACAAAATTCATTGTTCACAACACACACACAAAACATCCCACTACCATGTTTTGCAGCTCTCTTTCCATTTTCTAAAACATTTCAGCACTTTTTAAAACATTCAAATAAATATTTAACATCTTAAGTAACCACCTTAACATCAAAAAATCCATATAAGGTTAACACACCGCCAAAACAGTACATATACACTCTTTTAACCACTTTGATTAACCAAACAAAATATTCACACTTTTCATTAAACAAACTCAAGGGGTGTAACCTTGACATGTACACAAAACCAATTTCAACACCCCCATTTAAGACAAAAACCATAAAAATTCCTATCCAAAACTGAGTTTGAATCCATAGATACAATTATAAAACCACATAGAAGTGTTATAAAATAATCTTTAATAATACCACTATATATACCTATGAAAACACACATTTTCATAAAATGCTCTCAAGAAGTATAATAATGTTTTACGCAGCAATCCTATTCAAAAACCATCTTTTTAGGACCAAATGACACTAATAAATTACCTAACCATAATTTTCGGTCCAATAAATATATAGTAAACCAATCCCATAAGTTATAAAATAAACCCATATAACATCCCATGTGTTACACATGGAAAACCCCAATTTCAAGTAAAAAAGAAACAATAAAATTTATCACTTATCCAAATAAATAATAAACAGTTTTCACAACACACCGATCATATAAGGAAAATGAAAATTGATTACATACAACACGTTAAGTCATCAATAATTTTTTACACATGGAACCACCTACCTTTTGAGTCAAAACCCATTTATGTTGGTGTGAAACCTCAACCACACCTCTGCTGCAACACAAGGAAGTGAAAAAACCCCTAACCATAATATTTCACAAACAATACCCAAAATAAAAACCTATGTATGAAGCCTATCTTCTGGAAACTATATAAATTTATGAATGAGGGTGGAAACCCAATGTATAATGATGGATTTGAAGAGAGAAACACTTAACCAAAACAATCTTGAAGAGAACCACCCAAAATCCACACGAATAAGAATTTTAAAATAGATAAAAATATTAAGGACTTCTGATCAAGGATGAGGAGATCATGTTGGGACTAGAATAGAGAATATAAATTAATAAATAGAAGGAGTTATGAAAGGAACAATTTACCACTTCAAATATGAGTTATTTGTGAAATCCAAATAAGTTTCTCCAAAATTTAGGATTCTATTCAGCTCCAAATTGTGGGAGGATATATTGGGGACTCACCAAAGGTAAGTGGGATCCGGTGGGAGTTGGCATAACTGAGAAAACATAAAAATATAATGAGTTATTAATGAATTAAAAATAATTTTTAATGTAGGAAATTGGATTTTGGTTATGCCCATTCCCTTAAATAAATACTAAAAACCACCATGATTATAGATTTCTAAATGGTCCAAATTAATTTTTTAGTGTTAATCGGTTAGGGAATGACAAGTAAGAATTGGAATGGATAAAAAATTTGATAACTTAAGGATTTATAAAGGAATCATTTTTTTTAAATCGGGAATTAGGCTCATGGTTTGGCCCAATTAATGAAAACTCAAACATTCCTCCATAAATGCTTGGGAAACACCCAAAAAAAATCATGAACGGAAATTAAATTAAATTTACCATTACAATATTTCATTTATGTAAAAATTTCTCCCCACCAGGAAAACTTTCCATCCTCGAAAGCCATAGAAAATCCGAATCCACAACCAATCCCAATTGAGAAACCAAGAGGTAATCCCCTTCCAGGATTCACCCTCAAAAGCCAAAACACCTCCAGTGATCAATTAAGGAAATAATGCTCTCAGAAAACAAAAATAAACTTCTTTCATGAAACAATCATGTTTAATTATATTTTATCCCAAAATAAAACTCCACAAACACTATACAAACAGGATTCCATCAATTTACCCAAACGAAAAATGACAACGAACAATGTAACACTTACCTTGATTTAACAAAACCATTAGGCATTTTCCACTACCAACAATTACCCGTGGAAGGTGTAGTTATTTAGATATCTCCAGAAAATTCTTCATACTTCCAATACAATAACAAGGACCAATATGAGTTACTAGTATGGGGAGACACAATTGGGCTCCCCACCATAAGAGATTACTCAAAATTTCCCGAGAGAGAATCAGAACACTAAATGGGGGAGTCCCAAACGGACTCACAGTTCAAGTGGGTAGACTCCCATTATACATTTCCATAATAACACACATGAGACTCATTGTGGGTATCCCCACCACAAGAGCATACCATATTAACAACCTGCATGTGAAGGCACAAAATGACCACAAAATTTAAAAAGAAGGTCCATTCACACAGTTAGTATGCATGGTTTGGGAAACCATTCACTAAGAAAGGGGATAATTATTTTTTCATGGCTTCCATGCACATTCCACTACTAATCATGCACAAACTATGTGATAAACAAAAAGACACCAGAGGTTTGAACCATTCCAATATTTCATAATAAGGATATGACTTTGTACAAGGGTTTAAATGACCCTGGTATTTCCCCTGATTATGAGACAACATATCTCTGAGACCTATGGCTGGTGCTTAATGATTGAAGCATCTTCAGCCTCACAGTTAGGATTTTGGAAACACCATGAACGATAATTCTTCCTTCGGTGCAACCAAAAAACTACACTGTAATCCCCGATAAGTATTCCAATACATAACATATTCCATTCTCACCTTACCCAAACCTAATATTTCACTGGGAAAAGGACTTATATGATGCTACACATCAGAAAATTTTTGTTCGGTTGAGAAACAATAGATATAAATAACACCTATACTCAAAAATTTCTAAAATATAATATATATTAATGTTTTTCCTTTGGAGAAATTCTCCCAACATAACAGAGAATATCAAAAGATTTCATGTCTTTTGCCTTTATGATAAATCGATCAAATGAAACCACAAGGTTCCATTGAACATTACCAATACGACTGATATAAAAAAATCCATGGAAAGGGACCTCATACAACATACCCTAACAAAACATAACTCTAGAAAGTGCCGAAAAAATCCTATCATGAAAATATTTCAAAAAATGGTGGATTTACATGAACTCATGCTTCAATGCAACTATACAGAACCTAGAGGCTCTCTTAGACAACTTCGATCCACTTATCTGCACTAACAACCCCAGACCACTTCCACCTTCGAATAATCATGTATCTTAATAAACTAAGGCCCCTTTCAAACATCCATGTGCACTCCTCTGCTATACAAGGATTATAAAAACCATGAATGGAAATGTTGTTGACTCAATCTATAGTGCTCAACAATAGATTCCTTATATTGATTAACTAGAGGATTTTCCAATGGAGAAAAAATCCAAGCTGCCCTTCAGACTTGAAATAACCCTTAATGGGGCGTACATTACCAAATGATTGAAACTATAGAACCAACCAGGAGGATCCAATGGTCAAGATAGAACACAAACAAAATCCAAACACATGAAGGGAACCACTATAAAGTCATCCCAAAACATTTCTCAGAAGATACCACTAACCGGCCCATCAACACAACATACCGACCAAACACAATCCCAAAACACTATTCAAAAGGAGGTGTTCTTGGACATAAAACACCCCACATCATCAAAATTTTAAAAATCACACAATACACAACATCTAAAACTAGTCATCAAGAAATATTGTTATTACTTTATAATCATCTTTTTAATACAAAACGGTTCAGTGGTTAACGTATCCTCCAATGGTACCCCATGGGTCTCACGCACACATGTTTATGTTATACATCGGGCACCCACCTTATATCGGTCCCAAACATCATCCAGTAATTCTATTAACCATCCATCATCCCATATAACCCCATGCACATGGTCTCTCATGAAAATCCCAAAGGTTATTACAGAAACTCATTCCACTTTTCAAAACCAAAACAATCAACAAATACTTCCTTTTTCTCAAGACCACTAACCACAAAATCAAACCAAAATTACCGCATTAAAAGAACATTTCAGAAAATAAGAATCATTCTAATGGAAAATAACTTTCTTGTTATTCACATCAATTTCAAATCATCTTATCCCATTAAAAAACCTTTCAATAGTTTAGAAAACTCTATTGGAAACACTTTTTGAAAACAAACCATGACATTGTTCATGATGTCATAAGAGTTGCCAACACACCATTTCCCATTCCAATAAAATTCTAAAAATTCAGTAATCCGTTTTTAAAAATCTAAAAAATCCTACATTATAAGATAATCATTTCACAAAAACATTATTCTTCTTAAAACTCAATCAATTTAAAACCAAATTTCCATGATTTCAAAAATAAAGAACACAAAAGAATGAGAGAGAAAACTAGTTTTAGTGGGTGACTTGGACATATGGTTGGAGCCCGTATTACAATCACTTCAACATCACATAGAGTATTATAATACAATATACCTTGCTCAACATGTGTCATATCTCTGCATGTGAATGATTTCATTCTGATAATTTTCATCAAATAGGTTTAACAAGTTCCTATCAACTTGGGAACAAGATCCATTAATTTATTAAAAAAAATTTCCACCCTGATTCACCCCTCCCCTATCATGGTGTCCTAAGGTCCTACAAGAGGAATCAGAGGGTAAAGGTTGCTTTTGTTGAATCTATACCTGGTTTTCAGGGAGAATTCCGTCAATGTCAGGGGAGTACCACTATTCGATGGAAGTAATTTTATGATTTGGATTAATATAATTAGATCTCATATAAGATCCCTTGGAATGGATGTTCTACTTTCCACCATGAATGGTATACATGTTACTCATCCAACAAGGCTAGCTATGACGGACACCGATGGTAATATTCTTGATGCTGATGCTAAAGTGAATAATTTTCTCACCATAGACCTTTCTGATAGTATCTATCTAATGCTAATGAGTTCCACCTTTGTTAAATACATTTGGGATAAACATGAAAATATTTTTTAAAAAGATAGAAAAGTGAATGAGGCCAAACTAAAGTCATAAACAAGAGGTCTTACAATGTAAAGATGCTTCCTAATGAGAATGCAAATCCATTCTTCCATCGAATTACTAAAGTTGTTGGATCAATTAGAGGTCTTGGAGAAGAAATAAAAGGCATTGATATTGTAAAGAAAATCTTGAGAAGACTTCTCCTATGTACAATGCAAAGGTGTCATCCCTTGAAGAAAGTGACATATTTATACTATCTCTTGATGTCCTATTAAGTAGTCTAGTGGCATATGAAATGAGGGCCAAACCAGAAGATTCCATGACTCATGTATGCAAGGAAGTGGCATTCAAAGAAATGGACAAACTGAAAATTTCATAAGATAATGGCGGTGAAGATGAAGAGGAAAAGAAAATTCATTCTCTCATCGCCAAAAGCTGAATAAGGGAAAAGGAAAATTAAAAGGTAAGACACCTCTACCATGTTTTCATTGTAGAAGAGTCAGACACATTTCCTCTCAGTGCCAAAGAAATTTTGATGATGGGGAAAGCGAAGTAGAAGACATTGACAAGCCTCAGAAAAAGATTTTCAAAAAGGAAGACTTCAAATCTGGGAAGAGGATTTAGAGTAAGTGTTTTTCCTATAAAGATGAAGCTTATCATATTGAATTCTATGATGAAGAAGAACCAAAATTTAAAACTGGGATCCATGCTTCCATGATGGCTACTATTGAATAATCAGAAGATACTGGTGAAGAAAATCATATGAAAACTAGTGCAGATCCCGAGATACAACTTAAGGATGTTGTTAGTAAACTCATGATTAAATGTAAGAGATGAAATAAGTGGAAATCAATTTTAGATGAATATACTTAAAATATTGATCTAATTTAAGATGAAATTGAATGACTAGAAGAATTAGTGAATGTAAAGTCTAAATTACATGAAAGCAGTGATGATGTAGTGGATCTAAAGCTGAGAATTGAAGAGTAGGCAATGTTAATCAATGACCGCATCTCTAGACTTGAAATAATGTCCATGAATGTTGAGTGTCTTAAAAAGAATTTGTTACTATTTAGGAGTAAACTTGAAAAAGATTAAATTTCCAAAGAATCAAGGGAGAAAATATAGTTTGTAACATTCTCAGATGCAGAGCTATTAGAGAGAGAAAAATGTGGCTCTAATGGAGTTGAAATGACTTTAAATGATCAATGACCAGCCTGTATAGGAAATAGTGGAATTGGTTATGAGGTAGAATCTCCAAATGCTACAAATAATGGTTACCAAAATAAAGGAATGTTGAAAGTGGGTAATATGGGAAATTCATCTAATGTAATGAAACAAAATCCCCCTATTCAATCTGAATGAAGAAGAAAATTTTATCCTCGAGCCTCATGGACAAAGGAGCACCCATACTGTTATCCTAGAGAAAAAGGTATGATGCGAAATTAATGGGAGTTGACATTTTCTCTCATGAAGTGTCAGTTCTATGACTATTTGGGTCATACCATGTCATATTGCAAAGAAGTAAGGAGCTACTTGAACTAGGAAGATTTGGAAAGTCATCAAAGGAGACTGATTTGATATCCAACATCATATTGAAGAAATTGCTTATATGGTTGATGTTTTAGTTGATATATCCTTGTACCTAAATCTATGTATTGCAGGAAGAATTATGACATGATAAACTCATACAACTCTCAGAAATGAGCATGTTTCACCTTCCTGATGGTATTATTCTCAAAAAGAGTTTTTATCCTTTGGAAGAAGATTATTGGTATGAAGAATAATCTTATGTGGAGTTATGTATTAGAAGTCCCTCAGTATCATATACTCAATCAAACTTATCATATAAATAAATGAAGAATATCGAGAAATCCAATCATGCTGAACTATCCCTCAAAGCTAAAAAGAAAAGCAGCACCTGGATTTTTGATAGTGGATTCTCTTTCCATATAACTGGAAATGCTGGCCTTTTGATGAAATTTAAAAAGAAGGTTGATGGAATAGTGAGGTTTGGTAATTATGGTGCATTGAAGATTAAAGGCGGTGGGAATACTGCTCTCACCAATGGAGATCTAATGAAGACTGATGTTCATTATGTGGATGGTCAATGTCACAATTTCCTTAGTGTGAGTCAACTCTATGATTCAGGGCCCATAGTAATTTTCCATCTAAAATGATGCACTATAAAGGAAAAAATAGGGAATTCTATTATGAAAGGATTAATAAAAGATGGAAACATATATCATGTGATAGCAATGTGAACTCTTTCTATTTTTCTGTTGAAGAAGAATACAATTTGTGGCATCAAAGGCTAGAGAACATTAACCAACAGGACATGGAAAAGATATCCAAGCTAAATATTGTCATAGATGTCCCCATTCTAATGGATGAGCACGAAAATTATTGTGATGCATGCATTCGTGGGAATCTGGTATGTAGTTCATATCAGCCAAAGAAGAAAAAAGAATCTCATCTACTTGTTCTAATTCATACAGATATATGTGGGCTGATAAATGTTGTCGGAACTCATAGAGATTGGTACTTTGTACTTTTAATTGACAATTATAGTAGAATTGAATGTGTTATGGTCATTCAAAAGAAACAAAAAGTTCTTGACTGCATGAAAAAATATCGGTGAATTGCTGAGAATGATACTGGTAAAACAATCAAAGTGTCGCAATCTGAAAATGGAGGGGAATAAATGTCCATTGAGTTTGAGAATTTCCTAGAAAAACATGGAATAAAATATGAGGTAGCTTCTATGAGAACCCCACATCAAAATGGAGTTTTTCAATGCCAAAATCGACAGGTCAACAATATGGCCAGGACTATGCTGATTGAGAGAGGTATCTTTCACCATTATTGGAAGTAAGCTTTTCAAGCTGTGGTGCACATTCAAAATTGAATAGGGCTTTAAATGGAGAAATGAATACACCATATGGATTATTTCATGTAATTAAGCCCTCGTTAAAATAATTTCGTGTTTTCAGAAGAAAATTTTTCATCTGGAATAAAGATGGAAATCATGTGATGATTGGTGACAATGCTGATGATGGATTTTTTCTTGGGTATC
This sequence comes from Viscum album, assembly GCA_963277665.1. NCBI lineage: Eukaryota > Viridiplantae > Streptophyta > Magnoliopsida > Santalales > Viscaceae > Viscum > Viscum album. Next base: position 512,339,957 of record OY728165.1, read on the forward strand.
CCCTGAATAGAAAAGCCTACAAGTGTTTCAACAAGTGATTAGGAAGGATAATAGAAAGTAGTGATGTTAATATAATTGAAGAGAAAACCAAAAATTCTTCAAGTACATCATATACTGATGAGATAGAAAGTGAGGAAGAATGTTAACGTGGAGAAAATACAAATATAGAAATATATGAAGCTATACAAAATACTCAGCATTCACATCATGTTGTTGAATCAGAAGAAGAATATGATGAAGAAATTGTGGATGGAGAGAATGGACCTGAATCGCATAGGAGAAATTGTAGAGCTGAGATTTATCCATCTAACATAATTGGGGACAATAGTGCACCCACACAAACATGGATGATGAAGAATAACATGAAATCTAAATTTCTATCAGTTTTGGAGCCATCTTCATTTTAAGAAGATGCAAAGGATGAATCATGGGTGACTGAAATGAAAGAAGAGTTAGATTTGATTGACAAGAATCAGACATGGGATATTTTCCTGAGTCCTAAAGATCACAATTTTATTGGTAAAAAAGTGATCTTTATGAACAAGTTTTATGAGAATGGAATTGTTATAAAAAACAAGGCATGACTGCTATGTAAAAGATACTCCCAGATTGAAGTCGTTGATGTTGAAGAAACCTTTTCTCCAGTGGCTAGACTAGGGTCAATCAAGATTTTCCTTGCCATGGAACTCCAAAAGGATATAAATTATATCAAATGAATGTAAAGATATCATTCTTGAATGGTGATTTAGAAGAGGAAATATACCTTGAATAAATTGTGGATTATGTTCTCAGTACTGATGAAACAACGGTCTACAAACTGAAGAAAGCTCTATATGGTTTGATGCAGGCACAACGAGTATGGTATTCCTATATGGACTCGTATGTCAAGAAGTTCGAATTCAAAAGGGGATTTGTAGATCACAATATATTTGTGAAGAATTATCCAAAAGATCAATTCATGGTTCTTGTCTACATTGATGATATCATATTTTGTGGCAGAAGGCAGAAATCAGTGGATGAATTTTCCAATCACATGAAATCATGATTTGAAATGTCTATGATTGTGGAGATCACATTTTTAATGGGGATGCAGGTGATTCAAAAGAAGGATTACACTTTAATTTCTCAGGAAAAGTATGCAAGAGATATACCGAAGAAGTTTAATATCAATGACTCTAAATCGATTTTAACACCAATTACAGTTGGAACTAAACCTGGAAAGAATGATGATGGGTCCTCTGTAGATCATCCCATGTACAAGAGAATCATTGGGATACTATTGTACCTGAAAACAACACAACTAGATATTGTCTTTTCCACAAGTCATGTAGCCCATGTTCAAAGTAATCCATAGGAGGAACACATGGCAGCAGAAAAAAGAATCGTGACGTATATTCAAGGTACTCACAATTGTGGCTTATATTTGCTACAGGAAGGAACAGTGAATTATCAGCTCTTTATGATGCTGACTTGGATGATGATGTTGTGGACAGAAATTCCACTAGTGGTGGAACATTATATATTGGGAATAAATGTGTTGGCTGGTTGAGAAAGAAACACGAATGTACTTCTCTTAGTAATACTGAAGATGAGTATATATCGGCCACAAAGGCAAGAACTCAACTACTATGGATGAAGAAAAAATTAAAAAATATTGGTGATGTGGTGAAGCAACCAATGGTGATTTACTATGACAACAAGAGTGAAAGTGATCTTACCAAGCATACGGTTCATAATTCTCGTACAAAACATATTGAAATTCGACATCACTTTATCTAAGATAATGTTAAACAAGGCATGATTAGAATGTATCATGTTGGAACTGGTGATCAAGTGGCTAATATCCTGACGAAGCCACTTCCAATGGCTGTATTTGTGATGTATCGGTTGAACCTCATTGTTCAGCCACCACACAGTGCATAAGGAGGTTACTGAAATCCCTTCTCTATAGTTATGTTAACTGTTTTTATGTTTTTTGTGGATGTGATGTAGGTTTGTGGGGGAGATACGATCCAGGGAGAGTGTGGTTCGAGATGAAAAAGGAACAATTACCAGTCTTTTGTTTATTGTCAATGGGGTAGAAAGGAATAAATTCTAGCATGTTCAGGCATGTAATGCTTCTATGACAATGTAAGAGAATTTCATGGGCGTCATCGAGAGTTCCAAAACACGGGAACACAATTCAATCATTATCTCTTGTTTTCTACACTGAGTCTTTCTCACATAGACATAGAGTGTTGGATGAGTTGAATATTGATTTTTTGTGTGCATGTGGATGGTGACCTATTGAATTTATTATCTTATTTCCAAAAAACCCAAATGGGGAGATTGTTCGAACCGTGGTTGTCTATGCATGAATTGGATAATGGTTTTTGTTTGTTGTCAATCCTAAGAGGATGTTCAAGTTGTGTGCTAGAAATGTACTCATACAGGTCAAATAGCTAACATCATCAAAGATGGAACTATTTTTTAGTGTTTTCCAAATTTTTGGACCAATAATTTGAAAAAATGGGAAAACTATGTTTTTTGGTAAAGGGGCTTGCACACCACACATGTGTCGCGCAAGTGACATGCATGCCGAGAAAGGACTTATGCGCCAGTGCCTATGAGGATGGTAATGTTGTGTGCCCTATGATATTTAGGATCATAACCTTAAAATATGGAAATGGAAAGAGGGTCATGGAAGTATTGGTATGGTCGTGCAAGTGGGTAGTGCGACAAATGCTAGGGCGGTTGGAGTTGTGCCCCAGAACATGCACGCTGACAGGAGGATTGTGCACCACTGTGTAGGGTGTCCTTTTTGCCTATAAATAGAAGCCCACCCCTTGTCATTTGAAACGAATTTTGAGAGTTTGATAAATTTGGTGCTCCAATCGCACCGGTGTAGTGGTCATGCATGTGGTTCTAGTTCGCGCATGTATATGCTGCGCGACAGTTGTTTCCAGCACGTCAAAACCGGTTTGGGTGAAAAGGAATGTGAGTCGCCCAAGTTTTATGTTTTAGAAGTGAGTTTCACACAAGTGGTTGAGGTAGACATGAGTGCCAGTTATAACTTCTGCGCTGTCTTTGAAACTTGCACAACATCCTGGAGAAGCACGTCATGTGTTGTTGAAGTACGCCCGTATTTTTGAAGCTGCACGAAAGCTGGAAGATTTCCTGATACCTTCCGTGCCATGTAAGATAAGTCTACTAGTGAGAGTTGGACATTAACAAAGCATCTATATTGAACAGAGGATGAGTTGTTTTGCAATGATGAAGAGACCTTCATGTCTATAAACTGAGTGGGACATCACTAAAGGCAGTGAGCTAGGGGAGTCAGTGGGAGTGACATGAGGGATGTAGTGAGCTATCCCTAAACCTTGTAAAGGCAGTGAGCCTAAGATAGAGTGACTATCCCCAAACCGTTGTAATCCACAACTAGTGAAGAATAGTTGAATTATGTACGACTGAAAACATGTCTGCATATGTTCCTTGGACATAACCCTTAGTGGTTAACCAAGTAAAAAGTGATGTTTCATCCCTCTAGATGTGAATATTATCTTTCTGATCATTTTCATCATAAAGCTTTAACATGTTCCTACCAACATGGGAACACGCTCTATCTCTTTAAAAGAAAAATTTCCCACCCTGGTTCACCCCTCCCCTCTCAGGGTGTCCGGGCATCCTAAAACCTTATTATTTCTACATATATTCCATACCCATTATGATATTATATCATATAATAACAATAAATGATGACTTACAGTTTATTAATATTGATATATATTAACAATTAAAAATATTAAAATGTATTGTACCAAAAAATGTCTGAACATGTTTCTATGAGATATTTAACATAATATTTCTTTTAGAAAACGGTTATATATTTAGATTACAACATTCACTAAAGCCTTTGCTTTAAATAGTAGCTAAACACTAATTCTGTTATGGTCTTAATAAATTTACACCACTTTTTAACCTAGAAATTAATATATTTATTGATCAAGATTATTTTTTCATTCTTGAGAAAGAATAAATTAGTGTTTCAATAAGGTTAATACAACCATTAAAATAAGATAAAAATGTTGATATAGTAAATGATTTTTATTTTCATTCCAAAAAGGACTCAATAGTTAGTTTTTTCATCCTTTTTGAAATTGGGGGTATAATATTGTTAAATTTATCCTTCAAAACTTCAGATATCTAGTTAAATAATTTGTCATTTTTAATAGTAGCAAAAATTCAAATTTTTAGACGATTTGGAAAAATACTACATTCCACCATCACATTACTTTTTAATCAATTTTCTCTTCACCCATCTATTTAGTAAGGGAAAATATATTATAATTATTAACTATTATATTCTTTTATATCCTATGAATCATTCATATAAATATATTAATTTATATGTATGATATCCACACTATTGTATCATCGAATCCATATATAACAGTGTTAATTAAACTACTATAATGCTTGTTTATCATATTTCCCAATATTTTAAACACTGTTTATTTTTATATAAAACATTGTTCATGATGCATGGTATTTGAGGATGTGATATGTTTTCATACTATCTTATTCTTATTCGATCAATGTGTTTGATTTATAAGTTTTTTGATTAAAAAAATACTAAAATATGAATTAATGATTATATTTAAATGTAACTGTTTTTTAGTGTATTCATGATATTTTAGAGATAATTTTTTATGGTTGTTCTGGATTATTCAAAAATATTCATTCTGTCACAAACTGAATCAGGTTTCCAATGAAACGAGCCACAATGCTAGCCCATAACAAGGCCTGAAGGGTGTTCCTGATCCACATGGGCTGGAACATGTGTCTAGGTATCACAAAATTAGAATTGGGAAGAATTTAGCCGACTTTATAAACATAAAACAACAAAAGAATCCAATACAACGAATCTGGATTTTTCAAACCAATAAATCTTTTACAAAAAATCAGAACTAAAGTACATATTTTAAAATATTTCAACAAGGCTAAAAAAAGTTACAAAACAAAAAAGAAACATCCCAAGAACCCTTATGGCAAGGAGCACCGCCCTCAAGCCATCTCCACAAGACTTCACCACCAAGGACCTGCTAGAAACCTGAACCACTGAAACTAATAAAATTGTACCCAACATTGGGAAAAAATAACCAAGTGTATATAAACCCAAGGGTGTAAGTAGGGTGTGATCCAATTCCTGGTAGGATACCAAAACAAAGAGATTGCATGTGAAAAACATTCAAAAATGAATAGAATGCATGTTTTCAGAAACATGTAATTTTAACTTACAACTTCTAAAAAATGCTACTTAAAAATAATCATTTTTCAAATGGGATAATTTAAATAATAATCACTTTTAAAATTAATTATAAATATACTTAATATTACATCCAAATATACCATATTATGATGGAAATTATAATGGTCCTAATGAGTACAAGAAATAGGAAATAACCCCCAGGCACTATATCGTTGTGGATACCATGTTCATCTTATCTTAGTGAGAATAACCATCAAAAATATTTGTTCTCAAGAATGAGCCACTAGAAGAGAACATACCCTTAACATAGTGTTCCCCAATAATCATCATCATAGTTTAGTTAGAGTTTCATACGTCAATCTTTCTATGTGAAAATGATGCCAAACCCCATGGATTCACTAGCATACTAGTACACGTCCACCCACCTAGATACCCAGGTGATTACTTTATGCTCAAACCAGTTCAACAAGTCAATAAATATACTTTTATCATGAAAATATAATTTTCTTATCACAAATTCACCAAACAGTGAAAATATAAACCACAGAATTCAGAAAAGTCCACTTTTCATTCAAACTTATTTTGAAATCTGAGTCACACCAAAATAGCCCAGAACATTTTTCACAATTACATAATAATTCCACAAATCATTAAAAAAATTATTAACCATTCCAAGAAATTATAAATCACATAAAAACCCACTCAAATATCATATAATACCTCTTTCATCAACAAAATTCATTGTTCACAACACACACAAAACATCCCACTACCATGTTTTGCAGCTCTCTTTCCATTTTCTAAAACATTTCATCACTTTTTAAAACATTCAAATAAATATTTAACATCTTAAGTAACCACCTTAACATTAAAAAATCCATATAAGGTTAACACAATGAAGGAAATGGGATTTTGGTTATACCCATTCCCTTAAATAAATACTAAAAACCACCATGATTATAGATTTCTAAATGGTCCAAATTAATTTTTTAGTGTTAATCGGTTAGGGAATGACAAGTAAGAATTGGAATGGATAAAAAAATTGATAACTTAAGGATTTATAAAGGCATCATTTTCTTTTTAAATCAGGAATTAGGCTCATGGTTTGGCCCAATTAATTAAAACTCACACATTCCTCCATAAAAGCTTGGGAAACACCCAAAACAAATCATGAACGGAAATTAAATTAAATTTACCATTACAATATTCCATTTATGTAAAAATTTCTCCCCACCAGGAAAAATTTCCATCCTCGAAAGCCATAGAAAATCCAAAACCACAACCAATCCCAATTGAGAAACCAAGAGGTAATCCCCTTCCAGGATTCACCCTCAAAAGCCAAAACACCTCTAGTGATCAATTAAGGAAATAATGCTCTCATAAAACAAAAATACACTGCTTTCCTGAAACAATCATGTTTAATTATATTTTATCCAAAAATAAAACTCCACAAACACTATACAAACAGAATTCCATCAATTTACCCAAACGAAAAACGACAACGAACAATGTAACACTTACCTTGATTTAACAAAACCCTTAGGCATTTTCCACTCCCAAAAATTACCCGTGGAAGGTGTAGTTATTTAGATATCTCCAGAAAATTCTTCCTACTTCCAATAAAATAACAAGGACCAATATGAGTTACTAATATGGGGAGACACAATTGGGCTCCCCACCATAAGAGATTACTCAAAATTTCCCGAGATAGAATCAGAACACTAAATGGGGGAGTCCCAAACGGACTCACAGTTCAAGGGGGTAGACTCCCATTATAAATTTCCAAAATAACATACATGAGACTCATTGTGGGTATCCCCACCACAAGAGCATACCATATTAACAACCTGCATGTGAAGGCACAAAATGACCACAAAATTTAAAAAGAAGGTCCATTCACACTGTTAGTATGCATGGTTTGGGAAACCATGCACTAAGCAAGGGGATAATTATTTTTTCATGGCTTCCATGAACATTCCACTACTAATCATGCACAAACTATGTGATAAACAATAAAGACACTAGAGGTTTGAACTATTCCAATATTTCATAATAAGGATATAACTTTGTACAAGGGATTAAATGACTCTGGTATTTCCCCTGATTATGACACAACATATCTCTAAGACCTATGGCTGGTGCTTAATTATTGAAGCATCTTCAGCCTCACAGTTAGGATTTTGGAAACCCCATGAACGATAATTCTTCCTTCGGTGCAACCAAAAACTACACTGTAATCCCCGATAAGTATTCCAATACATAACATATTCCATTCTCACATTACCCAAACCTAATATTTCACTAGGAAAATGACTTATATGATGCTACACATCAGAAACGTTTTGTTCGGTTGAGAAACAATATATATAAATAACACCTATACTCAAAATTTTCTAAAATATAATATATATTTATGTTTTTCCTTTGGAGAAATTCTCCCAACATAATAGAGAAAATCAAAAGATTTAATGTCTTTCACCTATATGATAAATCGATCAAATGAAACCACAAGGTGCCATTGAACATTACCAATACAACTGATATAAAAAAATCCTTGGAAAGGGACCTCATACAACATACCCTAAAAAAACATTACTCCAGAAAGTGCCGAAAAAATCCTATCATGAAAATATTTCAAAAAATGGTGGATTTACATGAACTCATGCTTCAATGCAACTATACAGAACCTAGAGGCTCTCTTACACAACTTCGATCCACTTATCTGCACTAACAACCCCAGACCACTTCCACCATCGAATAATCATGTATCTTAATAGACTAAGGCCCCTTTCAAACATCCACGTGCACTCCTCTCCTATACAAGGATTATAAAAACCATGAACGGAAATGTTGTTTACTCAATCTATAGTGCTCAACAATAGATTCCTTATATTGATTAACTAGAGGATTTTCCAATGGAGAAAAAATCCAGGCTGCCCTTCAGTCTTGAAATAACCCTTAATGGGGCGTACATTACCAAATGATTGAAACTATAGAACCAACCAGGAGGATCCAATGGTCAAGATAGAACACAAACCAAATCCCAACACATGAAGGGAACCACTGTAAAGTCATCCCAAAACATTTCTCATAAGATACCACTAACCGGCCCATCAACACAACATACCGACCAAACAAAATCCCAAAACACTATTCAAAAGGAGGTGTTCTTGGACATAAAACATCCAACATCATCAAAATTTTAAAAATCACACAATACACACCATCTAAAACTAGTCCTCAAGAAATATTGTTATTATTTTATAATCATCTTCTTAATACAAAACGGTTCAGTGGTTAACGTATCCTCCAATGGTACCCCATGGGTCTCACGCACACATGTTTCTGTTATACATCGGGCACCCACCTTATATCGGTCCCAAACATCATCCAGTCATTCTATTAACCATCCATCATCCCATATAACCCCATGCACATGGTATCTCATGAAAATCCCAAAGGTTATTACAAAAACTCATTCCACTTTTCAAAACCAAAACAGTCAACAAATACTTCCTTTTTCTCAAGACCACTAACCACAAAATCAAACCCAAATTACCGCATTAAAAGAACATTTCAGAAAGTAAGAATCATTCTAATGGAAACTAACTTTCTTGTTATTCACATCAATTTCAAATTATCTCATCCCATTAAAAAACCTTTCAATAGTTTAGAAAACTCTATTGGAAACACTTTTTGAAAACAAACCATGACATTGTTCATGATGTCATAAGAGGTGCCAACACACCATTTCCCATTCCAATAAAATTATAAAAATTCAGTACTCCGTTTTTAAAAATCTAAAAATTCCTACTTTATAAGATAATCATTTCACAAAAACATTATTCTTCTTAAAACTCAATCAATTTAAAACCAAATTTCCATGATTTCAAAAATAAAGAACACAAAACAATGAGAGAGAAAACGAGTTTTAGTGGGTGACTTGGACATATGGTTGGAGCCCGTATTACAATCACATCAACATCACATAGAGTATTATAATAAAATATACCTCGCTCATCATGGGTTACCAGACCCTATGAGCTCACTAAGACCATTAACCCAACTCCATTTTCATTTCCATCAATCATCATAAATCTGAGAAAACCAAAGGATGTAGAGAAGTCTCAGCTTCCCATGGTGACAAGAATTCTATCATGAGTTGTGGTGATCATCCACACTACTCCTATCCAGAATGTAATGTCCCAAAAATCCTAACACCAGACTACCCTGACTATTCCCAAATTATATGACGCAATGATAGTGAACTAGCTCTGATACCATTATATCACAAACAAATCTGGTCGCCACTAAAATTTGCACCACACCTAGCCCATGACAAGGACCTAACGGAGTTTCTATTCCCCACAGGCTGGTACAGGTTATTGGGTATCATAAAATGAGAATTGGGAATGATTTACCTGAGTTTATAATCATAAAACAACAAATGATTCCAATAAAACGAATCTGGATTTTTCAATGAAAAAAATCATTTACAAAAACTCAAAACGAAATTAAATATTTTAAAATTACTAAAAAAGACTATAACAATGTTACAACCCAAAAAGGATACTTCCAAAAAACCCTCATTGAAAGGGGGACTTCCCTCAAGCCATCTACACAAGACTTCACCACCATGGACCTTCTTGAAACCTAAACCACTGAAACTAAAAAAATTGAACCTAACCTAGGACAACAAAAATAACCGCGTCAACATACACCCAATTGATTCAGTAGGGTGTCAGCTAATCCATCGTAGGATACCACCAAAAATAAATTATATGAGATAAACATTCAAAGATGAAAATCATTCATGTTTTCAAAAACATGTAATTTCTAGTTACAATTTCTAAAAGATGCATCTTTAAAAAATCTATTTCTATGTGGGATAATTTAAATAATCCAATAATTGAAAATATATTCCAAATCAATTGAATTTTATAACCAAATATACCGTATTCCAACGGTAAGTATAAAATATCTAATGATCACAAGAAATTGGATATATCCCCTTCGAACTAGCTCGTTGTCGGTCCCAGGTACCTCGTATCATAGTGAGAGTAACCATCACAAATTTCGGTTCTCGTGCATGAGAAACTAGTAGATAACAAACCCATAATGTATTTGCCCCCAATCATCATCATAGTTCATATAGAGTTGTAATCACCAATATTTATAAGTGAAACTGAGGCCAAACACCCCGGATTCACTAGCAGACTAGTACAAGTCCACCGACCTAGATACCTGAGTTTTTTTCTTTGTACTCAAACAAGTTAAATAAGAAAATAAATATACATTTCAAAGGAAAATATCATTTCCATATCAAACATTCTTAAACAATCCCACATGTATACCAAAAAAGTCAAAAAAAATCACATTTCATTCAAATTGATATTGAAATCCGACTCACACCAAAATAACCCACAACACTATTCATATTATTTAACAATTCCACAAATCCTATATAAATTTTTTATAAAAAATTATAAGAAATTATAACTCACATAACAACCCACTAAAATATCATATAATACCTTTCATAAACAAAATTTATTTTTCACAACAAACACACACAAAATAGCCCACAACCAAGTTTTGTAGCTCTCGTTCAATTTTCTAAAACATTTCAGCATATTATAAAACATCCAAAAAAAATATTTATCATCTTAAATAACCCCCTTACCTTTAAAATACTGATACTATGTAATCAAACCCCACAAAAATGTACATATACACCCTTTTAACTACATTTATTTACCAAACAAAACATTCAAAATTTTCATAAAAAAACTCATGGGGTGTAATAATGTCTTGTACAGAAAACCCATTTGAAAACCCCCATTTAAGACCAAAACATTACCAATTTCTATCCAAAATAGAATTTTATGCACTTGGTATATTTATAAAACAACATTCAATTGTTATTAAATAACATTGAATAATAAAACAAAACATTCAAATGGAAACAAACATATTCATAAAATGATCTCATGAAGATTAAAAATGTTTTACACATCTATCCTGTTCAAAAACCTTATTTTTAGGACCACATGCCACTAATAAATTACATAAAAATAATTTTTAGGCCAAATAAATATGTATTAATGAAATCCCATAAGATATAAAATAATCCCAAATAATACCCCCTGAGTTACACATGAAAACACCTAATTTCACGTTAAAAAGAAACTTTAAAATTTAACACTTAACCAAATCAATCATAAATAGTTCTCACACCACACAGAACATATGAGGAATATGAATAATTTGTAAATACATAAACCTAACTCATCAATAATTGGTTACACATGGAACCACATACCTTTCAGGTCAAACCCTTGAATCTTGGTGTGAAACCTCACCGACACCTCTACAGCACCACAAGGAAAAGAAAACGAACCCTAAACCATATGATTTCACAAAAAATACCCCAAATAAAACCCTATGTATGAAACATAACCTATGAACCCTCTATAATATTATTAAATTGGGAGGAAAACCTAATGAGGAGGAAGGAATTGAATAGAGAAACTTTTACCCAAAACAATCATCAAGAAAATGACCCAAAATCTACTACAATCTGAATTTTAAAATAGCTAAATATTTAAGGGAGTTTCAATCAAGTATTAGGATATCATGTTAGAACTGGAAAAGTGGAAATATAGTATAAGTAATTATGAACTAGAATGTGGGAAATAGATTAAAAATAGAAGGAATTATGTACGGATCTATTTAACTCTTCAAATCTATCTAATTTGTGAAATCCAGTGATATTTCTCCCAATTTCATGATTCTATTAAACTCCAAATTGGGGGAGGGGAGATTGGGGGAACACCCCTAGTAATTAGGCTCTAGTGGAAGATGGAATCACCAAGAAATATAAAAAATATAATGAGTTATTAAAGAAGTAAAAATTATTTTTTATGTAGGAAATGGTCATTTGGGAAGGCCTAATCGCTTAAATAAAAACCAAAATACACTATGAATATATTTTTCTAAATTGTCTAAATTAATGTTTTGGTGTTCATAGGTCAGGGGTAGATAATTTGAAATTTAAATGGATAAAAAAATTTGAAAATTAAGGAGTTATAATGTAATCAATTTTTTTAAATCTCGAAATGGGCCCATGGTTTGGAACAATTAATGAAAAATCAACCATTCCTCCATAAAAGCTTGGGAAACCCCATAAACAATGAATGAATGGAAATTAAATGAAATTTTCCATTACAATATGTTATGTGCGTGACAAATTAAAAATTGGTTTTTCATATATTATGTGTGTGGGTTGCGGTAGATATTTGAGACTCCAATAAATAGTATTTTTCCGATATTAGTTGTTCGTGGATGGGTCATTCATGATGGTTCTTATTGAATAAAAAAATAACTTGTGGTAAATTTTGATGAAAATGTTAATATTATTTCTGAGTTGTAATGGAGGTTTGGGGAGGATTGTTCATGATGAATGAATTTACGGAATTGATCATAAAGTAGGATCATGATGAATAGTATGTGATGAATGGTGGTAGTTATAGTCATCAGGATATATTTTTTTATTGAGCACTAAGATCTAATATGATGGGACATTATCGAAGGGTTTAACTGTATTATTTATTAAGAATTTTTTATTGAAATGTTACCATAATAAAATAAAAGATCATTTCATATTGTATCTCAAATATGATACTGAATATCTGATTTTGTTTTGAAAATATGGGATGTATGGATTCTCAAATTGCATGGATATTTCATAATGTAGATCAGTTTATATTATATGTATATTTTTTACTTTTTATCATCGTTGATATTATTTTTCGGTAAGGATGTGAGATGATTGTTTCCCATGATGGGACATATTAATTGAATGGAAGTGATTTTGATGTAGTTCAATCACACATCATATTTCATTAAGAATGATTTTTATTGGAAATTGAATAAAACTAATATGATATATAGGATTATTGTAAACACTATAGAACAATCTAAGGAACTATATTCCAGATATCCTGATTCTAATAAATGATTATATCCTTTATATTATTAGGGATAGTATAATTTAAAAAAATTAGTATATAGTAATATAAATCAGTGCATACAAGTTGAGTCAGTGGATGTGATTTGAGGGAGATATTATGATTATCCCAAAACTAAATTATAATGGATGTGTTCCTAATACAGATTGACTATGGACTAGGGAATCATAGGGGTTTATGTTACTATAGTATCTATTTTACACATTACATTTTTTTGATACACTAGTGGAAGGGAATGTAAATATTTTATTGTATGATATATATTTTTATTTCTTATTGTTAGTGTCAATGATTAAATAAATAGATTATAAATATTTAATAAAATAACTAAAAAAAGATCCTATAATACCATTGAAAAAGTGGACATCCGGATTAGACCCTCTCCTCTTATGGTGTCTTGTTTTAAATTATCTATATTATATATCTTATTTATAAAAATGTCTTTAAATACAATAAACCATATTCTTATATGAACTAGAATGACCAAAGATCATCACTTCTATATTTTTTGTTACAAAGTTGTACTTTATTTCCATTATCGTATGAAAAATAAGGTGAACCCTATATTTAACCTATATAATTAATATTATTTATATTATGTAAAAATTAATAACAACTCAATAAAAATAATAGTTTAGTATTTCAAGAGATCAAAAAAAAATTCATCCATTTTACTAGGACAATAGTTTTTTCTTTTTAAATAACATTCATGTATTATTCTATACTAGATATATCAATAGATTTAAATCACAATGAAATTAAATTCATGTATAATGACATATCTCATATACTTTTTATTATGTATATAATATTAATGAAACAATGAGTATAAACAATGCAATTATAATAAATGATATATTTGATCAATAAAAAAATGATTACTTGAAAAATATCATGAAATCGTATTAAATGAATCATGAGGAAGGATGGAATAACATTAGACCATGTAATAGATATTAAAAAAAATTAATTTATGATCATAAAGGCATAAAAACTAATTTCTCATAATAATATAGAATCACATATAATGAATCAGGGTGACCTAAAATACTAATGTTCCCTGACATGAGATTGGGTAATGATATACGAATATGGAATGTAAATTAGTAAAACTTATATTAAATCAAAAAATTTCATATTTCATGTCTATTACATATACAATTATAAAATTATTGAGAAAGATATCAATATGTTGTACACTTCAAAATAGATATGGGAAAACAATTTTTTAGAATATTTAACATAGTAAGTTGTATCTTGAAAATTATATAATGGATTTGTCTGAATTCATCAGATCTATGGTATAATGTGAAATTATAACATCAACATGTCTATGAAATAATTAATGTGTCTGTAATAAATCATTATGCAATATATTTTTAGACTATTTAATTATTATAACACTTGTCACATAATTTCCTAAAAATACATTTATATTCATTATAGAAAATTATTTTGACTACACAAAGTATATAATATCGTTTACCCTCATTGAAAATATTGGATGAAAAAACAAATGTGAGGTAAAAAGATTCACATATTATAAAACTGGATAATATCATGAATATGGAATCCCTCCTTTTTAATTCATAAATAATTCCTTACATATTACAATATTTATCATTAAATTTTATACTTTAAGGTTTAGAGGCTTGGAAATTTTGAATTTAATACATGGTAAACATAATAATAATTCTAATACACTTGAAATACTTCATTATAGGTTCATACTATACTACATTACTAGAACTCATATCTTGTAAATATACATGAAAACAAAGGGGTTATCAAAAGTCCTGATAATGAAAATAAAAAAAGGGCATACATAGCCATTGACTACGAAAAATAACAATTGGGCGTGACCATAAGAATGTGAATAATACTATAATATAAATATCATGATTTTTAACATGTAAATTTGGATACATATTAAAAATGTTTCATTCTTAAAAATATTACTTTTTTTATCAACAAGGTGTAATAATACCTAATTAAAAATGTTATTGAATTTGTATTGTAATACATTTCATCCCTAGATATTAATTCAATAACCATTGAATTTGAGCAATATCAGGTTGTAACATTAAAATTAAAGAATTAATGTCATAAATATTGATCATAATATATAATTTCATCAATATCATATGATAAATAATTAATAGGATTCATATAATTCCATTTTGTATTTAAGGGCATAAGGGCATGATCATTACATCCTTTTTTACACATTTTAAGCAAGTATAAGTTATATATATATATAAATCCATGAATCATGAATAGATTTTTAAATCAAGGTGAATAGCCTTATAAGAATATATATGTTTGGGTAATAACAACTTGAGTATTTTTAATGTGAGATAATGAAATTAATGAAATGAATTTTTAAGATTGATGGGTAAAAAATAGGGATTAAGATATTTTTTAAATGTGAGTTTAAAAAAGGAATCTGATTAATGATAATTCATTATTAATGAAGGGATAATACATATTTTGTTAAATGAATTTAATTTAAAAATTAAATTCTTTCAAAAATGGATAATTAAATTTAAAAGAAGATGTTGAAAATTACCTTACCGTGATGTGTGGTTTCCTAAATCATGAGAATCGGACAATATGGATTTAATGACACCATTGGGGGACTATATGGGTGGATAAATGTCCAAAAAATCATGGATTATGAGTTTTGTAAATGGAGTAATGATAATGGATGGGTATTCATAGTGAAAGGTAAGGGAATTATTTAATATTATATAAATATTAGTTTTAACTCTATAAAATAAATTAGATAGAACCACCAATAATCCCATGATTAATACTAAATTTTTAGTATATTTTATTATATTATCTGGTAATTAGCTAAAGTGATTAATATAAAAACCTTGAAAATGTGAAATTTAGTCATGTTCATAATGAATTAGTTTTAGAAAATTCAAATATGAAATTGGTTTTGGAGGATTAATTATGGTATTATATAATTAATCAAATAAACTCATCAATACATTATATTAAGGGGAATAATGTTTTGTGATAATGGTACCCTATATACCCTTTCTTACCTCACATTGTGATATTATGTATTCATAATGTTTACAATGTATTTATATCGAAATTATATTTTTGATAAAAAAATTAATTGACTCATAAAATTATGATATGTTCACCATTGGATAATGACAATATTTTGTTTTATGAATAATATCCATTTAACACATAAAATTACATAAATATGAGAATTGTAACATTAAAAATAAATATCCATATTTATAGTAAAATAAATTTTGTGAGAATAACAATTTTTATACTCTTAGATAAATTATTTCTTGCTCTATATAATTTTTTTCTAATTTAATATTCAGCATTAATTTTTTAAAATATTTATTTATTTAAAATTCTAGATTTATTTAAAAATTGGTTTTATTATTTAAAATATAGAATTACCAAAATTAATATCTCTATTTAATCTCACAAAAATATTTTCTTAATATAAATAGTATTTTATAATTAATATGGAATATTTAAAATCTAAATAGATTAATTATTTTATTAATAATAAAATTCTATTACTTCATAAAATTATGTTCTTTATTCAAAGAACATTATTACACCAGCACATTCCCTAATGTTAATGTGAGTGCTTGTGTGATTTTATGCTAGTTGAATGGTGTAAATGCTCTGGGACATGAACTCGAAAAGCTTAAACTTCTAGCATAAATTTTTTCTAACATACATTACTTATTAAATTCATCATAGCATAAATCATGGGAAAATAAAATGGTTTTAATCTCACATAAAATATTGTTACCCTTGATTATCATTGATGTATATTATCTGATTTTATATGAATATTTAATACTTTAAAAAATATTACTGAGAACCATAATAGTTTAGTTTAATGGGAAACAATGAACACGATCATATAATCTAGTGAATGATATTAATTTTTCCAATATAGATCTTCCCCATTTCGGTAAGTTGTATTACTCATCACATGCATACCATTCTGTAACAATTATTCACAACATAAGGAATCGAAACATAGAAATTAGTGCTCTTATATTCTCAGTTTGGGTAAAAATGGGATATATATTACAATAACATGTTAATAAGAAAATGATAACATGATCATGAAAATGGAAAACCATAGATTGAATATCAAAAATCATAGTCATGAATCCTAGAATAAATATTAGTAGTTATTAATACACAAATCACAAAATAATAAAATAATTTGAGGTATGATGTCTTAATGTTGGAATAAAATATATATTTGTTCCATACACATATTCATATAAAATCATCTACCAAAACCATGTACTAATAAATTTGTAACATGTTAGATTCTGGATAACCACCCATGTACCTACATCAGAAATTGTTTAACCTCTCTTGTACCCACAATTAGAATTATGATAACAACCTATGTACACTTCATTTAGATGTTTAGAAATCCTAGTATAGAGACACCAAAATTCCAAGTTAAAACCATTACAACAAATTAAAATGAGTTTTCTCCTACAACAATGTCATTAGACAATGCCCCTTACTGAATAGAGTTCCCTCCCCATTCCATCCGTTTCTATCTCTTTAGATTTTAAAAATTCCCCAATACATCATAGGGAAATATAGGTCCTAGAAATCACATAATGAGAACCATTTTATTTGTTTTAAAAGATTATATACATTCATAATATAATAATCCATGAAATGAAATCAGTAATATAAATATTTTAACAAATAATAATGTGTAATGTAGAGATATGTTCCAAAATAATTTCATAATATGATAGCCTGTTAAATGAACATGTATTCATAAGAATATTATATAGTATTACCGATGTAAGAGAAAATGGATTTAAAAACAATATTCAAAAAATAAAAAGTTATAATAACTATTATGAACAGTATCCTTACATCATATCCCTTTTAAATCACATGTTGGACCACACTTTATCATCTTATATGGAAAATAATTTTTGAAGGATCATTTAATACATTAATTGAGGAATAATTCCTTTTAAACATGATGAACTATTATTAAAAAATAATAAATTCGAAAATGGACCACACTTTATCATCTTATAATGTATTAATCCTTTAGATATATAGATGTGAAAATGGAAGAATCTTTTCATGTTGTTCAAGATTAACTAATGATTTATTTCCTAATCATCCTAAAAACTAAACATTATTTTTTCATAAAAATAAATGAAAAATATATTCATAACATTTTTTTAAATTCAAATATGATTAGAAACGTATATTTAAAAAATATATATATTTATAAAACATTTTTAGAAAATATGGTTTCATAATAAAACAACTTTTAGACTCAATATGTAAATAAAGGCGTATAATCATACATTTTATTTTGAATATTATTCACTATTATTGAGTCGAAAAATGTTATCATTACAAAATGGTATAATGAATAATAATATTATATGATAATTTAGGAGGATTATTGAGATTAGGAAAATTATATATCATCATTAGAGATCCAATCATAAATAATATTGATAAATAATGAGACTGTAACATAAAATCATAATTACTTTAGTAATATTGGATCATTATCCTAATTAATAAATAAGTAAAACTTGAAAATAAAAGAATAATAAGGATAACTACATTCATCATATTAAATTCCATATGGGATTTGTATTCACATCATAATGAAATATTACTGCCTAACATAACATGTGTCAAAATGATGAAAAATTGTTACCAATTTCTATTACAACATTAGAGTCCTTTTAACCATAATCCCCATAATAGAGATATCATAAAATTTATATGAAAATATAAATAATTATCATAATATGTGTCATAAAATATATACATCTTTTGTATAATATCAACCTAAAATAAATTTGTTGTTATCATGGAATGTGTCTCACAGATGTCAAAAAATGAGATAGAAATATTTTTAATTAAGTATTGAATTTTATTATACTTAGTGAAACATTATATATAATAAGAAAATATTATAAATATATTGAAGAACCATATTCATATATATATATTCCCATATATGAACTTCATCTCAAAATTTATTTCTGTTTATTAACAATTCCATGCTAATGATACATTATAGGCAATAAAAACTTCTCATATATATTGATTTGTCATGTGTTTGGTGCACTTAATTTCATCATGATTTCATCATTTTTGTAATACATTACATCATAAATGTATAATATATATTAATTATAATGGAAATTAAATTTATCCATAATATTTCATACTATCAAGTGAAATATAACATTCATTTAGACGGTAGGTCATACGTACGCATTACTTTTGTTCCCAATTTCCTATTATAATGAATGAATTAAAAATTAAATCATATTTATATACTATTATTACCTTATTATTTTAATTTAGAATGTGTAATATATTTTAATCATACACATATTCAATACATTCTATGTAAATAATTAATAAATATCAGCCCATCACGAGGCGATAGTCTATCAGACACAAAAACAATGTTATCCAATTCCCTCAAAATTGAATGAATGATGGTATTTCTAATATAATAATCAATAAAAAATAAAATCATAATCTATATAATATATATATATATATATATAATAAAGTGTATATACATCAATATTCATTACCTCTAATGGTGAAAATGGAAAAATGAAATGCACCGGATCACGATGTAGTAGTCTATTATACACATCAATAACGATTTCATAACCCATTTAATGGAATTTTGTTATGTTGAAGGATATAATATTAACATAGAAACAACTTATTACAAATAATATACTATGTATATTATATAAAAATGGTATAATAATGATTTTGGGTTTTTGAGGATGATATCAAAGAAAAACACTCATTGATGAATTTTACATACAATAATGGTATCCTCTTTATGTTTTCACTAATGTATTAAAATGTTGAATTTCAGAAAAATAATTAGTCTTATAGGTTTAGGGGAGTAATTTTTGGATGCGATTTAGGAAATCAAGTTCTATAAAAATGTCTTCAGAGGTGTCAGTAATTGGGGGGATTGACTGCCTTTTTATATATTAGGAAGAGTGGAATTCATTTAAGTACTGAAAGTTATACACTATTTAGATATAAATAATAACACATGTGTTTGAAAAAAAAATTATTAATTGGTTTTGGGGTCTATTTTTTTTTGTAATAAACTTCATCACAAAATGAAACACATGATATGAACATGTTTTTCCTTAACTTCTATGTTTCCTTGTTTTTATAATTTATGTTTTTCAATATAGGTACTGGTTTTTAACCCATATAATATATCCTTTATAACTCAATTTTTTTGATATTTATTATATAATTTAGACCCAATAATTATAAATAATATATAAATTTTATAACATATAAATCCATTGTGTGTTGGAAATAAATTTTTACATAAACACATCTTCTATGAAAAAACATCACATGTGCTCACTGGGTTTTTTAGTAGTTAACATACAATATATTAATTAATATATAAAAATTGTTCCATGAATTGAAAATATTTTATATTTATTATTCCAAATAAATTACATAAAATAGTATTTGTGTCAAATATGATGTCATTTAATAAAATATAATTTATAATAAAAGAAAATTATTATCAATCAAAACATTATTCCTTAAATAACAATTTTTTAAATATCATCAAAGTGATAGAAATCAAATATAGTGTATCGAAAACTTTATATCATGATATATTATTCTAATAAAATAATTTTACCCAAAAATTTAGAAAATTTTCATCATTTTTAATATTTCAAGTATCATTTATTTTCTTTTATTGTTAACAAAATAATTATTGTTTTTTGGGTTTTTATGGACTTAAATAGAGTATTTATCTCAAAAAAAAATTAAAATAAATTATATTCGTAAAAAAAATAATTTATATTTTTAAAGTTAATATATAAATGAAACATGTTTTTTATCCCATATCCCATGTTTTTATTGATATTAAAAATAATAATTTATCTTTTTTCTCATTTTCATTACTTAACAGATTATATGGGTCACATTCAAAGGAAAGTGTCATCAAATTTCTATATGTCATATAATATTATTTAAAATATCAATATGAATTTACAATTTAAATATAAGAAATTTTTTTATCTCATTTTAACATTAATGAATCATGTTTAACCCCATTGTAAACTATTTTTCATTTTTAATGAGAGTACACTATTTTTGTTATTTTCAATATTCCTTTGTGTAAAAAATAATTATTAGAAATATTATATATTTTTAATTATTATATTTGAAAATATAGGATAAAATTTTCCAAAATATATTTTGATAATTGGAAAATATTAATTGAAATTTCATTATTTTTACATAATAAGAAAGAATGTTTTTATTAAAAAATTCATTAAATGTATACAATATTTTTTCTATTGAATATCAAAATGAAAATAATTAAGATGAACTAAATTGGATTTCTAGATTTATATATTAACTATAAATGCATTAAATTACACATAAAATTTAATTTTTTATTACAAATAAATTATATATAATGTCAGTTGAAATTTAAAATTAAATATTTTTGTTACTATTCATAAAAAAATTACATTTTCCCCAAAATACCCAAAAATTAAGTTTAAGATAATTCTAATATATAGATTTCAAAATTTTATTTTATTTTATAATAATATTTTTTTATAATTTCAAAAAAAAATTAAATAAGTGATCCACAAATAGTAGAAAAATATTATTCTCATAAAAATACACTTTTTAAGAGTAAAATTTTATTTTTCATATAACATTTCTAAAAAATTACAAGATTAATGTCAAAACTTTTATTGAATATATGATATATAAATTTAATTAAAATATTTAACATAATGTGATTTGGTTTATCTATTTATATAAAATGCACTTGTGCTCCAAAGAATAGTTTTTTTGTAAACATATTTTGTTTTAATATCAAAGTGGAATTTTTCAGTTATAATTAACTTTTCAATAAGAAATTTATTACAGAATCATCTGTAATGTACATTTTGAAAATTCACTAAACGATATTCATACCTTCAATTCTAATTGTTAGTTGATGATAATCGAATTAAACTATAATATTTAAAGAGTATGTTTTGTATGGAATGAACTCATTATTGCATGTTATGGAAGATATAATCAGAATTACGTATAAATAATAAAAAACCTAGTATTTTGTTTAATGCAAATTAAAATTATTTTTTAATGTAACATAAAATAAAAGAACATTGAATATCATTGAAAACCAATCATAAAATCTAGGTTTGTGACATTATTCCCGGATTAAATGAATTTCTCCATTGAAATTATTTCCAGTCTACAATGTTTTGACATTTTAATATTCCTTCATATAAGTCAACATCATAAAAATGAATAATAAAACTTCACATAAAAAGAAAAATTTATAGTCATTAATTGTATAATAATTAACACAGAAATATGTTTCCACTTAGGAAAACATAAGTGGGAAGTGAAGATTTGGACATCAAAAAATATGAATAAATAATTTTAGATAATTACTAATATAGACAATAACTTGAAAGTGGGTAATCCAAAGAAACATAAAACCTCAATATCTATAAGAAATGATGAACAATATAGGTCTTATATATCCTTAAAATGATGATAAAATGAAATTATTTTATTACATGGTCCTCTAAATAAAGTGTAATATTTTTTATGAGAAGATAACCATATTTTATTTCATTACATTTCAGAAGAACAATATCACCCATGGGTTTTACCTTGGTAATTTTTTATATTATCCAATTCTCTATGATATTGTTGTGGATTTTAATTCAAAAATCAGTAACAAATAATATTTTATAATGAGATTGATAATTCAATCTGACTGTATTTTGGTATCAATACAAAAAATCATAAGTATTTTTTATAAAATATTCATAATCATCATATTGGTAAATAATACATTAATCTATAAAACATTATTAAAAGTTAAAAATAATAAATTTTATATAATTATATCATTTCACCAATATAATCTTTTAAAATACATTAAGTTATAAATAAGGTCATGAAATTTTTCAAAATCATGTAAACATTGAACACCCATATATAAAAGTACCTCTTTATTATCAAATACCTTGAATTTTAATACATTCATCAGGAATTCTCTTTAATGAGTTTAGAACATGACTAATAGTAAAAAATAATTTATAACTAATGTGCTTCCTTATTCAATGAATACAACCACATATTATTGAATGTAATCTATATATCCAATAAGCACATTTTACTCAATCAATGATAATAAAAATCAATAATCCACTACCATGTAATTATTACTATTCAATTTTATTATTGTTCAAAAAGACTCCCTCTATCCCATCAATATAATCTCAACATCCAAAACATATTCAGGGATATCTTTATATAATCAAAATATCACCTTTCAATTAAATACCTTATCATTTCCATCGATACCAATTTCATTTAACATGTCATATATAGTATCTTATTAATCTGAAATATAGCCAGTAATCATAAAATAATGTGGATAATTTTGAGATGATTTCCACTTATACAGAATACTTTTTTAATTATCATACATGCAACCATTAAATAATTTATTGTTTGATGATATCATATTAAATAAAGTTCTTATCAATGTTATTGACCGAACAATTCGTTTTTCCATTGATATTATTTTCTTTTTCTCCTTCATAAAATAGTCATAACATATTAATATTATATTAAGACAACTAGATGGGTGTTTCAGCCAACATTCTTCATACATAGTAAATTATGTTTTCTTTACACCATGGACCACACAAAATTAACACTTAGTAAACTCTTTCATTATCAACATTAGTTATTTTTAGAGTTGATTACATTACTGGTTTTTAATTATTATTTTTGAATATTTACTTGGCATGATGACTACAGTCATCTCTCAATTCATCAATCCATTTTAATTCTCAATATAAAATTTTATATCATGATCAGCATTAACATGGTTCCTTCATGGTCCAACCATCAACTAAAACAAAAAGCATTGTGTGTCCAAAATTAATCATAGTGGAGGAATGTATAATCATAAAAAACCACTTATAGGATATCGTAATCAGGAAGACATCATGACTTTATGATATATATTTAATTGATATTCATCATCTATTCTAATATTTCCTAATGTTTTGTATATAGTTTATGCATTTCCTAAATAAATCCCCGAGTTGTTTCATAATAGATAAGCTACAAGGCCCATTACAGTTCACTAGTACGCGATTTAGCCTATCTCAATATGGTTTTTTCAGGAATTTCACACCATGGTATATCCATTCTAGATCCACATTCACTAATAGTATCCAAATAGTGATTTAATTACTTGTAAACCAATCAATCTATCCATTACCAAAATTTTAGTAAAATTTTCTATAAATTAAATCAACCATAAAATTATCCTTAATGTAATCATATGAAATACCCATAGAAATAACCCTACTTATCATAAAAAACTATATCAACCTAGTTTTAAAAGTTTATATAAAACTGTATTTTCATAAAAAACTATAGAGGAAAATGAATGTAAAATATTAATATTAAATTTTTAGATGATTACTAAATATATTAAAAAACCTATTGACCGAGGGATAAAATAATTTACTATATTTTGAAACATGCAACACAATATTAGTATCTATAAAATTATCTTCAATTTTTCACAGAAATATATTCACACTATAGTTCACATCAAAAGAATACAAAACATAATCCATTCTTTTATTATGTATGAAGGGAACAAAATAGCACATGGCATAAGATGCTGATTATGTGCAATCATGAGATATATGTAATCATAACATGAGAATTAGGGACTAATAACATGAGAATAACACTTCCAAATGATACAAAATATATATAAACAATCTTGAATCATGGAATAAATATTTGAAGTACAGAAGACATGAATCATAAAATAAAAAAAGAACATTATCTATGAGGTTATAACATTACCATATGAAGTAATATTGTTTAATACACATTATAATATAAAATTTTAAATCAACTATACCCATGAATATATTCATAAGTTGATTGGTTTGGTATAGCCTCCCATGTAAATGCTTTGGGCTTGGAACAGCCTCATATCTACCCTCAATAAAATAATTGTGGGCCACACATATACCATTATTATTCGAGGTTACCACCCCAAGGTGGGATTACCTACCATCCCTTGTGGAATCCATTACCTCATAGTGGGATGATTTTACTCTTAGCACCATAATAATGGAGATTTTAACTTATTGAACCAATTTATGTACCCATTCAAGTCCTTTATATCCCAATAGATATAATACATTACTCTATGAATTAGAAAAAGATTTATGTCACATCCATCACATAATAAAAACAATATGAATGTTTAATATCATAAACCATGAAATTAAATGTGAATTGTAAACATTTCATCCTATAATAAAAATGGTAAAAAAAAATTTGGTTTCATAATTTTTCCATAGTAGTATTACCTATAAAAAGATGAAGGGTTCATAAATATTTCCACATGGTATAACATGTGGGAGGGAAATATATTTCATAAATATAATTCAATTTAAAAATATACCATTTAGGGAAATAATATGAATGGTAACCTTGGATCATCTCCACAAAAGGCATATGAAACACCAATTGATTTCATCATAGAGAATATTATTTGTACAGATTATTTAATAAATTTATTTAAGGAAGTCATCCGTTCTATTTTAAAGAAGTATTTTTCAAACATAAAAAAATTTGAAGCCATTTATTTAAATAAAATTGAATCATACATTTTATTATTCAATAATATTATTTTTCATGATTAAAGAAATTTATTCCCATGTCTACAATTTAAAACTGATAATTTATTTTTCATTTTTTTGAAAAAGGATAGGCATGTGTTAATTTGGAAAATATGATTAATAATATTAAAAAAATTAAAAAGAATTATGAAATGTGTTAAAATTAATTTATAAAATTAATAAGTAATTTATAAAACTTTTGTGAAAATGTTTTTAAAAATAATTATTTTGGAGGATATCAGCATTCTGAGAGAACAGAGTAATAGAGGAATATTTTATTAAATAAATAAATTAATTAAATTATGTAACAATAGATGAAAATTTTTACCTTTAACTAAAAATATCATGGAAAATTAGATCAGAAACAATTTAATTATAATTCGTAATTAGTACATCATTATATCATAGTATGTGAGAAAAAATCATAAATAATGGCAATAAATAATGAGATAATAAAATAAAATCAGTATTACTTCTGTAACATTGGATCATAATCCCCAGGAAGAAGGAAAAAATGGGAACATAAAAATAAAAATATGATAAATAAATTTATTATATTAAATTTCATGTTCTCTTTAATGGATCATCATTGATGAATATTTGTGAATAACATAAAGTAATCCTCATGGATATAAAATTGTGGAATAATTCCATAACTAATTAGGTAAAATTATAATTATACATCACATGATATAGAGATCATAAAATTTATATATATATCCAAATTATTATTATTATTATTATTATTATTATAAAAAACATTTATTAATATTTTACACAACACATGAACCAAATAGCTGGTAAACCTGGCATGAGTCTCAGAGGTTTAAAAAGTGAGGTTGAAATCCTAAAGGCTTTTTTCATACATGTCCATTCCTCATGATTTATAAATATACGTTTATTATAAAAATATAAAATAACCATATTGATACATATATCATACTATATAAAATTTCTTTATGAACTTTTGTTTCCCTTTTATTCGTTATCACAAGTTAATAATTGTTTTCGTTTCATAAATACTTTTTTATTTATAAATATTATTTACACTTTTGGTCATCATAAATTTATCCTTTATTAATAATATACCTATTATAATCCAATATATAAATATAATATATATTCATTATATATGTATTTATATTAGTCCATAAAATTTATTTTTTTAGAAATGAAATTCATCGTTCGTGGAGATAGTAGG
This sequence comes from Viscum album, assembly GCA_963277665.1. Classification (NCBI taxonomy): domain Eukaryota; kingdom Viridiplantae; phylum Streptophyta; class Magnoliopsida; order Santalales; family Viscaceae; genus Viscum; species Viscum album. Next base: position 512,367,233 of record OY728165.1, read on the forward strand.
CCATTCATACGCATAAACACTACTTCTATATCTTAATCACATTAAAGACAATAATACTAAATGATATATATAAAATAATAATTATAGATTAATTTTTATTTCATTTTTATCACATATTTTTATTAAATCCATACAACAAAACGTTGATGTAAATCATTAATGAATCATATAACATTGTGGGGTAGTAGTCCCTAGAACACACGATGGAGACTATCATATTCCCAAAAAACAGAATCCAGGATGATATATGTGATATAATATTATATAAGTATAAAAAACAAAAAAATCATAAATATTCTATAAGAGGTATAAATATTTATTTTTTCACAACATTGAAATTTTTTAATTGAGGAAATAATGACATCACTTCATGAGCCGGTATTCTGTAGTACACATGATAATGATTTTGTGAAAAAAGATAATGGACGTGTGTGTAATAATTGGTCCTAAAGAAAACATAATATCATAAAATTATATGGTGTATACTTAATTTATTATAAAAATACTGTATAATATTAATTTTTGAGTTGTAGTGTGAAATAAAATGAAAATTCCAGTTGATGAACAATATAACTACATCGGTTATCCTACTGAGTTTTTCAATAAACACTTTGTTTTTTTTATTTACGTACTAATTAATTATTTTAGTATATTATGAGGGAACATGGGGTGCTATTTGGTAGATATTGGTTAATCCAAATGGCTTTAGAGGTTCAATAAAACTAGGAGTGTGACTTCTCATTTAATATTGAGGAGTTGCATTCTTGTAAATATACAATGGTATTCACTATATGGTGGTCAATCATTCATTATGAGTTAAAAAATTATTAATGAGTATTATTGATTATTGGTTTGATGCAAAATTAAAAAAATAAATAATTAAATATTTTTTCCTTAAATTATATGTTTTCAAATTATTACTATTTAGAGTTTTCAGTATTATAACTACAATTTTAAACAGAATAATTTATACTTTTAAACTAAATTACAGAGAGAATTATTAAATAATTTTTACCCACAAATATTAAATATGATATATAATATATAAAATAAACTTCAATTGTTTATTGGAAATTAATTTTAACCGAATTTGATGTAACGTGCAGAATTATTACTTAATCATTAATCATGATAACCATGTTTTTACTATTTAATGGTAAAAATAATAATTATTATAGGAAAATTCCACATGAATGTAATAATTTTTAAATTTATTATTATTTTCAAATCACTTCGTAGAATGTGTACTTTTTTATAATTTTAAATCATTGATTAAATTATCATTTATTATAAAATAATATAAATTTAAATTTTGATACTATTACTTTATTTTAAAATTTTAAAATATCCTAAAAATAATGGAATTAGAATATTTTATTTTCACAAATATCTATCATTATATATTCATCAAAATAATAATGGATGAAAATAAATTTATATTACTCACATCAAATTTAATATTATTAGTATCATTAATTTAATATATGTTTCATGTTAATAATTACCATGTTGGTGTTTCCGAATAATTTAATTTAATTATTTAATTTAAAAAATAATAAAATAATGTAACTGAATAAAACTAATTTATGTTTAAAAAATTAATATATAACTGAAGTTATTTTTTCTTTTTCTTTATGCGACGACATTATATATATCAAATATAAGAGAAGTATTTATTTCTATTTTTATTTACATTACATATTATATGAATAATTTTCCATGTATAGTGGCATGAAAGATGAATATTTAATAGAAAAATATGTTCAAGATCCATATAAATTGATTAAATAAAATTATGATATAATTTCATATTATATTCGCTCATATCATTCATGTTTAACCCCCGATGGCCTCATTTTTACATTTAACTACTCTAATTATTTTTACTATTTTCACAACACATTATGGATAAGTTGATGTTGGAGTTGATAGAATTTATAAATTACAACAATTGGAAATATTTAATCTATTTTTATAAATTTTATAAATATTAGTTTATAATATTTATTTAAATGTAATCTCGATGATAAGATTAGAATGAATGTTTTTATTGAAAAATGATCTAATGATTACAATGTTTTCATATACAATTTCAACATGAAATTGAGCGTAATAAAAACTACTTATTTGGTAAATTTATAATTTAACTAATTATAATTTAAATTCAATTGAATATATTTTTTTTTATATAACAATAAAATGGAAAGGCGGATTATAATAAAACATATTTTTTTAACTATTTTTCAAAAAAATAATCTTTTTTAAATATAAAAGAAATTACCATTAATAAATATTGATATTCCAATTTCAAAAAACACATTTATTTTTCATAATTAATGTTAAAAAATTAAAAAAATTTACTTTTAAAATAATTGTGACATAAACAGGTAGTTAAAATATGTTTTAGAATTGTTTTATGTATAAACATGAAAATATTATTACCTATTGTCAAGAAAACCTAGAAGATGAATGTTAAAAATTTTACATAACATGTAATATAAGATTATAACTATATAAATATATAAAATTAAATTAGTTAAATAATTTACATAAAACAAACATGTATACATAACAATTTCTTTTAAAAAAAGGTATCCGTTTATTTTAAGTAAGGAATTATATTCATTTATAATTAATTGATCTTCAAATAAATCATTATATAAAAATATATGAATAATATTTCTATTATTATGTTTATAAAATTAATATAATTCATTCCAATATATATATTAAGATTAACATATAAAATAATATATTATAAATATTATGTCATGATTTCTATAAACTCTGTGTTGCCTCTAAACAATGATAATCTAACAATCTTGTGTAAAAAATCAATAAATATCTTTATATGTAAAAAAATAAGAAATATATGTTTCATGTAACCTAAATAATGAAAACTATTATATATAATTGATAAAAACTCCAAAATTCACGTGTTGTTAAATAGAAGCTTGGATAAATTGGCTTTATAGTTTACAATAATATTAGTGAAAGTTGTATCTTGTTATATCTATGTCAATGGAATCTATCATATCCTTAATATATTATAATTATAGAATCACAATATATGTAATATATTATCATGGGTTATGATACTTAATTGTATTTAAAAATCAATAGGATATTGATTACTATAGTCCAAAATAACCATATTAGAGCACACATTCTCCCAATAAAATATTCTTGTGAAATGAATTATTTATTTAAAAAATTGATGTTTTATTTTAGAAAATTTAGCTAGTTAAATATATTAACTATTTATATACTTCTGTATAAAAAATCATACACTAAAATAGGTGACAATACATCTATTGCATCTCCTCTATCAATTTTCAGAATGATTTCAAAAACATGTGTTTCTAGTATGACACATTTAAAGGTAGTGTTGTATTATTTCCATGAACATTATCACTATAGTCAATGATAATCTGTGGATATTCCTTATATTAATGGAAAATATCTGATGTTACATCCTCTAGATTAATTATCTATGAGTTATCATATTTTTACTTCCTTAGAAAGAAAAATAGAAAAAAAATGTTCTTTATCAATGTTTTGAGTAAATTATAGATGATAGGACCCTAATACATTATGATGAATGATATAAAAAGGGTTATTATACCTTGGATTATAAATCAAATTTTGGAAAAATAGATTTAAATAATTATATGGTGAATTTGTTTGGATGAAATTTTATCCAACTTAAAACTCTATGTAACTTCAATAATTGTTGTGATAGATCCTATCATAGGTTTGATAAGCCATTAATTGTTTTTGATTATATTTAACATTTTCTATTAAATATTCATAATAACCTGATTCGAAAATAATTAAATCACCAAAATCATATAAAGAATTATAATTTCTACATCTTTTCATATGGAGAACATCATGGGGAATTAATTTAACCCTCGAGTGGAAGTAGTCGTTTTAATATTAATTAAGTTCTATGATATATTTATCAAAGTCGACTTAAAAATTAAAATAAAAATGATATATAATTTCTTTTAGTGTAGAAACATCCCTTTCATATTCTATAATAGTTTGGTTGTGATATGTTTTATTATTATTTACTTCCGTACACAGATCATGTTGAAGATTTCTCTATGATTTATATTTAAACAATTGACCATGAACATAATATATTGAAATAGTTGTGACATCCATCCTAAACACCTAATTTAAATTTATTAGTTAAATTTTAATAAGAGTGAAATATTCCAAAATAACAGTGAAATGTGATGTTTTTTAAATTTATCGACTATCACCAATAACACTTTTCTAATTCTGATTTCATGAATAGAGTAATGACAATATCCATTGTGATGTTCTCAAGTTTATATGTTGGTATGTTAAATGGTTAAACCATCTATTTGGAAATCTTTTTATCTTCCTCAACTTACTATCAATGTAATAACATGTAATTTTAGTAAATTATATCCCTCTGTATGTTTTCCTACTATAATTTCTATTAATGATCACATAAAATATTGGTACTTCCAGAATGTCTAGAATATTATGATCTGTGTGACTAATAAATTAGATCATTATTTATCCCTGTTGGGGATAAAACATAAATTATAGTTACAAACTGAATGACCCCAATATAGTCAATTTATAAATCCTGAATCTTTCCCTCCTTTAATCCATTATCCTTTACATAAATCACCAGACCATCATTTTATTCCTCCTTTCACTTTTCAGGTATACAGGGTTGAAAAATAATATGTGAAGGGAATGATGTGTTTCCTAATATTATGGTTTCTACATTCATCCATTACATATCTAAAAGTACTGATGTTTTCTTCATTTTCACCATGGACCAAATAATTGTTTCCTTTTGGTTAAGAGCATCACATAACATATTCTTCATTCTCATATGATAGTGAACAAATTAATCATAATCCATTATTAGTTCTCACTATCTTTTTTAAATCAGATTTATGCCATTAATTTTTAATATATAGTTAAATACCTGATATTATATATAATAATATATCAAAATTTTCCCAATAAGGATAGTGCTTCTGTATCACCGAGGACTTGATTATAAAACATCCACTAGTTCATGAGTAGGATAATGCTACTCATGATACATGAATTTTCTTAATTAATATGTAGTCACATTTTAATTATAAATGAATAAAATTAAAACTCCATTTATATATGAGTAAATATAAATAAAAAATAATTTTCTATTAGAGTATTATGTTATCACTAGTTCACTCAGAAACCACATTTCATTTCATAGAATCTTTTTTCACACGCCATTACCTAGATAATCAAATCTCCCTCTATATTTTAAATTTACTGTGAATTATAATTTCATGAATTGTTTCCCAATTAATTTATAGTATTATTATAGACTATAGAATATAAAAATATCAGTTATAAAAGTTGTAAATTTACACCCTTAAATGTCCCCTTTCATGGGATGATTAGCTAAGATTCTATCAGTGGTCATGATCTGCTCTTTGAATGCATATTTTTGTAACTAGAATTTTCATTTAAAAAATAAAACAAATAGACTCATATTAATTTTTGTTTTTAATATGACCCTTTATTAATCATCATTTTAATCATTACATTTGTAATATGTCAAGAAATAATTTCCCAAAAACAATTACTTTCATATAAATTTATACATTCAATAAATAGTATACCAAATCCAGAAATATATAAGGATGATTAGCCAATTAATGGGAATTAAGATAAAATCATAAATATTATATCATGTTTAGAATATATTTATTTGGATATTCTCTTCGTTCACCATCAATTGATCATACCTTTATGAAATATTAATCTTTTAATTTAATTTCTCCCCACGAAGATGAATAAAACTAATCAATAATTGCAAGATGATATTTTCTCTTCAAAAGTATCCCATTATGTTATCTATAATTAATTAATTTCTACATTGATCCATACTTCATATTTTAACACAAATTGGTTCTCCCTAAGGAGAAACACATTGTCGTCTAAAACATTACCCCAAAATATCATGATGTTTCTTGTTTAATAAACCAAAATCTATAAATTCGATTTTATATGGGGTATTTGGAATGGGATATGATCTATGATTGAGGTAAATAGATAAAATAACCTCTAATTATATGCAATTTTCATGTACTTCTTGAGGAATTATATAAATGTATTCTAAAAAAATGAGGACATTGTGTATCATTATACATTAATTTTACTCTCTACCTTCACCTATCATTTCAAAAAAATGTCTATAGGAGTATCTTTTAGATATTCATCGAGATGGGATACATCTATGTTGAATAAAAAACAGTAGTTTTTATAATCATTGCCATTAAAATATACCTACTTCTTTAGTTTTTATTATAATTATACATTGGGATCTAGTCTATACTTATTATGCTGTGAATTTAATGAAAGCTATTACAACTTGAACTGCAATAACATTTCACTCTAAAAAGATTATAACTAATTTAAAATACACAACTTATGATTGTATTATACATCAAGGAGTATTAAATGGGATATCGTCAACTATATATTTTTGTATTGATTATAAATTCTTGGAATACTTTTATGTAATAAGAAAACATGTAGAAATATTGTCCAAAACTACTCTATATCTATGAGAGAATTATGATTGAACTGTCCACCCCATCTTTGTGAGGCTTTACATCATATTTCGTGATTGTGAGAGAATGATCTAGGAAAATTTTTCTAACTAATATTGATGGTGGTTTTCATCCATTACAATCTGATTTTTTATTAACTTGAAAAGTTTCCAATCCATCCACACAACAATAATTCAACCATAGAAGGTATTATAACTATATTGCAAATGATGATTCCTTGATATGTTATGGATTAACCTTTCTATGAGCGTTATAAGAAATGTGGACATCCCTAATATCAATTACACCACAATTCATTCTATTCCCTTAATGTTTCGTCCCATATTTATTACACATGGGAAATTATTGTTTTTTCCCTCATCATTATAGAAAAAAATTATTCCCATTGGGTCCCACTATTTCTCGCATATTTTAATTAATAAAATATTACCATTGTGATCTTAGAAACCCCTATTTAAATTTCATATCAGTCAAACATTCACATCACATATTTTATTGTATTGATATTAAATATTACACCCATCATTTGGTCTTAGTCTGCCGATAAACCTTTGAATAATCCCTTTAGATACCATAACATTTCTAGAGGTGTAACAAGAATTCATTCTAATGTTCTATTCATATATTGTCTTAATTGATTTTTTTTACATCATCCAATGAATATATTACAATTCCTTTTTTCTAATTTAATTGGCACAATATTTAAAAACAAAATTCCTACATAACTATTCACACTCCATAGAATTAATCAATCTTGTATTCATCATGTTTATAATTAGTTTAATTAGTTTCTCGTTCATAAGGATATATTAAAAAGGTAATATTATCTATCTATGCATAATTAAAAATATAAAATAACATATATTTTTGGGAAACATTAATTCAGAAATTAATGGATCAATAGATTCCATTAAATGAAGGTTTTCATTGACACATAAAAGAATCAATATAATATTTTTCCCTTTGAGGTGATTCTGGAAGCTAACATTATTATGGTTGTTATTCATTTCCCAAGATAATAGATTCATCATCTTGTTGATGTTTTCCTTTCTAAAAACCATCAAATTTTGTTTTTATTTAGTGAAATATCATTTCTAATAATCATTTACCTGGTAACTAATACATCCGACTATTTTTAAAAAATAAGAAAACTATAGTGACAAACATGAGGCTTTTTGAATTAATTCACTACAAAAAGAAATTTTTTGTACAAGAACAACACTTATAAACTCAATATTCTCTAATATCATCTAGAAAATTATATATATATATATATATATATATATATCAATCCTATTTCAACAGAGAAACATGAGGTTAACAATATATGAAACACGAGAGTGTCATGGAAGGTGTATAGAAAAGAAAATTATCATGAACTATGTGATACTAATGTCCAGATTAATGTTTTCTTTTTTAGGGTCATTACCCACAGGTACATCATTTATCAAATTTATATCCATTTCTATTATCTAAAATGTGATATCATTTCATCGATACCACATTAAAAACATTTCATCAAAATTAATTTAAATTAAAATATATTTATACATTTTTATACGTTCCATACTACTATTATGTAATCTTGATTTTATTAAATAATAAATCCTAAATTAGATTCCATCTATGTAAATCCAAAATTATAACACATAAAACACTTATTAAATATTCAAACATTTAACAATATCTGGCATCTATTAAGCTTCAATTTCTTGATCATTGTGATTATAATAGAAGGGAAACATAAGAATTCTTATAAACTATATTAATGGATTCTTAATATTTCTATACATTGTTAATATTACTTCAATTCATAATCATGGGACATCCATAATAATAAACGATTGGAAAAAACTCTAGTATTGTAAATTAACTAACAACATTTTTAGCACCTAATAAAGATTAAAAACAATAGAAAAATATTGTCACACAATATAATGATAAAAGTTTAAAATAATAAATGTTATTTGTCATGTCAAAAAGGTGAAATTTTCATTCAAGTAACCAATCTGATTAAAACTCCACTATTAGTCATGTATTTCTTGGAGTAATGATCATGATGGAAGAACCATTGTAAACATTCTTATTATATATATGAGATAGTAAAATCACATTAGAAAAAACATGTGTTTGTATTTTTGGATAATCATTAGATTGATAACTCATTTGTGAAATTTGGTGTGCCCTAGGAAGGGGTCCTTGTACCAACGGGGCAACTAGTGGTGACTAGAGATACAAGACCTAAAAACCATCATAACAAAATAGGTATTTTCCATCATTTATTATGAGTTTTAACATAATAATTAGAGGAGGAACCCAGCTTTTGTGTGGTTTCCCTACTTCGGGTGAGATGTAGGGTAAAAAATGAGGAATTTTAGATCTAGTGGAAAATAACACCCTAAAATGATAAAGGTTGAAATGACTAAATGTTATTAATTATGTCAACATGTTGAATCATTCTTCTTCTTCCTCCCTCCACCTTCACGTTATGTGACACCCCATCTCCCTCTTCATCCATTATCACACTCCATCCTCTTGAATCCCACGATTACGATGGGAAATCCACAAAAATTTAATGAATTTTTATTATCGATTATCCAATAAAAGATATTCTCTTCCTTCATACACCTATTTTTTGGAATTTTAAATATATCATTTTCCTATTCCATTTTTAAGAACCCTATGTCAATGTTAAATCCATTGTTTATTACATTTATGGAGAAAAATGTATCTTTTAGTTAAGTTTCATGTTTTTTGAGTATCTTCCATGAAAGGTGAATCATTTTTGTTAATCATGGATGATATACCATTGTTTTTTGGTTAGTATCCCTTTTCTTATTTATAATAATTATAATATGGTTTTTGTAATTTTTGAGATTGTGTATATTTTCTCTTCTGGGTTTCATACCACCGATTTTGAGGGTGACCTACACACATGTGTACAGGTATTATGTGTATATATATATATATATATATATATATATATTCATCTTAGTTAGTAACTCATAGTGATGGTAATTTCATCATTAAAACTAAGTGTGTATTTATATTTGTTTGTATGTGTATAAATGTATTTAAATATAAGTAAAATGAGTGGTTTGTATATGCTATCACAAAGGGGCTGTGTGTCTGGCGGTAGGTTCCCAATGAAAGAACCATTAATTTTAGATCCATATATTCTTATAAATTTTAGAATTTTATATATATTTTTCTATATATATATATATTTCATTAATATTTATTAAGTCTCATGGAAATGGTTTTACTATATTTACATAATATTCCTATGAATTTTAATAATGTTTCTATTAAATGTATGTTTACAATAACAATAAAAATGATTTTATAAATTATTTTTAACATGTGTATATGTACTTTTTAACACAAAATATTTTATAAAATTTGGTCACTAATGTGGATGATTTTGTTTTATGTGACAATGACTGGTTTGAATTATAAAATATTTTATGGAATGTGAAACCACCACTTAAGGAAATAGAGATTCATTGAAAAGTGATGTATATACTAATTAATTTATTTATGTGGTGTGACTGGTAAAGATGGTTCTTTGTGGGTTTTTTATGACTTGAAAAATATTTTTTCTTATGTTGTATGTTCATATAGGATATGGTATCTGATATTTAGTTTAATGAAGGTGAAATATAAGTATAAGATACCTTGGTAAAACTCACATCCACATTAATTTTCCAGAGAATTGTTGGTCAGTGATTTGGAATACTTACGTAAACAATATGTGTGTTTTGAGATTACATACTAGATACTGGCCTTGATTAAGTAACCGGACGACCGATGGGATGGGCCCCTCGGTGGACCCAGAGTGGGTGTCACCGACTGTTTGAGATGTGTTTACATATAAAAGTTACTAATAGAGATTTAAAATGTGTTATAATTATAGATTTTTATTTTTTATCTCATCCAATACCAATGATACCATGACATTTTCCATTCATTTAAACCACATTCCCCTTTCTATAGTATTTATATTAAGTTACACCCATTATGTCCTGTTTATTTAATAATTCATTCTCAAGCAGTACATATATTTTATTTATAATTTATTTAAATGGATTTTCTTGCTTTTGAAACTATTATGGAAATTTAAAAAGAATATTCTTTTCATAAAAATGGAACAATGATACATGTTTCTCAAAATAATGGTAAATCCATATCCTCATATATTTTAAATTCAAACTAGAATGCCTTGGTTTTATTTATAGTGGATGAGAATGTGGAATATTTTATTCAGTCATACATAATGAGTTTCAATAATCACACCTATAGTTCTATCATTGTTTTTATTATCTAGTCATTCCACCAACAAAAACTAGGTCTCCACAGAGATAAATTCGTTTATTCTTCTGTGGTGACTTGGATGGTTACATAGTTTTAAGTGCAGTTTTATTTCATTAAACAATTGCTGTATATATTTATTTCTATTTATATATTCCCTTAATTGACTTTTCAATTGAAAAAATCTTTCTGAATTATTTTATCTTGATGTATTATACTAGTTTCCTCCCAAATAGAATTTCTAATGCCGATCAGGCCTTATCAGGTGTTCGATGGGTTTGTTAGTTTAGGCTCGTCCTGTGTTTATTCATATAAATGTTCATAAAAACCTAATTCATATAATAATTTAAATATCATTAAACATAATCTATAAATATGTCTATCGTATAAAAATGATACAATCATAAGAAAATCACCATGGTTTTTCACTATGGTTTCATAACAAGTTACAACATAGGTTATTCACCATGGTTTTATAAAACAAGTCAAATTTATATATCAAATCATTGAAAAATTAACTGAAATTAAATAAACATTCAACATTCATATTAAATAATTCATTTGAGACACAATGATCAAACTATAACATTTCACCAATTACCCATGAGAAATAATTAATTGGTTTCAAATAATCTCATTCCATAGATGAGTTTTTAATGACATGATAAATAATTCATTTTTATGTAATGAAATGTGAATATGGAATTCATATTTGAAAAATCCTGAATCAGGGAAAAATTTATATATAGTTGAATACCCACTGATTAAGGAAATGTTTGGTTATTCACAGTATTATAATTTCTCATATCAAAGATAGAAATTAAAAAAATGAATTTGGTTTCTTGATAGGTATAAAATGTATCTTATTAAAAAGGTAAAATGAGATGGAAATAAGTTATCACATAGATAAAAATTATTTTGGTAGTAAATTGATAAGAAAAGTAATTTTTAATTAATATAGTTCAATATTAAGAGACATAAAAAAATCAAGAAAGCATAAATTAAAAAGAAAAATATATGAATTGGATTACCATTACTCATTTCTTCTAAAACATGACGTTGGAACCATTATAAACTAAGGAAACCAAAGAGGGAAAATTTTAAAGAAAAATTAAAAATTGTGAAACTTTTTTTTAATTTTGAGTAGGGATGAGTGAGTATGGATTTTTTTATATAACAAAAACGTTTTAAATTCATTAATAATTTCTAAACATTGGTATCGGACTGTAAAATATATTAATCCAAACAACATATCATTCAATTTTTTCCAATGAATTCTTCTATAGTAAATTTATATTGATTATTTTATATGGTTGATAACAAGAATAATTAATTTTTTCACTTGGTGATTTTGATGTGTGTTATGTTCAGAAAAATTTAATTCAAAATCCTTATAAAATAATAAAGCTTATTTATTATTCATTATGGGAATATAAAAATTTTAAATTATCCAAATAAATACTTTATTTTGAAGGGTAACCAAATTTTGAGTCTATTATTACATTTACAACATTTATTACATCACATTTTGATATTATTATGTCATAATACATACCGTATATTCATAAAATATTTTTGATTTAGGATATATTTTGATTGTCTCAATAAAATATGAGAAATTGACAATTTTCTAATTTTTCAATACTAATTTCAAAAAGTGTTTTATGTTTTATTGAATATTATCTAAATAATTGATGTTAGTCTTTTAATAGCAAAACCAACGTTTATTAAAATATATAGTTTTTTAAAAAAACAAATTAATGACCTTTATAACATAAATTTATTAATTCATAAAATTATATTATAAAATTATTTTTAATAATCATTCATGATAGAAATTTCATTTATTTGGAAATCCTTGAATTAATATAAATATAATGTTCTTTTGGAAAAAATATAATTCCCAAAAATATAATTAGTTTTCCATCACATATAAATATATTTTTTATAAAACTAAATAATTTATCTATATAAATTAATAATAAATGTTAAAGTTAATATTTATTTTATAAAAATAAAAAATATAAAAATGTATACTCTTAGGGACAAGATACAAATCCATTTATTGCAGTAGTGAATTTCTTATGTTTAATTTCTTCTATGATGAAAATTTGTCATGTTGATTTCACATAAATGGGTTCGGTTCTGATCTCAATGAGCATAAAAAAACTACCATAAATTTTTTTAATCATGAATTTTTTAATAAATATTTGATTTGTCCTGGTAAAAGATAAATCCTAGTGATTATATATCCATAAAATTCTATAATTTTTCGGATTTATAGGTTGCAATCGGAATAGTTGAGTTCATTCATCCTTCCTTATTTATCAATTTGATTATTTAAAACTCGTAATGTATTCTAATCATATGATCATTGTATAATGACTATATTATCAATGTTTGTGATGCCTAATGGACATTTAAATCTGATAGGATATAATATAAAATGGTCAAAATAACCAATGTAGTTTACTCATTTTATATAAATACATTACATGAAAATGAATTTATTCATTTTAAAATATGCAGTTTTATTTAAAAATGATCAATTCATTGGGATGAATATCAGTACATGATGAACAAATTAATTCTTTAAATTATTGGTTTTTCCCATATTATATACTTGATACATATTATAATAAATATTTTTCCCCTTTAATTAAAATGACATGATTATCTAGGTCTACAGAATTCAATATAAAAAATTATAGGATATTTGTTATATAATATATATATATGAAATATTATATTTATACATAGATGATTAGATGAAATTAAAAGGTATATAATTTTATGAGACAGTATTAGGGATTTTTTAATATTTATTGTGTACATAGTAATTTTACCATGACTATTTATGTGATTTGGATACATAAAAATATGTGTTAACTTATATTGAGACAGAACATATCATACAAATTAAAATATAGTTTCATTTTAAATTTAAAAAATAAATATTGAAAATAAATTATTTGAGAGTATAAAAATTTATAACTTTTTTTGAAATTAACAATGTTGATTAACACAATTTTGGAATAGTCTAATATAACGATAAGAATGAGATAAACAATTATTTAATGTGATAATAATATGATATTAATTTTTTATAAAAAAATTATTTAAAATATGTATTGAAAATAATTTGATTTCACAAAAATAAATTTGATATGAATGTGAAGAAAATTTAATAGGATAAATGAAATAAGTATTACTAACAGAAAATGATTACGGTCAGCTCAATATAATGATCAATATGAGAATTTTTTAATTATAATATTAAAAAATAATGCCTAGATATAATTGAACCATTAATAGAAACAATGTTAATATAAAATTATGATGGAAAGGAACACAATAATATATATGAATTTTGACAGAAATATTTTTTTGCATTTTTAAAATATTTATAAGTAAACATCACTAATAAAGTTAGAACAAAATGTTTTATTAATTTTTAATTAATGTATTAAATTTGATGTAAAAAGGAACAAGTTATTTAAAATACATTAAATCAAGGATATATATTTTTAGTATAAATTAATATTGATATGAAAGTGAAATATACAAAAATAATAGTTGAAGTTTTACATCAAACATTTGACATTTATAATGTATTTTGGAATCATAATAGAAAAAATGTGAAATAATTTTACATCAGTAGAAACATATGGAAAGTAATTATAAAAACATAACCTCTGTAATATTATAAATATTAAAAGAATATGGTTAGTAATTAAAAAATGGAATTCATGAAATATTAATTTCATGAAATTTTATCCACTTTCCAATAATTTCCATAATTTTTTCTTTATCTTATAAAAGTACAATATTTTATCATATTAATATCTTAAAAATACTTATTTAATTTTACAATTTTTTTCTAAAATTAGTACTCATAATATTCAATATTATACACTGAATGTATAATTCAATGTTATTAAAATAAAATAGAAATTTAAATTAAGACATTGTTTTTTAATGATAATTTATATTTTTATTCAATATTAATCCTTAAATATAGAAAATATTTTAACAATAAAAAATTCTCGTTATTCTTTTTGATATAATTATATATTTAATTAATCAATAATAATAAAATAAATGTAAAAAATGATTATTTTATAATAATATTATTAATATTTTGATAAAAACCCTATCATATAAATTAAAAAAGTAAATTAATTATAATAATTACTGAAATAAGATATGAGGATGAATTATTATCTTGTGTTCACATATCTATTTTTGATCAAATATTAATATAAAAAAATGTGACCATCTCTGGTTGGAAAATATATATAACCCAATAATGTTGGTGTTCATTTAGGTATTATCAAGGGAAAACACTAGTGGTCCTACATTAGTCTTAATCCGTGATAAATTATATTTTTATGGATGACCATTAATAATAGATAATATATTTTCTTTTTAAATTAAATTTCAAAAGAATTTCACCACTACAAACCAACCAAATTTCCACCGAAATTGTAACTATCATATTTCACTTTTTATTCAAAACTAAAATACTGAAATTTTTTACAAAACCATATAATAATTGTTTATTCATTAAAATATTAAGAGTATTTATAATAATTTCATTAAATAAATATTTTTTCATGGTGGATTAATTCTTATTAAAGAAAATGATGATTTTGTCTATATTTTACTCATTCTGTTTTCTTTTTATTTATTTTCAAATTTTCATTTTGTTAATGTGAGGGATTATATTTACCAGTCATTTAAATATTGATTTTATAAATATATAAAATAATTTTCATTAATTTTTTTGTTTCAAATCATTAATATTATACAAGAATTAAAATTTTCATAGATATTGTATATATTATTTTCATTTTGTTTGAAAAGGAAATCATACTATAATCAGGAGAGGTACAAATCAAAATAAACAGATCCAATTGAAAATTTCGGTTCCTACCATTTTTCATTTTCATAAAATTCATGGGAATTAATAAAACTTAACCTAACACATAAAATAGATCTTACTACTAATACATGACCATAAATGGTACCTTTGTTTTTAATAAGAATTTTATTTTCAATTTACCCACAGAACATACTATCTTCATCAGGAAAAATAAGTGTATCCTCTATTTGACTCTATAAATATAATTTATCATGATACCATTTTAACGGATCAATGAAATGAAAAAGATAATTACATATATTTGGATGTTAAAACCTATAATAAGGATTTATATGTTATAATTTTTATTAAAAATTGTTTGGTATTTTCTATATTATTGGGCTTGATAATCCATCCACACATTGGTAATGAAAATAATTAAAATATGCTAAATAATAAAATTACTGGAAACACGGTTTTAAAATATGTCATAAACAACATATATAACTAATGAACAAGTTTCTTTGTAGTAGAAGAAAACAATAAAAAAAATTAAAAATATAGCCTCTATTATAATGTACGTTGTTACTAGAACATTCATATGAATCACTGAAGCCACATTTTATAATGATCATGACCCAAATATCCGTATGTCAAATGTTTTAGAATTAAGAGATATATAGTTGAACCTCCCAATCATTATAAGATCTCTTATTAATTTATATAAAATTTATAATTAAATTAAACATTATTATCCCTTTATAAATATAATTAATTATGTTAGTCATTCGTCCCAATAATATGGAATGAATTTTACTCACATGGGACATGAAAGAAAAATTTCTATTATTTACATCTGGTAATAGTTTACTCTAGGGGTACTAATAAAAATTTATATTAATTAAGATAAATTAATTATTAATTTGTAAATTATATTCTAAAAGAAATAAGGTTTAAATAATGTTATTATATATAATTATCTTAACAAATAATTATTTGTGAAGCTGTCGTTATTATACCTCATGAAAATAATATATTTGAAGTTAGTTTGGATGGTTTGTAGTACATTCAATTAAAACCTAGTTCCCCTAAGAATAAAAAATATAATGACGTTCAATGTTAATTATAATTCAATGATAAATATTATAGTTCTTAATATTCATAGGAAGAACAATGATTATTGAATGAATCGAATGTTACAATTTGATTTTTCCTAGGGTTGAAAGTGATTTATGTTATCACAATGTGTTGTTCATAAATTCCATTGGATGTCGGTTAAAAAATTTCCAAAAATTTTAATCTTCAAATAAATGGTAATGAAATAAATACTATACAATATTAATTTTTTGAGAATCATTGGAATAATATGATAATGTTTTATACAGAAAAGTAAATGTGTACTAACCTATAGACATTGTATGAATTAAATATAAATATCAAATATTAAATATTTATAATAATGATTGAAAAGTTTAACATTTTATGAATTGTAAATAATAAGGGTGTTGATGAGTATTCCCAACGTATGGATGAGTTATTTAGACACCTCATAAGATTATAGGATAATATGGGTAATTCAAAAATAATTGGTTAATTAATGTGGAACATTATAAGAACATTTTTCCTGAATATTTTCTAATTTCATGATACCAAAGATAAATATTTTTTGGATTATAATAGTACTCACCTTTTCAATGATAATTGAAATTTAACTATATATAAAAAAATTTCACATATAATATTCCATTATAATGTATTCATAAATTAGAGTATAAATATGTTGTGTTTGTGTCCCTAGTTTCACATATTATATTTATTTAATGGAATGATAATGCCAATTTTTTCTCAATGTAGATGAATTACACACATTGAGGTAGACTTCAAAAGAAATAAAAAAACATGGACTCTATGGGTGAAGAATATTTTAATTTTTGGTAAATATATATATTATTCTAAAAAAAATTAATTTTTTATAAATGATGATATTATATTTCATATAAAAATATATTGGGGATGCAAATTATAGTGAAATAATATAAGATTAAATCATCTGATGAAGAATAATATGAATTATAAAAATCTTATATATTTAAATTTTTTGGGAAATGACATGATGTTTATCTTGAAAATTATTATAAACTAATAAATATATCTAAAATATCTATAATATATTCTGAAATGATTAATAACATTTATGGTATATTTAATAACAGAAGAATTAATAAATTGATCATATCAAAATACATTAAGTAATATATACTATGTATGAAATAATGGTATAATGATAAGAGAGGAAGATAATTCCTTAAGAAGAAAATATTATAATTTACGAATTATGGTTTCATATGGATTAAAATTTCTGTGAAAATTTATTTTTAAATAGAAACACATTAGGATTTAATGCTTGAAACACCAAAAACTCATTCACATTATAGTAATAATGATATAGTTAAATATAATACTATAGCTCTTGATAAAAAAATCTACTTAAGTGATTTACATTAGTCAAAAATATAAATTTTACAATGAATTGGCATTGAATAAATCTAAAATAAGATCAGATAATATTTGATAACATTCAAATAAAAGTATATACTTAAAATTCAATGTATCTAAATGATGTTTTTTAATTAAAAATAAATCATTAATTCATTTCAGGATGCAATATCTTCATTAAAGAATAATTTTCAAGGGCTATTTTTATAGAAATGATGTTTGTGGGAAAAATTCATATGTTTTTAAGGAATAATATTTCATTTCCATGTTACTAGGTATGACTAGAGTTATTTTGGAGTTGCACCTAAAACTTATGACACAATTTTTTAATAGTCCATATTTTATATTAATGCCTCTAATTTGTACCTATGTGGAATATTTTGGATTATATTGAGGTTATTTATTGAATATGTAACCATAAAATTATATGTGTTTAAGTGTCTAAATATTTTCATCATGTTAAATGATATAAAAATCAATGGAAATAGTTAATAAATAAATATATGTTTTTAGAAATATTTTTTAATCTTGTATCTTTTAATAATATAAAAAAACACTAAAATAGGAACTTTATTATTTATAATCATGATATATTAAAAAATATAACCTATAATTGAAAAAATATTTGGGAATATGATGGTGGGTCTATGAAATTCTATTTTGATTGAAATAAAAAAATATAACTACTTGTTTTTTCTAAAATTGAATATATTCAATCAATACTAACACAAGGATTTTTTTGTTATTGGCCATAAAACAAAAAATTTGAGTGTCATGCAATTATGTAATGATTTCAAGAAGGTGTTTTTAATGATTTATTAATTTCTCAGAAAACTGAATTATTTTGGTAAAATTTTTTATTTTAAAATAGGACCATTTACATTTTTTAAAATTATATATCACTATTATTATTAAATTTTGAGTTCTTTTCAATAGGAAAATATATTCTAGAAAATAAATGAAAATATTATTCAAAAAAAATTTATCTCAAAATTAAGACATCTGAATGACCATTCGAAAATATGATAATAGTGGGATCATTTTTTCACTACTACCTAAAAATGAAAAATTCTCCATAAGAATAAAAAAATAGTGGGGGCATAATAAAAAGCATTCATTAATTAATTCAGTCATATTTTTGTGGAAATTATGAAAAATATTTTCGATAGGTGACTTGTAATTTATATAGTTAAATAGTTATTATAAAATAGTTAATGGACTGTTGTTTATGAATCAAAATTCATAGATAGTATATATGTTTGTGATTTAAAATAGAGAGATTAAAAGAGAGCTCAACGTGTACATCAAAATCATTAGATCTAATTGCATCATACCAATTTTTATAAAATAAAAGTTTTTAATGCTTATTTATATTTTTTTATTAAATTTCAATTTTAATTTAAAAGGGGTTCTATGTCCAGTAGCATACCTGACATGCAATACTCAATTTCTCTGAAATCTTTCGTTGCACAAAATACTGAGTTGTATAGAAAAATAATAAATTATTTGTATTATAATTTTAAAGGGTTGTCACAAGATGTTATATTAGCTGGAATAAATATAACTAACTATAATATTATTAAACATTTATTTTAAGTGTTATATATATATATATAATATATTTTAGATGCATAAAATGAGAATAAATTCAATTTTAATAATAAAATATTCTAACATTTTTAAAAGGATGATTTTCCACCGTTAGATGTTAAACCCTTTTAATGTATAGTTTTATTAAAAAAATTACGTTTTATTTGACATAATAAAAATCTTTTTTAGAATAAAGACACTAAATTATATTTGGTTTAATTTTTTGTATTTTTATGATAAAATCACATCTTAATGAATATTGAAAAATACTGCATTTTAATTTAAAACAACCCTTATGTCAAATTTATTAGTATAATTAGATTTATTTTTAGTTGTTTTAAATTTTTAATATGAATTTTTTTCTATCATTTTATCCAATTTTGGTCATAGGATGTAATTTCACATTTAAATTGGACATGAGGTCATGCCAATATTTTAATAGTTTTTATTTCATAAAAATCATCTTCTTATTTTTAAAATAGAAATTAATAAAAATAAATTACTAATTTTCTTTACATTTGAAAAAATTGATTAAATATTTGGAATTAGAAGTTAAAAATTATGTAAATATGTACATTTTATTTTTGTTTATTATGAATAACAACACTAGTAAGTCTTTTTATTTACCACATCTAAAGGGTAAATTACAAAAAAAAATAAGGGTAAATAAAATATTATAATAATATAAAACAACCACAAACCATGTACTAATCTTTTTGGATGAGTCATGGGAGTCCGAAAAATATATTTATTTTGAACTTTTGGCATTTGGGAGCCACATGGTTGTGATAATGACATTTTATAATAATTAATTAAAATTAATGAAAAATATAACAAATCAGGTATTTATTACTAAAACAATTTAAATACAGGGTTATATAACAACTGGTTTTTACAGTAAATAGTAATTATAAATCTAAATTGGTCTCCTACATCAAGGTATTTTATTTATATTTTTTTTTAAAAAATATATAATTAAATTTATTTATGACATAATGATGATGCATCGATTACATTTTTAATTGAAGATTCAAATAAATGTTATTATAAATATTAAAATCAATTTAATTTGAAAATTATGATGCCATCCAATAAAATTTTATATTATTATTAGATGATATATTTTTGTTAATTATTTTTTTACAAATTAATCTGTTGGTTATTACTTTATCAAAAATCAATTAATAAATAGTGTCAAATTTGACATAATTTCATTTTAAAAACAAGTAATCTCTTATTAATGGACATAATAATCATAATAATATAATATTGGGAAAAATTAAATAAATAATGTTATAATTGTCATTAATGATCCAGTTGTGGTTATCTGGGAATTTGTTTGTAACAATATTTTCCTTATAGTATGAAAATACTAGAAGAAATTGTAAAAGATAATTTATTGAACACAAGGTTAAAGCAAAAATATAAGGGTAAATGTGTGAGATAAACTTGTCTAAAACCAAATGGATGAGAGGATTTAGAAACACAATCATATTATACTCTAAAAATATTACTTTTAATATATTATTAATCTAAAATAAATTTATAATAAAATAATATTTCAGTACTTGCCAAAATAGTCCATCCTCCCTCTTATATAATCCCACGACCTCTACCCACTTAATCACACCTATAATGCCCATTGGATTGTCCAAATACAATTCAAATATTCAAATAGAATCTATCTATTCATCCTATAATCCTTAATGATGGAATAAGTAAATTCAAGAAAGCCTTTAGTCCCAAATCATAAGGAGTTACCGGATTATGAGGTATTGTTTTATCTCATGATCTTATCCATAGTTTTTCATCCTCGACCATCTATCCTTATTTTATTCCAATCTTTTGAAAAATAACCAGTAACATAAATATAATATTTTATAGTTATGTGATGTGTTTGACCTAAAATTACACACATATTCATCTAATAGATATTGAATATACTATCTATGTATATGGTGAACTACTTCCACATGAAACATGGATTTTTTTATTTTTCATACAACCTATAATAGTGGCCATTAATAAAGAAGTGAATTTATATATGATATATATTATATTTATATTTTCTATTTTATTATGAAAATTTTATTTAGAACACACATTTACTCTTTTGATGTTGTGTCAATAGGATAATTTCACATGAGGACGTGTGGATACCACCCCCTCAATGTGATATGACTCATTCATTCCAGAAATGGAACATATAATGTATGGTTTTAATACACCAATGTCACATATATAACATATATGATATAATGGAATTATAATATATATGTGTACGATTTATTTTTCATTATTTTAATATGACATAGATATGAAGGTATTGTTCATTCATACGTACGACCAACCCTCTCCATGAAAAGCACTTTAATTTATTATATAAAAATTTTATGGAGTATTGTTAATAAATATATACTAGATACATATGATAATTAAATCATTAATATCATTTTTGAGATTATTTACTTTTGACTACATCGATAATTTACATAATAACACGTTCATTTTTGACTCAAGTAGCAAACATCACCAAAACGTCCGATATAAACATAAATAATTATGTAATATCATATAAAATTGTAATATGTGATATTAAATGAATAATAAAAATATGTTTTTTAATAAAAATGTATAAATTAACCTATATTTTTTATTATGGAATATAAATATTGAACGATACAAGTCAAACTCATGGTAAAGAACTCTATCTCGATCTAATTTTATTGAGACACATCTTGATGATACAAACTGTTATTTCTTGATTAAGGTTATATAAAGTTTCATTTAAATTAACAATCCATATTATATATATAATCTTTTTATATAATGTCATGTAAATTGTTCATCATTCATGGGGCATATAAATTGAATGTTCAAACTTGTAATGTACTCTTTATCAAAAAACATCATTATTAATGTATTAATGATTTAATCTTCTTAATATTTATCTAGAATTTCAATTAATTAAATTTTATTTTATGGACATATTTATATGGACATGAGTTTTTCTAAGATACAATAACATTCAAAATATTCAAAGTGGTCTGGGACATTTTGAATAAAAAATAATATTTTGAAATGTTTTAGTTGTGTTTTAAAAGGGTATTGATTATTCAAATTACTGTATGAACACGGTATTACTGCGAAAGACTTTGGAATATTTTTGGTGATATTCCAGAGAAGCGCCTTCAAAAGGAGTGTGATTCCAAGCCCCAGAGTGGCCGGAGTTAAATATTCAGTACGTTCACACATGAAACTCCAAATAAATGTGATAATTACTAGATAGAGTTCCGAATTAGAGATCCAAGTGTACGGATGGGTCCGGAATGGGGATTTTACCCTAGGAACGACATAAAGTATGTCGTCACGGGACGATTGGATCCCTCGTTGTAATTCAGAACGTTAAACAGATTAATTAATTTATTTATTATCTGTTTAATGGTGAAACTCGGTATCTCTTAAACAGTGGCTCAGATCGAAAAAACGAGGGCACTGTTGAGTCTATAGTGTGTCATTTACCCAAGGAGGGGTGTAACTTTTGCGGGCACAGTCCGTCTGTGAAAAATGTCCCCAGGGGTGTTTTCGTTATTTGGCAGCTTTGGGCATCCAGTTTTATAATTTTTGAATGGGGCCTTGTATAAAAATTCTAAAATCGCTGTTGCGCTTAGAGCATGGTTTTTATCCTAGGGGAGGCTTAATACCGACCCCTTCGGGAGTTCGGGTACGGGGATGTGGGATGAAGTTTATGTTATTTAATTTATTTAATTAACCTAACCCCCCCCTCACTTCTCAACATTTCCCCCTCCCCCTAGCGAGCTTCTCCCCTATCCTCCTCCACTCCGGTGAGGCTTCTCCAGCAAGGCAACTCCGGAGAGGCGCGGCCACCCCGACGGGTTGACGGCGAAGCGACGGGCATAGTCCAATGAGGTTGGTGTCGTTTTTGTTTCGTTTTATTTTCCTCACCCTATTCGTTCTAACATTACATTGTCTAATTGCTACCCAATAATTGATCCAAGCCCATTGTAAAGTAGAGTATGTTCTAATATTTTTGAGGGTTTTTCCAGAATTGAATTCCGAGCTCCGAGGTGATCACAATAGTCCGCCGCAGTTCTGCGGGTAATTTTTTTCCCAGCGTGTGGTGGTTTTCCGGTGGATCTAGGCAGTGGCGGCGACTCCGGGATGGCATCACAGCATCAGGCACGGCGGAAGGATGGTCGGCCATCTGGTCGGTCGGGAGGCACCTTTCCTTTGTGGGACGGCGCAGGAGGACCAGCTGAGGGCGCCAACTGTGAGCACCGGCTAGAGGGGATGGCCGGGGTCATGCTGTGCGACCCCACGACTAGACAGAGACCTGCGTGATGTAGGTCTCCATATGGAAAGCGGACTGGCCATATCAGACAGTCAGTGCAGGAAGTGCCCACGCGACGCGCAGGCAAGGGGGCTCGCACGAGGTGGCGGGCCGCTCACGGTGGCCCGTGGGTTCGGATGGGCCGGACCTTGGCGGTTGGGCCGCGGTCCTAGTGGGCCGGACGGAGCGGGCCGGCCCGAGCAGGGCGGACCGACCGGTCTGGGCCAAGGGGGTTCTCCCCTTCTATCATCGTACGCCCGTATCTTTAGTTACGGGCGACAATTTTGCGTGCCGCCAGCGGCAGCGTGGACCTTTCATCAAGGAGGACTTTTTGAGATGGTATTGGGAATTTGTAAATTCAGAAACGAGGGGCTCGGGGCGTAACACGTTGCTAGGTGGTTTGACGTTTTCCCTGGGATTTCTTGTTTTGGACGGCACAGACACGTCTGATGTCAGTTTTGAGAGCCGTCAGTGGCATTGGGACCCTGGAGCTGGGGCAGAGCTTTTCAGTGTGGTTTCGGGCTTTATGGATGAAGATGAGGCATGAGCCCCATGGCCCGTCTTTCGAGCTTTGTGAATCGTTGCATGACTTTTTCAGAGGACATATGTTCGTGTCATGCGAGTAGTATGTTTTGGGTGTTTTTCGAGGGCATAACAATGGCGCAATCTGCACGCTCTAATTCCACACGATGGTGCGGGCCCCGTGAGGGCCGTTTCGGGAGTTGACGGAGATTTCCAGCTTTATCACCGGGTGTCTGTTTTAGACAAGTGATTAGTAGAACATGTGTAATTTTTCGAGAGGACCTCAACAGTGTGATCCGTCCGTTTAGTTTTGGGATCGGGATGTGGTTCCCACGTATCACCGCTCGTGTGTGGTGCGCCAGAATGCATATTTTTCTTCGGATATCTATTGCGCTCAAGTGATGAATCTTTTTGATGTGTTTTCTTGAGGGGATTACAATGTTGCGATGCGCCCGACTATTTTCGGGGCTGAGGCTTGGGATTTAGGGACGCTGATCGGGCGTGAGGCGGTGTTGGTGACCTTTCCATTGGATATCTATTTGAGGTGAGTAAGTAGTCTACCTCACATATTTTTTCATTAGGATTACATCGGGACGATCCGTTTGGTTGTGTGGAGCCTCATAGGAGATCCTATTAAATGTGGAAATGTGAAGGTTCCCCGAGGGTTGTTCTTCTACTGTGTTTGTAGTGGACCATTGGCGTGTGATCGCGTGCACTCCCGTGTGAGTGAAGTAATGATTAAATAGATGTGGTTGGTCATTCCCCAAGCATTGAGGTGGTAGGTTGGATATGTTACATCATGACATCACGTAGACATTGGGTGTCCTGTGCACGATAGCCCTTGACTAAAAAAAGGTGCACTTTGGGAGTATACGAGAGCACTTGGAGGTATGTGTGGATAGTAACTGAGTCTGTTTGTGCGCTTGGTTGGAGATTGACATGGGGCCACACGTCGTGTGGGCCCCATGCGCATCTCGTGTTCTGCTTTGCATACCTTTGACCCGTTGGACGTAAAGGGTCCCTCGATTCTTTTTTTTGACTAGAGGGGTTGATTTCTTCCCCCGACTCTGTGCTCGATGGTTTAGATCATCAGGTTGAGTGGTTTCCCATGGTCTTGTTCCAGAGTCAGATGGTTGCGTGATACCCACTCTGTGTTTTTTGGTCAGTGTTGTATCATCCAGTAGGGATGGCCAGAGATGTTCTGGGGTTACCCTCCAGCGGGGCTGGGTAGTGGGTTACACATCGACTTCTTTGGGTTTACCCTCCAACAGGGCTAGGCAGTGGGTTTCTCACTGACTTCTAAGGTTTACCCTCCAGTAGAGACTAGGCAGCAGGTCACCTGATGCTATTAGGGTCTACCCTACAGCAGAGACGGGGAATTGTGTCACCCGACGCACTTAGGGTCTACCCTCCAGCAGATACATGGAAGTGGGTCACCCGACGCACTTAGGGTCTACCCTACCGCAAAGACGGGGCAGTGGGTAACCCGACAACCTCTTAGTGTCTACTCTCCAGTAGGGCTGGGTAGTGGGTCATCCGTCATCTAGTTCCATGTCTACCCTCAAGAAAGGATGGGCAGTGGGTCGCCTGTCGACTTATTCCAAATCTACCCTACAGTGGGCTAGGAAGTGGTTCGCCTGATGATGTATTAAGGTCTACCCACCAGCGGGGCTGGGTAGTGGGTCACCCGATATTGGGTTACGAATTACCCTCCAGCAGGGCTGGGAAGTTTGACACCTATTGGCATTCCAGGCTCAGTCATTTCTACTAGGCTAGTCTGTGGATTTCCTCCGTGATTACCAGAGAGAGACCCTTGGTTATACGGGACAGTGTTGTGACAGTTTTGACATTGAGAAGGCCTCTCAACAATAGGGTGGTGACGAGGTGTGGTTTGACTTTCCTGAGAACTCTCAAGTACAAGGGGCACTTCCCCCACCGAGATGCATTCTTGTGACACGATCTAAAACTATGTGGGCGATTCAGTGCCACCCTAAGTGGATAGTGTCGAGGTGCGGTGATTGAGCCCCTTGGCATGCGGTTCGGGGCAGTTGTGCGGATTGCTGGTCATCGATGGAGTTTAGTTACGGGATGT
Source organism: Viscum album (assembly GCA_963277665.1). Lineage (NCBI taxonomy): Eukaryota > Viridiplantae > Streptophyta > Magnoliopsida > Santalales > Viscaceae > Viscum > Viscum album. The sequence goes on from OY728165.1 coordinate 512,394,079, forward strand.
TGACTACACATTTTCTTGGGATGAGCTACGAGTTGGAGATCCCCTTACGACATTGTTTGGGATTTTTTATGAGCATAAGGATATGTATATACCTTGTTCCAGTACCCACTTCTTGGGTTTGGTTACTCTCCTTCCTGGAGAGGTGAAGATGTGCGGGGCATGCCATGTGCTTTCCGTGTCTAGATTCTTGTGGTTGGACGAGTCTAATCTCCTGCTATAGGTAGCAAATACTTGACGAGAAGTTCATCTTCTCACCATTTCCAGCTCCTTGTGTCTGGAAGAGTCTACCTTCTTTCCTCTTGTTGGGTTGATCTGGACTCTCTACTAGTATTCTACTGCACTCCTTGTTGTATTCCTTTACTATTCTATGTTCTCTCTACTGCTCACCCTTCGGTACTTCCTTTGTTGCTCCCATGAGCCTTTGGGGTATCCTACTGAGTATTTTTATACTCACCCTTGCTTGGGATTTTCCCGCACATGGTGTGCCATTGCAGACGACGGACATGTTGGTCGTGACCTCAGTGGAGCATAAGATTTCAGGAGCTTGGACCACGTGCGGTGGTCATAGTCAGGTTCCAGGTGGGGAACCCTTCCAGATGTTTTTATTTTTTTCACATATTGCTGGGTTGTGGAACTTTTCTAGTTGGGCCCATGTTTTTTCCCTTTTACATTCAGTTTCCTTTCAGCACTTGCTTTGTACTGACTAGAGGTCGATGCACTATTGTGGTTTATATATGGAAGTTTCCATTTTTCTTTACTTGTCATTTCTTTTACACTGCATGATTTCATTGAGTGTGTTGCATTTGTGTGTGTGTAAAGGTCCTCATGTAAAGGCCTCCCCGAGTTGTTTATCCTTCGATGCTTCTCGCCAGCCACTGGACTATAGAGTCGGGAATGGGGTAGTTGCAGCTCAAACTCGGGAAGTGACGGCTCATGTAAAAGTGGTATCAGAGGTTGATCGTTCCTTGGGGCGTTGTGCAGACATCCCTAAAAAGGAATTATTTTGGATTTAGGGCAATTATGTTAAAGTGTCTCGAGAGCATCTCTCTAGCCAGGGAGTCCAGTTATTGTGTGGCGGCCGACATATCCATTCACTAGGACCTTGATAACCCGCTTGTCGACTCGTCATGTTGAGATACTTGTTCCAGGGAAAATTTTTTTGTACATCACATAGGATCGAGTCTTTGATTATCCTTCTTGAGTCAGCTCCCCATTGCTGATATTGGTATATACATATATGCTCATCTGACAGTGGCACTCCTTGATAATATTGAGGACGTCTCTGTGATGACAGCTAGCTAAGATTCCAGCTTTGGTGTGTGAAAATGACCTTGTGTGCTATGAGGCCATAGTCCAGGACCCATCATGCAAGCCCCTTCATCCTGGTGGGCCTGTAGCAGCAACCCCACCTGTTGAGCAGCAAATAGTTTCTACAGAGCAAGCTGAGCATGAGCGCAGGTTGAAAACACTCCGTGAGTACCAGCGGTAGAGACTGTTGAGGTTCAGTGGTGAGCCAGACCCTCAAGCAGTAGAGGATCGGATAGAGGTCGTGTTTTTCCTTTTCAGGCTTGTGAAGGAACCGAAATATTAGAGAGTCACTATTGCAACCACCATTTTTCATGGAGCATCTCGGCATTGGTGGAGTCTGGTGAATCAGTTTCTTGACGATTCGTCGCTTTTGTGGGATGACATTCAGTTTTTGATTCATGAGGAATTCTGCCCCTCCTTCATATACTCCATTCAGATTTAGGAGATCCTGCAGTTTATCAGGGAGGAATGATGGTGGCCGAGTACACAACTAGTTCTACAGACCGTGCACGCTTTTACCCGGACTTGGTCTATGATGATAACATTCGAGCGTGGAAGGTTGAGCAGGGTCTCCGCTGAGATATTCGTATTGTCATCGTACCTTTGGGAATTTCTACATTTGCCGGGGAGCTAGATCAGGCGCTGGTGACCGAGTGCTTCCTGTTACATTCTGGAGTTGGTGGTGGTCGTAGGCACATTGGAGTTGAGACGTCTACCGCAACTAGTGGGCATCAGCAAGCAGAACCTCGACTCAGGTGGCCTTCTGAAAACTGGACTCAGGGGTGTGATCATACACCACAGTGGTGCCAAATAGAACTAGTGCATCCCAACGAGAGTTGGTTCTATGCTTGCGATGGGCGAGGTCACCTTGCACGGGACTGCTCGACCAGGCATGCAGAGAGCTTGGGGCAGGCAGCAGGTGCACCACCTCGACAGAGGCAACGTCATGATCAGAGTAGTACCCAGATAGGTGGTGCTAGAAGAGGAGTGGGAGGAGCTGGTAGTGGGGTATGTCTTTAAAAGATCTTCCCATCACTACTAGGTGGTCCATGTTAGGCTCCGAGAGATGATAGTTGGGACAGTGGATAGCCGTGAGCTTTGGGTGTCTATGATCCTGTAGTGCATGAGGTGATAAGTGGTACGCTCTACAACTCATCAACATTTTCCAATAGAATTGTTAGACTATGTGTGTGGAATTCTTTTCTCCCCTCTCCTTGCTTGAGGTGTTACCGGGAAGACATGGGGCGTCGGTGTAACACTGTGTTGGTAAGGTAAAAAGGCATTGCGAGCGTGTAAAGAGAGTCTTGGTTGCGAGACATCGACTGGGAAACCTTGCACTACTTGATATCCTTGGGAGTTCCACCATATTGATATTCTGAAGGAGGGACTCTCAGGGTCTTGTTCAATGTGAGGGCGGTGATTCCAGTCGCGATGTGCGACGTAAGGGTTCGGTCGTAGAGGTGAGCTACCCCTAAGGTCTTTCGGACCGTTTGAGACCATGTAGAGGGATGGTGAGGTTCCCTACCGCCTTGCACTGACCCCAAAAGTGGGTTTGGATGCATAGCTTCTCCCGCATGACTCACCTGGGGAGATGTCTATGTGATCCCATGTTTCATCGGCAAGGGCCAACCTCGCGTGAACAGATCAATACTTTGGTCTATGTGCGGTGGCACAGAGCTCTGCAACAGTTCTTCTGGGCATAGTACCCTGAGTTGTTCACTTGATATGCTTTTCAGGGATGAATATCTTGATGTAGGGAATGATTTAAGAACCCGGTTTTTTCTATGAAAAACTTTGGAATATTCTTGATGATATTCCAAAGTAGTGCCTTCAGATGGCGTGTGATTCCGAGCTTCGGAGAGGCCAGAATTAAATTTTCAGTGTGTTCACACTGGTAATGCCAAATAAATAGGATAACTCCTAAACAGATTTTCGGATCAAATATCCGAGTGTACAAATGTTTCCGGAGTGGGGATTTTACCCTATGAACGTCATAAAGTATGCCAGTGAGGGATGATTGGACCCCTCGCTCGCTTTCGGAGCATTAAATGGATAAATTAATTAATTAATTAAATCGTTTAATGGTGAAATTCAGTATATCTTATACGGTGGCTTGGATCAAAAAATTGAGGGCACCGTTGAGTCCAGAGAATTCCGTTTATCTATGGAGGGGTGTAACGTTTTCGGGAGCGGCCCGTGTGTGAAAAATGGCCCCAGGGGCATCTTCATAATTTGGAGGCTTTGGGCGTCCAGTTTTATAATTTTTGAATGAGGCCTTTTATTAAAATTATGAGACCGCCGTTGCACTCAGATCGTGGTTTTTAGCCTAGGGGAGGCTTAATCCCGACCCCATCGAGAGTTCGGGTATGGGGCCGTGGGAGGGAGTTTAAGATAACTAATTTATTTAATTAACCTAACCCCCACCCTTTCACTTCACCTCATTTCCCCCTCCCCCTGGCTAGATTCTCCGCTATCTTCCTCCACTCCAGCAAGGCGGCTCCGGCGAGGTGACTCCGGCGAGGCGTGGCCACCCCGGCGGGTTGACGGCGAAGCGACAGGCTTTTTCCCATGAGGTAGGCATCATTTTTGTTTCATTTTATTTCCTGCACTCTGTTCATTCTAATTTTACATTGTCGAATTGTTGTTCGATCTTTGATCCAAGACCACATTTGAGTAGATTATGTTATGATATTTCCAATGCTTCTTCCGGAATTGAATTCCAAGCTCCGAGGTGATCGCAATAGTCCGCCAAAGTTCTGTGGGTTTTTGGTTTTTTTTCGGCGTCAGGCGGTTTCAGGCGGCTCCATGCGGCAGCGGCGACTCCGTGACGGCGGCGCGACATCAGGCGCGACGGAATGATGGCCGGACATCTGGCAGGTCGGCACCTTGCCGGTGTGGGACAGTGCAGGCGTACCAGCTGAGGGTGCCAGCCGCGGGCACCGACGAGCGGGGACGCACGGGATCGTGCTGTGCGACCCTGCGGCTGGACAGAGACCCACGTGACGCGGGTCTCCTCATGGAAAGCGGACCAGAAATGTCATTTGGTCGGTGGAGGAAGTGCCCACGTGGCGCGCAGGCGAGGGGGCTCACACGAGGCAGTGGGCCTCACGCGGCGGCCCACAGGTTCTGCTGGTTCGGACCCAGGTAGTTGGGCCGCGGTCCCCGCGGGCCGACCAGAGCGGCCGGTCCGACCCAATGTGGTTCTCCCCTTGTATCTCCGGACACCCGTATCATTAGCTATGTGCGTCCGTTTTGCATGCTACCAGCAGAAACATGGACCTTTCATCAAGGTGGACTTTTTTAGATGGTTTTGGGAGTTTCTAAATCCCAAAACGAGGTGCTCAGGTTGCGACACGATATGAAGTTGTTTGACGTTTTCCCCGGGAGTTCTTGATTTGGACGGCACGGATGCGTCCGACGTCCGTTTTGAGAGCCGTCAGTGGATTTGGGACCCAGGCGCCGGGGATGAGCATTCTAGGGTGGTGTTGGGCATTAAGGCCGATGTTGAGGAATGGGCCCCATGGCCCATCTTTCGAGCTTTGTGCAGCATTTCACGACTTTTAATCGGACATCTGTTTGTGTCATGTGAGCAGTCATTTTTGGGTGTTTTTTCGAGGGCAATGCAATGGCGCAACTTGGCCGCTCTAATTATCCATGATGGTGCGGACCCAACGAGATCCGTTTCGGGAGTTGACGGGGATTTCCAGCATTATCACCGGGTTTCCATTTTGGGCAAGTGATTAGTCAAACATGTGTACTTTTTCGAGAGGGCCGCAATGGTGTGATCCTTCTATTGAGTGCCGAGACTAGGATGTTGGTCCCATGTAGCCATGCTCGTGTGCAGTTCACTGGAATGCTTCTATTTCTCTAGATATTTGTTGCGCTCAAGTGAGAAGTCTTTTTGATGTGTTTTCCTAAGGTTATCACAATGTTGTGATGCACCCGACTGTTTTCGGGGCTGAGGCATGGGATCACGGGACAACGATCGGGCTTCAGGTGGTGTTGGAGACCTTTCCGTCAGATATCTGTTTGAGGCAAGTATGTAGTCTATCTCGCATTTTTTCATGAGGATTACAACGGTACGATCCGTTTGGTTGTGCAGAGCCTCATACGCGATCATGTTAAATGTGGAAATGTGAAGGTGCACCGAGGGAGGTCCTTCTACTGTGTTTGTAGCGGACCCTTGGCATGTGATCATGTGCACTCCTGTCTGATTGAAGTAATGATTGAATAGATGTGGTTGGTCTTTCCCCAATCGTTGAGGAGGTATGTTAGAGATGGTACGTCGCGCCTTCGAGTAGACATTGGGTGTCGTGTGCACGATTGCCCTTGGGCTGAAAATGAGGTATACTCTGGGAGTATACAAGAGTGATTTGTGGTATGTCTGGTTTGTACATTACTTTGTTTGTTTTCTTGTTTGGGGATTGACTTTGGTCCACACGCCGTGTGGGCCCCGTGTGCATGTCGTGATCTTCATTACATACCTTTTGACCTCTCGCGATGTAGAGGGTCCCTCGGTTCTTGTTTGTTGACTAACGTGGTTGAGTTTTTTCCCTACCTCTTTGCTTGATGGTTTAGATCAGCAGGGTTGAGTGGTTTCCCCTGGTCTTGTTCTGGAGTCATATGGTTGCGTGATACCCACTCCATGTTCGGTTGGTCAGTGTTTTATCATCTATTAGATATGGCCATAGCAGTTCTGGTTTTACCCTCCAGTGGGGCTAGGTAGTGGGTTACTCATCGACTTCTTCAGGTTGACCCTCTAGCAGGGCTGGGAAGTGGGTTGCTCACTGACTTCTAGGGTTTAACGTCTAGTAGAGACTGGTTAGTGGGTCACTCGACACTATTATGGTCTACCCTCCAGCTGTGACTGGGAAGTGGGTCACCCGACGAACATAGGGTCTACCCTCCAGTGGAGACTAGTAAATGGGTCACCCAACACACTTAGGTTCTACCCTCTAGCAGAGACTGGGAAGTGGGTCACCCGATGACATCTTAGGGTCTACCCTCGAGCAGGGATGGGTAGTGGGTCGCCCGTCGTCTAGTTCTAGGTCTACCGTCTAGCAGGGCTGGGCAGTGGGTCGCCTGTTGACTTATTCCAGGTTTACCCTCCATTGGGGCTAGGCAGTGGGTCTCCTCATGATGTATTAAGTTCTACCCTCCAACGGGGTCAGGCAGTGGGTCGGCTGATGATGTATTAGGATTTACCCTCTAGCAGGGCTGGGCAGTGGGTCGCGTAATATTTGGTTATAAATTACCCTCCAGTAGGACTGGGCAGTGGGACACTTATTGATATTCCAGGCTTAGTTCTTTCTACTAGGATAGTCTGTGGCTTTCCTCTATGATTATTGGAGTGGGACCCGTCATTATACGGGTCAGTGTTGTGACGACTTTGACTTTGAGAAGACCTCTCGAATGCAGTGTAGTGACGAGGTGTAGTCTGACATTCCCTAGAACCCTCATGTATGAGGGAAACTTTCCCCACCTATTAGGGTCTTTGTGACGCAATCTAAAACCATACGGGTGAGTCAGTGCTTCCAAAAGTAGACAATGTCAATGTTCAATGATTGAGCCCCTTGGATTGCGGTTCGGGGCAGACGTGCGGGATGCTGGACATCGATGGAGATTACTTCTAGGATGTTGGGTACTCGTTTTCTTGGGATGAGCTACGGGATAGAGATCCCCATACGACATTGTTCAGGCTTATTGCTGAGCATAAGGATATGTATATAACTTCTTCCAGTACCCACTACTTAGGTTTGGTTACTCTCCTTCCAGGAGAGGCAATGATGCACGGGGTATGCCACGTGCTTTCCGTGTCTAGATTCTCGTGGTTTGATGAGTCTACACTGATGCTATAGGTAGAAATGACTCGAAGGGAAGTTCTTCTTCTCATCATTTCCATATCCTTTTGTCTGGTAGAGTCTACATTCATTCCTCTTGTTGGGTTGAGTTGGACTATCTACTAGTATTCTGCTGCACTCCTTGTTGTATTCTTTTATTATTATCTATTCGCTCTACTGCTCACCCTTCAGTACCATCTTTGTTTCTCCCTCGATCCTTAGGGGTATCCTACTTAGTATTTTTATACTCACCCCTTCTTGGTCTTTTCCCACACTTGATCTGCCCTTGAAAACGACGGACAGGTTGGTCGGGACCTCAGTGGAGCATAGGAGTTCAGGAGCGTGGACCGCGCACGGTGGTCGTAGTCATGTTCCAGGTGGGGAACCCTTCCAGCTGTTTTCCTTTTGTTCACCTGTTGCCGAGTTGTGGCACTTTTCTTGTTGGGCGCGTGTTTTTCCCCTTCTCTTTTCAGTTTCCTTTCATCACATTCTTTGTACATATTAGAGGTTGATGCACTATTGTGGTTTATATATGTCAGTTTTCATTTTTCTTTACTTGTCTTTTCATTTACTCTAAACTTTTGTATTGAGTGTGCTGCGTGTGTGTGTGTGTGTGTGTACAGGTACTCAGGAAAAGGCCTCCCTGTGTTGTTTAGCCTTTGGTGCTTGTCTCCAACCCTTGTCCTATGGAGACAGGCTTGGGGAAGTTGCGGCTCGAGCCCGGGTAGGGTCGGGTCATGAAAAAGTTGTATTAGAGGTGGTTGGTTCCTTAGGGCGTTGTGCAGACATCCCTAAAAATGAATTGGTTGGGATTTAGGGAAATAGTGTTAACGTTTATCGAGAGCGGCTCTTAGGAAAGGGAGTCTAGTGATGGTGCATCAATTGACGTATCCATTCACTAGGACCTTGATAACCTTCTTGACGACTCGGCATGTTGAGACACTTGATGCAGGTAAAATTGGATTGTGAATCACATAGGATAGAGTCTTTGACTGTCCTTCTTGAATCAGCTCCCCAACATTGATATTGGTATATACATATATGCTCATCTGACCACTGCACTCCTTGATAATATTCAAGATGTCTCAGCGAGGACAGCCAGCCAAGATGCCTGCTTTGGGGAGTGACGATGACCATGTGAGCTACGAGGCCACAGTCCAGGACCCATCATGTGAGACCCCCTATCCGGGTGGGCCAGTAGCAGCACCCCTACCTGTTTAGCAGTATATAGTTTTAGCAGACCAGGTTGAGCTTGAGCATAGGTTGAATGCGCTATGTGAGATCCAACGGTAGAGACTGCTGAGGTTCAATGGTGAGATAGACCCTCAAGCAATAAAGGATTGGCTAGAGGTGGAGGTTCGCCTTTTTAAGATTGTGCAGGTGCCGTCATATCAGAGAGTGGCTTTGGTAGCCAACCTTTTTCGTGGAGCAACTCTGTGTTGATGGATTCTGGTGACTCAGTTTCTTGACGAGTCACCACTTTCATGGGACGACATTCAGTTTTTGTTTAGTGAGGAGTTCTACCCCTCCTTCTTACGCTCCGTTCGGATTTAAGAGCTCCTGTAATTTCTATATGGAGGGATAACAGTGGCCGAGTACGCGGCTAGTTTCGCAGACCGTGCACGCTTTTACCCGGACTTGGTCCATGAAGATAACATCGAGCATGGATTTTTGAGCAGGGTCTCCACTGAGAGATTTGTGATTTCATAGTACCTTTTTGAATTTCCACTTATGTTGGGGCGCTAGAGCAGGCGCTGGTGGTAGAGATCTTCCTGTCACATTCTGGAGTTGGTGGTGGTAGTAAGCACGTTGGAGCCGAGACGAGTGCCGCAGCTAGTTGGCGTCAGCAGGAAGAACCTTGACTCAGGTGGCTTTTTGACAAACAGATTCAAGGGTGTGATCATACACCACAGTGGCACCAGAGGGTACCAATTCTTCTCGAAGATAGTCGGTGCTATGCTTGCGATAGGTGAGGTCACCTGGCATGAGACTTCTTGACTAAGCATGCAGAGAGCTTCGGGCAGGCAGCAGGTGCACCACCACGACAGAGGCAGCGTCGTGATCAGTGTAGTACCCAAAGAGGTTGTTCTAGAAGAGGAGAAGGAGGAGATGGTAGTGGGGGACAACTTTAGGAGATCATCCATTCACTGGTAGGTTGTCCACATCAGGTTTAGAGAGCTGAAAGTTGGGACAGTGGACAGCCAGGAGCATTGGGTGTCTATGATCCTGTAGAGGATGAGGTGATAAGAGGCACACTCTAAAACTCTTCTACTATTTACTGTATAATTGTTAGACTCTGTGTGGGGAATGCTTTTCTCCCCACTCCTTGCTTGAGGTGTTACTAGGGGGACGTGGGGTGTCGGTGTTACCCTGTGTTGGTAAGGTAAAAAGGCGTAGCGCGCGTGTAAATAGAGTATTGTTTGCGAGACATCTACTGTGAAATCTTGTGTGACCATATATCCTTGGTTGTTCCACCATATGGGTATTCTGAAGGATGGAATCTCTGGGCCTTGTTCTAGGTGCAGGCAGTGAATCCAGTCGCGGCGTGCGATGTAAGGGTTTGTTCGGGGAGGTGAGCTACCAATGAGGTCCTTCAGACTGTTTGAGACCGTGCGAAGGGATGATGAGGTTCCCTATCGCCTTGCCCTATCCCCAAAAGTTAGTTTGGGTGCATAGTGTCTCCCGCGTGACTCACCTGGGGAGATGTGTCTGTGCTCACAAGCACGTCATCGGCAAGGGCCGACCTCGTGTGAACAGATCAATCCTTTGGTATGTGTGCGGTGGCGTAGAGCTGTGTATGAGTTCTTCTGGGATTTCTACCCTGAGTTTTTCCCTATATTTGCTTTTCGGGGACGAATATCTTGAAGGAGGTAATGATGTAAGATCCCAGTTATTTCTGTGAAAGACATCAGAATATTTTTGATGATATTCCATTACAGCGCCTTCAGACGGTGTGCGATTCCGAGCCCTGGAGTTGCTGGAAATAAATTTTCTATGCGTTCAAACTGGAAACACCAAATTAATGGGATAACTACTAAACCAAGTTTCGGATCCGAGATTCTAGTGTACGGATGGGTCCGTAATGGGGATTTTACCCTTGGAACGACATAAAGTATGCCGGTGCGGGACGATTGGACCCCTCGTTCGCTTTCAGAACGTAAAACAGATAAATTAATTAATTAAGTAATTCTTTTAATGGTGAAACTCAGTATCTCTTAAATGGTGGCTCGGATCAGAAAACCGAGGGCACCGTTGAGTCCAGATCATTCCGTTTACCCAAGGGGGGGTGTAACTTTTGCAGGTGCGACCCGTCTATGAAAAATGACCCCAGGGGCGTTTTCGTTATTTGGCGGCTTCGGGCGTCCAATTTTATAATTTTTGATCGGGGCCTCAGATTAAAATTCTGAGACTGTCGTTGCACTCAGATCATTGATTTTAGCTTAGGGGAGGCTTAATTCCAACCCCATCGGGAGTTCGGGTACGGGGCCGCAGGAGGGAGTTTATGTTAATTAACTTATCTAAATAACGTAACCCCCCCCTCACTTATCCTCATTTCCCCCTCCCCCTAGAGAGTTTCTCCCATATCCTCCTCTACTCCGGTGAGGCAGCTCCGGTGAGGTGACTCCGGTGAGGCGCGGCCACCCCGGTATGTTGACGGTGAAGCGACGGGCTTAGTCCCACCAGATAGGCGTCAATTTTGTTTCGTTTTATTTCCCGCACTCTGTTTATTCTAATTTTACATTGTCTAATTGCTGCTCGATCTTCGATCCAATCCCATACTCGAGTAGAGTATATTCTGAATTTTTTGATGCTTCTTCCAGAAATGAATTCCGAGCTCCGAGGGGATCGCAATAGGTTGCCGATGTTCTGCGGTTTTTTGGTTTTTCTTCCTACGTCCGGCGGTTTCCGGCGTCCTTGACTGAGGGATGGCGGCGTAGAATCCGGCACGGCGGATGGACTGCCGGCCATCCTTCCTTACTGGTGGCACATTGTCGGTGCGGGACGGCACAGGCAGACCGGCTGAGGGCGTCGACCGCGGGCAACAGCAAGAGGGGACGGTCGGGGTCGCCCTGTGCGACCCTGCGGTTGGACAGAGACCCGCGTGACGCGGTTCTCTGCGTGGAAAGCAGACCGACCATGTTGGCCGGTCGGTGGAGGAAGCGCCCGCGTGGCGCGTGGGCAAGGTGTCTCTCACGAGTTTGCAGGCCGCACGCGGCGTCCGCGCGGGTTTGGCTGCGCCGAACCCAAGAGGATGGGTCGCGGTCCCAGCGGGCCGGCCGGAGCGTGTCGTTCCGGCCCAAGGGGGTTGTCCCCTTCTATATTTGAACACCTGTATCATTAGATACGTGCATCAGTATTGCGTACCGTCAGCGGTAGCACGAAAATTGCATCAAGGCGGAATTTTTTAGATGGGTTTGGGAATTTTTAATTCATGAAACGTGGGGCTCGGGGGGCGACAATATGTTAAGTGGTTTGACTTTTTCCACGAGAGTTCTTGTTTTGGATGGTGCGGACGTGTCCGACTTACGTTTTGAGATCCGTCAGTGGAGTTGGGACTCTGGAGCTAGGGTGGTGCTTTCTAGGTTGGTTTCGAGTGTTAAGGCTGACGTGGGGTCACCGGCCCCATGACCCGTCTTTCGAGCTTTGTGCTGGGTTTCACAACATTTTCATTGGACGTCTGTTTGGGTCGTGCGAGCAGTCGTTTTGTGTGTTTTTCCGAGGGCATTGCAATGGCACAATCTGCCCGCTCTAATTCCGCATGATGATGCGGGCCCCGCGGGGGCCGTTTCGGGAGATGACGTAGATTTCCAAATTTTGACCGGGTGTCTGTTTTGGACAAATGATTAGTTGAACTTCTGTTCTTTTTCGAGAGGACCGCAATTGTACAATCCATCCGTTGAGTTTTTGGACTGGGATGAGGGTCCCACATAGCATTGATCGTGTGCAGGGCGCTGGAATGCATGGTTTTTTTTGGAAATCTGTTTCGCTCAAGTGAGTAGTCTTTTTGACGTGTTTTCCTGAGGGGATCACAATAGTGTGATGCGCTCGACTGTTTTCGGGGCTGATGGTCAGAATCACGGGACGCCGATCGAGCGTGAGGTGGTATTAGAGACCTTTTCTCATATATCTGTTTTAGTTGAGTATGTAGTCTATCTCAAGTTTTTTTCTATGAGGATTAAAATGGTACGATCCTTTTGGTTGTGCGGAGACTCATACGTGATCTTATTAAATTTGTAAATGTGAAGGATCCTCGGGGGCGGTTCTACTACTGTGTTTGTAGTAGTCCCTTGGTGTGTGATCGCATGCACTCCCGTGTGAGTGATGTAATGATTGAATAGATGTGATCGGTTGTGCCCCAGTCGTTGAGGCGGCAGGTTGGAGATGTTACGTTTCGCCTTCGCGTAGAAATTGGGTTTCGTGTGCAAGATAGCCCTTGGGCTGAAAATGAAGTATACTCTGAATTATACAAGAGTGCTTGGAGGTATGTGTGGTTTGTACGTGAGTCTGTGTGCTTGGTTGGGGATTGACTTGGGGCCACACCTCTTTTGGGCCCCATGTGTGTTCCATGTTCTGCTTTGCATACCATTGACCTCTTGCGACATAGAGGGTCCCTTGGTTCTCTTTTGTTGACTAGTGGGGTTGAGTTTTTCCCCTAGCTCAGTTCTTGATGGTTTAGATCAACAGGGTTGAGTGGTTTCCCCTGGTCTTGTTCGAGAGTCAGATGGTTGCGTGATACCCACTCTGTGTTCGGTTGGCCAGTGTTGTATCATCCAATAGATATGGCTAGAGCAGTTCTAGGTTTACCCTCCTGCGGGGCGAGGTAGTGGGTTACTCATCGACTTCTTAGGGTTTAACTTCAAGCAGGGCGGGGCAGTGGGTTGATCACTAACTTCTAGGGTTTACCCTCCAGCAGAGACTGGGCAGTGGGTCACCTGATGCTATTAGGGTCTACCCTCCAGCAGAGACTGGGCAGTGGGTCACCCGACACACATATGGTCTACCCTCCCGCAGAGACTAGGCAGTGGATCAACCGACGCACTTAGGGTCTACCCTCCAACTGAGATTGGGCACTGGGTCACCCGACGACCTATTAGGGTCTACCCTCCAACAGGGCTAGGCAGTGGTTCGCATATCGTCTAGTTCCTGGTCTACCCTCCAGCACGGCTGGGCAGTGGGACGCATGTCAACTAATTCCGGGTCTACCCTTTAGCATGGCTGGGGAGTGGGTCGCCTGAGGAAGTATTAATGTCTACCCTCCACCGGGGCTGGGTAGTTGATCGCCTGATGATGTATTTGTGATTACCCTCCACCAGGGATGGGCAGTGGGTCACCTGTAATTTGGTTATTAATTACCCTCTTGTAGGGCTGGGTAGTGGAACACCTGTTTCCATTCTAGGCTCAGTCCTATCTACTAGGCTAGTCTGTGGCTTTCCTCCATGATTACCGGAGCGGGACCCTTGGTTATATGGGTTAGTGTTGTGACGACTTTGACTTTTAGAAGACCTCTCGACTGCAGGGCAGTGAGGAGGTGTGGTTTGACTTTCCATATAACTCTCAAGTACATGGGGTACTTTACCCATCAAGACGCGTTATTGTGACACGATCTAAAACTGTGCGGGCGAGTTAGTGCCGCCCAAAGAAGATAGTGTCGAGGTGTGGTGATTGAGCCCCTTTTCTTGCGGTTCAGGGTAGATGTGAGGTATGTTGGGCATCAATGGAGGTTACTTCTAGGATGTTGGCTACTCATTTTCTTGGGCTGAGCTATGGTATGGAGATTCCCTTACGATTTTGTTCAGCCTTCTTGCTGAGCATAAGGATTTGTATATACCTTATTAAAGTACCCATTTCTTGGGTTTGATTACTCTCCTTATAGGAGAGGCGAAGATGCGCAGGGTATGCCACGTGATTTCCATGTGTAGCTTCTCGTGGTTGGACGAGTCTACTCTCTTGCTATAGGTAGCGAAGACTCGACAGGAAGTTCATCTTCTCACCATTTCCATCTCCTTGTGTCTAGACGAGTCTACCTTCTTTCCTCTTGTTGGGTTTAGATGGAATCTCTACTATTATACTACTGCAATCCATGTTGTATTCCTTCATTATAACCTGTTCTCTCTACTACTCACCCTTAGGAACCTCCTTTTTTGCTCTCTTGAGCCTTCAGAGTATCCTATTGAGTATTTTTATACTCACCCATGCTTGGGATTTGCCGCACTTAGTGTGCCCTTGAAGATAACGAACAGGTTGGTCGTGACCTCAGTGGATCATAGGAGTTCAGGAGCTTAGACTGTGCATGGTGGTCATAGATGGTTTCAAGGTGGGGAACATTTCCAGCAGTTTTTCATTTTTTTCACCTGTTGCAGGGTTGTGGAACATTTCGAGTTGGGCGCGTGTTTTTTCCCCTTTCTTTTCAGTTACCTTTCAACACTTTTTTTGTTCTGATTAGAGGTCAATGCACTAATGTGGTTTATATATGTCAGTTTCCCATTTTCTTTACTTCTCTTTTATTTTACTCTGCACTTTTGCATTCAGTGTGCAGCATGTGTGTCTGTACATTTACTCAGGAAAAGGCCTCCCCGAGTTGTTTAGCCTTCGGTGCTTGTCGCCAGCCCTAGGCCAATGGAGGCGAGCTTGGGGTAGTTGCAGCTCGAGCTCCGGTGGGGTCGGGTCATGAAAATCACATTGAATGTTCTTTTATATATATACCATGAATTGAATTTATCATTTTATGTCCCTATTATTTTTTTATTGTTACATTAAATGTTTAAAATTTTATTTTAAAAAAACATTTTTCATTTCTGTGGGCATGACCTTTAGAGATGGAATGTTATTTCAATGTGGAAATATTATTTTTCCATTATTCATGTTTTATGTGTTAGTACTATATTATATTTATTGGGAATTGATTACGTATATAGATGGTTCCATGATAAACCAATGTATGTGGAAACCATTATATCATTCTAATAAATTGTGTAATGTGACAGATGTGAACGTTAAGGTTTCCCCCAAGATATTTAGGGAATACACTATGAAGGGTCTTCTAATGGTTTCCACGAATGTTACTCCATTAGAAGCTGTGAAATATACTATGTAATTATTTTATGGATTCAAAAAGATACCATTACAATTTATGATTTCTATTGGTTTTACAGAAATATTATGAAGTTATAAATTATGTTAATGAGCATATGTTTTATGAATGAAAATTACTATTTTGATTGTTAGTAAGTTTTCATAGACCAATTTTCTCATTTCTTATTTTATATCCCATAATGATATTTTTATTCTCAACCCAAGTTATTGAATTTTTTTCTCTAGTTATTTGGAGGGGTATGAAAATGGAATAAATCAACAATAATTTTATCTTGAAAAGAAATATTGTTATATTCCAGGAGTTTAATTTGATGAAAAATATATTTATTGTGAGTAGAAGATTCTAAGTAGTAAATGTTGAGTAATTATGTAATAGTTATGTCCTAATTATATAATACGATAAACCTGGGAATATCATTAATATGAATATCTTGAATTACCTCAATTTTATGTTATATTTAATGTCATTTCCTTACTATTGTTATATGAGGTCAGTATGGACATATTTATGGATTATATGTTTTGGATGAACACAGGGTAAGTCTCCATGTATATTATTTTAGTTATAAATTTATTTTATAATACTTTAGATCAATGAAATTACGTTAAAAATAAGAGGATAATGATCTATAACAACATTCATTTCTTTTCAAGATGACTTTCATGAGATAATTATTACAAAATAATTTCAGGATGATTCTTAAATGTTTTCTAACATACAACTCACTTACAATAAGTTGTTTTAGATAGATATCAACTCCATTATACCTAGATATCATCATGGATCAAAGGATGTTATTTATAAAATCATATTTTTTCAATATTCTGATATTTTCAATAAAGGTAAATATTATTATTGAATTTTTAAATTTTTTACCTTATCAAAGTATTTTGAAGAATATTATAATTTTAAAAAAACAACAGGAGAATGAAACCTTTGAACAAATTATTTATATTTGATTTTAACATATATTTATTTAGCATATAAATATATCATTTTAATGGACCCATAATTAAACGTTAAAAACAAAATCATTCATAATGATTCAAAAAAATGAAGTCTTATTTGATGTTTTTAAATTACATGTCAGACATGATTATTTTCCAAAACTAGTTTTTTGTGAACTACCATACCACCCATGTTCTACAAGGTGTATTTGGAAAAAGGAAACAAGTTATTTTGAGGAATTTCAAAATCAATGTTTGAATTAATGGACCATTTATCTATGGGAATAAAAAGATAATGAAAACTGACGGACACCATGATAACGGATTGATTCTATTTGAAAAAGGAGTAGTATTATTACATTATATTGAGGTAAAAAATCTTAATATATATAATATATTATGAATTAAGAAGTTTATGTAATAATGAGTTTTGATGAAAATGAATAAACTAACACAACCACTAAAGTTAAATCATTTTATTGTTCGTTTTATGTTTTATAGATGTGGACCACCCACAAGATGGGTGATAACCCGTCGCATCCAGTAAGGACATGGGGGGTCAAACCCACAACCGAAGGGAAACAAGGGTGCATCACATAAAAATATACTATGTAAAGTACCATATTAACATGACATATTATTTTTAGTTCAATGATATTATGGATTAACAATAATTTTTTCGGGGAGAAAATTTTTTTATCAAATAAATATGCCAGAGATTTGAAAAGGGTTCGAGGATTTATTGACGAATATTATTTTGGATGACATTCTCTATTTTTGGAACTTTATATGATTAAGATATGTAGAGTACAATATGATTTCATTAAATAAATAAATGTTAAATTATATTATGGAAGAATCCAAGATATCAATTTTGGACTTATGGGGAATTAACTTACTTATGGAAATCATTAACCAATTATCGAGAATATTTTATTAGGATAATAATTTATTTCTATTATACATTTAGTGTGGTTGATGTTTTTTGGAGATAAATGTAAAAATTTATGTTGTATGATTATGTGTTTAAATATTTATTTTTATTTCAATCCATGTTTGGATTATTTTGAGGATCATTAAGGACATTTTTATGTGGAATAATATTGGGTAAACTATGGATAATATTGTTGAATTTTAGAAATTGATGTAGTTTTTATAATATAAATGATTATTCTTTTTGGGGAATGTTTATACATTATACTAACTCGGATTTAGTTTTGGATAATGTTTAAAAGTAGCAGATATTTATAGTTAGTATTATATAGGATGATGTCAGTTATTAGTAGTTTATTATTGTGATTCATATATGAAACATTCATTTTAAATACTCTTTAGTTGGAGAAAAATATGAGTTTGTTGTGTAATTGATTAAAATATGGCACTCTACATCTCAATGATGTATATTTCTTTAGGATCATATTCTAAACACTAAATTAACTACTCCAAATTTTGATAAGGATCATTAAAAAATGTTATTTTTTTACTTTTACTATTATTTGAGCAATGAAAATTTAATAAATCACAAAATTATGGTTTTTGGATTGTTATATTTTTCCTAATTGTGTTTTATATCACTCTCTATCAAAACTCAACACTTATATTTTAATCCACATTTATGAATTCCTATATGAATTGCATGCATGTTTTTTCTTTGGCATCCTTCGTACTTCACTTTTTTTAATGGATGTTTTATTGACTCTTTTCCATTTTGGTATTTCAGTGATGCAATTTATAAATGAGTATCCTTATTTATCAACAAAAAATTAGAATTTTGAGAAAATAATTACTAAAATGGGGGATGGATGTGAAATCCCATGTAGTTATAGAATCATAATTATTCATATTTATAAATATTAATGAGTTAGTTGTTAATTTTACATTAAAGTGGATGTTATTTTCTATAGTATAACTGACACAAAATATTGAATTTCTCAAAAATCTTATGTTCCACAGAAGCCTATTTTATAGAGAAATATAATAAAATATTATTATTATTATTTTAAATAGAAGTTAATGCTGAGATGTTGTACTGGAAGGAATGAATAAACTATCTATATTATTATTACACTAGTTTTTTGATTTTTTTTGCATTTATCCATCAAAATTTAGAGGTTAGAAAATTTAATAAATATAATTTTTAGAATAATACACTCTAATTATTTTTAAAAGGATGTTTTAACTAATTTTGATGATTTAAAAAATTTAAATATAGTTCATTACAATTTAATAAGTTATATTTGAAGTAATAAAATTCATCATTAGAATCAACACCATAAAAATTTCATTGTTTTAATTTTTGTATTTATCTTGTAAGAAACATATTTTATGAATAATGAAAAATATTGCATTTTAATTCAAAACATCATTTTGGAATAATTTATTTATATAGATATATTATCATTTTAATTTAATTTTAAAGTATAAATGGATAATGTAATTTTTCATTTTATCAAAAAAATTTCACTGGAATTAATTCCTCATTGAATTGTGATACAAACACAAGTCAATTTTCATATTGTTTTTTCTTCATTAAAACCTACATTCTATTACGACAACTATAATTAATTTGATGATTAATTAATAAAAATTATGTGTTCGGAATTTAGAAAAATTTACTCCATATTTTTAATCATATGGTTAAATTTTTTTTAAATAGGTACCATTAATTTTTGGATATTAAAATAGTAAAATCTATAATTTTTTTATTTACCATAGTAAAATTGTATATTAATAAAATAATGGAAAAATAATATTATTATACTATAAATCTACCCTATCACATGTACAAATATTATATAATGTTTCATGGGAAATAAAAAATAATTATTCCAAAAATTTGGAATTTGGGAACCACTCGGGTGTGATAATGTCGTCATATAATAAATAATTTGAAGTAAAGACAAATAAAACATAAACATTTATCTTTTTACTAAATCAAAATTAATATAGTGTTATATAACCGATATATTTGATTATAAAAATTAATTATAAATATAAAACATTATAATACATTTTGATAATTTTTAATTTTTTTTTCAGTTAAATAAATAAATTTATTTATCACACAATGATGATGTGATGATTAACTTATTAATGAATTATTTATATAATTAATATATTAAATATTAAAATATGTAATTTTTAATAATTCTGGTGCCATCAACAAATTATATGAATTATTATTACTTTTATACATTTTTGATAATGTAGTATTTACTAAATAATCCCATTATTATGACTATAACAATAATGAATTACTAAAAAGTATCAAAATTTACATAAATGAGTTATGAAATCAAATGCCATTTTATTTAATGATTGAATAGTCCAAAAAATATAAGATTCTAACAACTAAAATATTTAATGTTGAAATTTATATTAGTGATCAACTTGAGTATCTCTTGAAATTTTATAGTAAACATGTTAACCATATAGTATGAAAATACATAAAGATTTTGTAATAGTTAATTGATCTAACTAAGTGTTAATACCAATAGATAGGGTAAAATTTGTGACATATACTTGTAAAAAATTTTGTTTTATAGGATTTCTACCAATAATTATATTATCCTCTAAATATATCACCATTGATCTATTATAATTTTAAAATCAATTTATAATAAAATAATATTTCAAGACGTTCCCAAAGATCCCCTCATCCCTCTAATAAAAGGACATCACTTCGACCCACATAATCTCAAATATTAAACGCCTTGGAAATTGAAAATTATATATAAATAATCTCTCATAATTCCACCCTTCCTCTTAGAAACACCACATTGGGAATAATGTAAATCAAGAAATCCTTTGGGGTAAATTCAAAAGGAGATACCCAATATAGAGGTAACGTCTTCTCTCGAGATATTTTCCATTTTTGTCATTATTCAACCACCAAAACTAAATTTATTAAAAAAATATAACAAGACTCATATACTCAATATACTATGACGTTTTTATGCAATGAATTTGACCTACACAAACACAAAACTCAATATAATGGATATAGAACTAACTGTTTCTATGTACGATGGACTAGTGCCTCACAAAAAGATGATTATTAATTTCATTCCTACAACCCACCATGGTAGTAACAATGATAGAAATATATAAATATATGAAATATATTCTATTTATATTCTCTTTATTTTTCTTTAAATTATATTTATAATAACGTATATGCATTTCATATTGTGTAAATACAATAATTTCAATTGAGGATTTGTGGATTACTACCACTTCAATGTGGTACGACTCATTCATGCAATACATTGAATGTATAAAGGATATTTTTAATAAAACAATGTTACATATATAACATATATATTATAATGGGATTATAATATACTGATTTATCATTTATTATTCATTATTTTTATATGATAAATATATGAATGTAGCGTTCATGGGTGCTTAAAAACTACTATCTCCATAAATGGTGCATTTCATTTATTTTCTCTAAATTTTATAGACACAAATAAATAAATATATACATAATATAAATAAAATTTAAATCATGTATATCAATCTGAAGATGATTTAATTATGACTACATTGATAATTTGTATAATAAATTGTTTATTTTCTACTTAAGTACCGAACATCGACAAAACATCTGATATTAACATAATTTATTATGTAATTTTTATAGTATGTTAATAAGTGATATAAAATGAATTATTAAAATGAAAAATATATATATTAATGTATAAAATAACCTATGTTTATTATTTAGTAATGTAAATAAGGAATGATAATTTTCATACTCTTGGTAACAGACTTTGTGTCAATCTCTTTCAATGAGACATTACATGATGATATTTACCAATCATTCATTATAAAGTATATATAAAATCAATTTTAAATTACTTTTCCATAATATATATATAAAAATGATATTTATTTTTTTTAAAATTTTTCTACATTAAATTATCTAATAATTTAAATGTTCAAAATTACAAAGTAATTAATAAAAAACATCATTTTAAATGATTTAAATATTACAAATTCTAAATCCTTATAATTAATTTATATGAATTGAAAATTATACGAAGGACATATATATATTGACATGAATTATTTTTATTTTAATTTCCTTTGAAATTATTCAATGTGTTATGAAACTCTATGATTAAAATATATTCGATTTAAATTTTTTTAATAGTGTTTTAAAAGGAGATTGGTTTATTTAATAAAATTGAATTTCTTTTTATATACACATAATTAATTAAATTTATATATATTATATCACTATTTTTTAATGATTTTTACTTTAATATTCTACCATTTCATTTTAAAATAATGTGTTATCATTTATCAATGCATGTCTTGTAAATATTGAATTTTATTTCAAAGTGGAAATGCTATTTTTCTTTTTAGAATGTATTAAGTGTTATGATTATGTTATCATACATGGGAATTGATTGTGTTTCATGGTAGTTCTATGATAAAATGAGGGTATGTGATCCCATGATACCTCACCAATTCATTTTGTAACATAAACATGGTAGACGTTAAGGTTTCTCTTAATAGATTTATGAAATATGCTATGATGGTTATTCAAAACGTAACAGTGCATTTTACTCCTTATGTAGTTGTGGAAGCTATAATGTAATAATTTTATGAATTACTCATGTTTTCTTTTTTATTTATTATTTCAAATAGTATTAAATAAATCTTATGGTTTCATGATGTATTTTAAAGAGAAAATGTTTTATGATCCAAAAAATTTAATTTCAATGGATTCTTTGTTTTCATAGACTATAATTTTATTTAATTATTTTATTTCCCTTGTTGAGATTTTTATTAACATACCTTGTATTTAAAATTCATTTCACAGGGTATACATATGGTTAGGAAAATGGAATAATTCATGAATATTTTTATCAACAAAAAAAATCTTGTTATATTCAAGGTTTTTTATTTTATGAAAACAATCGATAGTGAGTATAAGAGTATACATTGTAATTATTGAGTTGTAATATAACAATTGTGGCATAATTATCTATTACTATAAACCTGAAAATTTTGTCAATGTGAATTTGATAAAAGAACTAATGATTATGTAATTTTTATGGCCGATTCCTTAGACTAGTAATTTATAGGAATAGTCTATATATTGATTTTATTTTTATTGATGTATTTATGGTAGAAAATATCAGTATTGAACTCCTTTTACACAACATAAGAATTGTTTTGTTTGATGAATGAATATAATCGTATAATAAAAGGGGAGAATAATTTTGGTTGGACATTAATGATATTATTTATTTTATAAGAGTAAATTTTTATCATAATAGACATTTATAAGAAATTAATTTTTAGGCCAAAGACAAATAATACATCATATTAAATTCGGTATAAAAAATTATCATATAATGTAATGTTTTACTAAAATTGTAAGAACATAAGTTATTGAAATCTAACATTCAAACCCAAGAAAATGTGAAGAAAATAGTTAGTATTGTTTCTCTATTAGACATATGTAAAATATAACTTTATACATATTATACAGTAATATACATTAAAAGGTTGTTGTCTCTTATGATGACTAAATATATTTGTCCCAAAACAAAATTAATTATTCTGATGGTGTATTTTTTTTAAAGTGACAAATAAAACAATACGACTTTTCGATTAAATTGAAATAATTAGTGTCAAAATGAATAATGATTATTTTATGATTAATTTAAAATTTAATAGTATGAGGAAATTTCTGTCCTATATAAAGAATAATATTATAATATATTGAGTATGAATTTTGAATAAGAAGGAAACATTGGGGATAAAACTAAACCTATCCCAATATAATGAAAATATATATTTGAGAATTTATAAGTTAAACTGTCTAATTGATGGAAGAGGTCTGAAAAAAAATTCTAATTATCTTCAAAATTATAAGCGTATTATATTGATGACACCGAATATATTGAATCAACGAATGTCGATCATTACCTAATTGAAATGTATTCCACTAGGGACATTATTCTCAAAGGTGTTGGAACTAAATTTAGGGAATCATGTCGTTTTTTATAAACCAATAAAATAGTATAGGTGATGTTAAAAACGAACACAATTGAACATGTGGTCAAGGTTTATTCTAAAGATGAGGAAGATTTTTTGAAGATATTTTCTCTCACATTTTGTGCTTGAAGGTAGTAAATAAAATTTTTTCCACTAAAAAATTAATAAAAAATATGTCAAAAAATTTAATTTATTGGATGAATTAATAAATGAAGGGATCTATAAATAATTATATAAATAGAGGAATGATGATTTTTTAATAATTATCTCACTAATGTGTTATAATTTTAAAGGATTTATATTTATAATTTGGGACTGAAGAACATTTTATTTAGTTCATGGTAATTTTACTTGTGATATGATATTAATTAACTTAAATATATACAAAAAATATATATTAAATATATTAAATAAATTACACTGATTATTAATAATTTATAGTGATGATTTTCATAAATAATCATGATAGTTATTATAATGATTTTTCCACAAAAAATATTAATGGTTTCAAATGATTATGTTAGTGAGATTGAATAAAATATGGTATTCCATTTATTCCTAGAAAATTTTATTAATGTTTTTCCCATGAAAATTATTACATATTTATTGTCATTATATTAGAGATTTTGGATTCATATGTAGTTTCAACACCTATTCATGTGAGGAATGATTTTTAAAATGGTAATAAATTTACAAGAATACAAAAAATTTCAAAATAATCATTTTCATCCATTTTTATGTCAAATCTTATTGGAGAATTTTTTTTTATGTTTTTATCTTTCGTTAAAGATGTAAACGTGATTCCTAAGTGTCCTATATTATATCTACTAATATAGTTCTCTAATACATTAATGGAAAAATTTAATTATATAATAATCAATAGATTAAAGTATTTGAATAAATCTTATTTTAAATATATTAATCATGCATGAGATTTAGAGGAGACAAGGTCAATGAAATGTGGATTTTTTTCCATGGTAGGTGGTTGTGTGTGTTGGAATTAATTGAAATTGTACTCAATCACTCTAAGACCTAAAATTTCTAAATATACAAATTCATATATTTGTTCTAAACAATTGATTTTTATGAAGGGGTGGATGAATGAAATTAGGGTAAATTATGATATACCTCTAATATTATTATATAATAATAAATTATCTAAAGTCTATTTTAGAAATATTTTGAAACACTAAATGTAGATTATTTTCAATATTAAATTTTTGTTACTTATAGTGATGGAGGAAATTGGGTACCTAAATTTAGAATTTAATCTGACCTGAGATCATCTATTTGATATCTTCGTCCATGATATTCTTATCGTAATTTTTGTGATAGTGGGAGTAAACATGGGAGTTCTTCGATATTAAATACCTCATTGTTGTTGATTATCATAATCAATTTTGGAATTATTTTTTGTCATAAAAATAATGAATTCTCTTAAAAATAATAATCTACACACTTTTTTTAGTCATGATTTTTAAAATTGTAATAAGTTATTGATGTCATATATATGTCATAAAATATTATGTTCTACGAATATTTTTAAAATACTTTAATTTATTCAAAAAAATCCAAATAAAGAGACATATGAACAATTTGAATTTGTTAATGATGTTTCCTTTTTAACTGAGTCATTAAATTAAGTTAATGTGATTTTTGATTTTGTTTATTCATTAAAAGCAGAAAATTTTATTAATGTTATCTAAGATTTTTTTATACTAGTATGGGATTTTAGGTTTGAGGAGAAATTAATTTTACAAGAATTTATGTACATGATAATAATTTAGATATATAATTATAATTACTCTAATAATGTATAAGAATCATAAAATGATGCATTAAAATAAGGAAACCCCTATATAAAAATAAACCAAATGCATGTAATAATATGTATACTCTATTTTAAAATAATCTATCTATTATAACCATAATTAAAAAACTATTAGTAATGTTTCATAAACTTTACCTATGATCTATAAACATTAGTTGGTTTGTGTTAAAAACAATGTAATTACATATAAAATCAACCTAATGATGAATTTCATGTGGATATGAAATCAAATTATTCTTAAACCCCATTTTTATGTATTCATGAGTGATTGTATTTTCAGAAAATCATGATCGTTATTATTTTTCATTGAGAACATACAGAGGGATAAGATGGTTTTCAATGATTATTTTTGCAATCTAAGAAGGGATTTCGTGTCCGAAATGTCAACACATTATAAAAATTATTATTTAAATAAAATCTTGAATTATTAATTGTTTTTATAGAATGTGAATGATTTAAAACTGTTATAATGATTATTTAGTCCATGTAGAAGTTATATTTAATTCATTCCAAATGATGAGTTTATAGATCAGTTGATTCTTAATGAGATTAGATAATCATTATAGAATGATGGTTATTTTTTTGGATGTTTTTTTAATGGTGTAGAATGATAATTATGTTGTTAGGATTTAGTTTTAAATCAATAAAACATCATGATATATAAGACCTAAAATATTCTTATATTTCATTCAAATAATAATTATGAATGTTAAAGAACACCATTATTCAAATACATTACGAATTACTGATTCAATAAAAGTTTAATTTTTTTAACTTCTATTATATATATTTTTAAAATTAGATATAAAATGATAAAAATGATGAATGTTTTATGGGATTGGATGGAGGGTCTATTAATATGTGGAGAAGTAAGATGGTATTAACAAAAATACTTCTAACTATTTACACTATAGAAACTAGAAATAGTCATTCTTGTTATAGTGCGGGGAATGGATATAGATCCATATTATCTACGATATCATTGGGATAAAATCAATGACTTGAATTGTGTTATATATTCATTATCTACGGAGTTCAACGAAAGGTAATCTTGAAACCATTGATTGGGATTGTTTTTACTGAGCATGAATCATGTTATGTTCATACATAAATGTTCTCATGAAGATATAAATCATTTTCAAGAATTTTTATGGATGTAAAAAATAATTATTCTTGTTTATATTCAAAAAGGCATTTGATGCTCAATTATAATGAAATCCTTTATTAATTTTCAATAATATAGTTATATTTTGTAGTTGTTATTAACTTTATGATTGAAGGATAATTTTATTAGATAAACCTGATTCCTATGTAAATATTCCCAATAATATCAAATGATAATTAGGATGATACATACCTATAAGGAGATGTCGATGATACAAAGCTGATTTTTATGTTAGAATTTTAGACACCAAAATTATTATATAAATATTGTAATAATTAAATCCATGTCACCCAAAATAAAAGTAAAACATGGAGTATGACCTAAGGTGCTGAACCAACATTATAAATGTGCAATCTATGATGCATTACATTCAAATTCATTGATTTTGGTGAAAATGATTCTCTAAAAATGTAATCATTAAATTAATACGTCATATAGGTTTAATTCATAATTATGAATCTTAAAAAGAAATTGGTACCATTAATTTACCCCTAATATTTGCGGATTCCTCAAAAGATATGTGATATGTATACAACATTGATAATATATATATATACTGGGAATGAAAAATTAAAACTATTGATCATAAAAGGTACAATACATAGTCTAATATTCAAAACCAAATATGTAAATATAACCCATTATATATAACATTAGATCATTAGTAATAAATTGAAAATATTTTTATAATAATCCAAATAACTTGAAGTTTAAATTAACATAATATTATGCATGAACATTACATGGATCAAAGATAAGATTATATTTATATAACCCAAGGATCACATGTAGGATATGATTACATCATATAACATAATAAATCCATACCATATCCCTACAATCTAATCAATATTCCACATAATAATGTATCAATCTAAGGCAGTCTAATGAAACGAAAAAATAAATTTATGTTTTCTAAACACTAGTACATATATAAAATAATATTTAAGAATTGCATATTATAAACGTGGGATCAAATCTAATGATACTTGATCATTATTTGAAAAAAATAAAAAAATTGTGAATATCAAATAGTTAGGTGTAATACACATCCATTAAGGGATAACTAATTATGTATTTAGGAGAATAGTAAATATCTAAGCATGTGACATTGTTGAGCGGAATGGGTAAAAAAAACTCAGTGAAACAATATCTCTTAACTTTTATCCAATACATCTACAAACATATTTAATAAATTTTTTTAAATATTAATTAAAAATAAACCATCAGATATATTGAAAAACAGTCAAATCATATAAACAATTCAGAAGAAATAATAAAAACATTCCATATATTATCAAAATCTAATTTATTTAATCATTATTTTATAATATGAGTATTTGTATATATGATTCATATGTAAAATAATTAGAACATACCCACAATGTACTATTGTATTTCTTTTAACAATTTTTATTATTTATGCCTTTTTTGCGAATAAACTAAATAAAAATAAATTCAATAAATCACCAAGACATGCCTCTATGATAAATGTCAATCAATAATTGATTACCCCCACTAATGTAATTTAAGATATTTTTCTACAAATATTTTTTATTATATAAAATTTGATTAACTATAATAATAAATCGTTTTGCGGGTTTTCAAACTCTATACATAAAACAATATAATGATATTCATATAGAAAATATCTAGACTTATTATTCATAATTAAAAATCTATAATAATTTCAAATACTCTTAGGAAATATGATTTTTTTGTAAATTTTGTAACATTATAATGGATTAATCTATGATTTATTGAAAGTGGATAAACAAAAATGATAAATAGGAATGTTTTCAGAAGATCATAAATAAATGATATCCTGAGAATGTGTGTTATGACTTGATATCAAATTTTTTTAATGGGGCATTAAATTTTATATTATATATAAAATTATTACAAATAGATTATAAATAAGTTATTAGTAATCACGTAATAAATGACTTTATTAATGGAATACTATCATGAAATAATATGATATGTGGAATGATATATTAATAATACATCGGTGAATATAATTTACAAATTATGATCCTTAGATTACAATATATTTTGTATTTAATGTATTTCATATCTTAATAAAATTATTATTTACCATAGTAACCAAAAAAAGATATGAGGTTCTTTCTTATAAAATGAAAATTGGTATATATGTCGTGGACCTCGTCCAAGACCATAATTATATTGTGGATAAATTCATCTCCAAATATAGTTTATATTACATATATAAGAATATCATGTCTATGATTAACATTGTGGGGAAATGAAATTGTTTATATATATATATAACACATTGATTTTATCTGATATTTTTTTACCCAATGAAATAGTGCAATATATAAATATAGGATAACATAGCACATAATGACAGATAAATATATATCTATGCCAAATTAACGTGAAAAAATAATATATTATTTATAGTTTTATTCATTTTTGGTAATTTTAAATTAAATTATATTAAAAAATAAATAGTTTCTATAATAGGTAATATCATTGAATTAGAATGATGTAATGTGAGTAATTAGTGATGTATAAAATATAGTGGTATATGGAATTTTAAATTATAATCCACATTTAATTTAAAATTATAAAATTATTACGAAGCACTATTTGATCAAGAGAATAATGTATAATGTATTGATTGTGGAAATTTTTAAGAAAAAAAATATTATAAATAATAATTCATGTTGTGATTGAAAATATAATGTGATGAGACAACTCTCCTATATCGAATACATTTCAACCACATTAATATTTAATAAAAAATTCATATAAATAAGGAACGGTTTTTTATTTTCTACAAAAAAACTATCAAAATGAAATTTTTTTTAATATAACGTAAGTATTATATAATAGGTGGAGTTGTAAAGGTATTTTAAAAATGATATTGAATTAAAACATATTGTATCAAAAAATTATTTATATTTATAAGAAATTGAAATATTTAGAAACATGAAAGGATGTTATTTAAATAAAACATTCAATTAAGTACATAATAAATATATAAATTCTATCCAATTATTGTATAAATATATTTTTAATATATAATAATTTCATTAAAATTAATCCTTAGATAAAATACTATAAAATAAAAGAGAAGTATTTAGAATAATATTTTTCAATTTATTTACTATTTTCATAAAAAATGATATAATTATCATTCAAAAAAATTCTCAATATGCATAAAAAATAATTTATATAATTATTTTATATATAATCTATCAGTAATATCTGTCCTCAAAATGAAATTATGTTAATGTAGATGAAAATAAAAATGGAAAATATGAAATAGTATTAATGTTGAGTGAAATCATTTTTAAAAATTCAATAATATTTATTTGGGACATATTTATGATTGTGTTATAATATTTTCTCTCATATTAAATTAAATAGAAATATATGACTTTCAATAAGTAATATATATTCTATTTTCAAAGAATTAGAATAGGTATTATTAGTAAGAAAAAAATGTATTGATGTGTTCCCTCCTAGAATTTTAATTTTTTAAATTGTGGAAGGATGAGTATCAAAGAAGGATATTGTATAGTTTTAGGAAGGATGGAGAAGTATTTTTGTTGTAGTAGATAATTTACACTGTAAATATGGGATTTACTATATAAAATATTTTTTTAATTCTTGTATGAGTCGAGATATATGAAATCTGTTTGGTAGAGGAGAACAATGAAAAATAGGTTTACATTATAACACATGAATTTATAGTGTAGATTAATATAGGTTGAGGTGCCATATTTTTATGAAGAAAATGATTACGTAACATAAAATACATTTTAGGGAATTTAATCTACGGAACTTATTGAATATACATGGTATAGTTGGGATTTATTCTATATATTAGGACATAGTAATGTGTATAAAAATTTTAATTTGAAAAAATTCCATTCAATCCAATATTTTTACCAATTATTTTGTGGATAAAATAAATGATATTTACAAATACCTTCTAACACATCTTCCCTCACCTTGATTTGAAAGATATTTTGGTGGTGTTTTTAAATTTCATTATAACACCGTATCACTTTCTATTATCAATACTCATTTCTCTTATCAATTGTATAATATGTTAATGATTTTATGTAGTTTGGCTTGTGTGGTATTCATTTTTTATAAAAAATTTGTGTAATTAACCATGATATAGAGTTTCCGAGAGTAGTTCTGGTTTTTAGGAAGTTTATTCTTTCGACCTATAGTGCATATCATGAATAAAATAATTCTTCATGGTATGTGATCCTTATTATTTGACTTTTTTCATTATATGTGTATTGAATACATGGTTTTACATTATATTACATGGATAGAATGGGATGGTGTAATAAAATAACAATTCACATAACTAAAATTGATGGGTATAGGGGAGATATCTAATTCGTTATCATTTTAATTTATGATGACAATGATGTTGTAATTTCATGTTATGAATTTCTAATATAAATTT
This sequence comes from Viscum album, assembly GCA_963277665.1. Taxonomy (NCBI): domain Eukaryota; kingdom Viridiplantae; phylum Streptophyta; class Magnoliopsida; order Santalales; family Viscaceae; genus Viscum; species Viscum album. The sequence continues at coordinate 512,424,744 of OY728165.1, forward strand.
TTTTATCCTCATATGAATGATATAAGATAAATGTTATGATATTTGTGGTTTTTTATTTTATTCACACAACGAATAAAAGCCCACAAAATTTTTATTTTAATAACAAATCAGTTTCCCATGAAAAATAGTTAATGTGATAATAAACACACTATATTGGTATGTAATCTAGTAATTCACTATATTATTGAAGAAGACATAGTAAATTTTAGTATTGTATATTTTTCATAGTTTTTTCATTGTGGTGTATGAGTGATTGTGTGGTACTAGTAGTCACCAGAAGGGTTGTGTAATGTTTTTTCAATGAAATGGTGATTTTTTGGAATGGTTTCAGTGAATGATTTTTTTTGGATATAGAGATGGTTTTGTTGTGGTTGTGGATTGATGAAATTGTGATGTGTAGTGGTTGGGGGAATTTTTTTATTATGTTGATATGGTCTAATTGACAAGGTGTTTTGTCATTGGTTAATGGAATTTAAGCTCTTTGTGGTTTGGTATTGTTTATCTAGCTTCCTATATATCAATTTATTTAATTAAAATTATGAATTAAATGAATAAATAAATTATTTCATGAATTGAAAAAAAGATTCGGTTGAGAAAATGTGAATTAAAAGACTGTGAATATGTTTTCATGGTGTATTTTAAGTAAATATGAAGTGATTGTCTTGCGTGTTCGTTATGAGTATTATAACATGCACTGGTTGAAGTTATTATTATTGTTACTATGATGTAAGATGGTGGTTTTCTATTCCATGCAAGTGTAGTTGATGTAAACCAATATTTCTGGTGATTTGTACAATCTATTTAACATTTATTTTATTTTATTTATATTAGAACCCCACCGTAGATGGATAATCGTAGGAAAACACTATTTTTATGGTTTTCCTTATATCGAGGATGGTGGTGATATGGATGGATTCATACCCACTCTTCCCCACTCCACCAATCATATCAATGAGGGTCCAGTTGCCTTTGTGGGCGATTTGATGTGGTTTTTCATTTGTCTTCAGGTGAGATGTGATGAAGTAATGTGATGTGTCATGTATTTAGGGTCATTCATAGTCTAAATTATGAATTATGTTTATTTTCATCATGATCATGATACAATTTTCATCTACTTATGTGATATGATGTGATATTATTAACTATATCTCTCTAGGAGATATGTGATATGATCTTTTTCATTTCATTAGATGAGATTAGATGAGATGTGAAAATGCATTCTACTACAATACTATTATAATTCATGAGTTAATGGGAATTTTAATGATTTGTCATGACCCACATCAAATATGTGTATTTATATGTGATACATTTTAAAGGATTTGGAAGAAAAGTCCTTCATCACTTGCATGTGAGAGTGTAAAATCATTAAAGAAGAGGTAGTGAGGTTCTATTCAATGTTATATTATTGATGTAATATTACAATATTGGATGCATGATTTTCTGAGTGACCCATATTGAGGATGATATGTGATATATTACCTATTTAGATTCATTGTAGATCATCTATTTCATTACTTTCATTTTATAATTATTTTTCTACATTTTCAAATAATACATTTGGTATGATCATACATGGTAAAAATTTATTCCCACACAACATATATTTATATAACATTTTTTCATGTTTATAGGATTCCTATGGTGAAAGATCATGACTTCCCTAACTACTTATAGTGGTGTGGTACAATCACTTCTATATGAACTATCATTTTGTATTTATTTAGATACCATTATTTTTATCCATGAGCACTTTTCACTTGTATTGGGATGTTTTTGGGCCTATTTTTAAATTACATGCATGAGTTATTTATTGATGGTTTATCCTATCCAATGATAATATTTTATCATGTAGGGAAATTAATTTTATATGTGTTACTTATATACCATTTTTTCTTATCAATTACCTGGGGAATTTGAGTGGCATGACTCAAGGGTCATTTTCAGCAATCCATTAATTCTAGACAAAGTGTGGAATATCTGTAGGGAGGGTTCATCAAGGTGTTTTATCAATAGTAATAGAATATATATATATATATATAATGGTTTTTTGAGATAGGCACTATGAGTATAAATTCAGTTAGTTCGGAACAATTTCAAGTCAGCCTTAGTGCATGGAATTTGCTAAGGACAGTGGTCATGACATAAGATACTAGGGGCACATGTGCTCTGGTGCAAAGAATCTAATCATATTAAATGATAGTCCAAGGAAAAAATTATTTATGTATGGAGGCTATGGATATGTACATCCATCATGACATATTTTTCTCTCTCTAAATTAGGTTCTTGTGGGAATATAGAATAAATAAGTAAAATACATCCTGAAAAAACACTTGTATATCAGGCATATGTGGTTTTATTTTCCTTTTATGTTTAGGATGTTGAGGTTCCACAAGAATGTAATGTATGTTAATTAATCAAGGTATGAACCATTTAAATTTTTAGTCTATTTACTTAAACTGACTAAGGGCGCACACATGTGTTGCCTATTACGGGTCACGAGTAACTATTAAATAATTTAAATGGGTTCTCTCAATTTGTTTAAAATAATACGTTGAGGCCCACTATGATGTATTCATGTTAAAATAAATAAAAACTATTAAATAGATTAAATATAATTTTCCTTAAATTAAAAGAGATGAATAAAGAACTACGATAAATAATTAAATAAGAATATAACATGATAATAATAAAATAATTAAAAAATGGTTTAGCCATTTATTATTTTTTTAATTTATTCCCTTAAATTCCATTTTATTTATTCTATAATTATTTTATTGTTTAACTTTTTCTTTGTTTTATTATTAATTATTATTTTTCTATATTTATTCATTTATATATTTTTCTATTACAGATCTCCTCTTGGTGTATCACGCCCCACTAGCTAGGTGGAGCGCACCTCCCTCATCCTCTATTAATGATACTTTCATGTATAATATTACATTGTATTCATCAAAATTATAACTGTAGTGAATATATTGGTAAGTATATCCTCAAAAACCATGAATTATAGTATTTATTCCACTCTCTATCTCACCATTATCAACTGATGGGTTTTACCTCAAATTGGTTTTTTTCTAAAATCATCTCATTTCATCTGTTTTATGTCATATAAAATGTTTTCACAGGACAAGGGATATAATATGACTATGAAGTAGCAAGTATATAAACCTTCCAATCATTTTGATTCATTATTCAATCGAAACCATTGTGTTTCTCTTCGATGCCTAACACCGAATCCCAATTTAAAGAATATTAATTTAATTAATCTAGTTATAATTGATCCTTATGACCATTGCATATCAAAAAAACATCATTGATTATTTATATTCCATTGGAAACCACTTTGGGTTGCTATTATAATAGGCATGTCTCTACTATTATCCTTCGTTCTTTAAATTATCCAAAATGATTTTTTATACATTGGGATTGAGTTAAAATTGAATAAAATTATTTATGGTAAATTTTTTTCCTAAATAACTTGTTTATAAGGGTTTTTATTCCCTTATTTTAAATAAATATTTTTCTATGTACTTATTCTAATAAAATCCATGTTCAATTTAACCTGATTTACGATGTGAAATTAATTGGATACCTTAATGGTTGTAGTTATGAATTCTCACACTATGATATATGTATATGTTCCCCTCATGATGTTTGATTGTAATCGAGAAGGTGATAAAATGTTGGCTCTATATTATGAACCCACAATTAGACTCACCAAGCATGAGAGGTCACAGAATGATGAATTGCGGAAGTGATGATTCAAGACTTACAGACATGTGATTCCCATAGATTTTTTAATATTGTTGTGTGCCACTATTTCTGTATGGGGAAATAGATAATGTACACATTGGTGAGAGGGATATACCATGACAATGCCAATACTCGGTCCCTTATGTGAGATACATGGTACAAACATTAGGTCACCACACCATATGTTATACCAGGTATTCATAAATGTATTTCCTTGGATGAGATTGGTGGAATTTGGTAATTGATTGGATGTACTGTACTTACAATTTCTGGAAGAGCTCTGACTCCACCTACGTACTTGTAAATTTTAATATAAATGATTTATTTGATTTTATTGATGTTCCATACATTATTCCTTATTATTTGTGATCCACTCTTGTGCCTTTAGTGTGTCTATTTTTAAATATGGTTTCGACCGATAGGAAAATCTAAATCTTGGGGGAATGCAATTTTCCATCAGTTTTCATGTTACATGGGCCATGTTATATATATTCTTCTTTAACCATTATCTTGGTCATAATTCTATCATATTACAAATAAAGTAGTATGGGATGGGTTTCCTCTTGGGAACCCTGGCCTAGTCACTATTATTTTTATTATTTGAGTTTCATACTTCTATTATATATCTACACACTATAGTTTGTTTAACTCACAAAAGGTAAAGTCCATAAACCTTTGGTGAATAACTAATGAGATTATATCTCACAAATAGAATGAGAAATTTTATGTTTGAGATTATACTTTATTCTTACATGTATTGATACAAGGATTTGTTTCTCTTCTAATGACTAATTTATTTGGTGTTTTGGATAAAGCATTAGGGGTAGAGGATTGAGCCATGACCGAGATTAGGTACATATGTTTCTATTTAGTATTTTGAGTTTATGTAAGTATGAAGTATAAATTTATACCCTATATCCCATAACTTTTATTTATTTATATGTTGATTCAATAATTAAAATCATTATTGGTAATGTTATAATTATTTAGAATCCACATTTTATTTATTTGTTGGATCGGGATCATTTAGTTTAAACTGCGGATGTATTTTTTCATTTCATATTACATTAGCTACCTATTAAGTTATATTATTTCCTTCCTCCTTGATAAAAATAATCCCATTGAGGGAATACACTCCCCATAGATATTTCCATGTCCCTCACAACTACTCAACAACCTAGGAAATTTTGGGAGATGTTGCTGAGGTTTTTTGACCCACAGTCTCAGGGCCCGTTTTCAGATTCACTCAGGGCGGGATGATAAAAATTATTATCTGAGAGTCTTTTTTCCTTTATTATTACTATTTGTGATAGACATGATACTAGGATATATGTATTTGGAACTTACCATGTTATTAGATGTAGCTAACCCATGTATAGAGGAAACAAAAATATCCAGGTTTGGGATCTATGTTATTAATTATACCATTTATTATTGATAGACTTCACCAATTGGTTACACACGTTTTTGTTTTGTTACTAGTACTGGTATTATTGAGATGATAAATTTTTATTGTTATATCTCAATGTAATGAAGAAATTTTTTTGAAATAAATCATATTTAAATCCATTGTAATTTTAATTAAATTCATATTTCAAAGCCATATATATATTCACCATGCATCTTCATGTTTTTATGAGAGATATTATGTGTTTAATTGTAGTGTTTTTAATTAATAGATAGTTATAATATTATGTGTTAACTGTATATTAGTTTTAAATGGTCACCTTATATAGAAATGTTATACATTGTATTGACTTTATCTCTGTGGCCTTTCACCTTCCCTGTTTACTTCTCCTTCATTTTTTTTCCTCATTTGGAATAAAATCTCATCTATCATGTGAATTTTACTATTATAGAAAAATTACACCCAAAAAAATTAGTTTTTTAAAGTAGTAGAGTATAGATAAGAACATTCTAGAGATGGGGGGTACGTAAACTCATGTAGTTCCTCTGGTAGTTCTTCCTATAGTGCCTCCGAGAGTTCCTCCAATAGCCCCTCCTCTTAACCTTCCACTAGTCACCGATTCTCTTTTCATGGATAGACATTTAGGTTTATATAGTTAGTTCAAAATGTTCCATGTCGTACCTTGGCTAGGGTAGATATTAAATTGGACATTATATGGCATAATCCTCCCACCCATTCAAGGGATGGTGGTACCAATGCTACAGATTCATGTCTTGAATATATAAAATTCATATTCATCCATCATGAGATACTCCAATGGTGGAGCGTGTATCATTATTTTTTATTCATTGTGACTCCACCAAGCATTATTGGGATGTCATTTCGTAGTCAGTGCAACCCGGAGATATGGTTTGGGTAGACTTACCCACAACTTTCTATGATCACTTATTCCCAAAGAATATAAGAAAACATCATACCAAGGAGTTCTTTCATCTTTAGAATGGATATATAAAGAGTTTGAGTTGTCTACTCATTTAACCAAGCTCATATGTTTTTATCCATATCCGATCGAGAAACAAACTTGATTTTGGTATGCTTTGATGATGGACTTGGGTATGCTATTCTCTCAGAGGTGAACATCATTTGTTTGAAAACTAGTATAGATATCGTGAATTATGACCTAATTAATTAAGGATCCATAATTTAATATAATCTTGTAATACATCGAGGATATGTTCATTTTTAGGGTAATGGTTTTTCAGGTAGTAAGAAACATCACATTGAGGGTGCACATGGGAGGAATGTTGGATACATGTCACTTAATGACAAAACTGTCATATTTCATCAATGTAGCATAATGAACCATAAAGAATAATTTGTGCTCAAGATTCCAATTAGCATTATAATATTGTGGAAAGATTGGTTACCTTATAAATTTCTTATAATTTTCTCTTTCACAATCTAGTGGGTGAGGATTTGTACCAGTAATTCTATCAGTTATGGGATCTACAACTCCCCATAAAGTTTGGAGTTTGTTTCCCACTTCCAATTCGGTTAAGGAAATCTTGTTCTGGAAAATCATCTTTAGTTGACTAGAAATTCTCAATCTGGTCAGTTGGAATAATTGGGATGAGGATCTTTCCATATGTATGCAGTTTAGTTAGTGGTATTGGAGAATATTCTAGGTTCATCAATAGTTAAGGGTATTTTCCTTATAGAATCGACATTATATTATTCACTCTTCAATATAGATTCTTAAATCTCTTAATTGTTTTTTGGATCTGTTGAGTTTTTTAGTCATAATATTTGATAATAATGTGTTGATATGTCTCTAAACACTCATTTAGGTATTTGAGTAGAGGAAATACACCAGTTCTAAGAGTACACCTTCAGATAAGGTGGTACAATTATTTTGAAATTTCTACATCCGTGAAATGAAGATATTTTATGAAATTATCCGTATGGATTAATAGGTTCTTTATGAAGCCCAATTTGATTTCTATCACTATCGAGTGGCATTCACAACACCCAAAGGATGAAATTTTATACACAAGTAGATTGGGATATCTAGTTAAACAGATATGGATCCCATGTATTTTTGTTTTGGTAGGGTGATAGTTCCACTATCTTGTTTATTAATGTCCGATCAAGATCTACAATCAGTGTAGTTTCCTCCGATTATGGATCATTTCACAGACGATTTCCTTGATTATTATTAGAGTTTAACTCCTATGAGGGATGCACTGTTTACAATCGAACTAGTTCTCAGTGTGACACCAACGTACATACCTCATTATAGGATTTCACCAACTTACATACATGAACTGAAGAAGAAACATGATGATGTTGAGGGTAAGGGTTTAACGAGACCTAGTAAATGATTTTGTGGGTTTACCCTTTATTTTCACCATGTATGAGGATGTTACACTAATATTGTGAATGGATTACCATCAACTCAACCATCTTACATTAAAGAATCAATATCTAATGAATCATAGATATCACCTCTTAAACCAGCTCTGAACAACAATTGTTTTCACCTATATTGAACTGGGTCAGGATATCATCAGTTGCCTATGCGATCACGAGATATAACATTTATGATATTCGAGAGAAGGTATGGGTTGTATTATTTTCAGTTATGTTTGTAGGTATGATGAAAACACTATAAAATTTCAAGTATTTGATGAATTTGTTTTTCAACATTTAACTTACATCTTTTAAGTCAGTATTTATAGACTAAACATGGGTGTATTCACACTCCAAAAACAACCATGCAACCCATCATGTGAATATACAGATTATAATGAGAGATTACTAGAAGTATATGATTCTAATTAAATGAAACTTTTGGATCCACAATGATCCCTTCATGGTTCATATCAATTATGAGGAAGGTGTATCAGTCAACCTTGCGATCGCGATAAAATTTGTTTATTGAAATAATCCCATGAATGTTTCTAACATACACAGTTTCTTATGGATTGCTAGCTGTTACAAATTATTCATACCAGACATCTATAGCATAGAAACACCCCTTATGGCCTTGACTAATAAGGTTTTGAAATTCATTAGGTCTGAAGGATGTGTAAAATTATTTTAGGAGCTAAAAATAATACTCATCATAGCTCTAATACATATTATTTTAGAGGTAGGTATCTGTTATACTATTGACTATGATGGTTCATGAGTCGGAATGGGTGTTGTTCTGATGCAAGGTAATCGTGTCCTGACTAATGGATCCCTTCAGATGAGGTTCATTGTTCAGTTATATTTTCATTGTTTACATTGATCATAAATCCCAGAAATATATGTTCCCAAACGGAGACTTGAATTTAAGGTAGTGTAGTTTGGCCGAAAAACTGCAGACGTTTCACATTGAGCATGCTTATACATTTGGTAAGGGTAATTTCATGGTTGACGCTTTAATCCACAAGATGTCAACACATGATGTCCATGCCGCCAGTACTAATAGTTAGCTAATATCATTGTTTTCAATGATGCATCTGGAAGAAAATGATTATAATAGACAACCAGTTATACATTTTATTGGTGTGATGTCATTTCTTATCAATAGAGTCGACAAGAGATAGTTATTGGTTCTAGAGGGGCTCATTTTTAGGGAATGTGTTACAGGATAAAACAATCCTCCTGGATGGGTTTTGATAGATACGAATGTATACAATATGATTTTTGTGTATGGGTTCCATTTGATATTAAAGATGAGATAATCATTGAATCCCATGACTTTATTTGGGTTATTCATCTGATACATTCCAATATCTAAAAGGATACACATCATCAATATTGGTATAAATGTTTAAAAATGTAAATAATAGGTATCATTACATGGTTCTCCAACTATCAGCATGAGAAGGTATAAAACCATTGACTAGTAAGAATCCTATATCCTCTATGCTTTTGACAGTTGAAATAGAAAAACATCATAGTGGATTTCAAAATAGGACTTGCATGATCTCACCAAAGCAACGATATAGGATGAGTGATTTTCGATAGGTTGACCAAAGTCACTCACTTTTAACAAATAAATGAGACATTATCCATTAATGATTTGGTGAGAAATTATTTATATAATATAGTTTTACTTCATGGAATGTTATGTAGTATCCTGTCAAACGAAGTCACACGTTTCACATCATAATCCTAAAAAGGGATGTAGAAAAAACATGGTTCATAGTTAATTTTGATTACATCATATGAACCCCACACTGATGGGGAATCTGAGTGGACTATTAGGGTGTTAGAGGATATATTTCAGGTATTAATCCATTATTTATATTAATCATGGGAGAAACATATTATTATAGTTGTGTTTTCCAACAATAATATCTATAATGACATAGTTAAAATTGATCCAAATGAGGTCCTTTGGGGAATAACATGTTGTTCCCCCTTATGATGGCTTGATGCATGTGAGGTGGCTACTCTAGGACATCAACTCATTCATGTGACCTCATAGTGTATATGATTAATTCAAAAGTATACTTCAACACCATAGTCCAGATGGAAGCCTTGTATCGATTGTCGTCATAGAGCACTGGAGTTTGAGATGGAACATGAGGTCTTTCTAACTGTTTCATAGATTTTGGGTCCAAAGGGTATTTTGAAAAGGTAAATTTATCACCGATTTATGTCAGGTTGTTCAAGATAGTGGATAATTTTGGGTCTGTAGCCTATTGGTTAGTGTAACCTCAAGGGTATCATACCAGGCACTATGTATTCTATGTATCTCAGCTATGACATTATCATGCAAAACAGACTCATTCTATTCATCCTTATGACATTGAGATATAATATGATGTATCCTCTATGATTTGTATGATATGTGTCGTTAAACCTATCGTAAGGGTTCTCTGAGTTATCTTGGTTCCACTAGTCTGGGGGTTATGAAAATAAAGACGTGTTCCGGACAGGACCTAGTAGTGGGAGACTGATGTACAAGAATAGTGGTTATATAATTTTTCAGGAAGCATTCCACTAACCATCTAAGGAAATGTCCTGGGTAATTTATCATAAGCTGAGAAGGTTGAAATGTCTCTTATTTAATCTATGTATGGTTCATTTAAATTTTCAGTCTATTTTCTAAATGTGACTTGGAGAGCATACCCGTAGAGCCTATTAAGGGTCTATAGATGCAATTAAATTATTTAAATAGTATCTATGGATTTATGTAAAATGATGCATTGCTCCACTGCGTGATGTGTTCGGGATAAAATAAGTAAATAAAAATAAGTGGAATAAAAATAAATTAAATAACATTAAAATAAAAAAATAAATAATGATAAATAAATAAAATTAAACATTAATAAAATTGAAATTAAAAAAAATGGGTTTAGTGATTATTTTTTATATTTATTTTTTCCCTTCAAATCCCATTGAATTTATTTTATTATATTAATTTTTCATTTTATTAAATATCATTATTTATCCTCCATTGTATCTTTCATTCTTTTTTTTATCACCCTCTCCTCACCCCTTGTTGTGTCTCACCATGCCTGCCAAGTTGTGTGCACCACACTCTTCATCATTCATAAGACCACAACGCATATGATCCATTTCCATTTTCATTAATGTGATAAGCTCATTAAAGCTCATAATAAGGCTTTCCTCAGGCACCTTGAATCATTATATTTCATCCAATCTCCATTTCCCAATATTCTATAGAAATTGTTACCCAAAATAGTGTGTTTTCTAAAACCATTTTATATTGCCTATTTTAGGTCAAATAAAATTTAATTGTAGGATGTGGGGTATTCTATGACTATGATGTAGGACATATATGATATTTTACATTGTTTCATTGTTTTATTTAACTTCCACCATTGTTTTACTCATTAGTTCCTACTAATGAATCTCAATTTAAATCCAATTAATTTAATTAATCTACCTATCATTGATCATAGTAAAATTATTTTAATGTGAAGCCATCATAGGGTGTCACATTGTAGTTGGAAATCCCTTTATGTGTGATGACATAATCAGAATATATTTAAATCTATCCATGGTTATTTAAATTACTAGATATGTGTGTTTTTTTCCTCATTGGGTTGATGTTTAAATTTATTCAAATTAGTTAGGATTATTTATATTCTTAATTAATTTTGTTGTATGGGTTTTTTGTGCAATGAATGCATTTATATATAATTGAATATTAAATATCATGATTGTTTTAACCTGAGATATGATGTTGTCATAGATTTGTTACCTAAATATCTACAATTATGTTTTCTCACTCTTGGATAAATGTATATGTGCCTCTCTTGTTGATTGATGGTAATCAGGCCAATGAGAGAATGTGGGTTCCATAAAAATTACCCTTAATTAGAATCACTATGCATGATGGGTTACAACAAAATGTGCTAGGAATTTTATGTTTTAGGCTTTCGTACCATGGGCTCACCTGGGATGTTCAAATACCATTGACTGACATGTTTCCCTAAGGGGAATCTGAGGATGGACCCATCGACAAGATGGTCATGCAAGGCCTCGGTTTCGACTTGGTTTCATATGTACGATACCTAGTGTGGGATCACGCTTACCACAACACAAGTGATTTTTGGGATTATGAAATGGATATCCTTGGACAGCCATGGTGTCCTTTGATAATTGATTGAATTTAGTATAGCAATACCTTTATGATGGGCCCAGACTGCAAAGCCCCAACCCCATAAGCGCGGAGTCGGTGCATTATTTAATACATTGGAACAATTATAAGAAAAACAACCATAAATAAATGTCATGTTTAGATGTTATGTAAAGAAAAATTATATGCATGATACCCATAATACATTTGAAAAATAAAATAAAATAAAATAAAATATGAAATAAATTTGATTCTTGAAAATTATTCAATGTTTTCATCTTCATATCCACGGGAAAGGAAAGGAATGAATGAGATGAGTTCTTATGTGCCAAAAGGTTATGTAATAAAATGGATGTTATCATTAACATTGACATTAGGAAGGGTGAATTATAGAAAACAAATTCCTTTAAAAATAAACTTGACTATAATATGGCATAATGAATGATTAGAAAATAATAACAAGAATATTTACCATGGATATGATGATACTAAAATATTCCCATGATTTAGAAAATAATTGTATTATAATGGGGGAAATTCCTATGTCTGACATTGTGAAACATATAGTTAAGGCCTCATCCAAGACAACTAAAAATTATTAAGGCCTCAACCAAAACCAAATCATAATGTGGGAAAAGCCTCAACCAAGTCCATATCTATTTGTATCATGAGACATAACGATGCATTGATATGATATATAAGGATCCATCTATAAATTTCAAATTTTAATTCATACCTCATATGAATGGGGATATATATAAACCTCATATACTTGTTGAATGTAATTAACTTTCCCCAATCTGTAAACATAATTTCTAAATATTCAGTGTAATATGGTGAATTTAATAAAGATTGCACATTCGTAGACAAACTAACATTAAAACCATCAACCGAAAAATTTATTTAATATCATATTATATATATGTGGGTGAATTACAAGATTCAGCATAGAGAAATATATTTTTTTATAACACATTAAAAATTTCATTATGAAATACTCCTTAAACATTCCACAGTGTGTCATACTACTTCGAAACATTATAAATTTAATTCTTAGAATATCACGAGAATAACAAGACACATGATATGATATATCAAATCGAAGTAAATACACCAAATAAAATGAATTAGTTTTGAACATGGAAAATATTTCATAATGTTAATGTGAGATGAGAAAAATGATTTTCCACTTCGGGAAAAAGAGTTGTTTTGGAAAATAATTTTTATTTGTCAGGAAAACAGATTGTAATCATGCATATACCAGAAATGAAAATGTAGGGAAATTGAAATTATATTTGTGTAACACATTATTTTCAACTAATGATAATTAATACAAAAAGAATTTTTAATAATATCTAGAAATAAAACATTTTACTATGGTTTAAGGAAATTGGTTGAGGGTGTAAATGGTTTTTGAGTGGAAAATAATGTCAAATTTCAAAAAACTAAAAATGATAAAAGATATTCTTTCATCATAAAATTTAATATTTCATAAAACAATATGTGGATTATAATATATTTTATAGTTCACTTGGAAATGGGTATAGATTAGAGTACATTCCATGAATCGGGCTTGTTAATCGGGATGAAATGAGAAGGAAACCATTTTACAAAACATGAATATCCAATGAAAAGAAGGATGATAGGTTATGAATATATATGTTTGGAATAAATAGACACAATTTATAATTATTATTCCAAAATAAATAAACATTATATTCGATTAAATTTAATTAAAGGGTAACCCGAAGGAAAAATAGGGGTTCGAGCAGAATTCCGTACCAATTTTTAAACAATTGAATTATATGACTCTATATTTTAAATCAAAAAATTTACATTTAATACCATGGAAATAAATATATTTATTATATAATACATCAATTGGAAGTATAAATACACCAAAGAAAAGAAATTGTGGGGAATAAGTAGTATCTCACAAAAATGGATTTGAGATGAGGAAACTCTCACCTTATGTCATTAAATTTTCATCACCAAACTATATGGTCCTAGATTTTGAAACTGGAATAATTAATAATTTAATTTGTATCCTATTTGATATTTATATATATTATTATAATTTTATTATGTAAATTTATGTCTTCTTGATGTTTTATATTATTTTAATATGTTGGTATAAAGTGTTCATTTATTTGATTTCATAATCGGCTAACTTGAAAATAAGTAATGGATTTAATTTGTAATGGATAAAATTATCTATAATTGAGAATATATATTACTAATGATCATATGTATGTTTATATGGTCATATATTTCATTTTTTATGTGGATGAATCTAAATATAATATAGGTAGTGAAAATCGTTAATATCTTTATTGTTGTTTATCGATCACAACGAACTAGTATTGTTATATCTTTTAATATAATATATCAATGATGGTTCCTAAATAATTAAATGATATATAATAAATATTTAAGTATATTATTTATCCCTAAATCTTGTATCATGATATTTTTTGAAGTATAATATGAATAATGAATGTACGTCATTAGAGAATGTTGTAAATTGGAACCTCGCAGACGACAATTGCATTTTTTTGAAATACAATAGTGAGATTGGGTATATTGGTGACGATTATTACCTTTAAATGATATAATTATAATATATATATATTTGATAAATGAGTTATTATTATAAATTTTACATATTATGTGATGAGAATATAAGAATATAAAACTAATTGAAAGTAAAAAAAATGAAATAGGGGGAGGGTTTACCACATAAAATATCCTTCTTTAGAACCTCCTTAAGAAAAGGTGATTTGGTATTTTTGAATCAAATATACATCCTAGAGGTGGGATGGAATATGGATGTGTATTTGGGAATAAATTTTATAATCATAATGGTTTAGAAGAGTGATTGGGGGAGGTATTTAGGTGTGGTTTTATATTAGAGGAGATGAGTGATTTCTATAAATTTTATTGATTGATTTATTATTTACATAATGGAAATAAGTAGTATTGATAATTTTGACCTAAAAAAATAATATTTTCATTTGTTTTTTTACACATGGTTTCTTAAATAATCCATTATGCAAGGAGTAGTGTACTTATCATATAATGTTGTATACTGTTAATTACTTTATTTTAGAATTCACCAAAAATTAAAGTATTTCAGAAATATACAATGAATTCACCAAAAACATTTTTAGATGTGTAGAAACATAATATATACTCAATTTTAGTAAAAATAATTAAATACACATGAAAAAAATATATGTTTATTTAAAATCAAAATATTCTAAAAAAATACATTTTTAAAATTATAACAAGATTTATAATTTCTTGAAATTTTATTTATGGTCTCATTAGATTCTCTAATACTCAAAAAAACATTATATTGGTTATGAACTAAATTTTTTGAAAATAAATTATCATTAAAATAAATTTATTAAATTTAATATTATGATTAAATATTTATTACTAACCAAAAAATTCCAATAGTTAATTATTAATTCTTAAAATATACACATTCATTAATAAGGTTCCAAAATATTATTTATACATTAATGGTTGACGATACTATTCATTTTGATCATATTAATATCCATAAGGTTATATTACCATTCAAAAGGGTAACATTAGTATTCATAACAATAAGTTATTATTAACCATAAAGTAATATGATTTAATAAGACTCTAAATATCATACCGAACGCTACCATATAGGTCAGTTTTTTGAAATTCCAATCACAGTGGTGAAAAAAATAAGTTTATTGTCTATTATAACAAAGGATTGTTTAATAGGGCCTCAATGTTTTATATTATCAATATTTTATTTATAAAATCGCGGGGTGTCATATTAAATGTGAACTTATTCATAACATAATTTTAAATTTATAAAAATAAATATAATAGTAAATATATATTATTCTCAAATATTTTAATTAAATAATCAATTGATGAAATGTGTATTTTAAAAAAATACATATGTTCATATTATAATTTGTTATTAATGAAAATAATACAATAAGATTAGTATTTGTTTTTAGTACATTATTTTAAAATTAATTTGTAATATATAAATTTGAAATATAATTATAATTTATTAAAACATATAATATTAAATTGTTGTATTTCATAACTTAATGTTATTGTAATTAAAAAAATTATAGGGGTCTTACAATATTCCCCCTCAAGATAATTTCATATTCATAATTCAAAATTTCACATCGATAGTTATATTTTTATACTTAAAAAACCCATTGTAGGGAACCAGCATAGAAAATGGGGTTAATATAATATCATCTTAAAATATGTTACAGGAAATGAGGTGGTCACCACAAAAATTATTCTTTCTAATAGGGAATCATTAGTTGGAAGTAAGCACCGAGGCATGGAAGAGAAATCAAACTATGATGTTCGAATGTAAAGTGATGGAGAACATGTTTTTATGGAATCTGATTACTCAAAATCTATAAACTACTACAATGAAAAAAATTCATTGACAATATAAAATTGTATGATAATATGATTTTTTTTATTTAATACTCTTTTCCTTGATTTATTGGATTATTCCACTCTGTAAGAGTATAAAAATATGTTCTTATTTCATAACCACAATATTATCTATTTAATTCACATTGAACTATCAATACATCATCTCTTAGAATAGGTTGCATCTCGTGGTGAACTAGTACATTAACATATAAAAACTAAAATAATGATTAACATAAAACATTCATAAATTATTGGACATTGAAAAATATAAAGATTCAAAACATTATAAATAAGGTCACTGAATATCTTAGATCAACATTCCATGAGGTAGCTCTAAATATTCACATTACAATCATGTAAATAAATTCCCAAGGTATCCTCAAAAAAATGGTAATAATAGTAATTACCATTTAACCTATTTAGAACCATGAATTCGTTTATATTCCCTAATTAAGATACCTGTTTTTTGATATATTCATTAAAATAAATTATATCATAGGCCACCTGTCGACAAGTCCATTTTTTTTCAAGGTACATAGTAATTCTCCAAATCAATCATTTATTCATCATTACCAGAACATCATGAATATATTTAGTGTTTTCTTTCCCTCAATCATGATGATTCTAAAAATGCTTAATTTCTACCAAATATTTTTTCCTAGTAGCATTCAATATATTGTATAAAATGACTCATGAAAATGTATTACAGTGCCATCCATATATATTCCATAATTCTGATAACATGTAATTTGCTGATAAAACTTTAAAATGATATAATTCATGATTAGTCATATTAATCAATATACTTCAACTACAGAAGAATCATATCATTATTATTATTTAGTAACATCATTTGGGGTATATTCTTTTAATGCATGGAACATTATGTCACATAATGTCTTTTATCCTCATAGTTGATGAATTTTACATTTGAATCCTTTGTCATATTTTTACCATAATGAAATTGGTTCCCAGTTTCTCCAAACATATAACAAACACTCATTCCCATCGATCATTTTCCAGGGTGATTCTTTCCATAGTTATCTCCTTTTAGTTAACCCTTTATTCCCTTCATCCCTTCACCCATATTTTTCCCTTTTGTCCCTTTTATTCTCTTGCTTCCATTAAAATCAATTGGACTATCAGAATTATTTACATATCTAGTCAAGAGAAGATATTATTTCCTCATATGATTAGGATACATAGGATATTATCTCCCTTAGAAGTGATGGAATAAGACCAAGATAGATATGATTCTTCTTACTCATTTCATTATATCTATTGGAGAAGTTCTAAATCCTTCTACTGGTCTACATTTGTCAACAATTCCATAAAATATATTATCTCATGGATGAATGAACATTATATAACTCTAATCATGGTATAGTACATAACATCAATTTATTCATCAAAAATCCTATAACCATGAACATTTTTTACATTGGAAGAATAAATATACCATAATGGGATGAATGAAAAATGTGAATTATCCAAATAATATCTTAAATTAGTGTGAAACTAGGTGAATAGTGTGGAACATATTCATGAAATAGGTTACCCTGAGTCAACACTGGAACACATTGTTATACTTGATACAACAAGTAACATATGTTCCAGATCCACGACTACTTGTA
The DNA here is from genome assembly GCA_963277665.1 of Viscum album. Classification (NCBI taxonomy): domain Eukaryota; kingdom Viridiplantae; phylum Streptophyta; class Magnoliopsida; order Santalales; family Viscaceae; genus Viscum; species Viscum album. Next base: position 512,442,604 of record OY728165.1, read on the forward strand.
GTTTCCAGAAAAAAGGTGTTTCCTCTAGGTAGATCCACATAATCATTAAAACAACTATTTTATAGAGTATTTTTATATTATTATCCTCAAAACCAATATTAGGTCTATTTTCCCAAACCTGTGTTTTATAAATATGGTTTCCACGATTGCTGCTAATCTTCTTATTATACTAACATTAAATATCTGACCCCAGAAGCCCAATGTCGAAGAATTATTATATATATTTTAATGATTACAAGGAATAAAATCCATAATGTACCAATATTTAGGTAGTCTTAGAAGACCATAATACAATCATGATATTCATAATACTTTGGGGAAAAAAAATAAAATATGATAAAATTTGAAACAAACTGCATCCTTAAATCCTTATTCAATTTTTTCATCATGATAACCATGGGATACAAAATATTAGAAAGGGGTGATATCATATTTTATGTAAGAGTAAGTAATACAATGTATGTTATCAATAACATAAATGGTAGTCATGGTTAATAAGTAAAAACACATGCCTTCAAAAATAAACATTATCATAATATAGAATGAATGAGAGATGAGTAAATAAAACCATATAACTAGTCACATATAACATTTACATAAATATTATACTATGAAAATAAAGACAATATTTATCAATTACTATTATCATAATTAGGGAAATTCATAATACAGACATTCTGAAACATAATCTGAACGCCTCATCAAATACATCGAATAATGACTATGGCCTTGGTGAAACCCAAATCATAATATAGGAAAGGCCTCTGACATGTCCATATCTGTTTGTGTAGTGAGACAACAAAAATAATCAACAGGATATACTAGGAACCACCCATCACATTATATCTCTAATTAATTCCTCATATTAATTGGGATATACATAAACCTATTATACATGTTTAATGTAAATAACTTTCCCCAATCTGTAAACATAATTATTATATATTCGGAGAAATATAGTGAATTGAAACAAAGATTAAACATCTAGAATAAAACTAATTATAACATATTCACCCACATATTTTATATGATATCATAACAGATAAACCGTAATGATGTACATAATTAGACAAATATAGAGATTCTTTTGAGTGATACATTGCAATATTCTTGAGGAAATAATCCTAAAACCTTCCAATGATTCTAATAAAAATATGAATCATTTAAATAATATTAATGTAAAATACCACGATAATAATGAGAAAATTGTTATGAAATATAAAAGGGTATTTTATAAACTACATGAAATGAATATGAGATTATCATGTCATATTCCTCGTAAAAGTTAATGTGACACGAGAAAAATCCTTTTCTAGTTTGGAAATAAGAGTTCTATAAGAAAATAATATTTATTTGTCTTGGAATAACATTTTAAAAATTTATATTCTATAAATGGAATCTTATGGACATTTATATTATACTTGTGTCATAAATGATTTCCCACTGATGGTAAATTATGTAAAAAGGACTTCTAAAAACTGTAGAAATAAAAAAAAATTAATACGGTTTAAGGAAAATATTTTACAGAGGAAAAGAATTATTGTTTTCATAAAACCAGAAATTAGAAAAGCTATTTTTCAGGATAAATTTCTTAATTTTATGAAAATAATGATGTCTTGAAATATATTACATAGTACACTTAAAAATGGGCATGAATTCGAGTTGTTCCATTAAATTGGTCGTGTTTATCTTGAAAAAATGATAAATAAACCATTTTGAAAAATATGATTATCCCCATAAAAGAGGGATGATATGATCAAGATATGTAAATTTTTAAATTATACACACAATATATAAAAATTATAAAAAATTAATGATGAATTTAATTTGATTAAATATAGTGAAAATGTAATCCGAAGGAGAGACATGGGTTTGGGTAGCATTCCTTACCACATTGTAATTAATTGAATTATAAGAATCCAAAATAATAATCATCAAAATTTATATTTAATAAAATTAATATAAATACATTAATCAGATGATACATCAATGGTAATTATACACAAACCATATACAAGGAATTTGGGTGAATAAGGAGTATCTTACAAAAATGGATGTGAGAAGTGGAAACCTTACCTTATGTTCGATTGTATTCTTTACATGTCCTTAGAGTACAAGAATATGAAATAAAAATGTTTCTTTATTTAATTAAAAACCTATTATAAATTAATATAGTTTAATATTATTTTATTATGTTCATTTGTGGAATTTTTATAGGTTCCCATAATGAATTATGTTGGTATGTAGTGGTCATTTCATTGATTTCATAACCAATTTTCTTGATTATAAATATTGGATTTCTTATGGAATAGATATAATTATACATAATTGAACAGATAAATTATTTATGAACATAAATAAATTATGTGTTTATTTATTTTTATTGGTTATATTATGTGGGGATTAGTCAATAGAAAATACATTTACATAGAATAATTTTGTTTTTTACGGTGGGTTTTCAGTAACAATGGACTAGTATTATCCTATTATTTAATATAACGTGTAAATGATAATTCTGGAAAAATTAAATAAGATAAAAAACATATTTTATAATCAAATTCTTCAATTAAAATGTTCCCATTACCATCTATTAAGGAGAAAATAATGAAACAATGTTCGTCGTCTATGAGGGTTGTAAATAATCACCTCCCTGACATTGATTTCAATTTAAAAATAAGAGATAGAGAGAGAGACATGGTTAGGATATTTTTTATATATCTTCCATTAAAATGATATAATTCAATTTTTATGATAATACCAGATTTACAAAGATAATTTTTACCGAGGAGCTGAGGATAATATAATAATTTAAAACAAATTGAAATTGAAATTAAAAGAAAAAGGGATAGGGTTTATCTGTTGACATATCCTCCTTGAGAACCTATTTAACAAAATGAGAATTGGTCTTTTGGAAAGAACAAGGGCTCCTGGAGGTTGGAGGGATTATGTATTTGTATTTAACAATTACATTGAGAATATTCATGTCTTAGATGAGTGAAGAGTAGAGGGAGTGTGGGGTCCTTTTTATAGTTGAGGAGAGAAGTGATTCATCAATATTATATACATTATTTTATTAATTTCCACAAATAAATCAATACTATTTATTATGATGACCAAATATAGTAATATTTTCATTTTTTTTAAACAATGTTTTTTACATCAAACATTTTTCAAAGAATATTGTATATTTTTAATCATGTGTTGTAATAAAAATTAATGTATTTTACTATTCTCTAAAAATTCATGTAGATTAGAAAAATCCCAAAAATTTACCTTAATTATTTTTTATCTGTATAATAAAAAAATAAACTCCATTTTTTAAATAATTTTCTAGTTAAGAAAAATTAAATTATAATTCAAAATCACAATTTTCTCGAAAAATAATTTTTAGAATTTTTAACTATTATTATAATACTCTGAAAATTTATTTAATATCTCATTAGATTATCCTAAAATCATATGAAAAAAATATTTATTTATGAATAAATTTACTGAAAATTAATTATCTTTTAATTAAATTAATAAGTTATAACATTGCAATTAAATATTTATCCTCACAAAAATATATAGACACATAATTATTAATTTTTAAAATATCCACATTCATTTAGAAGGTTCATAAATCTTATTAATAGTTTCATGGTTAATGATTCTATTCATTATGTCATATTTCTGTTCATAAGGGTAAATTAATATTTATAAAGATATCATTACTGTTTAGAAGGGTTTGTTACTATTCCCCGAAAATTAAGTTGATCCAATCAAACTCAAAATATATTACTGATTGCAAAATTGTATTTCATTATTTAGAAAACAAAATTGCAAAATAGTATATATTATGTTTATTGGCTAGGTTATAACAACCTATTATTAAATAGGGACTCACTGTTTCATTCTCTCTATATTTTATTTTCAGAACCTTGGGGTGTAATATTATTAGTGAATTCATTTATAAAATAATATAATATTTATTAAAATAATTATAATAGTCTATATATATTATTAAAAAAACAATTTATTAAATATTACCCTGATAAAAATGAATATTGAAATAAAAATACATATCTTCAAATGAAAACAATATTTTACAAAATAATAATATAAAATTATTATACATTTTTAGAAAATTAATTTTAATTTAATTTGGAATCTATAAATTTTAGATATATCAATTATTAATTAATCAAATCAAATTTAATTATTATTTTCATTACATAATATATTTAAAATGATAAAACAAAATTTTGGGATATTACACAGACTCCACCTCTATAATCGTGAATTTTAATATAAATTTTTAGATTCATTTACTAAAGGAGTGTAGTTTTTTTTCATTGTATATGGAATACTATATTTTTCATTGAGTTTTTCTAGATTTTACATATGATGTATACACTAAAAATAAGCACATGATTTGGGGTATGATCTTTTCCTTCAGTTGTCAGATTATGTCAGCCCTACTATATATATATATATTCTACTTTACTAGGTATCTCATTCAGAAACATGGAATAGGTAGAAGTAAGTGGTATGGGATGTGCATCTATATGGGAAACCATTCCATGTTATAGTTATTTCAATTATTTAGTTTTCCAATATATATTATACATCGAAACAATGCTATTTGTTTACTAGAGTAAATTGAATGGTCTAGATACCTTGGGTGCTGGCCTACTGACATTATTACCCACACCATACATAGGCCCTATTTGTTACCTTAATAAACTTAATATTCATAGTTATGGATAATTTGATGTGTGCCACTTATGATGCTTTCTTTCGTTGTATTTTTGGATGGAGAATTGATGGTAGATGACCAAGCCATTTTAGAGATTCCGTTTGGTTGTTTTGGTTTTGGTTTTGAGTCATTCATACCATGTAGTCTATAGTTGTACCCCGTACCCCTAAAATTTTATTTATTTATATTTTTAATAAATATTTATATAATTTTTTGTTTTTTATAATTTTTTAGCATCTATAGATTAATTGTTTTTTGTAAATTCATTTCCATATATTATTTCATGTTTGATTTTCTTATTTCTTCCCATCCATGCTATATTTTATTATTTCCTTCCTCAGTAGTATAAATTTCTCTAATGAGGTAATAGTATCACCACCGACATTCCCAGGACCCTAGCTATATGTTAAAATCGTATGGAATTTGGGGATATGTGCATGAGGACTTGTATCCCACAGTCTCAAGGAACGTTTTTTGAGGCACATGGGATGACACACTACAAGGAAGACTCAGCTAATATTCAAGTGATTAATTTTATAGAGTATGATGATATGTGGTAGAGAGAGTTGATCCCATTTTGGTAAATATTTTTTGAAAATATTAGAGGATCATCCTAGAAGTGTAGATGATGCATTCTCTACAGGTGTACCAGATATCTTTTGGTGTGATTGGACCAAGATATGAGTTCTTGGTGATGTTGGTATTTTATTATTTTTTGGAAGAAATATATAATTTTTGGATTTTATTTCATTATGACATGATAAAAAATCAATTATTTTTCCTTAGTTTAATAAGGATATATGTTCAATATTTCATTCATTGATAATGAAGTAATTGAAGTGACAAATGTTTCTTACTTGTCAACTGGGAAGCCTGAGTAGATGAAGCCTAAAATTTAGGCTCTAGGAATAATTTAATTTTAAATATACTCTTTTAATTATGATGATTCTATAGAATTATATTTATATGAGTATTTTTCTCTAGTGACCACGTATATGGTCACTCTATTTATTCTCTTAATGTATCTAATAATATAGAAGATAGTAAATGTTTTCTATTGAATATTTTTTATTAGATTGGAGCATTGATATATTTTATAGTGTTTAATCATTAAGAGAATATAATTTGGATGTAAGATTCTACTATTTAAGAAGTCGGGGTTTCAGCCTTTGGGTAACTAACCATTATAGATCTCTTTCCACCCTTCTAGGAAAGTTGGTTTATAAGAACATGTCAAATGCTTCTATTTTTCATAATATTTTCGCGTGGGAAAAGACACTAATAGGGTTATTGGTAGATTATTTCATGAAAATTGATATATATAGTTTTTTAGAATGAACATCAACATTAGTATCAATTTCTTCTAAGGCAGTTTCAATAGAAAGGAATGTAAGTAATTTTTTTACAAATGAAGAAATATGATGCTAAATGAGGGTTGTATTGTGATAGGCTACATTCATTATAGTATTATAAAATTATTTGTCATAGAGTATGAAAATAATGTGTAAAAACATCGTGTCATGGTTTGATGAACTCATTTAAGGTACCAAAATCAAAAGAAAGAAATTTTATTAAAGGTACAATCTGTTTATCATCTACCCTTGTCTTTGGAATTTTTTTTCCAGATACTATAACTATGTTTTTACTTATATGTGGATTGTTTTTTAGAAATATTTGTGGATAATATTAAAATTACGATAATTTTTCAAATATGAGAGGATTATAAACATTTATTTGGTGTGTATTGAGGTTTTAGGCTGGTGGAGGAGTAATAACATTCCATAAGATAAATACTCCAACAATATATACAACAGTATGACATTATACGTGGAGTTCATTGGCTATATTATGTTTCTAAAATCATTCAATTTTTCAATATGAGAGTTCACTATAATCATGTAGTCTACATTGTGGAACTATTTATAGACCTGTGATATAAATTGGTTCATTGGAAAGCTGATCAAATTTTATCTTAGTTAGTGGACTGGTTATTGGATGTCTAGGTGCAAGATGTTCCCGATGTCATGAAGGATTTCCTAAATGTTTTTATTGGATAATAAAGAAACATCACCCCTATGTTTCAATGTCATTATTTGTATAATGGTTAAAATGTGTGAATATATTATATTAATTGATCCTTATCAAATTCCACATATATAGTAACTAGATTTTAGGTAACTAGTGGATGATCTGATGTTTTGGGGTTTCATCAGATCCAATGTTTCACCATGTGGTGCAATAATCTTTTTTTCAAGAATGTTTTTTTAATATCATATTTTTTCTGTTATACTGAATAATAAATTTGGTGAAATTAAATAACAGTTACCCTTTCACATGGTTTTTGGTTCTTTTTAACAAGTTGTGAGAGACTAGTTGGTTTTAGAAAAAAGATAATATTGTTTCAATATCATTAGACGAATGTGATGTAATGTGATATCAGAAAGTCTTATTTTTTATTCATGTATTCAATAATTTAGATCATTGTCATTATCATTCATATATCATACTCACTGGCCCTGTTTTTAAATCTCAAGAAAATTTGTGTTATGTTAATTTTAGGGCTAGATTATTTTTGTAATAATCCATGTTATCATGACCTATAAAAATTAAAATAAGAAGCATATCAACTATCAGAGAGTTTTTTATCAAGTCCTTAGAATCCATCAGTTCTATTTAATCATTATTATGTTTATTATATATATTTTATAGTTTTATTACATTAACAATATTGTTTCATTCATGGTTGTTGTAATAAAACAATCAAATTTCAATGTTGTTGTTCTTTTGGGAATTATACAATAATGTGGTAATTTTTATTATATACATAGTATTGAAGTACATAATTATAGGATTTTACAAGATTTATGTTATGTTATAGCCATGATAACCATGTTGACCCAGAAGGACTATTGTATTGTGTTGACAGATTAGTACTTGGTAACATTTTATTATCTGATTGAGATTTTGGTTAGTTGTATAGTAACTAAATTTTAAATGAATGATGCGATGTTAAACATTTTTTGAGATTCATCCCATCAAAGATTGAAATTCATGCTGATTTAGTGGAGACTGGTTTTCTATCATGGTTCTTGGCATTTACATCACTATGAGAATAGTAATCCCACTATTGATATAGAGTTTTTAATATATTTATCAGGATGACGTATTGTTGGTATTAAATTATTAGAAAAATAATTATTTTTTTATAGGCCACATGAACATAAAGTATTTTTTTCTTAGGAATATGTAGATCAACACTCTTGGAGTGGGATATTGTTTATATAGAAATATGATTTTATGATCTATAAATCCTCAACAATGTTCAATGTTCTCGATGATGTGTTGCATCATGATTCATGAGGAGTTATTTTTTTATAATATATTGATGTTTTTCACATAATGAAATATCGTTTTGGGATTCAACGTGAAATTTTATAGAGAATTAGTTCAGTTTTTTATCAGAGGACTAGGATAGAATCCAGTATATATAATGTACTGGAATCTAAATAGGGAAATATAAGCATCTAAATAATTAATGACAGTGATTTTCATGGTGCTGATTGGGAGGGATGGATAGAGAATGTTCATAATTGAGTATTTATCGAGAGGAGGTTATTTTGTTATTTTTTAGTATATCAAGATTTTATCCTCAATATTCATATATCATGTTTATTTATTCATCCTTATGTGACCATGATGTATCTTTTTATTGAGGATGGATAAATTATTTCTAGGGATGAAATGCTCAATGGAAGAGTTCACGGTAATTTTTCAATTACTTCAATAAGTCAAAAATTAAATTCATTATCTAGTATATCATTTGTATTACATGGGTGTTCCCTAGAAGGAATCTAAAGTCATCCTGTTACATTTTATCACCAGTTTATAATGGGAACAAGGTAGTTGTTATTAATTTTGGGTGATGGTGTAAAAACTATGTATGTTTACACGTTTTATAGAAATCCCTGAGTTTTTTTACATCAATATTTTTTGAGTTTATTTTTTTATTACATTGTTATGAATAATGGGTTACCATTGATGATCATCTTCTATTAGGATCCTCTTTTTAAATCATAATTCATGAAGGTAGAGTATCATGTTCTGGCTTCTAGTTTCAAATTATAATCACTCCATACCATCACACATATGGTTATACATAGTGTACTATCTAAATGCTAGAGAATATCATTTACGAATGTTTCCTATACATTCATTTTACATCATTAAGGAATCAAACACTTTTGGAGTTTTCCGAATTCAAAATTTATCACTTATCCATTATAATGGATCCATTACAGGAAATTTCATAGTGGCCATTTTATTCGACATTATGTTTGATAGTGGTTGGAGAGATAGTAGTTTATTGTCAGGATGTGGTGTAGGGAACAATAAATAAGATACTATTAGTAAAAGAGTGGTTTAAGAAATATAAATACTAATGGATGAACTTTGTAGATCATTTTTAGAATCCCCTAGAGCATGAGGTTTTAAAAAGGTGTTCCTAAGAGTCTCATGTATGAATGGTGTGAGGGGGTTAGGAAGGAGGAGTAAAGATTCCTCCCACTTTTGTTGATCCCATTAAAGGTTTTAATCATTTTTGTGTGATGAAATATAATTTATCATTTCAAACATGTCTAGAGAGGATCCATTATTTAATCAATGTGCCCCATCTACATTGGTAACATCACGATTAATCCCATTTCATTGACTTATGAGTTTTGGATATTGAGGATGACCGAACATACATAGAGAAAGGATTTTAGATCTATGTTAATTGAGAGAATATACTTCATTGATTAAACATCCACTTTTCTTTGAAGGCATGGTGTCTAATTTGTGAGTATTTAGGAATAATAGTTGAACACGTGTAAGCAGAACAAATGCTTTCATTGAGATTTATATGTTTTCTTAATTTTTGATTTTTTTGGATCCTGTAATTTTAGGAGATATGTTTTTTTCATTATTATGTGATGATTGATAATGATAATGGCATATGATGAAAAGAATACTAGGTTCCTAATAAATAATTTTTAATCCATGACTCGATTAAAACCATATGGGTTAGTCACTTCCACCCTCTCTTCACATGGGAGGAATAAGTCATCATCTTATATTCATAGTGAAGTGTTTTTTGTTCATTGTGGAAGTGGTTGGTTTGCGAATTGTAGATGATGAGACGGTTTTATGGTGATATATTTATGAATCAATGTGGATGTCTATATTTTTTCTATTTGTTGATCATAATAGATGATATTGTTTTGTTTTTATTGTGACTTGATTTTGTGGTGGTGGAGTGTTGTTGTGAGTTATTTAGTTATGTGTGTTTTTCTAGATTAAGTGTTTAATATGGTAACCTATGACGTATCTAATAAGAGGGTAGTTCCTAAAGCATTTATTTCATCAAATTTGTATTCGATTCTCATGAATTAGAATCTATTGAATGGTATCTAATTAAATAGTTCATACCTTCCAATCACGTTAGTTTTTTCTTGGTTGGGGAATTTCATATAATTATTAAATATTTCTATGAAGGATGGTGTTCTTGCTATGTAGTGGTGGGTATTTTAAATTGTGACTAGGTTATTTATGAAATATTACACCAACATATGTCTTGTACATCCAATGGACTACAAATTATGTTCTTTAGAGGGTCACTACCTGAAATTATATCATACAATCATAAAAAATTTTAAGTTTTACAATAAATTTTTGTAAGGGAATATATTTTCTATGAAAAAATATTATTCACTTCAAAAATGATCATTTTCAGGTTTTATTTTACATACCATAAATAATTTACTCCCTTCAGTTTGGATTTATGTTGTAAATAATTTAAATTACTTCATGATTGTATGTATTTTTGGGTTGAATTTTCCTTTATTTTTATATTCAACGATATAATTTTACAAAATAATCATACATAGTTTTTGGAAACCATCTAGATCGTAATACAATGAATTGTTATTTGTCTTATGATGGTGTGTCTTTGGAATTTTTTATTTATATGATCACCCTTTCTATTTTGGTTTTCTTTTTTATTGAATGATTAACATTTTTGTGATTTTATATGGATTTTTATTTTTGGTTATATTTATATTTGATTACTTTTTTGTGGATCAGGTTGATCTAGGGTTTCATGTGATGTCTATATTTGAAGTATTTTCATGTTCTCACTATATTCCAATGTGTGATTAGAACAATTCTAAATCATTAGGGATCCTCATTGTCTCCCAATTTTCATTCCATGCTTGTGGACTACATTTATTTTTTTCATTATGTTGTATAGTAATGGTTTTCCTTACCAGATAAAAAATTATAATAATTATAATTTGTGGTTTTTGGGGAGATATAAGATTCAATACAATTGTGATATAAGTTATTGAGATTATTGTTTAATATTTTTTCTAATACTGAAGAAAATAGTTGCCGGTGAATTTTCTTGTATGTAGATGATATTTTATGATAAAATGTTTATGTTTCCATTTGATCTCAACATATATAAAATTATAAAGATTACATATTTGTGTAGTAAATTGATTTCACATGGGAAACTGTTTTTTATAATTCCAATGATAAATACAAAAGTATTGTGGTAAACCAATGGAGTAATTTTGAAGTGAAAATTTTTTCTTTTGAAAGATTATGGGACTGTTTTGTTTCAATATGTGGTTCGATCTTTTTTTTTTGGTGATTGTGGTGACAGAAAGGAATATGTGAATTGTGAGATTCTGATGTTGTAGTTTTTAGAATTGATGTGATATTAAATATAATGTGGATGTTTTGTGGGATGTTTTTGGGTTGCGATGCATATTGGTTATGATATATAGTGGTTGAGTCATAGGGTTATTTTGGTGAGATGGGATGGTTGAATGGGTGTTATAACCATTGTTGATTGGAGTATGGTTTTTTGTAGTTTGACTATTTTGTAGAAACTCTAATATCCATGAAATAAATAATGATGTGGTAAGAAATTAATAACTGAATGCATCCATGAATATAATAATATATAGAGCTGTGTAAAAATTAATTAAATGTTTGTGAATATTTTTTTGGTGTGTTATTATGAATGTGGACGTGTGTGGATTATGTGGTAGATATGAGGTGTGTTTCTTTTATAGGTTGTAGAAGTTGTTCTGTTTGACATGGGATACATTGGTTGTGTTGTGGTTTACATTGTTGTTGTTGATATGATCCCATATGATATTAAATGACTGTATCATAAATAAAATGAATTTTAGGATATTTCTATATATGATCCACCGATGTTGGATAAACCTAACGAATTAGACAGGTTCTTTGTACTTGGTTTTTTCTTAAACATCTATGATTATATTAAAAAGGATGGCTAGCTAGCCCCACTTATTCACTCTTCAGTTGGATGCAGCGATAGACTAGGTGTCTTTGGGCGATATGTGGTGTGTTGGACTAGGATTCATCACGTTATATGTGAATAAATGATGTGATTTAGAATATTTTGGGGTCATGCATTCTTGGCGCATTTCATTTTGTTGATGTCCATCATGTTCATGATACCAGAGATCTCTGGTTGTTTACTGGGTTGTGATGTGATGAACCAGGTTACATTGAGTGACACATACTATGGGAGATCTTGTGTATTAGGTAAAAGTGATATGTGATATGATGATATCTCATTATAGATTGAGTTGGTAGCCTTGGTGAGTGTTGTTAGTTAGAGATGTGTCTTGACACAAATGAGAAATGTTTTGTGAGTCATGATATTATTTGAAAGGATGTGAGCAAAAAAAATTGGCATTAGGGTATAAGAGTCAAATATTTAGTCAGAATCTATAGAGGATATCTCTTTATTACAATTATCTTGACTCTATATTTATATTTTTGTTTCATTATTTGATGAGTTAGCCATGGTGAAGATGGGATTGTGGTGTTATCTAATTTAGGTGACAATTTGTTCTATTGGTTGTTCACTGCATCATTAACATAATCATTTCACAAGTACACATGGGACCACATGTTAGATCCTTCACATTATACTGGTATGCTCAATTTATGGGTAAAAACTATTTTTTAGGAATCTATGAATAATTTTGGAATGATTTGGATATCACTATCATGGAATGTATCTTCTATTGAGTCAATAAAATAATAAATAATTTTTTTATATTACTTATATGATTTTCTTTTCATCTAGGGATATTATTTAAAAACTCTGGGTTGATTTTAGGATAATTTTAATAATACAAGTTGTTGTTTTTAGTTTATCATACATCTCGATCATATTTAAAAAAAATCTAATTACACACACACACACACACACACACATATATATATATATATATATTTTAACTTTTTTTATAGTCATCTTCTCAGGGATAAACAGAGGTAAGAAGCTATGGGTCGTTATCTCAGAATAAATATTTTATGATGTGAGGGGTAACACAATAGGGAGGGGTTGTAGAATATATAGTGTTTTGGTATGTTAAATATACGATCGATAGGATATATATTTAGTAATATAATATAATTTTTAATGAAATTAGATTAAATAAAAAACTAAAATATCATGTAGAAATACATATCAATATAAAATAAAATAAAAAATTTGAAAAAATAAAAATGGTGTAATATTATCAAAATAAAATATAATTTTTATCAATGTGCTTCACTGAGTAAAAACATATTAATTCATGAAATATCCTTACAAATTTTTTAATGATTAAATTAATAGAAAATATTTTAGGCCAACATTAAAATGTGTGTGTATCAACAGAAAAGAATTTCTATAAAATATATATATGGGAATAATTTTTTAATGAATACGTATATATATATATATCATTTAAATGAAGATTTAAAAAGTTGATAATATCCAAAAAAAGAATTAAGGGAAGAAAAAAAGAAAAAGACTGAGACAGATCTCTTGAATAATTTTTTATGGTATGCAATAAGAATTAATTACATAGGGATTTTGATAAGTAAACACATAAAATTTTGTTAATTATAATTAAATATATATATTACCCTTGAGATAAGGTTTCGAAGTGTAAAAAGTTAATAAATAAATAATATATATTTTTAATGATTACATGAAATTCTAACCAATAACACTTGTTCAATGATCCATTTCATGTCCATTAACGTTATGACTATTCATGAAAAAATTAGAAAATATTTTTTTAGAATATTGTAAATATCTAATTGATTATTAATAATCATTTTTAATCATTTTTGTCAATAATTTCTGTTTTGGTGTTTTTTTTGAGGTTGTTTTATTCATATTTCAAAAAATATATATATTTATTAATAATAATTTATACAAATTGTAAGTTGGATCAATAATCTATATATGTGTGCTAGAAATATATTCATTAAAATCCATAATAAAAAGAAGTTAACTATTTTATTAGGCATTTATAAATAAATTAATTTTTCTTAGGGACTTATTTATTAAATAGAACATGAATATTTATATTTAATATTGTATAGAAATTCTTATTTTTAAATTATTAAATATTAATATTAACAAAATTTAATAATTTTTATAATATATATATAATGTTTTTAAAAAAATTATAAACCAATAATGATAATGAAATACATTATCAATCACAATGGTTATTTAGAACTATTATTGTCTCAAAAGTGATTTTTAGAGGTTTAAAATAAGTATAAAACATAATAAATTGATTATTTCATGATTTATATTATAGAATAGTTATACTACAACATTAATAACAATTCAAGGATTACTAATGATGTGGATTGGGTTACAAGAAAAATATTAATACTTTGTGGTTTTTGAATAGTGTGATTTTCTCATTAAGTAGGAACCATTTGGAGTGAGAATTAGGCATTTAATATAGAAATTCTTTTTCATAAAATTTATTAAAATTAATTTCTATGATGAATCATTGAAGTATTTTTAAAGATATATATAGAGTTATTGCATTATATATTTGAGGGAAAATGGGGAATAGTGAGGTGATTTTATATGAATAAGTTAAGGGAATTATTATTTAAAATATTAAATAATTAAAAACAATCAAAAAAGTATTCTAATGAATAATAAAAAAATTTATAGTAAAAAAAATTATTTAAATTTAAAAATAAACCAAGAATAAAATTATTATTAGAAATATATTATCTAATGTAAAAAATCAAAAACCAGATATTTGAAGCGAATAATGGACATATATTGATGGGCCTATTCTCCTATGGATATAGGTATCCTAAAGAAATACGGATCATTTTTCCAGGTATATGGATTGGTTATAGATACAAGAATCCATAATGTAGAAATACCCTAAAATCAATATCCATGTCTTGATGTATTTTCCTTTGGTGTTTGGTGAGATTATTACCATGTCATAATAACGAGAATAATAATGATTTTTTTCCCACTTATTTAATGAGTGTGAAATTCACCCTCTAATTTATAAATTTTAAGAAAACATATCTACTTTCATTAGATATACATATGATATTATTATTTAATTTAGTTAGTTTCATGTAATGTGCTCTTCCAAAAAGATTGATGGCATTGTATTATTCATTCATCATTTAGTCAAAACATGATTAATAGATACGATATGATTTTTGTAAGTGGGACTATCATAATCAATGTCATAGGGTCTATATATTTCCTAGACCATGTTGTCATATAAAATGAATGTTTTATATAATATTGATGGTGGTAGAATTTATATAGATACACATACTTTATATTCATTTTTCATTCTTTCACCTCCCTATGTTCAGATAGTAATAGAAAAATTATTTTTATAGTTCAAGGAATATCCCAATATATATTGAGAAGAAATAAAACATTACTGGGGGAAGCAAAAACTTATAATTTTATTAATAAGAGAATCAAATATATTTTCAATCTACAGAGATCTTTTTTGTCATACTTTTCTGTTAGAGGATTATAGATTGTGTTTTTGTAAAATTGTTGTTCTATATTTATTTTGAAATTTAACTGATGATATTTATTTTTTTTGTATTCAAATGTTACTTTATATAATGTGATAAATATTTAATTAAATTGTACCTATAAAAAATTGATATGGATGTTTTATAAAAGGAGTTTTTTCTATGGTTTTCCAATTTATTTTATATATTATTTTATAAGATAATTTTACACAATATTATTAATGATTTAGTATAGAGATGATGTTGAATGGGGTAAGTCCAAATTCTTAGAAATGGAAATATATCATACTTTAATGTACATATTCATGTAAAAACATACAACATGATTTATTATAATATTAATAAAATTCCATTTTATAGGGATATTTGAATAGTTTCTTTATAATACTAAGTAATTTCATTCACATGGTCATGAAACATTAAATATTAATACGAGATCCATCAACACAAAAACATTAAAAATGAATTTTAATAAGATGGAATGATTGAATAAGGGATGCATTCATGTGATTAAAACAGTTATGAAGTGGAATTAATACATCAATAAAAAAATTTGATTTATTAAATGGGAGAGTGCCAATGGATTTATATGATATTAAAGACCATTTAGATATGGGTTTTTATTCTTATTAATTATCCTATCGATCCTCTATGTCTCAAAATCTATCAAAATCTTCATCCATTTCATTATGAGGAGAAAATGTTCTATAGTGTTCATATATATCTCAATCAAGTATCAGGTAATTCATCCAGCCTATAGATTCACAAAAGAGTTATAACTCATCTGATTATTATGATTAGAATGCATCATTATTATTGAATATAAATATTATGTATAATATATTTAGAGTGAAAGAAAAAAATCTTCATCACTTTATGGTTGTTTTGATTTCATTTTTCTCATATGTGGATAAATAAATTTTTTTCTTTATTTGTTATTTTATCATAAATATATATCAATTCATCATAATGAAATGTAAAAACACTATTCTTATTCAATTATTCATCCAAAAAAAATTAAAATATGTTAGTTTTGAAACTCACCATCCAGTATATGGTTGAATGTGGTCACATAGTCCATGATGGAATATCATTGAATATCAGTTTTTATAGATGTAGATTCATTATATTTATATAAGAAGCCTCATCCATGAACAATAATAATGAATAAAAAATAATAAATAACATTAATTTGATCAATATACATTACAAACATTATGGAATCATGATTATCATATCATTGGTCATGGGTAATATATAATTGTAATAGAAACTTGAGTATTCATCTCATTCTATCAAAATATTCATTCTTTGGGATCTTTATTGTCACTGTAATGAGAGCTTAGATTCACTTACTATAGGCTAATTAAAAAATATTATTACATTGTTTATAATAATATATTTTTCAACATCATAATTAGTGAGATCATACACTACATGGGAATAAGTAAAATATAAAAAAACATAGTACCAATTTATTGTAATAATGATCTAATAATTACATAATGAATCTATTTAATATCCTTTATACGCATCACATAATTGAAATCATCTCCCCATTTAATAAACAAACACAAAAAACATATGAAGTGGAATGGAGTAGGAAAAAATATAGCCAACAACTATCAAAAGTCAAACAATGGATGGAATATATGTAATTTACCATGTCTAGGTTTGATGTACACAATTCATTACACCAAGTGAACTTGCGGTGACTTTAACCGAAACAATATCATAAAATATTAGAAACTATATCCTAATCATGGTAATGTTCCATGGTATCCTATATATTCTAGTAATCATTAAAACAAAATCTATATGGGTTTTAACATTTAAAACACCAAAATTATTGAAAACAACACACCAATTTATGTAATGAACCTCAAATAAGGTTACTCAACTTTACAGCAAATAAATTTGTGACCCCTATAACAAATATAGAAGAATATCATATTATAATAAACATGTAATGAACCCCTCCCAACAATGTGTGTCACTCTTGGGCTGTCAATGTGACAAATGAGATAATGACCCCCCCGAGTCCTGCCTCCAGTAGGACCCGAGTTGGCGACTAGTACTGAGGGTATAGTAACACACAAATGGGAGAAATTACCCTCTAAGAGAACACATTTAGAATAGAGAGATAAGGTAGACACCAATAAACTCCATCTCAGAACAAGAAATATAAAATAAACCCATGTACACAATTGGAATGTCCTGAATAAGTACTACAACTTGAATGGAAAAACTGCAACTACCCAAAAAATGTAAAAATAGCTGCGACCACAAGCCCGAACAGCTCCTGCATCCACAAGATAGTAGTAACCATCCTTATCTCCATCCTGCTCCAAGTGAACTAAAAAATAGTTTATATATACATAGGGTGAGTATAAAAATATACTCATTTGGACCCTCCTCGAAGCCTCACATGAAAAAGTAATGAAATCATGCTAAATCACAGTGAACAATAAGTGAAACTAACTCATCACCTAAACATGTATTCTAAGTTCTCAACCTCACCATGGCTACTCACACCAAGTAATGTATAGAGGAATATATCATGTAATAAAGAATATCAAGGGTACCTCACTACTACTTCCCCACTGGTTTGTCGCTTTTCCCCAACGTCGGACGTCATAAGAATCTCTCTCTAAAAATTCTTGCCTACAGACACCTGGGTGAAGAACCACAGTCTTCCCCTCATGAACCACAAAGGCTTTCCCATGGACACCTGGGAAATGCACCACACCATCCACACCACCAAAAGTAACCAGGTAGTTCCCAAGAACCACCACAACTCTCATAATGTGTATCATACGTCAGGTATTATACCTCTAGCCGTTATAGCCCATAAACTGAGTAAGGATCCGCAAGCCATCACAACCCATACACATTACACCTATAGTAGTCCATAGGATACTATATCCATATTATATGTGTGTGAATAACCAAAGGCCATTACAACCCTCTACACACATATATGGGAAAATCTAACTGTTGTGCCTAATGTCACAGGTATCTACCAAGTAAAGAGAGTAAGGACAAAGGGGGTATTCATCCATTCATCCACCCACCAAAATGTTGGAAAAAATAACCCCCAGTGCTCAGAATCCCCAGGGTGTCGGTTGTCATTACTGATAGGGTGGAGTAGCGTATAGAGACACAAAATATACTATATCTCACAACCACACTTTAGGCATAACCTAGTTTTTGACACAACTGCAGCTAATGTCTCTCGGACTCTGGGCTACAACATCTAAGACTAGGTATCCTATAAGCACATAAACATTTAAGGAAATTTATTAGATTACGTCATTCTATTTTTATCAGTTTCACATTACGTTAATTAATCATCAAATAGTAATTAAACATGAATAATTCTATATTAAATATTCTATTACAATCACACCCAAAATTCACTATCCCTTCAAAAGTACATCCTCATAATTATGTTCCAGAAAAATCCATCCCCATGGGTTGACACCATTTATTCAATTATTCATTAGATAATTACATTCACATATTCCAAGGAATTATAGAAAATAATTCTATGCTACTAAACACATGGTGGCTCAACATGAAGAGTAGATATACTACTAGTCGAGTCATTGCCGCCTATAGAATGAGTGTATACCCATTCCCCAATTAAAATCTAAACACGAAAAGAATGTGGCATACCCCACATGTCTACACCTATTTCGGGAGAAGGGTAAACAAGAGAAGCTTCCTTGAGCAGTGGGGAAAAATAAAGCACATGAACAACCAAAGAACCAGAAAGCAATGAACAATCACATACATCCCATTCCATAAACCTCGGTGTACTCCCCAACACCCACATGCATAGACCGATGCGTCTTTCCACTCTAGGCATCATGAGCTGCCAGAAACAAAAGGCCTCTATGCCCCCACATATCACAACAACCATCCAGGATCACATCTCATCACATGCAGCTGGAAAGCAAACATCACATCAATTGGGCTCTTGGTCGTTTAAAAATCAAGAGGGTGACTCAGTACCCTTCAAGTAATTATCAAACAGTCAAATCTATAAACAATCTTGAATTAATAGATTTATAATCTATTGGTTCCAAAATTGGGATCCTTACCAGTATGATATCACACTTAATTATACACGCTTACTATGCCAATTTGATTGAAATCAAATTATAATAAGAACCATATTCTTTCTCATGCCTCTTTATCATTATCCAAACAAATATTAATTAGTCCCAGTTTATATTCTATACTGATTTACATCAAGGAAAATAGCTAAGCAAAGCAAGTATAGATGTCACACTATCTATAAAAACAAGAGGCGATAAGATATGGTTGATAACAATTTCGTTATCCGGTTAAAATATTTATTATGTCAATTACATTTTTCATCCAGGGGAATTAAACATGCTAACAATAAAATTGTACGAAAAAGAAAAATAAGCAACGAATCCACTACCTCAAGGGTTTTTGAGGAAAACCACGACGGTCGAAGAACGCTCATGAAAGCCAGGTTGATTCTCCAAAATCCGCCTTAGACCTCATCTTTTAACTATGTCAAGACCAAATATCATCATATTTGGCATCCAAACACATATATCTACCCATAATGGGCATATATATATGAAACTGAGGGAAGAGGAGGAGTATATCTATGAGGATCTAATAAAACGAACATGAACAATCAAGAAATATCACATAACTCATGAAACCACCTTCTATTCATCAAGGGAAGCCTTCAGATCGCTTCCAAAATTCTTGGGAGAGGTTATAATACCTTAAATGGGGGGTAATACTATGTATTTGATGCATAAGGGATTAAACGAGAAATTTAGATGCGAAACAATTGAGATCCTCAGATTTAGGATGTAAATTTAAGTGCTTGTACGGTTTTCTTACATGGATTGACAAACTGTGTGCTAATCGTGTGGTTGCTACTGCCTCATCAACAGTCCATACATGGTTAGACTGCAAGGGTAGACAAACTGTGCACTAACTGTGAGTTAGCCACTGCCTCCAACACCAACCTCGCATGGTTGGGCCGCACGGTTTTGAAAAACTGTGCGCAGCCCGTGTGAAAGCTAATACCCTTTAGTCATCTTTAAATGTTCACCCAAACACACCCCCTAGTCACCTTATACTCCAAGAACACCTCTAAAAAATAATTTCCAAAAGTAATGGATTAGAGAGGACTGGTCGATTACATCAGATACCTCTCAAAATATTCTCATCCTCGAGAATCTAAAACCATCCAAAAGAGAAAACGAAATACGGTCTGAACAACCACCCATCAAGATACCTCTCAAAAAATAGAAAGCCACAAAATCAACAATGAGAACCATCTCATAAACAAGAATGTTTCATAACCACAAAAGCTAAATCGATACATGGAAATAGTTAAACATCAAACAACTATGGGTACTAAGAACTTATCAGTGACTCATGTTCTAGGGTACCTCTTCCAAGACACCAAGTCTCACCAAAGACATGAACTATGGGGATAGAACACCCACGCTACACCTTATCTTTGCGGTCTTGGATCTCCACAAGTTGCTCCTCAAAGTTTTCATTATCATCAAAATTGATCTCTCCCCAATCGATGATTTGAGAGTCGTCAAAAAGATAACGACGGTGATGGGATAGATGGAAAACATCATGTATCTGACTCATCTACGGGGGAAGTGCAACTCGATATTCCATAGCTCTAACACAAGATAACACCATGAAAGACCCAACATATTGGGGAGAAATCTTACTTCCATGACCAAACCTTTGCTGCACATGATGAGCAGTCACATTTAGAACACATGATCCCAAACGTTAAACTCTAAGGGTCCCATTCTTTGATCGGAATATGATTTATAACGATCTTGCGTTGTCTTCATCCTCTCACAAATCACCTGAACTATCTATGTTGAATTCTTCACTAGTTTTGGTCCGAGAATTGATTACTCTCCGGCCCCAGTCTAGCACAATGGAGAATGGAATAGCCCTCCATTCAAGGCTTCAAACAGTGCCATACAGACGGTGGAGTGAAAACTGTTATTGTAGGCGAAATCCACAAAGGTTAAGTGCCTCATCCATGAAACTCTGAAATCAAGATCACAAGAGAATAACTTTTCATTAAGAGTCTGGAGGGTTTGCTCTGTCTGCCCATCCATTTGAGGATGAAAAGCAGTGCTAAGGCATAGTTGTGAACCAAAATCATGTTCGAGACCTCTCCACACAATGTAGGTAAAAAGAGTATTTCAATCAGAAATGATCATCATAGGGACTCCATGAAGTCTCTCCAACTCTTCTAGATACTGCCTCGACAAAACATCCACTGAGCTTGACTCCTAGATTTCTATAAAGTGGGACAATATTTTTAAATGATCCACTACCACCAAAATATCATCATGTCCTCCAAAGATCAAGGTAAACCACTAACAATGTCCATTGAGATGTCCTCACACTTCCACCGTGGAATATCAAATGGCTGTAGAAGACCACTAGGAACATGTTGTTCAGCCATCACCTTCTGCCAGACTAAACATCGAGAAACAAACTTCGCAACTGTATGCTTTATCACAGGACACCAAAAATGGCTCCTGAAAAATCAGTACATCGTTGTCACGCCAGGATGTACTACTAAAGGTGAACTATGGAACTCTCTAAGAACCGCATCACGCATCATCAAAGGAACAAAAAACCTTATGTGATAAAACAATCTATGTTTTTCATCCTCAGACCAACCATCAGGGGCCTCACCACAAACAACATGGACTCTCCAAACAACCACATCTAGATCTCCTAACTAGGGATCTTCCACATTCTACATCAGGGATGATTGTACCATCATCCGAAAAAGATAGTCTCTACCACCATCTTCTTCCATACCAATATGTAATGAAGGCAGTTCTTCCATTACTCTCCATGAATCTCTATATTCACCCAAAGCATCACAACATGACTGTCAGCTTAGCGCATTATCCACAACATTCTTTTTTCCAGGTGTATACGATATTTCAATGTTGTATTCCTATAAGACCTCTATCCACCGACACTGTCATATTTTCAAGTCAAACTGGTAGAATAAATGCCTCAAACTTTTATGATCGGTGATAACCACAAAGCTCTCACAAATGAGGTAATGTCTCCCAATCATCAGAGAAAACACCACAGCTACCAACATAAGATCATGGGTGTCATACTTGCGTTCATGGGGTCGTAACTACCAAGAACCATATGAAAAAACCGACCTCTACTACATGAGAATACCACCTAACCCCAGATGTCAAGCATCATAGAAAACATCAAACTGGACTCCTTCAGCTAGAAAACAAAGTACTGGAGCACTTACTAACCTCTCCTTTAGATACTCGAAAGCTTCCTGGAACTGATCAATCCATATGAATGCCTAATCCTTCCTAGTAAATATGTTAGAGGGTTTACAACTCGTGAAAATTGGCTACGGACCTCCTATAGTAGCCTGCGAGACCAAAGAATCTTCTCTCCACTAACACTATCTAGGGGACATCCCAAGACACAACTGCTTAAATCTTCGAAGGTTCCACCGCTACTCCCTATTGGGACACAAAATTCCCCATGAAACAGACTTCTCAAGCCCATAACGCACACTAAGACATCTTCCCAAACAACTGATGTCAATGAAGAACTCCCAAAATGGATCGTAGATGCTCTGCATGATCCTCTTCAGATGTGGAGTACACAAGGATGTCGTCGATGAAAACTACCACGAACATGTCCAAGAACTCTTAGAACAGAGCATTCATCAGTCCCATGAATATAGTTGGAGATTTTGTCACGCCAAACCACATTACAACGAAATCATAATTCCCATGACGACAATAGAAAGTATTCTTCAGGATATCCTCATCCTTCACATGCATCTAATGATATCCTGACCACAATTCAATCTTTCAGAACCAACTTGAACCCTTTAGTTGAACGAATAAATCATCAATTTGCAGAATAGGATAGAGATTATTTAATACAAATTTGTTTAAGCGATGATAATCGACACACAACTGCAAAATGTTGTCAGCCTTCTTCATGAAAAAATATGCTCCACCCCACAATGACACACTTGGCTGAGTGAAACAACACTTTAACAGACCATCAAGTGGTATATGTATCTCTCGTAACTCATAAGTGGTCATACTATATGGATACATATATATTGGAGACACTCCTAGCAGTAGCTCGATCCCATACTCGATATCTCGTCAAGGGGGTAATGCTACAACCTCTCCTAGAAATACATCAGGGTACTTCTCTACAATGCTAGGAAACACCAACTTCTAAACCTATGAATAACATTGCATCATCTCAGCCGTCATAGATGATAAGGGTGGAATGCACCTATGACCCATCTAAGGGTCTCACTCACCAACAAACACCACTTTCTCTCTATCCACACCAATGATGATGACCCATTTCCTGAAACAATCCGCGATATCATGCACCTAATACAACCAATCCATGCCAGGGATGTCATCATATGGTTGTATTAATAAACATCGAAAATCTCCCCAAGAGAGTTGTTTCCCCAAAAATCACTCACAATATCTATATACTTCAAACAACTCAATTTGAATTCCAACTGGTGTAGTCAACGCCAAAGACACTAGAATCCTCTCTACCTCATGTCCCAAAGCATGGACATGGGTAGGTGATATAAAGGAGTGTGTCACTCATAAGTCAATCAAGGTATACACCAAGGATGAAAAAATGTAAAGGGTACCTCTAACGACGTCTGGATCGCCTATATCTGTAAACTCTAGAGCATGATGCTTACCAAAATCTCTTCCACAGCCTCTCTGACCCTGATGAATACCACCACCACGGCCGCTCTCGACTCTCTAGGGATGGGGAGCATCATGGGGTTGTCCTATGGCTGCCCCATCTACCCTCTGCGAATCTAATGCTGGTGCAACTGGCTGCTATTGCCTTGGCTGGAAATGCCTCAACGAAGGAACATGGGGCATAGCGCCTGGTGCATGATGACCGCTCTGAAAGGTAGGTCACTCCCTCTACTGATGACCATGAACACAACAAGAAAAAAAGCACCTAATCCCTTGGCATAGGAATGAGAGTTGTTGGCTCTAGAGAAACGAGAGGTGATATTATGAGACTAACCCCCGGCCGAACTGGTACTCTTCTTCCCTGAAAACTGGGAACCCCAAACCACATCTCTGCTTCATGAGGGATCATGATGATCCCCTCTCGTGATGATCAGTTCCTTTCCAATGTCCATTCGACTACCTCTATCCTTTCCAGCACCTCAAGATATGTCTTCAGCATATATGGGTTTACCTGTCGATGGATCTCTGGACACGAAGCCTCTTTGAAATGCCTTGCCCTGACCTCCTCATCAGGTAACAGGTCAGAAGGATATCGTAAAATCTTCTTGAAATGGATTCCAAACTCTCGAACAGTATAGATCCCCTATTTAAGGGTAAGAATATCCTTGAGAATGTACACCTTCACAGTCGATGAAATGAACTCGACTCTAAAATTATCCTAGAACTCCTCCCATAAGATCGATGACTCCCCATGGTCCCCAATGTACAAGAACCACCACTTCCTTACTCCTCCATGTAGCATTGTCACAGCTAAGGACACCCAGTGCTCCTTTTAGGAACAGATCAAACTGAAGCCTATCTCAACCTCCTCCAACTAGTCTTCTGTGAATGAATCTAAATCGATGCCTTCATACTTCTACAGACTCTGGTGCTCAAAATAATGGATTGTCTTCCTCAAAGTTTCGTCGTCATCAACGTCTACCATATGACGATCTTCTGGAAAAACATGCTCGACATTTTCTGTGAAACCTAACTAGGATGTTAACCTAGAGCCATACCTGTAAAAAACAAAAGTTAGAGTTCCTAAACCTGGAATATGGAAGACTAAAAATTATTTAAATAATTTTTTTATTTTAATCATGTTAGGTTAACCTATCCTAAGGTCTATACCTTCAATTATTGTCACAAAGAAGAATGATGCATGATCCTTTCTTAGGACTCCACCCTGTAACTTGTATCACCTGGTTTAGTGGACATTGTAAACTTAAAGGTCCGTACATACGATCATAGGGGGCCCAAAATGCCTATGTATCAGTCAGTCTCCAGTTTTTACCTCCATTTCTAAAAATGAATGGCACCATTTCCCTACCAACCCATGAAACCTTACATGTGCCTAACTCCAATATCCATCATATCCCTCAACCAGACCTTTGATACCACTCTGTCATGAACCCCTCCCCACAAAGCATACCCCTCCTGGGCTAGCAATGTGATAAGGGAGATAATGACCTTTGAGACCCACCTCTAGTAGGCCCTGGGTTGGTGACTTGCACCAAGAGTATAGTAACACACAAATTGGTGTCATTACCCTCTAAGAGAACACATGCGGAAGAGAGAGAAAATATAGATACCAATCAACACCAAATTTGATCTGGAAATATAAAAGAAATGAATTTACATAAATAGAATGTCATGAAAAAGTACTACTACTAGAATGGAAAAACTATAAGAACCCAAAAGAAAGTAAAAAGAGCAGCGACCACAAGCCCGAACAGCTCCTGCAACCATCCGCTAGTAGTAACCAGCCCAATCTCCAACCTTCTTCAAGTGAACTGAAAAATAGGTTATATATACATAGGGTGAGTATGAAAATATACTCAGCAGGATCCTCGTCAAAGCCTCACATTCCAGTGTAAAGAAAGAACGAAAAATCACAGTGAACAACAAGTAAAACTAACTCATCTCTTAAAAAAGTATTATATGTTCCCAACCTAACCATGGATACTTTCACCATGTAACGCATACAAGAATATATCATATAATAAAGAATATCAAGCCTACCTCGCTATTACTTCCTCATTGGTCTACCACTTTACCCCAACGTTGCATGTCCTATGCATCTCTCTCCAAAAAGGCTTTCCCGCAGAGACATGGGTGAAGCACCACAATATGCACCTCGTGCACCACAAAGGCTTGCCCACAGACACCGGGGAATTGTACCATACCATCATCCCAAAAAAATTAACAAGGTTTTTTCTGGGATACCCCACAGCTCGCATAATGTGTATCATACGTCTGGTATTATATCTCAATCCATAAAAGCCCATACAATGAGTTAGGATCCTTAAGCCATCACAACCCATACACATTACACCTATAGTTGTCCATAGGATACTATATCCAGATTATATGTGTGTGAATAACCAAAAGCCATTACATCCCTCTACACACATATATGGGTAAAACTAACTGTTGTTCCAAATGGCATAATTATCTACCAATAGAAGATATCGGGGCCAAAGGGGGTAGTCAGACATTGATCCTCCCACCAGAAAGTTGGGGAAAACACCCCCTAGGGCTCAGAATCCCTGGGGTGTCAGTTTACTTTACTAACAGGGTGGAGTAGTGTATAGAAACAAAAAAAGTACAAAATATGTTATATCTCACAACCACAATATGGGCATAACCTAGTCTTAGACACAAATATAGAAAACGTCTCTCAGACTCTGGGCTACCACTTATAAAAATAGTTATCCTATAAGAACACAGCCATTTACGGTACATTATTAGATTAATTCATTCCCTTTTTTTTAGTTTTACATTAAATTATTTAATTCATTAAACATTAATTAACCATGAACACATCAACATTAATGATTCCATTTTCATCACACCCCAAATCCATTGTCTGTTCAAATGTACAACCTCATCATTATGTTCAATAAAACTCCAACCCCATGTGTTAACACCATTTTTTCAATTAGTCATTAAATAATTACTTTCCAATATTACCAGGAATTGTAGAAAAAAATTATATGCTACTAAACACAAGGGTGATCAACACAGTGAGCATATGTACTACGTGTCGAGTCTTTTCTTCCTATACCAAGAGCGTAGACCCATTCCCCCTTGAGAAGTTAATCATGGAAATCATGTGGAATACCCCGCGTGTCTTCGCCTCTTTCGGGAGAAGGTTAAGCAAGACCAGTTTCCTTGACCAGTGGGGAAAAAATAAAGCAGTTGAACAACTAAAGAACCACCAAGAAACCAACAATCACATCCATACCATTCTATCATCCCCAAAGTTCTCCCCGACACCTGTATGCATAAAATGATGAATCTTGCCACTATAGGCGTCATTTGTTTCCACAACCAAAAGGCCTCTATTCCCCCACATATCACAACAACCATCCAGGATCACAACATAGCACAAGCAGTAAGAAAGAAAGCATCACATCAATTGGGCGCTTGGCCCTTTAACAATCAAGAGGGTAACTAAGAACCCTTCAAGGAAGTATCATACAATGAAATCTCTAAAAAATATTGAAATAACAGATTTAAAATATTTTGGATCCAAAATTGGGAACCTAACTAGTAAGATATCACACATCATTATACATGCATACAAATCCAATTTCATTAACATCAAATTACAATAAGAACCATATTAGTTCACATGCCTCTTAATATTTTTCCATAAAAATATAAATTATTCCTGGTTTATGTTCTTTACCGATTTCTATCAAGGAAAACAGCTAATAAAATCAATCATTGATATCAAAGTATCTAGTAAAACAAGAGGCAATGACATAAAATTGATAAAAATTTCATTATCACATTAAAATATTTATTTTCTCAATTCAATTTTTCATCCAGGGGAGTTAAAAAACATAACAATACAATTTCACGTAAAATAAAGAGAGGCAACGAATCTGATACCTCAAGGGTTTTTTTACTATAACCACGACGGTCGACGAACGCTCAAGAAACCCGGTTAGATTTTCCAAACCCCACCATTGATCTATTCTCCTAGAAAGTTCATAACTAATGCTCATCATATTTGGCATCCACACACTATGATCTACCCATAACATTTGTATCTCTATGAAACTGATGGAATAGGAGGAGTAGATCTAAGTGCATCTAAGAAATCGAACATGAACTATCAAGAAAGATCACATATGTCCAGAAACCGACTTCGATTCATTATGAAGAGCCTTCAGATTGCTTCCAAAATTCAGGGGAGTGGCTCTCCTACCTTCAAAGGTGGGTAATCCCGAGTTATGGCAACATAGGGGCATAAATGAGCATGTTAGAGGCGAAACGATTGGGATCCACTATTGTAGGATCAAAATTTATGATGTCGCACTATTTTCTCGCATGGTTAGACAAACCATCCATTAACCGTGTAGTCTCTAATGACTCATCAACACTCCTCGCACGATTAGAACACACAGTTAGACAACCCGTGCGCTAACTTTGCATTATCCAATTCATCCAACACCAACCTCGCACGGTTTGGACGCACCGTTTAGAGAAACCGAGGAAGCCCGAATGAAAGGTACTGCCCTTTAGTGTTCCCTAAAATTCCACTCAAACGCACCCCCTAGTCACCTTAACCTCCCAAAACTCCTCTAAAACTGTATTTCCAAAAGTAATGTACTATAGAGGTCCATGACATTACAAAACTAATAAGAGAAACTATTTCATCATTTTTAGATAAAGAGATATCACATTTAATGTTCTTGAATGTTATTTTATATCATCTATTACAAATATTAATTTCCTTCCAAAACCCATTATGATGTTGATAATGTCATTAATTTTTATTATGATCGAGGTCGCAAATGATTATTTACATAAAACATGTTTAGGAACGTCACCTCATCCAAAATCCAATACATTAATATACCATGAATTATTATACCTTCAACATTGTAGTAACATTACATTAATGTGTGTCACCCATATTAAATATTTTTAAACTCAATGAATCCTTTTGGAATAATGTTACCATTTGAATAATCTATGATGAAAAATAAAATGATTATATAAGAACTAGTTTTAATGAGTAATAATATATCCACATATGATATATAGAACATGGTGAAGAAGTCTATCCATAAAATATCTAGATTTAACTCTAAACCCATTTACAATTCTAATATCAATACCTCAAAACACAATAGTCTAAATAATCCATCTTTGATAATGAATTGATTATATTTATGATGAAAAAATGAGCTATAATTATTGTTGAACATGGAATGTGATTACTCTATCATCATGAGGTATAAAATATATTATTGAAAAATTTACCCATAAATAGAGAATTTGGTGGTTCGGAAAACATGTAATGAAACAAATATTAGCATTTTACCATTTAATTGTTATAAGAAAAGTTATCATTGCTTAAAAATGGGTTAACAGTTTATCTTTGACAAAATAAATACTAATAATAATTGAATCAATTGGGATTTAGAGCACAACTCACTAATTATATTGTGTTCCATCAGTAAAAAACAACCCCAACCATTTTGATGGTGAGTATCCATGAGTGTAAATGTTTACTGAATGATCACAAGGTGATCCAATTCACATATAAATTTATTAAATTTCACATACTACAATAAATCAATATTCATACCCTGATTACAACTCTATGAAATTCTAGTAGGTTTCAACCATTTCTTAACAATAGAAAATTATGTTGAAATAAATTAACTGAATCCCTAAAATTGAATATAAATTTTATATTAATTTTTGTTAATATTTATGTTGTGAAAACATGGTTCTTCATTATCAATGAAAATATTATTTGAATCAAATGTTCATCAATTAACAAATTATTATTTTTTATTTTAACATCACATGTTCATATGAAAATTAGGTTGTACTAATTATCCTATTTCGTAACAATAGAAGCATCTTAATTTATCAAGAAACAACCTATAATGTTCTATAGATTTTATTATCCATGAAACATTTTTCTTCCCCTAGAAAACTTATTTTACCATCCCATTTGAGATAACTAATTTTTAATTAAATTATACTTACTAACAATGTATCTTTTTTAGTGAAATTAATAAGTAAATATTTTATATGTATAATTATATAATTAATGTATTAGTCATAAAATTTGAGATATAAATTAATCCTTGTAATGAATCATAACATAATATAACTCTTTTAGCACTATACATCGAACAATAAACAAATGACTTTTTTGGTATTATTTCTCTTGAAAACACAATCATATAAATACTCTTGAAATCCTAGGTAATAATAATATCTTTTCATAAAATTAAATAGATTTTTTCATTATCATGATATTCATAATATGACTTTGATTATTTATCAACTCCAATTTCTTTAAATCTCACATAACATTCTCCTTTGTAATGAAATATAAGATCAAAATGTTTGTTATAAATTTACGTCAAAATATAATCCTCATATGATTTATATATTTCATGTCATTGCAATTTATTTATATAAGAGATTTCACATCCATTAAATTATCATAATAATGTTTTATTATGAATAAGGAATTCATTAATGTAATAGTGGTCACAATTTAATCAAAGTTCGAATACCCCAATAAATTTTAATATTTAAAAATTTATTAGGAATGAAATGAATAAATATATATATAAATAAATAAACCAACTCGTTATAAATACGAATTATGCATTAAAATGTCCAAGTCTATATCTATTTATCATAATGACTCCAATTTTGATAAATATATATATGATTAGAAGAAGTCTAGCATTCCTTTCATATATTAATAATTTTCATTAAATCATACAATATAGATTTCAT
Organism: Viscum album; assembly: GCA_963277665.1. Classification (NCBI taxonomy): domain Eukaryota; kingdom Viridiplantae; phylum Streptophyta; class Magnoliopsida; order Santalales; family Viscaceae; genus Viscum; species Viscum album. The sequence continues at coordinate 512,473,879 of OY728165.1, forward strand.
TAATGAAATAATTAATCTAATCTAAATAAAATATAATTAAGACAATATCTGTTGATGGATACATTATGTCTATTAAGAATAGATTGATTTTTTAACTCTATAAAATTAATTACATTGAGATCATAATTTATTAATAGAATTTTCATAATGGAAACCATTGGTTTTATAACAATATTTTTCTCACTAAAAATATTTTTCAATCAAAAAAATATAATACTTTTATATATAAATATTACTAAAATTCCTTTATTAGATCACTAAAAATTAATGGAAAATCATAAACTCCAAAATTAGAGATATTTCAAATTTAAGCAGAATGATTTTTTTTAAAAATTCCATGATAATGATATAATAATAAAATATAATAATATCCCAATATATTAAAAACCTTAAATATCTTCTAATTCACCCATAATCTAAAACTTGTTTTTTAGGGTAATAAATATATTAATTATATACAATACACCGATACAAATAGCGATGATTCATAATCACATCTATTATATAATATGACTATATTTATAAGATAAATATTAAATAAGATTATCTAGATATTAATTAATATACTAAATTGATATTACATAAAAATATTTTTCAACAAAAAACACATTTTACATTTCATAAATAATTTTGTTTCACTGATTTGTCAAATTTTTATATATAAAATATCATGTTTGTTAAATTATATGAAATCGAGATATAAAATAATATATTGGACATAATCTCCAAACATGGGGAGAAAAAATTATTAATGGGTTTTAATTGATATGTTTTTTGGAAAATAATTTGATGGAAATAAATATTATGGAGAATGTATAATCCAAAAAATTATATACGGAAATAAAAAAGATTTGATCATCAAAATTTGCACCTTAATCACACATTATTCTATATATATTATAATATAATGGTCCACCAACTATAAAAGAACCCTATATTTAATGAATTTAAATATAGAAGAAAATAATCGTGAAAATGGTAGAATAAATAAGTCCATGGAAGATATATAAATATTGAATGATGAATAAAACTCCAATGATAAATCCATGAAAAAATAATAACATAGATGATTGGGTTTAATCAATTTCCCGAATAATATATCAAATTGGCCTTACTAACATGTCCCTTATGTATATTAAATTGTCTTACTGATATTTCTCTAAGTAAATTAACTATATTTTACTCTCATTTCCTGTATATAATGTCATCTCATGATATATATCACCTTACCCAATAGATTAAATATCTATATCAATCATGGTCCTCATATATCCTATAAATAGAAGTAGTAATAAATATGGTTTTAATTATTTTGAATTAGTGTGTCTATTTCAGAAAGGAATATTTTATGATTATTTACATTATCTAATAGGATATGGGAATGATTTTAGTCCATCAAACATGGTAACGAAGAAGATGATATTTCTATAATTATAAAATAGAAAATGGAAAAATTGATACTTTTTCATTATCATGGATAAACTGTTTAAATTATAAAATTTTAATTTCATTTTTTATATATTGATATTCATTTCAATGATAAGTACTGAATAAAGTGAACTGATTTCTATACCATATGATAGAAAATAACGATTTCCCGCTACAGGGAATTGATTAAAACCAATATTCTATATGGATATGGAAAAGGGATTGAAATGATCATCCATTGAGATATAAGTTTAATTATTTTTGGTGTATGAAATAGTTGATATTGGATTAAATATTATTATAGTTGGATTTTAATGATTTAAAAAAATATGAACTAAATTGTAGAAGTCCATCTACGATATAGGTGTGTCTAGAATGACTTTTCTATAATAAAAAATTCAAATTAGGGATGTGTTTAAACATTTTATGGTAATCATTAATCATACTCAGATTCATGTTGTGCAGATTTTAATAGAATTAAACTAGTTTTTCTTTACTCTTATAGATTTTATAGCTAGAGAAATATTTAAATATTTTTTCAATTAATTTTTTTAAGGATATTGAAAAATTGATATAGTCCATCGTAATTTGAATATATAATACTATATAAGGATATAATTCTTAATTTATAAGATTACGAAATGTTGATATTACAAATGTATTATTGATAAATGTCTGTATAAGGATGGGAAATTACTAAATGAGATATAAGTGTATGATTCATGGAATATTATGTATTGATTAGATAATACATTGCATGGCTTCTTGGAACTTTTTAATGTTCTTATATAAACAATATAAGACTCATTAACACAAATAAAACTAGAATGATGTAATATAATGAATTATAAAACTCTAAATAAAGATAAATCAAATAATTCTCAAAAAATATTATTTTTAGTATAAATAGTCAATATTTTTAATGAGAAATTTGATATAAGATACTGAGTAAATAACATAAAATTTGAGATGACGATATGGTTATATGAGACCCACACAACCTGTTATGACACTAAATTACTATAGAATTCATATATTCATGTTTTGAAATAGAATTTCAATCCACCAATTACATTGTGCATTTGATGAGATATTTTATATCACATTTAAATTTTGGAATCACATGAGTCCTGGGTAAAATACAATTATTCTATTTAAATTATTTTTAATATAATTAAATGTGAAGTATTACGAAATAAAAAATGATTTCAATAATATTCATTTAAGACATTTAATATTATTTTTCGGTAAAATAATTACACAATAGGAAATACCATAATTATGTATTCATAAACAAAACATATAATTTACAAGAAATATTCTTTGATAGTACACTTCAAAAGGATTCGGTTGTGTACTAAGAATAGAAGTCAACACATTTACGTATATAACAATACATTGAAGAAAAATATGATGATGATGAATATAAGTATAGGATAGACGATTATAATACATGGAAAATAAAATGGGAAGGATTTAGTATTATTACTAATGGATATCCATTTCCTCAAGAGTTTTAATGTTATAATATCCAATGTGATTAGATTTAATTATTATATTTTGTTGAGGAACATGGAAAATCCATATATGAAATATATAATCTAATTTCTTAGGGTGGAATACCATTTAATGCAGGTTATGGAGGGTTATTGAAAAAAATGGTTATAGTGTAGAGAATTTGTCTAAAATTAAGAGAGTTTAATTCTTTTGGTATTGGAATGAAGAAATATTAACTTCAATAATATACTATAGTTTGTGTAATTTTCTAATACCTACCCCTAGGGAAAATGGATGATACCCTCCCAACTATTGTGTATGAATTTATCATCAATTTGAAACACTATAAATCAATTGTAATAAAAAAATCTATTGTCTAAAAAATAAACATATATATGATTAAATTTTGATGGATATTGTTTCATGTTAAAATTGTCAGTAATGATATAAATATAAAATATATTAAAAACAAGTAAAACTAATTCCCCCATTAATTTTACAAACATGATATATTAGGATGTTTATTTATAGTTATAGATAATACATGTTTTCCACTAATTGATTATACTGTTCAAACATACATGTTTCTTCTACAATTCATCATGTTCATGTTTGAAGAATATTTTTAACTACCTATAATGTAGAACTGTCACATCCATGACTTATTGAAAATAAATTTTCCATTAATTTCCAATATTTCTTAGTTTATGTGGTTTTCCATTAACTTTTGTGGAAATGTTGAGTATTCAATATTGGGTCCAACCCATGAGCCCATTTCGTGATTTAAAAGTAAATATTATCACCCTTATAACTCCTTCATTTTTCAACATTTTACACATATTCCAGTTCCCAATTGGAATCCATGGGTAAATTAAAATCACCATATCTATTTTGACCACATAATAATCCATAATCGTGATGGTTGTGGATTTTTTTTATGTTATTGGGCATACCCATAAGTTACTTTTCTACATTATATTATTATTTAATTATTGAATATCTCATTAATCGTTTAATGTGTTTCTCTGATTCCAAATCACACATTATGGAAAACACCAGGGGATCCCCCAATTATCTATTTTCTCTAATTGGGTCCCATCCCCCACAGAGATTAGGGAGAGATTTCGTAATCATAATCAAATAAACCAAATTTAATGGTGTAAAATGATTCCATCAAAAATCCTTCATTTTTCACTACATACACCATTTTAGCCACCACCTGACCTACTATGACAACTTTGAACCATACCAGTTTTGGTTACTTGTAGATTCATAATTAGGTATATTTAGGGAGATTTATTCATGATTTCATCTTGTAAGTCATTATCTCTTTTATTCCTTCCCTTATCATAGGGTTTTATTAACCAATTAATTAGTTTTAAAATATCCAGAAGTTAGTTTTAATTCCCAGGGTTAACTTATTTTCTTTTGAGAGAAATCATTATGTTTTAGGTTTCTTTTCACTTCCTTGAGGTGCGATGGGGTGCGGTTGATGCTTCTCACCAAGATTTATGGGTTTCAACACTTCGTTTTCTTATTCGATATATATAAATTCTTTTAGGAGTTATTATGATTGAGTTACATATTTTTCATGTTAATCATATTATTTGTGCGGTGAAAAACTATTTTTAATGGATTTAGTTAAGCATTTAATTTAATATTTTCATTTTAGCTTCAATTATGGGGTTTCTCACATGTAACTCATGGGGGTATTGTTTTGGTGTGTTTTATAACATATGAAATTGGTTAACTAAATCTTTTTGGGATGCCAGTTCTATATTGTTAGGGTCTTGGTGTACCTTTTGGTTTAAAATAGGGTCATTGAAAATAGTTTATGTGTAAAACCTTGATATGCCTTTTTATAAGTGTTTTATGAATATGTGGGTTTTCATGTGCGTCTTTCGTGGTATTATTCATGGAAATTTAATAATAATTAAGATATGTTTAATAAATATTTTAGGGATTCCAATTATATTAATGATTTGTATTGGAGAGATTTTGGCATTGAAAACAGGTGTTGAAATAAGTTTTGTTTGAATAAACTAGTTAAACAACGTGGGTTTTTTTATGAAAACTATATATGTTTTATGAGGTTAAAGAAAGTGGAAAATGTTGTATATGTAATGTTTTGTTGATTTTGTTCACATTAAATGAATTTTTGAATGATTAAGTGTTCATCTGTGATGTCAAACATTTTAATTAAATTTTGAAATTTGTCGAGTTGATTTATGAAATTGTGATGTGGTTGTGAAACATGGTTTTTCGTTGTTTTGTGTGAGTATGCTATAAAAAACAAATTTTGTTTATGAAAAGCAAATTATGTAAAATTTTAGTGGGATGATATGCGATTTTTAGAATCATGGGTATGATTTTATGATATTTATGAAGTATTTGTTGAATTTTTAATGATATGAAAAAATGTATTGTGGGATATTTTGGTGTGACATGTATTTAAAAATCAATTTGAATGAAAAGGGGGATGGTGTGTCTTGTGTGATGTACATGAGGGATGTTTGGTGAATGGGTGATTTTGAAGTTTTATTTTCATATGAAATTATATTTTCTGACTTCTCGAACTTTTTTGACAATAAGAGGGTAACCTAGGTTTCTAGGTGGGTGGACGTTTACTAGTATTCTAAGGATCTTGTGGGGTTTGGATTTAGTTTAACATCTCATGATTGAATATAAAACACTAACTAAACAATAATGATTATGAGTGGGGTTTGATAGTATGTGGGTATGTTCTCTACTTGTTGCTCATGCAATAGAACAAATATTGTGAATTTTACACTCACCGAGATACAAGGTACCAGGAACCCACATATATCTTGTGCCTTGGGTTTATTTACCATTGCATGTGATAAATTGGATGTTTTATAATTTTTTTCATCATATGATATATTGGGATTTAATATTTCTTATCTTTGTTACATTTATTTAAATTTATTGATTCATTAAAATATACCACTAGAAAAATGTTTTTATTTAAGGTTTCATCCTTTCAAATTTTTAACTAGCCTTTCTTATTTATGAAAACATGAAATATTTTGGTCTTTGAATGTCTATCATGTGGAATCTCTTAGTGGTGGTATCCTACAAGGCTTTGAATCACACCCTACTAACATTTTCTTGGGTATGTATACTTGGTTATTTTTGTCACTGGTTTGGGTATATATTTTTTCCCAGTGGTTCTGGTTTCTAATGGTCCTTCTTGGTGGGTTGTCATTGAGATGGCTTGTGGGTGATTTCACATTGACTTTTGGGGGTTCTTGGATGTCTATGTTTAAATTGGTATCTTTTTAATTCTCAGTAGAAATTTTAATAATTGTACAATTCATCTCTGAATTTAAGTAAAATATGTTTCATTTTGAAAATTCTATATTTGGATTAGTATATTAGTTTGTTGTTTGTTTTTTTATAAACTCAGGTAAATCAATACCAAGTATCATTTTATGATACTTGAGAACATGTTCCACCTGTTCGGATTTGGAACACACGTTGGGCCTTGTCGTGGTCCATGTATTTGTCCAGTTTTGATGGATACCAGAATCGGTTCGTGAAAAAATGGTATCATAGGAGGTTGAGGTTAATTCTTTGGGTCATGTTATTTGGGGAACATTCGAGATAATCCAGAGTTAGGATTTTCAAGACATGGATTTCTGGTTATGGCTACTATTCCTGATCACCCTTGTCATTATGGGAATCGAGTCGCTAGTTGAAGTCAGTATTTTTCTAAGTCCTTTGGTTTTCTTAGTTTGATGATGATTATGGGAAATAAAAAGAGAGTTAGGTTAATTGTCTCACTGAGATTGTCGGCCCGGGCTATCCATGTAGAGCCGAAGATATTTCCCTAATACACACTTAGTGATGGTGATGTGATGAGAGTAAGGCCTCCAACCATATATCCATGTCTGCCACTAAAACTAGTTTCCACTCGCATTGCCTTGTGGTATTTTGTTTTGAAATCTTAGAAGTATTGTTTTAAAGAAAAAATGACACGGTTTTATGATGTGTAATGTTTTTGTGATGTGATTTTCTAATAAAGAGGGAATTGTTTTATTTGTGAGATGGTGGGACTAAATTTTCATAATTGTTTTGAAATGGAAAATTGTTTGTTTTAACCTCTTTTGAATGAACAAAATTGTGTAAAAATTGGTTTTGAAAATGTGTTTCTAATATAGTTATATAAAAAATAGAATAGTTTTCTAATGGGATGAGACGTTATGAAATTGTTGTTAATATATTAAGAGTGATCATTGATTTGACTAATTGTATCTTTTTTAACAGTTTTGATAGCTGCGCATTCTTTTAGAAATGTATAATGAGTGTTTACCTATATACAAGAGAGTCTATTCAGAACTCCCCTATTAGTATCCTGATTTTACTCATAAAAAATTTATGGTGTCTCTTATGGTGTGTAGCCTATTTTTATCCCCTCATACTAGTATCTCAGATTTTTCCTTCGTCTTGGATTGGAGGTAGGTATTCTATTTTGTAGCTATATAGCTACCAAAATCTCCCTTTTGTAAACGTTGGGATTAGAGAGTTACCGATAGTTTTGTTAACATAAGGTAAGTGTAACCTTGTTCGGTTTTGTTTTTTTTGGGTGAATTTCTTGAGTGTTTTTTAGATATTGTTTGAGGAGTTTTTTTGGATAATTTTTGAATGTCGTTGATAATATTAAGAAAGTGGTATTTTTTTGTTTTTGAGACTCATCCATCCTTATTTCATTAGTGGAGGCATTTTGGCATTTGGGGCGTAGTCTTGAAAATATGTGCATACTTTTTATTTGTTGGGTATGGTATTTTACTTTTGGACTTGCTATGGATTTCTGGGAGTAGAAGGATTTATTGTGTTGACAATTGTAACATTCATTACTTATTAAAAATTATTTTTTTCATTTAATTTACAGACTTTTATTATTTTGGGTGTTTCATATGAATTTTGGTGTATGTGGATGATGGTCTTCAAAATTTGGGACAAACCAGTAGCCAATTTCCATATTTAATAATGAATTATGTTTCATTTATAACTCCTTAATTTTTAAACCTTTTACACCCATTATACATCTTAATTGTAATTCTCTAGTATTTTAAAATTTTCATTTCCATATGCACCACATAGAAGTACATAATCATGATTGATTTGTTTGTTTTATTATTGTATTAGGCCTTCTCGTTATCCCATGTCATGCAGTAAATTATTTTTTAGAAAGCTTCAATATCTCATTCATTATTTAATTTTTTCTCTCTTATTTTTCCTCTCACTCTATGAAAAAAACCTAAGGCTCATCTCTATTATGGATTTTCATCATTGAAAGTCATCTCCCCTGTAAATTAGAAAGATCATTCAAAATAACTCTAAAATCGAGCTGATTCAAAGAGGTAAAAAGATTCATTCATAAATCTATAAATAATCACTTATTGTCACCCATTTCAGTCCCCAAATTACCTAATATGAATTCTTAGAGATTACATAACTATTTTTGGTTTCTTTGATATTGTGATTTCGGAGGATTTAGGGAAATTTCATCAATATTTCTACAAATACGTCTTTCCCTCTTTGATTTCATCCATTTAATTAGGGTTTCATTCCCCCATTAATGTGTTCTAAAATGTCCAGATGTTAGGATTCTTTCCTACGGTATTTCTTCTTACCATTTGCGTTAATCATTTAGGTTTTAGGTTTCTTTTCACATTCTTGAGATGTGACGGTGGTGCGGTTGATGTATTGCACCAAGATTTGTGGGTTATGACACTTTTGAAATGTGATTCCATATGTATACATTCCTTGATGAGTTATAATTCTTGATATAATTATTTTTTTTAATCATATGTTTTGTGGTTCACAATAACTATTTTTTATTGATTTGGTTAAGCAATTATTTTTATAGATTAATTGTAACATCAAATTGAGGTTTTTTATGTGTTAGTCATTGGAGAATTGTTTTGGTGTATTTTATTACATATGTAATTGGATTACAATATCTTTATGGGCTATCAATTCTATTTTGGTGAGGTATTTGTGTGACTTTGGGTTTAAAAGAGGGTCTTTTAATGGATTTTCTGTGTCAAACCATTTTATTACTCTATGTAAGTGTTTTATAAAAAATTTTGTTTTCCATGTGCATATTCTATTATATTATTTGAGGCAATTTTATAATTCTTAATAGCTATTTAATATATATTTTTTTGGCTAAAAAACCTATTTTGATTGTTATTGGTGAGATTTTTCCTTTGAAAGAAGGTGTTCAAATAGGTTTTGTGAGCAAAACCAAGTTAATCCCCTTGGTTTTTTTATGAAAATTAAAGATGTTTTATTATGTTAAAGAAAGTTGTAAAAGGATGTATATGTAATATTTTGGTGAGTGTGCTCACCTAAAATTAATTTTTGGAAGCTAAAGTGGCCATTTTTGATGTCAAAAGTTTTGAAAAGGTTATGAAATTTTTCGAGATGATTTATGAAACTGTGATACTGGTGCGAAACATGGCAGTGGGCTGTTTTGGGAGAGTATGATGTGAAAAATGGATTTTTATTATGAAAATGGAATTATGAAACATGTTAGTTGTAGTTATGTGATGTTTATCATCTTGGAATTTTTCTAAATTGTTGAATTATATTTTGAATTTTGATTGATTTGAAAAAATATGGTGTGGGATACTTGTGTGTTAGTTGGATTTGAAAATAAAATTGAATGAAACGGGGTATGATGTTACTAGTCTAATTTACATGAGGACTTTTTGGTGAATGTGTTATTTGGATGTGGTATTTTCATATTAAAATTATATTTCATGTCATGGGGAACTGATTTGAGGACAGGAGGGAAAACCGATTATCTAGGTGGGTGGACGTGTACTTGTATGCTGGTGTTCTAAGGAGGTTCGGCCTCTATTTTAAATTGCATGTTATACGCTTGCCACACTAACTAAACTATGATGATGATTATTGGGGCCCACTGGGTTATGGGTATGTTCCATACTAGTGGCTCAAGCACGAGAATGAATATTGTGATGGTTATTCTCATCAAGATATGAGGTACATGGGACAAACCACTAGCTCGTGCGTAGGACTTATTTCGCATTGCTTGTGATGATGGGTTTATTTATTCTTACCTTTATCATATGGTCTTTTGGGAAGGAAAATTTAGTAGGTTTGTTTCTTTTATTTAAAAGAATTGATTCTTTAAAATAAACCACTTGAAACTGTTTTTATTTAATATTTTGTCCTTTAGAAATTATAACCATAATATATTATTTATGAAAACGTGATTGCTTTTCATCTTAGAATGTTTATCCTATGGAATCTCATAGTGGTGGTATCCTACTGGGCATTGGCTTACACCATACTTATTCATTTTGGTGTAAGCAGACTTAGTTATTTTTATCCAAGGTTGGGGTTTATCTTTTGTGCCATTGGTTCATCTTTCAAGTGGTCCTTCTTGGGGTGTTTTCATAGATATGGTGTGAGGGTAATTTACCTTTACATTATGGTGATTATTGGTTGTCCATATCAGGGTTTTTACATTTGTACTGGTATTTAGACCTAGTTTTTTGTTGTGTAGTTCATTTCTAAATTTTATTAAAAAAATTTGTTTAAAAAATCTAGACTTTTTTAATAGATTTGTTTGTTGTTGTTTGTTTATAAACATTGGTAAATTGTTCCTAACTATCTTATTATGATAACTGGGAACTCTTTCTAGCCCTTTGGGGTTTGGTAACACCCTTTAGGCCTTCCCACAGTCTGGGTATGGTGCCATTTTTTATGGATACCAGAGTTAGTTCGTGACAAGAACACATATTCCATTATTTTCTAAATGTAAATTTTTTGGTTAATACCATAGATAATAGGGATGATAATTTATATATTAATTTATTAAAAGTCTTCATTTAAAATCGGATCTTATACTAAATGTTTTTTTATCAAAATGGAATATTTTCATCAATCCAATCTGTTGATAATGATTTATATGATGAAATAGTCTCAAGATATGGAGAATAAGAATATGGTGATTAAATTGAAATGATTTCAGAAATTTAAAACTAAATAATTGATTACATGATGAATTTTCACATATAATATATCTATAACATAATTATATATATAATTTTATTAATGGATAAAATATCCCAGCATTATGTGGATGTTACATAAATTATGTATTCAATATGAAGTAGATTAAAAATGATAAATGTTTTCATATAAATTTTTGAATAATTAATATAATTGATATCATAGTATTGAGGGAAAATATTAATTTCATAATGAAAAATTCAACTAATTTTGTTTGGAAATATTTTTGACATAAAATTAATTTTTGAAATCATTCCATGATTCAAAAATCATCAAAAGATATTTAGTAATGATATGATTATTTCAATAGATGTCAATGGAATGATGATTAATGGAATTAGGAGTTCTATACAAGAATTAAAAAAATTCATGGAGAATATATTGAGAATATTATTAGTCACAACTAATAATTTTATTGATGTTTAATATATGACGATACCTCATTTTAAATAATTTATCTTGAACTATATGTAAAATTTATGAATATAGTACTAATAGAACCCAAAAATTCAAATCTATTTTATAATATATATGCACCAATAAATATAGATATTACAATATTGAAAAAAATTGACATATTAAATTGGAAATATATTGTAGAAATTAGATATATATTCATAAACAACAAACTAATAGAAAACTGTATCCTATTATATAGATAATATTTATTTTATCTATTTTGTTACATGTGTTCGAATATCCTTATGTATAAAGTATGGTAATAATTTAGTCAAAAATTTATAATAACACCAACATATAATGAAAATATATTTTGAAATATTATGGATAATAATATTCTCATTGGTATTCCCAAAAACCTGAGATAATTTTTTTTAAAATTATATGTATGTGGTTCTAGTTAGATTACATTAATAAGTAAAATAAGGATGTTCAATGGACATTATTGGTTGTAAAATATATTTGGTGACATGGTAGAATAATATTTTCATAATATATCAAGCTGTGGAAGCAATATAAGGTCTATAGATAGGTGTAAAATATACGAATACAAGTGAGGATGAACTTTTCAATTGTATAATCCATCTATTAATAAAAATATTCACACAAAAAATTGATAATATTTCATTAAGAACATATATCATATTCTATAAAATTTTAGTAATAACATTCAGGAGTACTAAGATGACACCTTCAGTCATCATTTACATATCAAAAGGGAAATAAATACCATCTTTACATTAATACAAGTAATAAAAATAGATATTTGTGCCTTTCCTGAAATGAAATTGATGAATTAAGGACAATAGGAATTAATTATTAATGATTTAACATGAATGATTTAAGTAAATAATTATTAAAATGAGATATTAGAACATAATATATTTTTCATTACGATAACAATATCAATATAAATAATGATTAATAATCATCAATGGTGATAAAAAATTATTGGGGGAATTTAAATACCGAAGAGAAAAAATATAATGTATGGTTAAAAATTGGAAAATTAGTGGGAATAATAGTTAATGTGGATGTAGATATTCCTAAAATGGGTTATTTATATATTAAAAAACAAATTTCTTTAATATCAATGAAGTATTTATATTATATTAAAGAGTGCCACAATGCATGTCTCGATTAATAAAAAAGAGATAAATTGTAAAAAAATTGAAATTCACATTGATTAATAGAACAAAGTCACTCCCCATGGAAGATAATTCCATTTTAATCATTTTATTTCATAGATAAATATCCAAATAGTTCATAAAGATATATGTGAAATGTGAACTCATTGATATAATTTTGAAATGGAATGTATAAATCTTCACCCTTCTCAATACGATGTTATTAAATTGATGGATAGAAATGTGTGAGAACCAATAGATGAAATGGATTTAATAGAAATGGATAACAGGACCATCCATACTAAAGTGAATCCCAAACAAAGAAGATGGTAATGATATACAATTATTATAATATGTCAATAAGCATTTATAATTTATTCATATAGTGTTCATACATATTAATGATTTAATAAATTAATTGTCATGGTTGAGATATTTTTCTAAACAATTATACTATTTTTAATGTTAAAATAGAATAACTAATTATATAGTTTTTTATATGATCTATAATTTATTAAATTAATTAATACATAAAAGGTAACGAGGGATAAGTTATTATCAGTGTTATACAATAGTAAAATGTATAAATCATGGTATATTATGGCATCCCTAATGAAAAGATGATAAAGTAATCCAATATTGTAAAATCAACATAATGATATGATTTCTAATGTTATGTTTTATAAAATTTATAAAACCCTGATTTTATAATTATTCAATGAATATGTTATCCAATAACATATAATACAATTTTTATAATTATATTAATGATGTTTATAATGGAAATAGTTTGTGTATGGGTAATATAAGATAAAAATCACTCTATTTCCTCCTGATTTCTAAAATTTCAGTGTTTTTTCAGTTGTGTCATGGGTATACATTATTTTATAAAATTTATTAAAATAGATCCAAAACGTGATATTAAAAATGGTATCATATTAATTTGAATTTATTGATATCCTTATTTAAAATATAATTCCTTTTCTTCTACTATATTGTTTTCATGTCAAAAAATAGTATAGTAACTAATATATCCTTGGTAATTTTTTTGGGTCTATCCTTCCCTCAATATTCCACTAAGATATAAATAAGAATCTAAAAATGGGAATAATTTATATCCAATTTTTTCAGCTTTCTCAATATGAATATGAAAACAAGTTGGTATATTCATTCTCATGTAACATTTTCTATTATTTATCTATAAGGTACAAAAATAAAGATGAGTTATCAAAAATAATTATCTATATTAATTTAATTTTTAGTAATTTAAAAAAATTAAAGATAGGGGATAAATGTTCCAATAAAAAACATTTCAATTGTTTTATATTATATTTTTTTCTACATTGTGGAAAAATATTCAAATATGGTTGTGATGTAAGATAATATATTGAGGGTTCTCATCAATCATACGTCTAATGGAAAATGAAATAGTTATTTTTCCATTTCTATATAGATAGTGTAATCAATAAATTTACATGAATATAATGGAAAAATATATTTATGTATCATCCACTAATGTGATAATTGATGATATAATATTCATGTCATGGAAAAAATTTATATTAATTGGGTTATACTTTTTTTTATGATTATTTGATTTTCATTTGACAGATTTATAATTACCTTATTGTGAATTGAATACATACTTTTATGATTTTTATATATCATTAAATGATGTATTGAATTAGAATAAATGCAAAGGGATGTTCAACAAAAAAATGTAAGGGGACAATTCAAACATCATATTTTCATGTTGAGTTAATGGTTAATTAATTTTACAATGGAATGAGCTCTATGAAATATTTAATAAGATAAAAAAGAAATTCATAAAGTATTCTGGAAGTTATTATTTGGTACTAAATAATTTATATTGTTGATATATTTCCTCAATAGTTGTTTTGAATTAACTAGAATGGTATGGTGGATATTATCGTAATGAAGATACATGTGATTAGTGTATGTATAATGCATAGGTATTCTGATCTAATGATTGGAAGTGTAACATCGAAAAACTTAAAAAAAATTACTCATTTTCTATATTATTAATAAGATCCCTTGTAAATTATAGGGCACAAATAATTATTCATCTGTAACCGCTATAAATATCAATGAATGTCCTTGGAAATCAAATAAATTTATTCATATTTTTGTCCAAAAGGTACGAAAAAAATTTATAATTTTTCTGGGAAGGAACAAAGCACCGAGATTAAAATATTTAAACATTTTTAGTATTTCAAACTCAAAATCCAATAACCACATAATAACAATTCCATTTATATTATAGAATGATAGATATTTTTGTGTCCTTCCCAGTAAAATAAATAATATTTTTAAATATATATAATGAAAAATATAATATAAATATTGTACATATTAAATTGAAAAAAATATAAATCAAACCATTATGAGGAAAAATAAACTACATTTTTATACATAGATTATAAATCATATTAAACACTTTAGAGACAAGTACAAATTATGGGAAAATAATAAAGAACCAAAAAATATACTACATGGGCTAAAACTCAACATAAACAACTGTCACCTCCAGTATAACATCGACGAAGGAAAATTATTTTCATGATGATCGAAAAAACATCATAAAAACCTTACTTTTACTTATTATATATAATTATTTGTCCAAATATACCTCATGGGAATATGATCAATGTAGGAATATCCCAGTATAATACTATGAAAATAAAATAATACATTTCTCATGGTTAATGCGTTTTTATTTTTTGAAAAAAATTTATATTAATATCATATAAGCATAATTTATTTAAGTTATTTTCAATATTATTAAAATGATAGATTCTAAAAATAGGAATTATCCAAGAAAAATTGATAATATGTGATCATGGTTAGGGAAATATGGTAATCCAATAAAAACGGAAAATAATTGATAACACATAAAAATAACCATCGATGATCCATTCTGGGATTTAACCAATTTGTTAAACGAAACAATAACTATATTTTTCAAAACAATACAATTTCACTATGAGTAGTAATTTATAGGATCTCACTCAGTCTCACAGGGGTAGAAACTAATCATGTTATCTCACATGGTCTAATTGCGATAGTATCCCAAGCTAGATCAGTATATGTTGTTAGGGTTTTATCTATCAAGGTTAACTACCTGCCCATGGTATCCCATGAAGAAAATTATCATAGTCAAAAAATTTATGTTTCAACATATGATAAGAAAGATGAAAACATATCTATTATAAATTACATAAAAATAAACCATTGATAACTAATTTGGAAATAAAATATATTTGGAATAATTTTGTTGTAAATATGTTTGGATCAAAACATATTTCACGTGAAAATACCCATGAAAAATCCATTTTATCTTACATATAATGGTGGAAATCACATGTATAAATTTGTATCACTGGACATATCATAAAAATTATTTATTATAATAAACAAAATTTAATAATTTTTTTTATATAAATGGAAATTTCATTTATGTTGAAATAATTACATTAATCATGATAAAATATCACAAAATTAAATTATGATCAAAATAAATTAGAAAACAGTATCCACCAAAGTATACATATATAATAACTTCTCAAAACAATCCTCCATTATAAAAGGTTTCTGTCCTAATGATTTTGACTGTTTTATCCTATAATGAAATAGAATAATAAGGAAAAATATTGAATGTTGATGAAAAGTCATATGGGAATCTTGTATTACCTTTAGAGAGACTTCATATCTCAAAATTTAACCATCATTTGGGAAATTTCAATATGGAGATCCAAATATACAACTCAATCAATTTTGAAATTAGGGATATGTTTTGTTGATCTGGTATAAAATTGATCAGTAAAACTCATTTCAATGTAGTTAAATTGATCATTGTTGTACAAAAAGTGTTTATATTGACCATAAAGTGGTTCCCACATTTCATAGACAAATGAAATGTAGCCTTCTTGGTTTTAAAATTTGTTCCCATAAAATAAATTGTACCAACTCCCAAGAAAATCCCCCTCTATGGAATATAATTATTAGATGGGGTATTGTTTTCCATTACCTTGAATGAAAACAATATTCCCATCTATTAGATATCATGAATATGACCAATGTTGAATATCCATACTCCTATGATATTCAGCCTCTACGGGGATGTTTTCTTATTTATTAAAAATCCACTCAATAATAAAATTTATAGATGGAAAATAAATCCTCTTTGATGTAAATAATTTGTCCATTAAATGACCTATTGAATAAATTATACTAAAACTAATAATCCTATATAATGAAAATGAAACAAAAAATAATGAATAAATACATATAAAATGTCCAATTACATAACTAAAAATGAAATATCAGTATTGCAATTCATTCCACTAATCCATTTTATTCCCAAAAGAGTGATCAACATTCTAGATCAATGAAAACGTGTTTCCAATACTGCCTCTCCAATACCTAATTGTCCCATAAAGCATGGATAACATATTTTCATATCCAAATCAAATGGGTCATTGTGAATTATTTTTCATGAAACTTATTTTTTGATAATTAATAACAATATTAAATTTTCAAATAACATTGATATCTGGATCCATCTACATATCAACCTACACAATGATGTTGGATGGTTATAGATACTACTTTTTTATATAAGATATATTAAAAAATTATAAATAAATTATAAATAAGATTTAATGGCTAATCAATTTTTCATATTCTTAAAACCTTGCATTTCCTATATTGGTCTCAAATAATTAAATGAAAGAAAAACTTTCCTTCCAACGTAATGATTAAAAAACCTATGAGGAAAACTCTGAAATACATAATCAGTTATGGAAATTTCAAATTAATTTTAATTGTATTAAAATATAATATTTATTATGAATATGTATTATTACTAAATCATATGAAAATTGTTCAACAATCTCTTTAATATCATGGATAAGACTTTTCCCGATGGGGGTATGGATCAAAAAATATTTCCCTATTTTCTGGATACTGGTGTGATACTATGTAATGGGATATAATGTAAGAAATCATGATAAAATATTTAAAACAATTTTAATTGTAAAATTAATTTATTTATATTGGTTCTCTCATTAGATACTAATATAATTAAATAATACTGAGAGAATATTTTTTTGAATATGGGTGGAAATCTATGTCATAACATAGATCAAATAAGTATATGTTGTGCAAAAAATTATTTTAAATCCCATAAAATCCTGAAATTTCTTCCTAAATATTAATGTAATTCATTTTTAAGTTAAATAAACATAGAGTATGGAACACATAGGCATCTCAGGATTTTTCACACATAATGATTTAAAAACACATACATGTTCAAAAATTATATAATTGGATAGAAATGGGATTATTTTTCTAATAAATCTATGTTATCTAATATGTAATTATTATTTTTATTAGTCTAAGTAAATTTGATCTTGATCTACATAAAAATCCCATCCCTCCTCTACACCAAAATAGAATGGTACATAAAAATTACATCAAACATTGATTATTGAATTTTACAATGTAATATATGAGTCATAAAAATATGTTAACCAAAACAAATTTCACAATCTAATTCCACAAACACCTAAAATTTGGTTAATATATCATACTAGTCCTCATATGGGGAATGAACTAACAGGATTTCTTCTCACCCACTAGAATCATTATCCATATGGTTATGGAAATAGAATGATTCTTATAAAAAAGTGTATAACTGTTGGGAGATCAATAAAAGTGTCTCATAGTATCCTGAAAATTTATTATTTTGATATTGAGTTTAAAATGAACTATATAATATGATCCAAAAAGATATTTTCATCTATGGAATTTAAATAACATATTTGAAACATAGTATCTCCCTCCATATTCATCATCAAATTAAATTACTTTAAATAATACCATTAAGAACCATTCATCATATTATTTCAACAAAATTTCGTAGGTAATTGTCTTCTAAATTCATTAGAAACAAAATTCTTGTTCTTGGTGTTATATAATATAATAAAATCAAAAGTTTGAATATACAATACATAGGTATTATAATGATGATTTAAATCGGTCTATGTGTTGTTTACTTCATATTTTGACAATTTTTATACATTATAAATCATTACCATTAATGTTTTTTTATAAATTTTTTCATTTCATATATTTCGGCCGGTATGAATTGGATATGAATCATAAAATTCATCTCATGGGTATGTACAAAATAAGATGTATAATGTATAATAATGTCACAATGGGTTCCCACACACCCTAAAATCAAACCAAATATTATAAAAAACAATACAACTCACTCCCTAATAAAAATGACTACAACATGAGTTGAATTGGGGATCATATTTTAATAGTATTGAGAACTAGTAAACATGGCACTCTAGTTGAACTTCACATTCTTTTGTTGATATTATTTGAATGTTTATGTAATCCTAATAAATTATGGAATGAATTTCAAGTAATATCTTGTAAAACCCATAAATTTTTTGATCTTGAATACATTAATATTATCTTCTCAAGACATAACAAAAATAATATACTAATGGTATACTATGAAACCATCATAGATATCACATAACCCATGAATCTCACAAGGTGAATCTAAAAATAAATTTAAATATATTTTCATATATGAGATTCTCTGTCTTGGTTCCTATGTAAATTAATAGATGTTCTTTATCCTTCTTCTTTTACTGGGAGTACAACATGCTGATATTCCTGAACACCACTATGATATAGTCATTAAATCAATAAATTATATAATTCATATCGTACATGAAAATCAATGGAGAGTTTAGAAGGACAGATGGATTAAGAAAATTCACATCGGTCCCATGAATTTTCATTTATGGAGTCTTTGGATCCTACGCCTCCTGAAAACACAATTAAATGTTTTTCTATCAGAAATAATTTTTTGAAATCAAACTCGATCACATAAGATGAAAATAAATATAAATTATTTTAATGAACTGTTTTTTTATTCATGATCATAAATTGGAATATATTTTACTAATTGACGTTATATCAAATAATTACATCTTACATCTATAGAAAAAATAAATTGTTAAATCAATTTTGAAAAAGTAATTCAAATCAATTAATTTATGAAATGATATTTTAGATAAAATATTAATTTTTTAAGCACAATATAAACCATTTAGTATGATATAAAAAATATGGTGTATCATGGGAACATAGTTGATATGGAACCACTACTCTCTCTAAGGTAGTGAATTAGAAATTAAAACTACAATATTTTTAGACTACTATCAACTAATGCGAGAAAATGATAAAACAAATATCTTCTACATAATATTGTTGATAAAAAAATTAAATCAAAAATAAAATAAATATTATTTCTAAAACAAATTTTCATTCCTTTCATAACATATTATTATTCTCAAACAGAAAGGCATGACTTATCCAATCAAGACAGATGAACTATAAAGTATTTTTATATCAAAAAATATTTTACATAATTTTTTTTCAATTCTAAAACATAATAAGTTCAAAATATATTGGATAGAGTCCAATAATTTCTTCTAAACCTCAGAAAAAACAACCATAAATAGATAGAATGATCACTTAATATTGAATATAACATTATTATTAGAATATTTGTTTGAAACATAATGTATGGTATCATCTCCAATCTTAATCCTAATGAATTAGTCTAAATTGATAGAATAAATGAATATTTTTATCCTTTATCAATCATTTTTAGTGACATAGATGTTGGAATGATTACTATACATTTATTGATATATGGGGAAACATAGAATAAATTACACCATTATCAACAATAATAAGATGCCGGATATCACATACAATCATTTCATAATTAGCTATTTTTGGGTAATATTTAGCAGTATAATTTATCCATTTACAGTTAGATGCATCATAATAGACTTGGTAACCATATGAAAAATAATTCTAAAATCTATCACACTATGAATGATTCATAACTTATCATTGATAGTAAAATTAAAATCCACAGTAGTGGAAAATCATGGGCATCACTTGTTAATCTATATCTATATAGTCTAATTTAAAAATTTTAAAATGTAAAATTATTTCATCTAGATGATTTCAAAATAACATTATCTTGTGAATAATGAGTTTTTATACCACTAAGGTTATTGTACATCTCTCACATTATATTTTATCCATATGATAAGATTAGATGACCAAAGAATATAAATTGTGATACAATGATTCATATTAAACCATCTATACTATTATCCATAAAAAAGTAATGTACAATTCACCACATGGGGTTGTAAGAATAGTTGAATGAGTCTCAACATGGACTTTGGAATCATCCTAATTTCCAATCATCTATCCATGAAATAATTTTTCATGATTATCATGGTATAAATATGACCACACTCAATAAACTAAGTGGTTATGTTTCATGTACATGGACACTAAAATATATCACTAAAACACATTTTCATTAATACAATATTTGATAAAAATACAGATCAAGAGATATAGAAATGAATATTTTTGAAACTATTTAAACATTACATCCCACAATCAACCATAATCCAATTAACATATAATTTAATTAAATTGAAGATAATCTCCAGTGTCATTCTTATATTAAATGGGCATTTCATCAGGTATAAAAATATATTATTTTTATTAAATATACAGCCTTAAAAAATAAACCATACATAAAAAATCTCTCTAAAAAAACCCTATAAAAATTTTATATGGGATAAGGGAAAAAAATATAAGGGGAGAGATTTAACACAAAGTAAAAAAAATAACATCAATAAATCATCATTATCTTCATCAAATGAATACGAAAAAACATTTTCACAAGAGAAATATATTATTTAAAATGAATTCAATAATATGTTTTATCTATAATTTTTGTAGAATGGTTTGTAATTTGAAATTACCAAACATTTACCTTTAAATTAATCATTAAAATAACAAAAGTCAAATAGGGAGTATATAATTTTCATGTTAATTAGCTATTTATAATAACTATATAAATTAACGTCATATTGAACTATAATGTTGATATTATATCCACACATAATTTTTTGAGAATATCGTTACTATATTTATACACATAAACTATATTTTAAGGACTTATAATCCAATATTATAATCATTGAAAACAATTTGGGCATATCAAAACCATAATTAATCCTAGGAACAACCTTGTCAGAAAAGATAATTATCAATTATACTATTAAAAAACTTTTTAATCATCACTATAAAGTTTTTATACCCACACAAATGCGTGTTATCATTGGTTATCATAAAATATACTCATAAATTAAATAATAAAATTCCATGAAGTATTGATCCATGAAAATTTCATCCCATAATGATATAAGAACCTACAGATCACATTTCTTTATAATAACGAACCGCCTTAGAGATTTATTGTAGAGACCCAAAGCTTATCATACATGGACATTACATTACTTTTGCGGAATACTTAGTACATAACAAAAACACACACACAAGGATCGTAATAGTTTAGTGTCTTTGGAAACTCGGAACGTAATCTTCTAATCGTGGTGAAAGATCTTCAAAATCTCCCATAAAGATCTTCCTTTTTTTACCCAAAACCATTCTTTTATATCCTGGGGAAAAGAAAACCTAAAAGGGTGAGCTCAAATGCTCAGCAAGGCAAATAAAGGAACTAAAAATCATATCATATCTTTTTGAAAATCATAACCTGTAAAATAGATCATAATATCTTAACATGGAATAAATCATAGAAGTGAGAATGAGATCCCCATAATCATAACATAAAACTTGAAACTTTGTTCCATACACACATAATCATAGAGAATCATTTCTTGTTAGTCAATACTCATTGCCAAGACTATCTTAGTGGACAAAGTCCCTTTCTGAATCGAGTAACCCTCGTTCCAGTCCTGTTTCACTGAACCGGTATAACCTACCGTTCCAGCCCTGTCTATCTCATGAGATATAAAATCTTTACCCAATGCATTGGAGGGAGATATAGGTCCCACCCATCTTATAATGAATCCTTTCTTATGTGTGCCACATAATCATAAAACATACATCATTGCATAACACATGTAACAAAAATGGGATTCTTGAAATATCATGACATCATAAATCAATTAATATAATATAAAGGAATTCATAAAAATAATTCCATCAAAACATGATCAAATCAATGTAATAATAGGGATAAAAACAGAACCCTTTATTATCATAGATGGAAAATAATTTTGATAAAACACTTGAACTCCATTCTTGAGGAAAATATCATTTCTTCTTCAAAAACGTTTTTCCTTTCAAAACATGTCATACAACTTTAAAATAAAAGAAGTTGATTAAAAATAAACTTGAAAACTTGTAAAGGAAGATTCTTGGAAATAATGTTTTAAAAATCCATTCATGCTGTATAAGTTAAAAAAAACATTTTTTTGTACTTTTGTCGGAAAATTCAAAAAAATACCTCGTAAGAAAAAACGACAAACGATTCCTTTAATATTCATTACTAAAAACTCCCCGAAGGGTAAAATTGGATTTAAACTAGTGTAAGTGGTTGGAAACAATATTACATATTGAGGGAACATGGATGTGGATGATAAAATACACCCTAGTAATTACCAAAGTAAAAACAATCTCGGATAAAAGTGAGATTGTGATATTTCCCTTACCTTAGGTCCGATTTTCGTTGTACGTGTCTGAAGCTCCTGTATAATGGTTTAAATAATGTCATTGACTTATTACAGAATCATATTCATTATTATGATATCATATATGGTTCACTTATGACTTTATATTACCCGTTCTTTTGTAAATTCCATGTTAAAGAAGCGTTTTGGGTAAAATCGTTTCATTTATCGTAGGTGTTTTGACTTGTTGTTATTGACATTATTATTACTTATATCATGATTTACTTACTTCAAAAATATAAAATATGATTTATATATCATATATATTCAGTATATATATATATATATAATAGATAGATAAATGAAATGAAAAACACCATTCATTGAGACGGTAGTCCGTACGTACGCATGAACGTTGTTTTCCATTCCTTATTGTCTTGAATGGAAGTAAGTAGATGACATACACATATATATATATACATAAATCCAGTAGCTTTATAATGTCATATATTTCATTATTATTTCTTATATATACTTTATAATCATTTTTAAATGGTTAACATGGAGAATAAATCTCATCGCGTCGTGGAGACGGTAGTCCGTACGTACGCACGAGCGATGATAACATTTCCATAAATATTGAATTGAATTGGAGTGGATTATACAATATATCAGAATCAATATGATGTTGTAATAACTATGTATAGTTATTCTTTACACCATTATACCCATCCATGTAAGGTGGTGGTGGAAAATAGATTACACCACGGCGTGGAGACGGTATTCCATACGTACGCACGCGCGGTGATTTCTTTTTCCGTAGGATGGATAGATGTTGAAATAGGGTTGTTTCATACTTATAATAACATATCAGTATATGATTGATACTTATGTTATTACTTCATAATGAAACAACCTAAGAAGAAGAAGTGGAAGAAGAAATAAAGATGAATGAATTGGTAACGGTAATTACCTCTACTTTGAAGCGCCTTTTGGAGACCTCCTCTTAGAGAACTAAAATTGGTCTTTGAGGAAGACCAGAACCTCTAGGATGTTGCTAGGGAAGTGTAGAAGAGATTTTGGTAGGGGTTGGCCGAGCTTGAGTGCTCAAATTGGTGTGAGGAGGAGGGGGAGGAGGTGTCCTTTTATAAGGGAGGAGAGGGGCACCTTAGGAATACCTCATAATATTATTTTATATTAATGTCAAAATCGGTATATAATGGTTCCAAAGGGTCTTATTTCGAAGCTAAAGTGGGGATGGGTCGAAATCCTATCAACCAATAGGATTTAGACAAGTTTAGGGTATTATTTTAACCTTATCAATTAGATTTAACTCTAAGTTAAATAATTTAACTTTTACCGTGTCTTTTTGTTTTTTTTCACTATATGGTTAATACACTAACTATAACATGCCAAACGACCCCCAAATTGTTTATTATTAATATATATATCCTTATCTAAGTCATTTGGAAGAACCTTAGATTTTTAGGAATAAAATAACAATTAATAATATAATATTTGATTTAAAAACTATTTTGTGTCAATTTTGACACTATTTGATATATGATTTTTGTGAAAGTCATAAAAGAATTATATGTTCGAACCAAGTTGATTAAATCAACAATAATATATCATAGTAACCTAGAAAAGCAGTGGAATTCATATAAAGTTTCAAATTACATTCATTTGAGCATTTATAACATCAATTATTGTAATATTTCCTTAAAAGGGTAATTACTGCATCATCGTTGTGTCGTAAATCAATTACTTTATTTAAAGTCTAAAAATTATAAATAAAATATCATTATGTAGGAAATCTTTTTATATTTCTAATCAATATTTATAGTCGAATTTATCTTATGTATAACCCCATATTAAAAATGATTTACTTATTAAACTTTGATTTTACCTATTTTAACTCTTCTTTAAATAAATTAATAATAAATGTCCTAATCTAACCCAAGTGGGCCTAAATGGTCATATTTTATTCCTGAGTTTGTTTTTAGTCAAATTAAACTTATCCAATAGAATTAGTACATGTGTTAGGGTAATAGTAATATCATTTTTACCCTTAGTTACCCTATTTACTATTAACCGCGGTAAAAAAAGTAAAAAGTTACTATTCACCAAAAAATTATTTTTATCTCATTGAACCACATTTTACTTACTGATATCAACCGTGTCTGTCGGATTTTCGAAATTCCATTCACAGAAGCGGTAAAATTATGTTTTATGCAAAATTCAGTTTTTAACCTACCACTTAGTGGTTTCACTATTCATCAAAAATTGAAAGTTTTCAGGAAAAATACCAAAATTTCACCCTAGGCTAATTTCGGTATTCCGAATCCAAAAATGAAGTCCATTTTGAAAAATAAAATTTATAATATTTCAATAAGTGGTTATTATTATTCATAACAGCTAGTTTTAATAATATTTTAATAGCATATCGTTGTTTAGTGAAACTCGGTATTGTGTACGACGCAAGCTATCGAGGAATGTCGTGATTGCGTGTAATGCAAGGCAAGTCAATGATGCGTGTTGTGCAAGCTCCTTTTGGTGTAGCGTACAACACAAGACATTAGTGAAATAAAAAAGAATATTTTTCATAAAATCTCGGGCTGTTACATTCTACCCCCCTTAAAATGAATTTCGCCCTCGAAATTCGTCGGGGTTATATATGGTTTATTATTCGAAAGATTCTTTAATAGAAACCCACATCGTAAAAAGGAATACCAAAACTTGGCTTTAAAAACTAAAGTATGAAATGTAACGATTACCCAAATAAACTAATCACTGGGTTTCCACATAGGTGAAAATATGGATATGGAAGAGAAATCTAACCATCAGGTTCTGATAGAGAGTGGTAGAGAACATGGCTATGGAAAATCCAGTAATCACCAATCCATAAATTTGTGATGATCTAAGGTACCATCTGATTCATCAGGTATACGATCACTAGGACAACATTTTTGGTTTTCAAGATCATTTCCCTAAAGTTGAAAATTTGAATTAGAATAAATACTTTCTTTATTTTGGTACAATCTCACTGTTGTTCATGCCTTGAACAATTTCCACTTCATCTCTTAAATAAATGAAGTTGAATTTGTTATTCGTGAAGTGTTAGTATGACAGGTCATTCCATCTGTCTCAAACAAAAGGTTAGCAAAAATTATATACATAAGTCGATCTATAGTGAGATTAATCACATATGGTTCCTAAAATGGACTTATAATTCATATATCATACTGCTTAATATAATAAAACTAGTTTCTACTAAACAGGGACTTCTTGTAGGCCAGTGGTAGGCGATAAAGGCCAGTCGCACTTCGGTTGTGGGTTCGATTCCCACAGCCTTGTCCGAAGCGATGGGCTGTCGCCCGTCCTGCAGGTTGTCCTTTTTCTAAAACTATATTACTATACATCCCATCAATAATATCGAAAAAACTTCTATCCATAAACAATACTAACTTATGTCCAACATAATCCATTCCAATCTTTAGGCTTATCCATAATACTGTAGTCCACTCTCATAACATAGTGAAAACGATTACCAGAGATTTAATACCATCGTTGATCCCCATATATCATAAGATATATCTTGTTGGTCACATTCCAAACATTCAAAGGCCTTAATCTTGTACTCTCTTGAATACCCATTGAACCTTATTGAAAACATGAATTCTATTAAAATTTAACTCTTTCCACATACCAAAATCCTCAAAATTCTATATACTCAAACCATAATATCACTTAGTCCTTATATCAATCATGAGCTCATGAATACTATCAAACATTTAATTTTCTCCTTATTCCTTCATTATGCGCATATCATCTACATTCCAAATATATCTGAATAACCTTTCATGGATACTGGTAACATTAATCAGACAATAGTGTAACAATTCTTACATGTCTCTTTATTCTACAGTACCATGAGATTACTTATACAACATTACACATGATAAACATGAAATCATTCCACTACATTCTTAAACCATTGACCGAGCTTCAACAATTCTTTCATCTCACATATCATTTGTAGTCTCTTCATCATCATTCACATAAATACTTCCCATACGACCATACTGATTATCTTCATGAGACTTTCCCTTAGGGAATTGGTTTGCATAATGCCCACACATTCCACATTTAAAACATTTAACCATTGTTTATGTCGTAGCAATACCATTATCCTCATCCATGGTGTTAACTGAATCTTTTCCTTTGCATTTACTTGCCTTGTGTCCTTCTTTTCCACACCCAAAGCATCTTCCAGTTCCTTTAAAACATTCTCCTTGATGCCTCTTCCCACATGATTTACATAGGGGAAATTGAACTTTCTTTCCTCTATGATCATCATGAAACTCCATCATTCTCTTATTAGCTGAGTCACGAAACTTACCAAATTTTACTTTATTGATCATATTATGAGATTGCTGATTCGGCATAATAATGATGTTTGGACTTCCAAGTCCCATTTCATTATGAATAATATCATTTCATTGTCCATCATATCCTCCATTATCGTGAATCATCTTGTTTCCAGCCATTTTCTAAAACCCAAAAAAATAGTGTGAGAGGAAAAAATCATGCTAGGGAAAACAACATAATAAAGGGGGAGTACCTTCAATATCTAACATCTTAGGTTTAATTCTATGATCGTTAGCGTAGTTCTAGTACTATAACCTATACGTATACTTAACCTTAGGGACATCCCTAGACATACCGTAGAAATATCTCTAGGGATCTCACTAATGTTTTCGCATCCTAGTTTCCAAAGGTTGACTAAACCTTTCCTCTAATACCAACTGTAGAGACCCAAAGCTTATCGTACATGGACATTACAGTACTTTTGCGGAATACTTAGTACATAACAAAAACACACACATAAGGATCGTAATAGTTTAGTGTCTTTGGAAACTAGGAACGTAATCTTTTAATAGTGGTGAAAGCTCTTCAATATCTCCCATAAAGATCTTCCTTTTTTTTACCTAAAACCTTTCTTTATATCCTGGGGAAAAGAAAACATAAAAGGGTGAGCTCAAATTCTCAGCAAGGCAAATAAAGGAACTAAAAATCATATCATATCTTTTTGAAAATCATAACCTGCAAAAGAGATCATAATATCTTAACATGGAATAAATCATAGAAGTGAGAATGAGATCCCCAAAATCATAACATAAAACTTGAAACTTTGTGGCATACACACATAATCATAGAGAATCATTTCTTATTAGTCAAGACTCATTGCCATGACTATCTTAGTGTACAAAGTCCCTTTCTGAATCGAGTAACCCTCGTTCCAGTCCTGTTTCACTGAACCGGTATAACCTACCGTTCCAACCCTGTCTATCTCATGAGATATAAAATCATTACCCAATGCATTGGAGGGAGTTATAGGTCCCACGCATCTTATAATGAATCATTTCTTATGTGTGACACATAATCATAAAACATACATCATCGCATAACACATGTAACAAAAATGGGATTCTTGAAATATCATGACATCATAAATCAATTCATATAATATAAAGGAATTCATAAAAATAATTCCATCAAAACATGATCAAATCAATGTAATAATAGGGATAAAAACAGAACCCTTTATTATCTTAGATGGAAAATAATTTTGATAAAACACTTGAACTCCATTCTTGAGGAAAATATCCTTTCTTCTTCAAAAACGTTTTTCCTTTCATAACATGTCATACATCTTTAAAATAAAAGAAGTTGATTAAAAATAAACTTTAATGCTTGTAAAGGAAGCTTCTTGGAAATAATTTTTTAAAAATCCATTCATGCCGTATAAGTTAAAAAAATTTTTTTTGTACTTTTGTCGTAAAATTCCAAAAAATACCTCGTACGAAAAAACGAAAAACGATTCCTTTAATATTATTTACTAAAAACTCAACGAAGGGTAAAATTGGATTAAAACTAGTGTAAGTGGATGGAAACAATATTACATATTGAGGGAACATGGATGTGGATGATAAAATACACCCCAGTAATTACAAAAATAAAAACAATCTCGGATAAAAGTGAGATTGTGATATTTCCCTTACCTTAGGCCCGATTTGCTTTATACGTGTCCGAAGCTCCTGTATAATGGTTTAAATAATGTCATTGACTTATTACAGAATCATATTCATTGTTATGATATCATATATGTTTCACTTATGACATTATATTACCCGTTCTTTTGTAAATTCTATGTTAAAGAAGCGTTTTGGGTAAAATCGTTTCATTTATCGTAGGTGTTTTGACTTGTTGTTTTTGACATTATTATTACTTATATCATGATTTACGTACTTCCAGAATATAAAATATTATTTATATATCATATATATTCAGTATATATATATATATAATAGATAGATAAATGAAATGAAAAACACCGTTCATGGAGACGGTAGTCCGTACGTACGCATGAACGTTGTTTTCATTTCCTTCTTGTCTTGAATGGAAGTAAGGAGATGACATAAATATATATATATATATATACATAAATAAATTATCTTTATAATGTCATATATTTCATTATTATTTCTTATATATACTTTATAATCATTCTTAAATGGTTAACATGGAGAATGAATCTCATCGCGTCGTGGAGACGGTAGTCCGTACGTACGCACGAGAGATGATATCATTTCCATAGATATTGAATTGAATTGGAGTGGATTATACAATATATCAGAATCAATATGATGTTTTAATAACTATGTATAGTTATTCATTACACCATTATACCCATCCATGTATGGTGGTGGTGGAAAATAGATTACACCACACCGTGGAGACGGTATTCCGTACGTACGCACGCGCGGTGATTTCTTTTTCCGTAGGATGGATATATGGTGAAATAGGGTTGTTTCATACATATAATAACATATCAGTATATGAGTGATACTGATGTTATTACTTCATAATGAAACAACCTAAGAAGAAGAAGTGGAAGAATAAATAAAGATGAAAGAATTGGTAACGGTAATTACCTCTTCTTTGAAGCGCCTTTTGGAGACCTCCTCTTAGGGAAATAAAATTGGTCTTTGAGGAAGACCAGAACCTCTATAATGTTGCTAGGGAAGTGGAGAAGAGATTTTTTCAGGGGTTGGCCGAGCTTGAGTGCTCAAATTGGTGTGAGGAGGAGGTGGAGGAGGTGTCCTTTTATAAGGGAGGAGAGGGGCATCTTAGGAATACCTCAAAATATTATTTTATATTAATGTCAAAATCGGTTTATAATGGTTCAAAAGGGTCTTATTTTGAGGCTAAAGTGGGGATGGGTCAAAATCCTATCAACCAATAGGATTTAGACAAGTTTAGGGTATTATTTTAACCTTATCAATTAGATTTAACTCTATGTTAAATAATTTAACTTTTACCGTGTCTTTTTGTTTTCTTTCACTATATGGTTAATACACTTACTATAACATGCCAAACGAACCCCAAATTGTTTATTATTAATATATATATCCTTATCTAAGTCATTTGTCCTAACCTTATATTTTTAGGAATAAAATAACAATTAATAATATAGTATTTGATTTAAAAACTCTTTTGTGTCAATTTTGACACTATTTGATATATGATTTTTTTCAAAGTCATAACAGAATTATATGTTCTAACCAAGTTGATTAAATCAACACTAATATATCATAGTAACCTAGAAAATTAGTGGAATTCATAAAAAGTCTCAAATTACATTCATTTGAGCATTTATAACATCAATTATTGTAATATTTCCTTAAAAGGGTAATTACTGCATCATCGTTGTGTCATAAATAAATTACTTTATTTAAAGTCTAAAAATTATAAATAAAATATCATTATGTAGGAAATCGTTTTAGATTTATAATGAATATTTATAGTCGAATTTATCTTATGTATAACCCCATATTAAAAATGATTTACTTATTAAACTTTGATTTTAACTATTTTAACCCTTCTTTAAATAAATTAATAATAAATGTCCTAATCTAACCCAAGTTGGCCTAAATGGTCATATTTTATTCCTAAGTTTGTTTTTAGTCGAATTAAACTTATCCAATAGAATTAGGACATGTGTTAGGGAAATAGTAATATCATTTTTACCCTTAGTTACCATATTTACTTTTAACCGGGGTAAAAAAGTAAAAAGTTACTATTCACCAAAAAAATATTTTTATCTCATTGAACCACATTTTAATTACTGATATCAACCGTGTCTGTCGGATTTTCAAAATTCCATTCACAGAAGCGGTAAAATTATGTTTTATGCAAAATACAGTTTTTAACCTACCACTTAGTGGTTTCACTATTCATCAAAATTTGAAAGTTTTCAGAAAAATACCAAAATTTCACCCTAGGCTAATTTCGGTATTCCGAATCCAAAAATGAAGTCCATTTTTAAAAATAAAATTTATAAAATTGCAAAAAGTGGTTAT
Organism: Viscum album; assembly: GCA_963277665.1. Lineage (NCBI taxonomy): Eukaryota > Viridiplantae > Streptophyta > Magnoliopsida > Santalales > Viscaceae > Viscum > Viscum album. Next base: position 512,505,508 of record OY728165.1, read on the forward strand.
TATTATTCATAACGGCTAGTTTTAATAATATTTTAATAGCATATCGTTGTTCAGTGAAACTCGGTATTGCGTACGACGCAAGCTATCGAGGAAGGTCACGATTGCGTGTATTGCAAGGAAAATCAAGGATGCGTGTTGTGCAAGCTCCTTTTGGTGTAGCGTACAACACAAGACATTAGTGAAATAAAAAAGAATATTTTTCATAAAATCCCGGGCTGTTACATTTATTAAATCTGAAAATCATTGGTAATTATTGGAAAAAAACTAAATATATTAATTATCTGACCCAAACTGTTAATCGTACTTATTTATTTATAATATATTAAAATAATTATTATATATCATATGGAAACGATAAAATGATAAAAATTCAAAAAAAATCCAAATACTATGAAAACAATTTGTGCTCAATAATATAAATGAGCGATACTCAAAATTCAATAAACCATAAAACGTAAGTAATAATTAAATTAAGAGGTTTTCTTATGAGTAATTATATCCATGGAAATAATCTATTTTATTGATAAATAGAAAACACACAGTGAAATGTTAATATATATTTTAGATAACACAATTCAAAATTATCTAATGTGATGATTTTAAATGTCTCTTTGGAATGTTAAAATTCATTATAAATTTTAAATCAATGAATTTTAAAAATAATTATATATATAAAAACCATATAATAATTAATAAAATGATATATAATGGTTTTGAAAATTAAAAATTAATATTTTTTTAAAAAATAACACTAATAATAATATAATGTATCAGATCCTTTGAAAAAATAAAAAAAAATATCTATATAGTGGAAGATAATATTTTTTTCCAAATGATGAAAATATATTTTACAATTTCTAAATAACATTTTTGAAAATCAAAAATTAAAAAACTATTACACCAATTCATCATTAAAATATTAGAAGGTTCAATTAATGGTCACAGGAGATGTCATATAATTTGGATTACATATATATTGGATAAATTTTCCTAAAAAGATAAAATAGACATAGATATAAATTAATCGATTATTTTGATGATAATTCTTATTAACAATTTCATTATTTGAATGAGATCAAAATAATAATGTAATATTATTTGAAAAAAATGATTCATTATTTAGGATAGAAGATGAATATTGAGTATAATTAATGGGAAGAATCCATACAATAAATAATTATGTTATAGATGAATTATTGTAACTCAAATAAATAATTTTTTTTATTTTAATTTACATTATGTTATAATATCACTTTTAATAAAAAATCATTAAAGTATAGTGATTTTAATTGACCATAAAGTACATGGAATAAATGATCTATTGTGATATGATATATAAAATTATAGATATATTTACCATTAAAATTAAATTACATTATAAACCAAATATGTCATAGTGAATCGAAATTAGGAGAAACTCGGTTACCACATTGGTATTTTCAAAATAGTAGAAAATTTTATGAATACAATAAAGGCTTATTTGATCCTCATTAATAATAGTAATATATTCAAACATATCCATTTGATATTAATAACACCATAAAAAAATTGTACAGAATATGAAGCATGTGTCATGAATTTATATATTATAGAAATAAACCCTCATTCTAGTTTTCATTAACTCTATGCTTGTGGATTATTTCTTGGAAAATAAACAAGAATAATAATAGTATACTATAAAACATAATTATATCCTATAACGATTATTAGTTTTATTTATATTAAATAATGAAAAATATATTATTTGATTATGTATTTTTCTAACATCGATTGATAGACAGTACAATAACTTGTTTCTTACCATTTTTAATGGTTTTTAAAATTATGTTTTACTAATGAAATGTATAAAATAATATAACTTATAATCTAAAATAATCATGGATTTTTAAATATTCGACTTGTTCATTTTTCATGTATTGAATGATAATGGTGGTATTTGTGGAAATAAATACATTTAAGAATTTTTTTCTGTGTTTATAGAGAAAAATTATATAGATGAATATTAAATACAATTAAAAACATTATATAATCATTGAATGATAATAAAAAATTATTTATTCATGATATCAACATTATATAGATTTTTCTGATCATTATTGACATAAACATTATAACCACTTGTAAATCGTTGATAGAATGGACCTAAACAAGAGTGAATTATTTGGTTTTTTATTAAGTATATGTTTATATATATATATATGTAATATAATATTAAAATACTCCAAAAATTTTCATCAATTAAATATATGATCATTAAATTTATTCTTTGTTCTATCAATTATTGGTGGGGATGGGAAATATTATTCAACATTCTTGGAGAAAGATGTTCGTTGTATGCAAGTTTAATAATTAGATTTCCCCACCAATAATATTTATCAATGGAATATTGTAAATTTTGTTTGAATAATTTTAATTTTTTAAATATTTATGATATTAATTCTTTAGACTAATCATTTTTACCCGAAATGAAATTTAGTAAAAGAAAGATTTCATTTCATAGAGGAAGTAGTAACCAAAAATTCATGATCAACATACATATGATTTTCAATGATGATTGAAAGGAATAATTAATGGTTGTTCCATTAGTATAAATGAAATTATGATCCATTAGGATACATATATAATTATATTATTAGGATTGCGATATTATTTTATGTTAGTAAATAAAATTAATATGATAAGGATTGAGTATGTTAGGACCTACACCATAATCATGAATTTTTATTAAAAATTAAAGGATTATAAAAAAATGGGACAACTGTATTATGAATCTAAAGGAGGATTATATAATGAATTTAATATTACATATTAATTATTAAATTCAATGTGGTAATTTTTCAACGAAGGGATGTATCTATATCAATTTATAAGTGAAGAAATGTGCCCATTATGTGAACACACGTGATTTTGCAAAAATGGAATGCGACTATTAATGGTTAAATGGCTCCAAAAAACTTAAATAATGGATTATGGCGGTGAAACAATGTCTAAAATAAATCCCCCTCAAAACCTAAATATTTTCTTAACATTCTTCACGCCTTTTGGATAATTAATCACCCACAATTTACCTCATTTTAATTGTATTTTTAATAAATGATAGAGAAATATATCATCACATAGTTAATTGTTTAAAATATTTGTAATATCCTAAAAAAACGTAATGGTAAAAATGTATTTTTTCTATAAAATAGTTTATATATACTAATTTTCTTACATTACCCGACCATTGTAAATAATTTGTGTACAATTGATTTTTTTATCATATACTGTTGAATCTAACTATAGTTATCATAGTTATTTATAAAATGATGATATAATTTATTAAAGGATATCAAAATCAATAGAAATATATATATTTCCCTGGTGACTTTATAATATTATTACTATTATACATTTATACTGAATATTCTTCTTTTTATAATGTTATGGGAGGTTCTAGAAATATTCCATCTATAAAATAATTCTTGTGATGTCAATTTTAAAAAAATATTAAAATAATAATGAAAAATGTAATATTAACAAAATCTTGTAAAATTATAATATGAATATGAATGCCTATTCCAATTAATTATTTTTTCCTCACACCATTATTTCAATAAAATAATTGTTTTGGTTAATACATGATATATATTTTCCAAACAAATACTCAATCAATTTATGGAAGGATTTCTTTTGTCATTTTGTAATTTGGTTTACTAACACAACTTATCATCAATTTATGAAATATTTAATTCATAGATATTGGTTTAAAAAGATAATGTGATTAACCAAAACATATCCTCATAGATTGTATTCCCTTGTGATTAATTAAAGGACAACTCTTTATAATTCATAGTGATGATTATGTCAATACTTTAAAAGCCTTATTCATGTGAAAACAATTGTGAGAATATAATCTAAAACTACATCCACATTCTATTATAATGACGCGGGTTTTAAATATTAAAAAACAATGTTCCAATAATTTAACATTAGTTATATGCTTTTATATTAAATTTCATAATATATTTGAGAAATTTCCTTGGGGGTTTCAGAAAATTTATCATATACAAATATCAAAATTGAAAAAAAAATTCTGAAAAAATAGAAAACCAGTCTCATGTTTATAATAAATATTGATCCATGGACCTATACTCTCTGAAATGGAGGTAAAAAATTTAATATCACACTGGAAATGATAAAATGTGAGATAAACCATGATAATAATATGTATATTCAAAAATAAATAGACATTAATTCTTACAATCATTCAACCATCAAATAAATTGTTATTTATATATGTTGTTTTATAATCTTTTATTTGATTATCATCCAAAAAGGGTATTTCGTTCACTGTACTAATATTTAAATATCATGTCTTAAAAACCAAAACAAAATATTAAATATTAAAAAACCGTATAAATATACTCTTGTAAATAATTCATTATAGAAAAATAAACAAAATAATATCATGTTAAAACCAGACATAATATTTATATATATTTTCTTAATATATATTTCTATAATTAGTTATAATTAATATGTGAAAATAGAATAAAATTTTATTTAATTACATAAAAATACTAACCTAATTTTATGTTATAGGTATCAGTCTATATTATGTTTTGGTGATTTTTTTTTATATTTCATACTTTTAAATAAAGATGAGAAAAAACTTTTCGTAATGAATTTTATGAAGATTTATTTAGAAGAAATTTACGATCACACATATATGTTTAATATAATATAAATTAAATTTTTTATTTATCATTATAAAATGATATTAGGATTAATGTTTTTTTCCTAAATTGTTGTTTTTTATTGTAAAATTGGTAAAAATTTGTTTTTACTAAATTTTAAATTTAAAAAGAATTTTCATCGATCAATTTTTATGGTAAAATTTAAAAAAAAATAAATTATTTAGTGTAGGATTAAATATATAAAAATATAAATATTAGGATTATCATATGACATATATTATCATTATTTGGTTAGATAAATAATATTTATTATTTTGGCCTCTTCATTTAATTAAATACTTTATTATATTAAAAATCAATTTTACATTTTCATAAAAGATAAAGAAATTATTTTAAATATAATTAAAAATATCATCATAATTTAAATATTAAAAAATATTAACCCACACAAGTTTATTAATAATCAAAGAAACATCTTAAAAAAATATTATTAAAAATTATGTGTGGTATTACTAAAATTAATATTTCAAACCCAAAAAATATTAAATTTTTATAAATATTAATATTTTAAATTATAATTTTCAAATTTTGAAAAAATTTAAATAATAATTTTAATCATAGAAATTATTAATATGTGGAAAAAATGGAGTTACTATTATGATATTATATTACGGTAAACAAGGATTATACTACTAAAATAGCAATATTGTGATAAAAATATGACTGAAAATTGTTGTGGGAGGGAGTATCAACTCAATATATACAATAATATATTATTTCCAATTCATTAATACTTTATCTATGAATAAATGTTTTTCATTATTGAAAAGTGAGGATTTTATTACAAAATTCAACTCCCTTTACTCAAACAATGATCTCATATCCTCTGAATTTCACCACTTATTCCTAAGCGTTATCTCAACCTAAAATCTACACCCATCTCAATAGAACACCCTATAACTACCTAGAAGACATATATTAACAATAATACCATCTTTATGGGAATTAAAGACATTCCAATGTGAGAATATCCAAAGGTATATATAGTTTGGTGCATTTTCATAGTGAATCAGGACAAAAGGTAGGAGATCTTATAGATCACCCACATTACATTCAGATTATATATAATATTTATTTCATTCCACATTATTATATTTTATTCTCATGAATTTAATCCATATATTCTACGTATTTTCTTCATTAAAATTATAATTACATTAAAAATATAGTTTAAATATGTGTTCTATCTTCCGATTAAAATTTTAAATTTAAATTCAACCTAACATAAAATGATATTTGGATTTTTATTTTATGAAAACTCTTATAGTTGTAACATCCCAGTGAAATAAAGAATATGAAATTTTCATATTTGATAATATTTTTGAATTAAATATTAATTTTTTAAAGGGGATTTTATATTCAAGGGTTTACTTGACACGCGAAAAAGGGGATCTCTGAAGTCTTAGATTGCAAAAAATAATGAGTCATACTGGAAAATAATATATTGTTATTATTTAAATGGTAATTAATTCCCAGCCTTTTCATTTGGGGGAATAAATAGTACAAACTAGAATATGATTATATATATTTGTTAAATATTTTTAAATTTATCCACTAAAAGTTAGGGTCTTAAAATATCAATGTATCTAATTTTAAGTTTAATTTATATTAAAAGGTTGACTTTCCACCTTTTGATGGAAAACCCTCTTTAAATCAAGTTTTGGTCACTTTTATATATTCTATATTACATAATAAAATTCTTTATTTCAATCGGTATATCAAAATTTACCAGGAAAGTTTGAACCAGACGTAAGCCTGGTCCCGAAAATTTATTAAAAGAAAAGTGCAAGTAATGTAAAAAGAAATTAAAAACGTTACATTACATCAAATCCATATGCATCCTTCTCCCCATCATCAGACAAATCATCACCAGGATCAGCTAACTCCCATTCAGAGGATTCGTATTTGCGCATCATCTCAAGATACATATTTTTCTTCCGAAGCATTTCCTCCGACAACTTTTCCTTGACCAGTCGTTTCCCACTGAATCCTTTGACCCTCTTTGGGGACCCTCCCCTTCGTTTGCCACTGTACACATTTGGAATATCATTTTATTGTGACCCTACAGTCTTGTGTGCAGACCTTGTCACCATTGGTTTAGGTAGATCCGTGTAGTCTCTCCTTGGCTTCCTCCTTCTTTGAGTTTTTTCTCCCACCTCCTTGCTAATATTCTCATGATTTCCAATCTTGATAGCATCACTGTAAGATATTTGGTGACTTTGGAGCTCTTCTTCACAATCAGATCTATCCCCCCACTTCTTCTTATGGGACAGATGAGGGTTGACATTTACATCCTTCCCACCTTCCATTTGAGATATCTTGATCGTGTCATCAGCGCAGAGACTTTTACCTTCACCACTCAATTTGTCCAGACCAGCATTTCCTTCCTTCTCTAAAAATATCCTCTTCCACTTCAGTACCTTCCTCATTTGATCCAACATCAGCCAGCACTGAAAATTTATTTGCAGAACAATTAAGCAGTTTTTGAGAATTTACCTGCACCTGGACATCATTTTTTCTATTCTGTTCAGACACCAATTCCACAGGCTTAGAGCTGTCCATCATCACAGCGTATCCCCTGCCATTATTCATTTGAGTTGGAACCTCATCAATCATCTGATCCAAAGAGATCATGTTGACTCCCTCCAGGTTGGTCTCTCCACCCACAGGCTGTCCACCTATCATTTTAGAGAAGCCACCACTATTTTGTATGTCACCTTCTGTAAAATGAGGGCAAGGGGTTTGTACATCTTCCATCGAATGATCCGCTCCAACCTCATCCAGAGCAGTAAACCGGTTTGAGGAGCAAGGTATATCCACATCCACTCTGGACTTACTCAAACTGTGTGAAGTGTTCTGATCTGGGACCTCAATCTCACTATAATCCCGATGATTCTCAAGTCCCTTGCCCATAAACTAGAAAGTACTGGCCCCATCAATGTCCCGGCCATGAAAATTAATTAGGGAATCATGGCTCGGTCCGTTGGAATTACCATTTTTCAAATTGATTATACCATATTCCTCTGGGGGAGTAGCCGTCATCACTCCAGCCATGGTCTCCTTCCTCCTGGTCTCATTCACTTCAAGCTGCACTCCTATGTCTGTACACAGGTTGACAGAACTCTGTTTATGAACTTCCAGATCAGCAATTGGCAAACTATCCTCTACCTCCCGTGAAGATACCCCCTGAACCATCATGTTGGTGACCCCATCTACCATTGAAGGATCATGACCATCCTGAGGAAGGCCTGAAAGAGACTTCTGCTCACTGCCTTGCATAGCTCTAATGGTGTTCACACCCTCTCTCGAGGGTACCTCCACTGAAACAGCTGGAACCTCAGAGCTTTGGGCACCCCTGGGCTTCCTTCTGCAGCCATGTCCATCATGCCCCTGTCTATAACAAAATGAACAAAAATGGGTCCATGATTCATAGACAATCGACTGTGCATACCTATATTCTTCCTCCACTACAATCCAGACAAGCTCCGGCGGCAACTTTGAAAGATCCATTTCAACGCAAATTCTAGCCGAAAATGGGTGGGACATAGAAGATGTTCTTCTATCGCTACATATAAAATGCCCTATCGAATTACCAATTTCCCTCAGCAAACCAATGTTCTGAAAAGGAAATGGTAGTCCAGGCAACTGAATCCAAATTGCCATGTAAGGGGAGTCACGGTTCATATACGCCTCAAAGGACCAGCAGAGCAAGTGAAACGAGAGGCCACAGAAGGGTTTTCTCTTCTGCGACCAGGCTCTACCCAGATCCTCCTCATCAGAAAACAAAATAAGAAACTGACGTGTACCCAGAATACAAATCAAAGCTCGGTGCTTCAAACCCCAATTTGTATTGACCTATTTGTCGAAATGCTCCACAGGAGGTCGCCGCCTCGAAAACCTCATGATCAGAGATGAGGAGAGTAATGCCGAGGCTTCGTGGAATTCCTTCACTGAAACCGGAACAATAGGTTGGCCAGAAATGCAACCAGGAACCTTCGGCGAGACTTCGATTTCAGGGAGGAAGAACCCCGCCTCTGAGGAGGATCCAAAGCAGTCCCTAAAATTGAGTTGCGCACCACCTGAACCTTGATTTGAGGGAGAATACCCCTCCCCCCCAAAGGAGGAAGGGGCCGCGATGGCCGCCATCGCCGTAGGGTTACCGGATCATCTCGCTTCGATCGCTATAGGGTTACCGGAGCCCCAATATCACAATTTACTTTGGGTAATATTTTTGTATTTTTCTAATGAAATTTATTTTTTGAAAAAAAAGTGAAAAATAATTTATTTTATTTCCAAAATACCTATTAATATAATATATTTGTACGGTTAGATTATATTTTTAATTAGTTTCAATTGTTAAATAGATTATATTATAACGATTTAATCTTATAGTGGTCATTGATATTAATTTCACTTTGAAATTGGACATAAAAATGTTTCAATCTTGTGATAGTTAATATTTCCTAAAATCATGACATTTGTTTTGACAAAAGGAATTAATATTAAATTAATTAATACACCTTATATGTTTTTAATTATTTAAAATAGAGATCTTTTTTAAATTCGGATTATGAAATATAGCTTAGGCAGAATTTTTGGTATTTTTCTAGAAAACATCAATTTTTGATGAATAGTGAAACTACTAAGTAGTTGTTAAAAAATAGGGGTTTTCATTTAAGCGAAATATTACTACTGATTTGAATTGAATTTCAAAATTATGATATGCTTGGATATTATTAATAAGTAAAATGTGGTTCATAAATATGAAAACATTTTTTTTGGTGAATAATAACTTTTTTGTTTTATTTATCACGATTATATGTAAATAGGGTAATTCAAGGTAAAAATATTATCATAATAATACATAATTTTTTTAACACTTGTCCTAATCTTATTGGATGAGTAATGACCGAAAATTGACATCCTTGGTTCAATTTTCGGACCAATTGGAGAATCATCCGAGTGATAATGACACTTTAGATTAATTAATTTAATGTAAAGACAATAATGAAATAAATGAATATATTTTATTAATTTTTTTATATTGGGTTATTAAAGTTATATTTTTTATATAAATATTCATTGGAAAGATAAAAATATTTCATACATCATGTTAGTTTTTTTATTTTTAGACATCATATAAATTAAAATATTTATGACAAAAAAATGATGTAGTATTTACCTTATAAATAAATGTTATTAATAAATAATATTATAAATATTAAAACACCATCAAAATCTATCCAATACTTATTGGATGATTTCATTTTGAAAATTAGTCAACATAAATTGTACTTTAATGAGTTTTAGACCCTTAGACAAAAGATATGCTTACAATAAAATAATTGTATCAAACGTTCCTAAAGATCCACTCCTCTCCCTTATAAAATGACATCACTTCTAACCCATTCCTCATACCTCTCAAGCCCCTTGGCTTGTCCAATGTAACACCCCGAGATTTTATGAGACATATATTTTTTAATTTCATTGATGTCTTGTGTATTATGCTACACAAAGATTACCTTTTACTATAAACAACACTATATTAGCTATAAATATAAACAACACTATTCCTAGACTGCATTACTCGCAATCACGACCTTCCTCGATAACTTTTTTAGTATGCAATACTGGGTTTCACTAAACAACAATATATGGTTATAATATTAATAATAACTTTCATTTATGAATAGTATTAACTAAATTTTAAATTTTATAACATTACAATTCATCTTAGATATTTTATATAACATGGTATGAAAACAAAATAACTTTTTTGGGTAAAATATGTATTTTTAAAAAAATGCAGTTTTGTGGCCTTTAGATGGCGCACCCACTTTATATCTAGTTTTTGACAAGTTTATAATTTCAATTTGACAAAATAAAATTATTCTTTGGAATCAGGATATAAAAATTTACTTTGGATAAAATTTTCATATTATTCTAACAACTTTCATATTTTAATGAATAGTAAAAACACGCTATATTTTAATTAAAAACAACTTTTTTCATCATAATAAATTATATGGTTAAATTATAATATTTAATGTTTTTAACATATTAAGATAATATATTTTTACCATTTAATATATTGTATGACATTTTCATTAATTTTACGATTAAATGTTATATAAAATAATTTCAATCTTTTGCAAATCTTTTATCTTTTAAAACTCATTTTCTTAATAGCGGGATTAATTCAAAAATAATTTATGAAACATCTATGATATGAACATGAAAAAATGGATTCCATATTTTTAATAAGTAGGTCCAAATTATGTTTATAAGCAACTTTTGATTTTTATACATTATGAATAGTAACTATGGTAAATTTTATTTACCATAGGTAAAGGTAAATTAGGTAATTAAGGGTAAATATAATATTATAAAATTACCCTAACACTTGGATTAATATAATTTGATGATTATGTTTTTCCCTAAATCATACTTGGGTCGAAATTGAATCTAATGGAGCCCACATTCATTTGATTTAGACCTTTAGTTTATTTTATTTAATCAATAGTGAAATATGTCTCACTCAAACTTTAATAATTGAAGTATTTTTAATATAAGGCTATATAGAATATAAATTCGGTTATAAATACTCATTTTAAATTTAAATTTTTTTTCCTTATCATGGTAATTTATTTGTAGTTTTTAAGATTTATTTATTTACCTTATTATGTTATACATTAATGATGAAGTAATTATTTATTTAGTGAAAAATAAAAAATATATTTTTTATTAAAATAGTAATACATATCAAAAGGAAAAAAAATCTGATCAAAACATATTTTTAGTGTATATATAAACCCTAATCATCCAATTTACGAATTGATGGCCATTTGGATCCTTATTAAGTCGATTATGACACTTATATTATTTTATTTTAAATGATTCCAAACATGTCACCTTCATAATTTATTAAATATAACAATTTACATGTTGTAATTTTTAGATGATTAATTCATGTAAAATTATTATTATAAATTCTTTGAGGTTTATCTTCATCTTAGGATTTTATTTTTAATTTTTATGAAAGAAATAAGTATATTAAATTGTTATATAAAAATGTTTTACTAATTATTTTATTAAGAGATATACCAAATAAATGGATTTATAAATATTAAATTAAAAATTAAATGAACTATTTAATGTGATCCCAGAATTTTATAGAAAAATTTTACATGTTAGGAATATATTAAATATTTTTTTAGAATATATCCTCTATGTGGATTTTATTTAAATTAATATAAATGAATAATGTCAAAAATGACACTATTGTTATTTTATAAAAATAACATATTATATAATTGTTAAAAATAAAAAAAATTATAAATTATAAATTGATATTTATATGGCCTAAAATATCATAAATTATTGAATTATGGACAATTCACAACACATAAGTAATTATTTATAACAATTTTAAATTTAGAATCTTATAACCACAAATAAAATTAAATAGATTAAATAAGGATAAATAAAGTTGATAACGTTTAAAATAAATTACCAAGACGTCTATGTTTTATTGGATAATGACATTAGAAACTTATATCATCTATTATTAGGATTTTATTCATCATGGATGTTATTATTTGGGGTTTGATTTATTATAAAATAATATATTTGAAGTTTCCAAAAGTGCCCCTCTACTCCCTTATAAAAAGGGCACCCCTTCCCTCTTCACTTCATACCATTATTTAGCCTTAAATCTCGGAAACCCCTACTAATTCTACTGATCAACCTCTATATTTATATCCTAGAGGTTTTGGTCATCTCAAAAGACCAACTCTAGTGCCCTAAGAAGAAGTTTAATGGAGGTCCGTTGAGGAAGAGGTAATCTCTTCTACCCACTCTTTCAAGTTTCATTCTTATTCTAATTACTCTTATTTAGTTGTTTATTTATAAAGTAATAACATCAGTATTAAATATATACATATATGTTATTATAAATATTAAACAACCCTATTTCTCCATTTATCTATCCTACAGAAAACAAAATCACCACGCGTGCATACGTACGGAATACCGTCTCCACGTCGTTGTGTAATCAGTTTTTCCTCCACCACCTTATTTGGATGGGTATAATGGTGTAAAGAATAAATATATATGATTATTATAAAATCCTACTGATTCTATGATATTATATCATCTACTCCAATTCCATTTAATAAATATGGGAACGATATCATCGCTTGGGCGTTCGTATGGATTACCGTCTCCATGATGCGATGAGATTCATTTTCCATGTTAAAAATTCAAGAATGATTATAAAGTATATATAATAAGTAATAATGAAATATATTACATAATAATGGTACTGGATTTATGTATATATATATGCATGTCATCTACTTAATTCCATTCAATTCAATAAGGAAACCAATAAAGCATTCATGCGTACGTACGACCTAATGTCACCATGAATGGTGTATTTCATTCCATTTATCGATCTATTATATAAATGTATATTCAGAATACATATTATATATAAATCATGTTTTATATTTTGGAATTATTTAATCATAGTCTATGTAATCATATTAAAAATTACAAGTCAAAACACGGACGATAAATGAAACGATTTTACCCAAAACACTGCTTTAACATTGAATTGACAAATGAGCGGATAATATAAAGTCGAAATTGAATCATATATGATATCATAAATTTTATTTTGGTTCTGTTATAAGTTAATAATATGTTTAAACCCACTATACATGAGTCTCAGACACCTACAGAAGAAATTGGACATAAAGTAAGGGATATCTTTTCCTATATCATTTTTATCTGAGATTGTTTATTCATAAGTATTTACTAGGGTTATATTTAACATCCTTGTCCATGTTTTATAAAAATGGTTTCATGTATGTTTAAATTCCTTTTTACCCATTTCTGACTTTTACCACCTGTTACGGAAAGAATATTAATTTTTTACCATACAATGAACTTTTTGACTTTTCCGACAAAGGTAAGAGGAGAATTTTTTTTAAATTATACGACATCAATGGATTTTTACAGTTTCATAAAGCCTTGTTTTCATGGAATATAATATACAAGATTTCATGATTATATTGAACAAAATCCTTTTCTTTAAAATTTTCTTTTCATTTTGTGAAAAGAAAATGATTTTGAAAAAGAAAGGATATTTTACTCAAAAATTCATTTCAAGTTTTATATCAAAACCATTATCCATCTAAGATGAAATTATTTCATATGTGTTTGTTTCAAGTATAATGTCTCTATAATTAACATGGATTCAATTTTCTTATGATGAAATGATGTACATTTTTTATATAGATTATGTTATGATGGGATGATGTTTATGAAACCCACTGTATACTTTGGGTTATGATGAATTATTTATGATTATGTTGTGGCACACATAAGAATGATTTTATTATGAGATGGGTGTGACCTATATCTCCCTAAAATGAATTGGGTAAAGATTTATATCTCATGAGATAGACATGGCTAGAATAGTAAGTGAATCTGGTTCAGTGTTATAGGACTGAAATGAGAAGTGAACTCGATTCAGAAATGGACTTTGTCCACTAAGATGGTCCTGACAACAATTCCTTGGATTCTATGGAAATCATATCATGTGCTTAATGGTTTTCTACAATTAAATGTTTTATTCCCATGTTAATTTTTCATGATTAATGTTATTTTGTGATCTATTCCTTATGTACTGCAATTTGTTATGTCATTGGTGAATATTATGATGTTTAAACATTATGTTAATTTTTTATGTTCAAATGTATATGGTTTGTTTTATTTTTTCCATGATTACCCTTACTGAAAATTTGAGCTCACTATTTATATGTTTTCTTTTCCCTAGGATATAAAGATAGGTTTTATGTAAGAAAACCAAAGGGTATGAACTTTATGGGAGATTTTGAAGATCATTCACCATTATTAGAAGATCATGTTCCATGTTTCCAAAAACACAAAACTATTACGATCTTTAAGTGTTGGTTTTTTTATACATTAAGTATTCCTGAAAAGTAATGTAATGTCCATGTAAAAGATTCTTTGGGTATCTACAGTTGGTTTCTGAGGAAAAGGTTGTAGTAATGAATCTGATCCTTGAGAACTCTCACAGGTGAGCGTTGGACGAAGCACGGCTCTCCGCCCAAGGGCTTCATGAGAAAAAATGGGTGCCACCGTGGATGGTGGTGTGTCCCACCTAGGGGGTGTAGCTGCCCATGGAGTTCCCTGATTGGTATCAATTATAGTCCGCTGGATGTAATTCCAGACCGCTACAGTTGGTATCAGAGGAAAGGTTTAGTCAACCATTGGAAACAAGGTTGCGAAAACTTTAGTGAAATCCCTAGAGATATTTCTAAGGTATGTCTAGGGATGTCTCTAAGGTTAATTATATGTATAGGTTATAGTCCTAGAATTACGGTATCGATATTAGAATTAAACCTAATATGTTAGTTATTGAAGGTACACCCCCTTTATTATGATTTTTTCCACTCACACTATTTTTTTCGGGTTTATAAAATGGCTGGAAACAAGAAGAATCATGATAATGGAGGATATGGTGGACAATGGAATGTTATTATTAATGAAAAAACCAAATGAAATTGGATCTGGAGGTCCATATATCGTTATTATTACTAATCAAAAATCTCATAATATGATCAATAATCTCAACATTGGTACGTTTCATGATTCAGTTAATTAGAGAAATATGGAGTTTCATGATGATCATAGAGGAACGAAAGTAATTGTTTCCTCATGTAAATCATGTGGGAAAGGGCATCAGGGAGAATGTTTCAAAGGAACTGGAAAATGCATTGGTTGTGGAAAATAAGGACTCAAATCCATTAATTGTAATGGAAAATGTTTTGTTAACACCATGGATAATGATAATGGTATTTCTAAGACATCGACAATGGTTAAATGTTTTAAATGTGGAATGTACAATCCTTATGCAAACCAATTCCCTAAGGGAAAGTCTCATTAAGAGAATCAGCATGGTCATAAGGGTAGTATTTATGTATATGATGATTAAGAGACTGCAAATGATATGTGAGATGAAATAATTGTTCAAGATCGGTCAATGGTTTAAGAAGGTAGTGGAATGATTACATGTTAATCAATAGTAATGTTTTATAAGTAATCTCATGGTACTATGGAATAATGAGACATCTATGGATTGTTACCCAATTTTTTTTCTTATGTTTTTTAATGTATATGTTGAATGGTACCGATAACCATGAATAATTATTCAGATATTTTTTAAAAAAACCTAATATGCGAATAAATAAGGGATAAAGAGATAACAAAATGTTTGATAGTATTAATGAGCTCATGACTAATATAAGGAAAAAGTGATATCATGGTTTGAGTATATAGAATTTTTGGGATTTTGGTATGTCGAATGAGTTACCATGTGATAGAATTAATTTTTTCAATATGGTTCAAGAGAATACATTATTAAGGTATTCATATGTTTTGAATGTGACCAAAAAGATATATCATATGATATATGGGGGATAAATGATGTTATGCTCAGCAGATGAAATTTCTAATAAATTTTTTCTTTATAATATGAGTTTGGAAAGAAGTATATTAGATAAACCTAAAGATTGGAATGGATTATGTTGGACATAAGTTAGTATTGTTTAAGTCTAGACATTTTTTTCAATATTATTGATGGGATGTTATAATAATGTAGTTTTAGAAAAAGGAAAACCTGCAGGATGGGCGAAAACCTGTCGCGTCATACAAGGTTGCGGGAATCGAACCCACAACCGAAGTGCGACAAGCCGTTATCTCCAACCACTGTCCTAGAGGAAGTCCCTGGTGAGTAGAAACTAGTTTTATTTTATTGTGTGGTATGATAGATGAAGTATATGTTCATTTTTGGAATCATATACTATTAACCTCACCATAGATGGAGTTATGTATATTTGATAACAGATTCTTACCATTAGTTTGAAACAGATGGAATGACTCGTCATTCTATCACATGATCTTATAACACCTCATAAATAACATATTCAACTTCATTTCTTCAAGAGATGAAGTGGAAATTGTTCAAGGCACCAACGACGGTGAGATTATACCGAAATAAAGTATTTCTTCTAATTCCAATTCATCAACTATGTGTAAATGATATTGACAACCAAAAATGTTGTCCTACTATCCTCATATATGATGAATCAGATGGTACCATAGATCTTAAAAAATTTATGGATTTCGGATTGTTGGATTTTTCATATACATGTTCTCTACCACTCTCCAGCAGACCTTGACGGATAGATTTCTCTTCCGTATCCATATTTTCAACTATGGTCTCCATTGTGGAAACCCAGTGATGAGTTAATTTGGGTAAAAATTATGTTTCATACTACAGTTTTTTAAATTATGTTTTAGTATTCCTTTTTACGATTTGTGTTTCTATGAAAGAAACATTCTTGTAGTAAACCATTTATAACCCCGACGAATTTCGAGGGCGAAATTCATTTTAAGGGGGGTAGAATTTAACACACTGAGATTTTATGAGAAATATTTTTTAAATTTCATTGATGTTTTGTTTTGTATGCTACGAAAATATTATATTGTACTATACATAACACTTTATTATCTTAAAATATACACAACACTTTTCTTGGCTTGCATTACACGTAATCGCGACCTTCCTCGATAACGTGTGTAGTACGCAATACTGGGTTTTACTAAACAATGATATATGGTTATAATATTATTACAAACTAGACGTTATGAATATTATTAACTAGATTTTGAATTTTATAACATTATTATTCATCTTACACATTTTCTAGAACATGGTATGGGAACAAAATAATTGTTTTAGGGAAAAATGTGTTTTTTTAAAAAAAAATGCAGTTTTACCACCTTTTGATGGTGCACCAACATTAAATATATTATTTGAAATGTTTATAAGTTCAATTAGACAAAATATAATTCTTTTGGGAATCATGATATTAAAATTTACTTTGAATAAATTTTTTATATTATTCTGAAAACTTTCATATTTTAATGAATAGAAAAAACACGCTATATTTTAATTAAAAACAACTTTTTCATCATAATAATTTATATGGTTAAATTATAATATTGAATGTTTCTAAAGTATTAATAGAATAAATTTTTACTCTTTTATATAATTTATGTCCTTATCATTGATTTTACAATGAATTCATAAGTAAAATAATTTCAATCTTTTGCAATGTTTATACTTTTAAAACTCATTTTCCTACCCGGATAAATTTTAAATTAATTTCTGCAACTTCTGTGATTTGAATTTGGAAAAATGGATTCCATAATTATAACCATTAGGTCCAAATTATGTTAATAAGGTACTTTTTATTTTTAGGCATTATGAATATTAACTATGGTAAATTTTATTTACCATAGTTAGAGGTACATCGGGTAATTAAGGGTAAATATAATATTATAAAATTAACCTAACACATGTATCAATATAATTGGATGATTATATATTTCCCTAAATAATACTTGTGTCAAAATAAAATCTAATGGGACCCACATGCATTTGATTAAGACCTTTAGTTTATTTTATTTAAATGAAAGAGAAATATGCCTCACTCATAATTTAATAATTAATGTATTTTTAATATAAGGTTATATAGAATATAAATTCGTTTATAAATAATCATTTGAAAGATAAAATGTTTTTCTTTATCATGGTAATATATTTGTAATTTTAAAGAGTTATTTAATTACCTTAGTATCTTATACATTAATGATGCAGAAATTATTTATTTACTGAAAAATCAATAATATAGTTTTTATTGAAATATTAATACATATCGAAAGGCCAAAAAATCTGAACAAAACTTATTGGTAGTGTATATATAAACCCTAATCACCCCCTGGCCGAATTTATGACCATTTGGATCCTTATTAAGGCGAATATGACACATATATTATATTATTTTAAATGATCCCAAAGTTGTCACCTTCATAATTTAATAAATATAACAATTTACATTTTGTTATTTTAAGATGATAAATTCATTTAAAATTATTATTATAGCATATTTTGACTTTTCTTCATCATAGGATTTCATTTTTAATTTTTATGCAACAAATAATTATATTAAATAATTATACAAATATTTTGTACATAATAATTTTATTAAGAGACATACCAAATAAATGGTTTTAAAAATATTAAAATAAATAATATATAAACAATTTAATGTTATCCACTAATTTTATTGATAAATAAAACATGTTAGGAATCTATTAAATATTTTTGTTAGAATATATCCTCTGTGTGGATTTTATATAAATTAAAATAATTGGATAAAGTCAAAATTGACATTATTGTTATGTTATAAAAAAACATATTATAAAATTGTTAAAAATCACAAAAATATTTTAAAATTATAAATTGAAGATTATATGGTATAAAATTTCATAAATTATCCAATTATGGAAAATTCACAACACATATGTAATTATTTATAACCATTTAATATTTACAATCTTATAACCACAAATAAAATTAAATAGATTAAATATGGATAAATCATGTTTATAATGTTGAAAATAAATTACTAACATTCCATACATTTATTTTATGATGATATTACAACCTTATCTAATATTATATTATTATTTGAGTAATTTTTTATGTTTTTATGTTGGGTTTGAGTTATTATAAATTAATATTATTGAGGTTTCCAAAAGTGCCCCTCTCCTCCCTTATAAAAAGGGCACCCATTCCTTCTTCTCTTCACACCATTTTGAGCCATGAATATCAGAAAAACCCTAATAGTTCCTCTTCTAAACCTCCCTAGTTATATCATAGTGGTTTCTTTCTTCTCAAAAGTCCAACTCGTGTACCCTAAGAAAAAGTTTAATTGAGGTCCGTCGAGGAAGAGGTACTCTCTTATACCGACTCTTTCAAGTTTATTTCTACTTATACTTCCTCTTATTTAGTTTTTTCATTATAAAGTAATAACATAAGTATTAATTATGTACTAAAATGTAATTATAAATATTAAAGAACCCTATTTCACTTTCTATCCATCCTACAGAAATGAAATCATCGCGCGTGCGTACGTACGGAATATCGTCTCCACGGCGTGGTGTAATCAGTTTTTCAACCACCACATTACTTTGATGGGTATAATAGTGTAAAGAATAACTATATATGATTATTATAACATCATACTAATTATTAGATATTATATCATCCACACCAATTCCATTCAATAAATATGGGACGATTATCATCGCTCGTGCGTACGTACAGATTACAGTCTCCACGATGCGATGAGATTCATTTTCCATGATAACAATTCAATAATTATTATAAAGTATATATATTAAGTAAACATGAAATATATTATACAATAATGCTACTGTATTTATGTTTATATATATATATGTCACCTACTTAATTTCATTCAATTCAATTCGGAAACCAAAACAACATTCATGTGTATGTACGGCCTACCGTCCCCATGAACAGTGTATTTCCTTCAATTAATATATCTTTTATATATTTTTATATTCTGAATATATATTATATATAAATCATGTTATATATTCTGGATTTAATTAATCATGATCTACGTAATCATATTAATAATTACAAGTCAAAACACGGATGATAAATGAAACGATTTCACCAAAAACGCTGCTTTAACATGGAATTGACAAACGACCGGATAATAAAAAGTCATAAGTGAATCATATATGATAACATAAATATATTTATGGTTCTGTTACAACATAATAATATGTTTAAACCCACTATACAGGAGTCTCGGACACATACTGATGAAATTGTACATAAGGTAATGGATAACTTTTCCAATCTCGTTTTTATCCGTTATTATTTATTTGTAGGTATTTACTAGGGTTATATTCATCATCCATGTCCTTGTATTATAAAAATGGTTTCATATATGTTTAAATTAATTTTTACCCATTTTTTACTTTTACCACGTGTTATGGAAAGAATCTATATTTTGTTTACCATACAATGAACTTTTTGACTTTTCCCACAAAGGTACAAGGAGAATGTTTTTTAACTTATAAAACATGAATGGATTTTTACAGTTTCATAACTCCTTGTTTTCATGAAGATTACCTTACAAGATTTCAAGAATATTTTCAACAAAATCCTTTTATATAATATGTTAATTCCATTTTATGAAAAGAAAATAATTTTGAAAAAGAAATGATATTTCCTCAAGAAATCATTTAATGTGTTTTATGAAAACCATATTCCATCTAAGATGACATTATTTCATATGTGTATTTTTCAATAATAATGTCTCTATTATTTAAATGGTTTCAATTTTCTGATGATTAAATGAATTCCATTTGTTTTATATAGATTATTTTATGATGGGATGATGTTTATGAAACCCATTTTATTCTTTGGGTTATGATGAGTGATTTATGTTCATGTTGTGGCACACATAATAATGATTTCATTAAGAGATGGGTGGGACCAATATCTCCATCTAATGCATTGGGTAAAGATTTATATATCATGAGATAGATATGGCTAGAATGGTATGTTAATTCAGTTCAATGTTATAGAACTGAAACGAGGAGGGACTCGATTCCGAAAGGGACTTTGTCCACTAAGATTGTCGTGGCAGCAATGCCATGGTTACTATGGAAATAAAATCATGTGATTAATTGTTTTCTATAGTTAAATGTTTTATTACCATGCAATTTTATAATTATTAATGTTCATTTATGATCTATGCCTTATGTACTGCAATGTTTTATTTCATTGCTCAAAATTTTGATGTTTAAACATTTTGTTCACGTTTTTATGTTAAAATGTATATGGATTGTTTTATATTCTCCATGATTAAACTTACTGAGAATTTGATCTCACCCTTTATATGTTTTATTTTCCTTAGGATATACAGAAAGGTTTTAGGTAAGAAAACAAGAGGGGAAGATCTTTATGGGATATTTTGAAGATCTTTCACAATTATTAGAAGATCATGTTCTGAGTTTCAAAAGTCACTATACTATTACGATCCTTGAGTGTTGGTTGTTGTTATGTATTAATTATTCATAAAAAGTAATTTAATGTTCATGTACGACAATCATTGGTTCATTACATCCAACCCCTATCGAATAATCTCTAAATATCACTCGTTTTCTCTTAAATTTCATACCTTACGAAGGAGGAATTTCATTATGTATTTTTGGTTCAAACTAAAGGTAGATACCCTAATTAATGGTAACAATTTCTCTGAAATTATTTTGTTTTATATTTTTTTATTTTACGTATCCACCCATTAAAATCATCTTAGTCCTTTATTTATTAACACAAATAATATCATAAAGATATTATGTTTTTTTGTATTATAATTATTCGATCTACACATACACACACCTCCTTCTAATGGGTAAATAACAAAATGTTTCTATAGAAGATGAACTACTGCCTCACGAAATGATGATTGTTCAAATATCTCCAACCACCGACCATAGTGTACATTATTATGGAACTGTATTTTTATATGATTAATATTATATTTATATTGATTCTATACTTCAGTATTTTTCATTTATAAAATACCTTTATGTTTTCCATAGTGAGTAAATATGAAAATCTCGTTAGAGGAAGTGCGGACTACCACCACCTCAAATTGATATGACTAGTTCATGCCTTATGTGAATGTTTAAAGGGTATAGTTAAAGACATTATATATGATATTATACTAGAATTATAACAGACTTTTGTATCATTATGTTTCAATTCCGTTACAATATGAAGTAGAAATGGAAGTAGCGTTCGTGCTTACGTACGACTTACAGTCTCCATGAATGGTGCGTTTCATTCATTATCTACAAATGTTATGTACTATTATAAATACTTGTATATACTAGATACATATGATATATATTATATCTAAATCATGAAAATCATTCCGGATATAATAAACATTGTACCACCTGAACAACTTGTAATTATAAGATTACATATTTGACTGTAGAAACTAATATCGACAAAACGACGATTATTAACATAAATGATTACATAATGTTTATAACAAGATAATAAGTGATTTAAAAGGAATAATAAATATGAAAATGGTTATTAATCGAGTATAAATTTTCATTATTTTATTATTCATGAGATTAATGAATGATTATGTCAAGTCGGACACAAGGTAAGGGATTTCTTTTCTAACATTTTATTCTATGAGATTTTGATAGTTCGCCACTAATTTTTTCTATATGGTGTATTGTATACTGCTCTTTGATGTATATATTATGATTATTCTCTTTAATTTCATGTTATTCTATGAATTAGTTGGTGGTTATTAACAATTATTCATACCACTCAATTGATTACAACAGGGTAAGAGATTTTCATCTGACATTTTATTCATGTGAAATTCATTCTATATTTGCAACTATTTCCTTTTGTGTGGTGTTTGTACTTCAAAAGATTGTATTGATTGTGTAATATATTAAAAATTATGGGTATATACATCATTATTTTAGGATTCTTCTTTAATGGGTTGTATTTTTCATAAGTTATCAAATTAATAATGGAAATTTTTAACCGAATTTCCATTCCTTGGGTTAATCTTATAATTATTAATAATGTTTTTCTATAATTATATGCGGGAATATTGTGTATTTATTTATGTTTTTATTTACTCTCCCGTTTTTTGTATATACTTTCGATAAACATAATCACTCCATTTATAAATTCTCATGTCATCGAAATGAACTTGATAAAATTATTTTTTACTCAATTTCCATTCATTTGAGTTAAACATCCAAGTCATTGGTATTGTCATAAAAATAATATGTGTGAATGTTATCTGATTTCTTTACACTAAATTTCCAATCATATTTAGTGTATTTATATTTTCGAACATTGTTATGTAATATATTTATCCTTAATCTGAGGATAATGTTTTTATAATGGATTTCATCACAATTTACATTCCATTAAGACTTCATTGTTGTTATGCACAATTCACTCTTATAGGGTGTATATACTATTCTTTAGCATATTTTGTCATAAATAACATTATTCTGATGATATTATAATTATCTGATTCAAATTTATTCTACAATTATTTGTATCCAAGAGTCTCTCATTTTTAAAAAACACTTTAACTAAAATATCATTTCAAATGTTTTAAAGATTTATAATTCATAATCATTAACATAAATCTCCATGTTTTAAAAAATTTCTGTTAGGCATTTATTTTAATGGCCATTAATTTTTTCAAATGAAAATTTATTTAAAATATTTAATGTGGTATGAGACACTTTGATTCAAAAATTTCTTTACTTAAGGTTTTAAATGGTATGAAAATTATTTGCTTAAGGATTGATTATGGAAATATATCGAAATGATATATTTTATTTGGAATGATGAAATGTTATTAGTGAAATTTTTATATTTACAATATTTTATGTGTTATGATTTTATAATAGTATTGTGATATTTTATGGGTTGGTAAGTGATAAACCATATGACGGGTGGTGTCATGATAAACCAGGACGAGTGGTTACGTTATAACCTCTAATGCATTTGTTATGAATGCCAGTCGTATGGTTATTCAATTTAGTGATATTTTTGGATCTCGACCGTATAGTTATTCCATTTATATATGTTTTTGTCCCAATTTTTCTATATATGTTATGTCAGTTTTCTATGGTTTTTATGGTAATATTTTTGTTAAAAATTGGTAAGAAATGATTTTTTATTCATAGAAGATTATTTACAACATTATAAAGGTGAAATGTATTACTTATGATAAAATATTCAAGGCTTACTTGTTTTTTCTAAAAACTAATTTGTTTCCTTATTTGTGTATCCCTTACTGAGCTTTTTTTCTTTTCCAAAGTTTCTTGAAATGTTTTTCAAATGACATGAAGAGGAATAGGGATAAGGACGTGACCACAGAAATGTCATGATGTCGAAAACATAAAACAAGACATGTTAATTATTAAGAGTTAATATTTTATGAAAAAATGGATACAAATTTGTAGCATCTACTTGTAATATTCAAGATGATATGTAATATTTATGGCCAAATTCTATAAAACTCTATACCTGAAAAGATCTTCAATATGAATTTTTTATTTAACTCAGGATTATGAAATGTGGGTCATTATATTTGGTATCATAGGTCAGTTTTGATAACTTTATAGGTTATGGTGTAATTTAAGAATAAGTGACATAACCATAATGTTCAATATATTAGAAATAGTCATTGTTATTTTAGACGTGATAAATATTTATTACATATTGGGGTGAAAAATAAAAGGTATTAGATAACCTTTGAGGATAAATTTTTCCATGATTATTTTGGAGTAATTCATCTCTTTTTTTGGATTGTAATAAAAATGTATATTTTTAAAAAAGGACAACACGATGACCGAGTGACAACTCGTCGCGACGGATAATGTTGTGGGAATCGAACCCAAAAACAAAGTACTATTAGGATTTATTTCCTACCACTAGACTACGTGAAATCCCAGGTTAAAATGACTAATTATTTTTTGTTAAATGTTTTTTTTTTGATCAAGAATAAGTTTATTTTGGATTATAGGTTTTATGAAATGGAAATCCTTAATATATGAAAATTATTTGGTGATAATGTGATAATGGTTATTTTGGATGTCGTTATCTCTTTTGGGAACCCTATAATCCTAAGGAAAATGGAAGACATTGAGATTTAATTTGGGGTGTAATGTTTGAAATATAAATTTGAATGAATATATGTTTTTATTGTGTACATAATGTGATTTGAGTTATTTAAGGAAATGAGTAACCTGTCATAGAGAATATGTGATTTTGTTAATTACACTTCAGTAAAAGACTTTATGAGTAGTCAATGTTTTTTGAGATAAAAATTAAGATTTACAATGTATGAAAATGATATTTAAATACTTATAAGATTTTGTTCTCAATAATAGTTTTTATTATTTTGTTTAATATTAAGGAAAATTGTATATTTAATGGTATTTATTAAACTTTGTTTACTTTTATTAGATTTTGTACATTATGAATAGTTTTATTTTTTATGAAGAATTATCCATTTATGGATTATCTGATCACATGGTAAACAGTTTTGGTTTTGGTTAATATATAAAAAAATGGGAAATATAAATTCATATTTTTTAGATCATGTAATTCCATAGTACTTTATTTTTTCACTTTTGATGGGTCCAAGTCAACTTGAATACTCATCATTTTGAGTAAATAATATTTTGTGGTGTAAATGTAAGAAAGGAAAAGTCTACATGAAAAGTAAGTATGTGTCCTTATGTTCTTTGATAGGTTCGTAAATAAATTCCTTAACATTATGAAAAGGAACTAAAAACAAAAACATTTTTTGTGTTACGTTTCCTACCGAGAAACCATTTACCAATTAACCCATCACAAATTATTGGTTTTCTTGTTGTTAAATTTTTCCTAATCATGTTTTCAATAACATTGCACCAGAAGTTGACACACATTTTCTCTTCCATATCCTTGTTTTTGTGGAATCCTATAATGTGTTATCTTGGATCAACTTCTTACATGTCTTTATTTATTTTAATGTGATTTCTTTATTTAACCTTTTTTAGATGTGGGACATTTAATAATGTTTCGAAGACAAATTTTAAAATTCTGTGGATGTAATTTCTGAAGGGTGAAGGATGTAACATCCTAGGAAAAGAAAGAATACAACATTTTCAAATTAGTTAATATTTTGGAATTAAATATTAATTTTATTTAAAATGGTATGTTATATTCATGGGTGTATTTGACATGCAATAATGGGGTTCTCTGAAGTCTTCTGTTGTGAACAATGTTAAGTCATAATAAATAATAATATATTATTATTATTTTAAATGGTAATTAATGCCTAGCCAATTTATTTGTGGGACTAAATATAAATATCTCCAATATGATTATACATATTTTTTTAATGTTTTTACATTTATCCAATAAAAATTTAGAGGCCTAAAATGTGAATAAATATAATTTTAAGCATAATTTACATTAAAAGGTTGATTTACTGCATTTTGATGGTGAACCCTCATTAAATAAACTTTTGTTCATTTTTATATGTTTTATTTGACAAAATAAAATTTGAATTCAATTCAATTTGGGTAAAATTTTGGTATTTAAAAAAAAATAAAATTTTTGATGAATAATGAAAAGTACATTATTTTATTTCAAAACTGACTTTTAATCTAATTTATTTGTATAGATTTATTGTCATTTTTTTAATGTTTAATTAGATTATATTTTTACCATTTAATCCAATGGTGGTCATTGGAATTAATTTCACATTGAAATAGGACATAAACAAGTGCCAATCTTTTGATTATAAATATATCATAAAAACACACCTTTCGTTTTAACAACGTAAATTAATTTGAAATTAATTAATGAAACTTCTATGTTTATAATTTGTTAATATAGAAATATTTTTTTTAATTCTGAATACCAAATATTTCTTCTGTTAAATTTTTGGTATTTTTCTAAACAACTTATTTTTTTGATGAATAGTGAAACCACTAAGTTGTAGTTAAAAAACTGATATTTTCATTTAAATAAAATTTTACTGCATCTATGAATTTAATTTAGAAAAACTAACATACATGGTTGTTATTATTAAGAAAATTTTGGTTCAATAATATTAAATCATTTTTTTGGTGAATAATAACTTTTGACTTGTATTTACTACAATTAAAGGTAAATAGGATAATTCACGGTAAAAATAATATCATAATATTACAAAATTACTTTAACACATATTTTATCCCTATTTTATGAGTATTTAACGACCATGGTAATACCTGGGTTGATTTGGGGATATTATAGAGCCACTTGGGTGTGATAATGACACTTTAGATTAATTCATTTAAAGTAAAGGCAAAAATGACATAAACAAATATCTTTTCGTAAATTAATATTTACATAGGGTTATTTAATATATAATTTCCTCAATAAATATTAATTTGGAAGAAAAAATTATTTCATATATCATGGTATCTTTTATAATTTTTATACATCATATAAATAAAATTATTTATGACACAAAAAGGATGCAGTGTTTACCTACTTAATAAATGAATTAAATAAATAAGATTATAAATATTAAAAAATTATCCAAAACCTATACAACTGTTGTTGGATGATTTAATTTCCAACATTATTCATCTTATCATACACGTTAATTTGTTTTGACCTTTTGATACTAATGATATGTTTATAATAAAATAATATTTTCAATCGTTTCTAACGATCCCCTACTCTCCGTTAAAAAAGGACACCACTTCTAACTCATTCCTCACACATCACAAGCTTATTGGATCCTCTAATCAATGCCCAAATAATCATTAAATATACCTATATTCCTACTATAAGCCATAACTTGGGCAACATGCACTTCAAGAAGTCCCTTTGGTTCAAACCAAAGGGAGTTACCTGAATTAAAGGTAACCATTTCTTTTAAGTTCTATTGTTTTTTTACTTCTCCAACCATGTATACTATTTTTATTGCATTATTTTATAAAAGGAACCAGTATATTCAATATAATAGTGTGTTTTTATGAATTTATCTTAACTACACATACACACACCTCCTTCAAATGGGTAAAGAAATTAGTGTTTTGAGGATGGCGAACTACTACCTCACGAAATGATGATTTTTCAAATATGTTGAACCTCCTCTCATGGTAGCCATTATGATGGAAAATTATTTATATTTGATATTATATATATATATATATTCTATAATTCTGTATTTATCATTTATGGAATACGTTTATGGTTTTCATAGTGCGTAAATATGATAATCTCATTTGAGGCAGTGTGGACAACAGTTCCCTCAAAGTGATATGACCAGTTCATGCCATATGTGGAATGTATAAAGAGTTGAGTTAATAAAGTTATATATTATATTACAGTATAATTATAATATAATTATGTATCATTATGTTTTCATTACATTACAATATGAAATAGAAATGGAAGGAGCGTGCGTGCGTACGTACGACTTACCCTCTTCATGAATGGTGCATTTCATTTTTTATCGTAAAATGGTTTGTACTATTATAAATACATGTATAAAATGGATATGTATTATTTATCTGAAATATAAATCATGAATATATTTCATGATGTAATGATCATTTGACCACATTATCATCTATTTATTATAAGAAGTCCATTTTTGACTCAAGTACTAAATATCGACAAAATAGCCATTATTAACTTAAATGATTACATATTGTTTATAACATAGTAATAAGTGATTTAAAAGGAATTATAAACTTGATAAATGTTTGTAAGAAAGTATAAAGTAACATTAATTTATTATTCAGGAGATTAAATAATTAGCAGGTTATATCAGACACGAGGTAAGTGATTTCATATCTCACTTTTAATTCTGTGAGATTTTCATTGTTCGCCATTAATTTATTTCATGTGGTGTATTGTGTACAACCATTTGATATATATATATATATATATATATATATATATATTATCATTACTCACTTTATATTAATGTTATTATATGAATAATTTGGTGATTATTAACATTATTCATACAACAGGATTGATTACAACGTGGTAATGGATTTTCATCACACGTTTTATTCACGTTAGATTCTTGCTATATAATACACTATTTCCATCTGTGGTGTATGTACATACCAATATTGAATTATTTGTGTAATATAATTTAAATTATTGGTATTTACATCTTCATTTTAGGATCCTTATTTTATGGTTTGTATGTTTAGTAAGTTACCAAATCAGTATGGGATCCTTTTAACCCAATTTCCATTCCTTGGGTTAATGCTCTAATTAATAATTATGTCTTGAAATGATTATGTGTGAAATCAATATTTATTTATTTATTTTTTAATTTCAACCCCCATATTTGTGTATATAATTTTGACACACATAATCACTCCATTTATAAATTTTCAATTCATCTATATGAACTTGATAAGAGTAATTTTAACTCAATTTCTATTCATTGAGCTAAACATCCAAGTCATTGGTTTTGTCTCAAAAATAATATATGTGAATGTTCTCTAATTTATTAACACTGAATATACAATCATATTTTGTGTATTTATATTTTTTACACATTATTATCTAATTTATTTATCCTTAATCTTAGGATATAGTTTTTAAATGGTATTTCGTCACAATTTTCTTTCCATTGAGACTTCATTGTTGTTATGCACCAATTCTCTCTTATATGGTGTATATACTATCCTTTGGAATATTATATCATTAATACCTTTATTCACATGATATTAAAATTTATTGATTCAATGTTATTAAACAATTAGTTGTATTCAAGTGTCTTTCATTTTGTTAAAAACTCTTTAACTAAAATATGATTTTAAATGTTTTAAAGATCTATACACCAAAATATTTACCATCAATTTATATGATTTAAAAAATGGTTTTATGGATTTATTTATATGAACATTAATATTTTCAAATAATTATTTATTTAAACATTTCAAAGTGGTATGGGACACATTGATCCAAAAATCACTTTATTAAATGTTTTAAAAGATTTTGAAAATGTTTTGATAAAGCATTGATTATGTCAATATAATAAAATGATATATTTTATTTTAATTATGTTAATTTTATTAATGAGTGTTTATATTTAAATAATTTTATGTTTTACGTTTTTATAATGGTACACGGACATTTGACATGTGGTTACGTGATAAACCAAATGAATGGTGGTGTCGTGATAAACCAGGACGGGTGGTTACATTATAACATACAATGCATTGAGTATGGAAGTCGTCCATATGGTAATTCCATTAAGAGATACTAATTCATAAAGGTAGAAAGTATTATTTATGATAATGTATTCATTGAAGACTTGTTGTTCTAGAAAACTAATAGTTTTCCTTCTTTGTGTATCCCTTACTGAGCTTTCTGCTCATCCCATGATTTTTGAAATTTTTTTCACAGGACATGAAGAGGAATGGATAAAAGGATGTGATCAAGGAAATTTCATTATGTATAAAACATGTAACTAGATGTGTTTATTTCTATGATAAAATATTAATGAAAAAATGGATATTATGTAGTAGCGTCTACCTTTAATATTCAAGCTGATATGTAATAGTTAAGGCCTAATTCTCTAAAACTCTAAAGCTGAAATGTTACTCAATGTGAATTCTGGATTTAACTCAACATTATAAACCCTTTATGGCCGGGTCCTTATAACCATACTACATTTTCATACTATTTAATATAATATATAATACCTCATTAATTTATATATAAATTCATTTTTTAATTGTAGATTAAACTAAAATAATATTCCTTTCATTTGATAATATATATATTGACAATTTCTAAAAGAACCACATATATGGTTTATTTATTATTCGAAATTATTCTTGATCATTATGATGAATATTCCTAAAACTGAAATAAATTTCAAGGGACAAATTTTCTTTATAAAAAAATAAATTACCCTAATCATTTAATTTCATATTCTCGTATGAATCATTATTATACACCCTCCAATTATTCTTCTAAACAATATTCTAATAAATATCATTCTCATTTGATATATCATGCGTATAATTTAATTATGAGTTAGATTTCTTATTTCTAACATGCAATCTTCATAATTTTAATAATTTCATTATTTGAATGTGTGGGGAAAATTATAGGCATTGAATTCATTGGTTAATGTTTCTATATCATGAGATACCATGTATGGTGTGTGTAATGGTTTCCTAATAAAGCTATGTTATATGATTGATGGGCCTAATAATATATAGTTGACTATTTAATTTTGTAAATATTTTTATATCATTCATTTTTAATGTTTGGTATTATGGATTTTACCTAAATAATATTAAGTCTTTTTCTAATATTTGATGATGTTTTTGGGGTAACCATGACCTATGAATATTATTTTATTCTTTATTTTGATAGAACATATTTATGATTCTATGTTCATCAGAATTTAATTTGTTATTTTATGTTTCCATTACATTGGTTATTCTATTTATATGATACCATTTTATGCTTCTTGTATATAATTATTTGTTTTGATTTAATTTTTATCACTATATTTTGTTTTCTATATCTTCCTTTTCCTAATGTATTTTTCTAGTGGGAATCATATTAATTGTTATATGATATATGTGAGAAAAGATAAATATATGATATATTAAATAATGAGTATTTAATTTAGTTATTAGATTATTTACTTTTGTCATTTTTCAATCGAAACATGATACCTCAGATCCATGGTTGGTATTTATTTATAATATTTCTTAAAAATAAGAACATAATTTTTTTTACTATATTGGTATGTTATCATTAAAATTATTGATATGTATAGTTATTATTTATATTAGAACTATATAACATTATTATAATCCATATAGATTAGTCTAAGGATAAAAAACTAAACTATTGGAAAATTAAAGAGTATGAAGAAATATTTTCAATGAAATACATGTCTATAATCTACATGGTAATGCATGCTCTATCCCATTGGTACATTAGTATAATAATCCTAATATGGGAATATTTGAAATATTTTTTTCTTGACATAGATCTAGAAAAATACTCTTAATAGACTCCTAGTTTGACAGGTTATGAGTATATTGTTTAGATAATTAATATTATTGTTAAACCCACCTTGAAAAATTTGATTATATTATAATATTGGATAACATATGGTAAATAGTCCAAGGATATCCCTAAAAGAAATGATGAAATTAATAGATAGGGAATATATATCAAATATGGGATATTATTTCATTGTTCATATATATCCTATTTTGGAAGTAATATATTCCATTGAATTATTTTTTCAAATTATGGGAAATATGAGGAACTATACTAATATAATAAGAACATGTCAATATGTTGATTTCCCTAATAAAATGATGAGAATAAAGGGAGTTGGGTTCAAGGATGTTATAAAAATAATTGTTGACTAAACTAAACTGAATAATTCTACATTTATTAGTATCAAACACACTCTAAGAGATAATGTCATAGATATATTGTTTATATGATTGAGTGGTGAAAAATTTATGAGATCTTAAAATCTAATAATATTACCACAATTTCTTCTCTTTATGAATAATATATTCTTATTTATATACCGAAATGAGAAAGATATTTTCAAAGGGAGTTTCTATCGTCATCAGAGATAAAAATATGAGTATTAGACACTGATCATGATTACCAATACTTGTAATGACATAGAATACCTAGACATGGATGAATTCATTAATAAATTTACCAATAAAAACATTCATCACAGTCTACATGTTATAATGGTGAGTTGATTCAT
This sequence comes from Viscum album, assembly GCA_963277665.1. Taxonomy (NCBI): domain Eukaryota; kingdom Viridiplantae; phylum Streptophyta; class Magnoliopsida; order Santalales; family Viscaceae; genus Viscum; species Viscum album. The sequence continues at coordinate 512,538,584 of OY728165.1, forward strand.
TTCACCTCAGAAAATGCAAGATGGGTTAATTGGTCCACAAGATGATAAACATACAAGCATTTCATATTATGCAGCAGGATTTTTCCACAAAAACCAATGCACGATCGATCAATTATTTTGTTTGATAGGGATTGTTATGTGGAGAGAATTTTAATTTTAGAAATTAATATAATGATGATGTGGTCTAATGTTCTATAAATTTATATATTAAATTTTTTTTACTAGTGTCCTCAGGGTACTAGAAATAGTAAAAGATAAAGGAACTTAATTATAATGGTTTGCCTGATCAATATTAAGGAAACATGATGATAATACCACCCACATATGAGAAGTTTTTGATGAAATAGCTGATGAAATATATAAATAAGACTTAAAATATTTCAATTATGGAAGTAATATAATTAATTCAATCAAATATAACAGATATTTGGTGTTACCAATGTATATGATAAGGGAGGAGAATGTCATGATCAGTCCTATGCATCTTCTCCAGCGTTTCAACCTAATATACATAGACATTATGAAAAAAATCTACTATGAATATGGTTATAGGTGATATCCACCAGAAAAATCCACCATGTAAAAGTGATAAAGATTGTCATATGTAAATATTTATAATAATGTGGTTGAAGAAAAAAAATATTGTTAATGGTACAGTAATTTTGAATTAAATAATGGGGAATATTATATATGATAATGGTTATACCTATTCATTTATATCATAAAGGTTAAATATATATATTAAAACACAAACATAAATTATTGAGTTACAATTATTTTTGATGATGATAATTTTCAAATTTATTTTCTCCCAGGTACACAAATCATTATTGTTAAATATATTTTTTAAGAACCATATATGAAACCATTCTTTATTTACCAATGACGAATTGAATTCTATAATGGGAATATATTAACAAACATTAAAAAAATACAAAATCTACTACCATGATTATAAAATCTCATCCCAAGTCAAAAATTATCATGTAACTCTATATATGTTTTAGGAGTAGGATAGAAATCCATTGGAATCATCAGAATAATGATGGTAGTTTCCTGCTATTAAGGAATCATATCCTGATTAAATTATCGAAACCATGTATAGGAACACTACCGATGAAAATTCCACTATAAATGAATATGTTTAATTACTCATCAACATATTTCATGTTATTTTTGTTGATCGAGATGTTGAGGTCTCAAATAATCTATTATTTATCTCTCTAATAATATAAAAAAATACTTACAGAATATCCCCTTGTAAACATGAATTGTAGATTAATTAATTAATAGGAATGTTGAAAATGGTTAAATAATCCCTCGTTCTCCATTATGGGATTCCCCAAAATATTATTCATGAGTTATTATTAGTAAATCTTCTATTATAATTAATATCAAGAGAATATATAAATAACATTAAAGAATAGGTTCCCCTTTACCATGATTAGTTCCTTTTTTGAGTAGATAATTGGGGCCTAGTACATCTCTAATTTTGATTAATAATAAGGATATAATTACATATTTAAAAGCAATGATGATATTTTGATTTCCACAATTCCAAAAAACATAGTGAACATTGATTTCATAGTCATCCCTCATGGGCTAATGAATATAACAATAATATTCATGGGTGTATTGATTAGACTTTAAAGATGTTACCAAGATAAATTTTCTGTATTCTTAATATATGATATAATTATATTATCCAAAATTAAGGGGTAATATTAAAAACATTATGTATAATGAAAAAAAATTCTAAATAATGTTAGCATATGTATACAATGTATAGTAAATCTACGTTCTAATTAATCAAGTACAATAATTTAGGAATTTAATAACATTTGATGGGATAATTTTGGACTCTTCATGGTTGATGGTGATTGAGTAATAACATAGAATAACATAATTCAACATGAATCAAAATTTTCCCATATTAACTGTGTATTTAATATTATTCTTCTAGAAATATCTCAATATTTTAAAACAATTAATAAAAAATAACCTAAAAGGTTAATATATATGTCTGGATAGGTGATTATTAAATTTACCTCATATATCTGAATAAGTGGTTATCTACTACACCTATAATCATACTACATTTGAGTATGGATGTTTTGGTTATTTATAATGATTATATAATAAATGGTTTGGTATATTTTTTCTAGTAGGATGATGACGTGATAGCCTATACCTTATGATAAATGAAGGTGCTTATGAATAAATTTTAAAAGAATTACGTGAATTTGATTTTCATAATTATCACATAATGTATTTTCGGGGAACAACATTATATAGGGAAGTGTGATATATATACATACTATAAGGGATAAAAATATTTATTCAGATAGATGGATATCAGTATAGACCAATAAAGATAGTCATAAATGGTGAATGATTATGACATTAAAATCCACTACTATAGTAGGAATGAGAATAAATTAATGTATTCAGTAATCAAAATGATCCTTTATAATTAATTTTTTTTTAATTGAGAAATATTTTTTTATCATTGAAATGAAATGGTTTTTATGTTATTAATTATGTATGAAACATCATCATAGCATTCTAAAATTATATCCCAACCAACCCTAATAGATTTAAATATGAAACCGAATTTAAATAATCATAGAACATAGTAGAAATTCAATGTTTGAAGAATGTAGTAATCATCCAAATTCGTAATTTGCTGAAAAAAGGATTGTTAATAATTATAAACCTATTATGTGTTCTAATGGATCTATAGAAAACGAATGAGATACTGAATGATTATTGGAAATTAACTTATTCTATCCACCCCCAATGAAGGAATATGTTTAGGGATGCCTGAATATTAATTTTTTGGGGGTAATATAATGAGGGATATGGGACACATAATCTATGTTCCTAGTTTTTTAGATAGTGAAAGATGTGAGGAAACGTTATAAATATAGGATGAGACAATAGTTAATACAAACATAGAAATAAGAGTAAATAACTAAATATTATTTCATTGTTCATTCAAATACATCAATGATACTAATTTTCTTTGGGTTTTTGTGCACCATCATATAAAACTACTCAATATAATACAAGTGGTTAGGAAATTTTAGTGGAAGACCATACATGTATATATATTAAGATGTGTTGAGGCTACATGGATTACCACTATAAATTGTATCTTATCATGATCTCATGTTCACTTAAATGATTGTGACATGTATTCAACAAGATGTAATCATAGATTTTTATATTAGTATGTCATATCACCCCATACTAATAACTAATAAAATACTAACACATGGGGATATGATGAGGTCTTTCTCTATGTACATTGAAAATTTCTAGGAAAAACAACTACATTTGGCCAATTACTCTTACAATAAGTGTTTCTACTCATGACTCCAATTTACCTGATCAAAAAAATTATAAGGGAAAGGATTTCTAACACATTTATTTTTTGAAATATTGTGTTAATTTTTTTATTTGATTTGATATCTTAAATTATATAGTAGAAAAGTCACAAGTATTAAAAAACACCCTATGAAAGGTTATATTTTATTTAAAGGAACCTCCTTTTAATGTAAATGAGAAATATAGATTAAGCATATTGAATAATTGTTCCTAATTATTTCATTACAGATACTATTAATTATTTTTTTGAACTAGGGGAAGCTATATCATAAATACACCACCCCTATGAGATTATTGATCACATTATATATATGATATATCATATTGTGATTCTATAAAACCTATCTAATGTACATGATGTTTCACATGTATCTATAATGATGATCTAGATACTAGACCACTCAAATTTAATGATTCGGATGGTGGTGTAAGTGGATAATTTGTTCTCTTACAATGAGTATTTATTTAAGATCATTGAATATATTGAAAAAGTTTTTCTCAACTAGAAAACTCAACTTATGTATATAAATCTGTGAACCCATATATATGAAGATGATACATGAGAAGCTGAAGGAAATTTGATACATGTTTACCCATATTATTTAACCCCAGGGTATGTAAAAAATTTCAACTATGAAATTTCTCGAGGTGAAATAATGTAATAACCCAAAAAACATATATTGACACTTCCATTCAAAATAAATATGTCAGAAGTATTATTTAAAATATAATATAATACAAATCATAATTATATAACAAATATTCAATATAATATTTCAATATAATTATAGGTCGATCAATATTTAACATATTTTATTATCGTATTATATATTTATTAACACCATTTGTAAAAATGAATTTTTCTATTAAATAGATTTTATTTAATGTTAATAATTTTTTTATATCTAATTTTTAATTTTTCATAAAATTTGTATATAAAATTTAAAATTAATTATGGGATTATACATGTGTATGATATCATTGGTCTAATATATGGAATTACTATAAAAAATATTTCAATTTATTTTTTAATAGGGTAAAATATATTTTCACCCAAAATGAATTTTTAATGATATTTTTATAAGAAGAAATTATTTTAGATATTTATAAAAAATTAAATTGTTATTTAAAATAAATATAATTTATTTTAAATAATATATTTGTACATAAAAACCATAATTTTAGTAGGTATTAAATCAATAATAAATTTTTCACTCATATATGAATTAATCATTTTTTATCATTATATTTTTTCCAATTTTATTGATAAACCATAATTTTAATGTAATCCAATGTTTTAGGAATTATTAAATCATGTATTCTCTTTCACAATAATTAAATTTTCTTGTATATATTGAACATATAAAAATGTTTTATTGGAAATATTTTTGATAATGATAAAAATAATTTTTATAATCTATTGAAATATTATTTTATGAACTATTTTATAATTGTTATATATTCATGTTAAAATAACAAAATTATTTTGATAGAAATATATATCAATAAAATTTGGTACATTGTGTAAATATTGATTAACTGTGGTAGAGGAAAAATACTCTGAAAAGTGGATTAACCTTTGAAAATATGATAAAAAAAAGTCAAAAATATTTATTGTAACTGGTCTTGGATATATTCATAAATATACGTCCTACCCCATACAGTTATTATATAACATGACACCTTCATCATTTAATAATTAAATTCCACTATTGAAAATTAAAGAAATTTTATAAATACTCAATACTCAGTAGTTTTAAATTGAGCTCACCTCCTCTAAATGAATCCCATCATTGCAAATATATATATTAAAAAAATATAACATAGTAAGTACTAAATCCCCAACCAACACACTACAATCCTTTATTATCTAGAAATACAATGATATTTTTCTTTAAGAAGAACCTGAATGAGAATATTAAGTCATAGAGTGAGGTATGTAAAATTGTATAGTGAATTAGGACCAGAGTTGAGGGATCTTCTTCACCCACCACATTACATTAAATATAAACATTATGTTTTTTCATTATCTTTATATAATTTATGCTCAATAATTTACACCATAAATGATATTTTTAATCTTTATATACATATATCTTGTTCTTTTTCCCTTTTCTTTGTGGATAATAAAACTTTTTTGGTTCCTATCAAAATTCTCACATTTGTATAAACCAGACATCATGGAACATTCAAATTTCATATTACCTGCTATATGTCAAACAATGAAAATTATTTTAAGCAAAACATTATTATAAATGATTCAATATATTATGTATATCATATAAAGTAAAATTCTCTTTTAATGGAACATAATATTATATTTCTTGACGTAAAAATTTTGGTCAGTCAATTTCAAAGGAATAACCTATATGGTTTATTTTTATTCTTACATCTCCTGGCTACATCGAATTATGACTAATTATTCACATATGGGTGTAATGTTATTTTCTCTTCATGTCTACCGTAACCATTATGATATACACATTAGTTATGGTTTGAAAGAATATTAGAAAAACACTCTTTATCCTGGGATTGATCATCCTTTAGATTTATGTATGGGTTTTATTATTCATGTGGAACATATATAATTTTACTTATTATTATTTTCATTATGTTATGTTTTTTCCTATGATTATATAGACTACAGTTCATTTTTAAAATTTTCAATATAATGAGATAACATCATTAGTGATTTGGGTGTTATCCTAATAACAATATTTTATGTGATGGGAGAGACATTATTTTTTAGACTTAAATAGAAATAAGTAAATCGCTATAACTAATGAGTTGTTATGTATGGTATTAGCGAATGAGCCTAATCCTCTCTCAAAATTTGTGAATTATTTGATGCTGATTTTTAGAGTGTCCCTTTACATGTCATATTAATGTAATTATTAATGTTGTTGGCCCTATGTTATGATTCTAGAAATTATAATATAATCACTTTATTCAAGGTTTCCATTGTAATATTTATTCGTTTTTTGGATATTATGTTATTCTCTTGTGTAATATATTATGATCGATTTCATGTTTATTCCCTTACATGAATTCTATCCTAACACGTTTCAATATGTATTTCTCCCCTAGGTACACAATGAAATATTAAAAAATATATGGCCATTATGTTAACAATGTAGTTTTCTATATAAATATTATTTAATTAATGTACATATTTAATAACATATCATTCAAATCATTTATGGAAGTATATTATTTTTCTTACTGATTGTATGTTTTGTAAACTATTCTATATATCTATAAAGAATATGTGTATAATATCTGGGATGTTGTATGTGTGGAATAATTCTCAATAAAAATTTAATCAACATATAATAAAGAGCTATGTCATAGAAATATTATAAAACATTAGAAGATAATAAATATTTTCTTTAATGAACATATAAGAATATGAGTTATCAATAATTCATTATAGATGGACATGTTTTCTTAAAAATTAAAACATGAACCATAACATTAGAGTATAGAATACTAAACATGAAAAATTAATAAAAATAAACTGTATATGTCCTAGAAATGTGTAACTAGTATATTAAATGTTGAAATTGTAAATATTGAAAAATATGATAATTTCAACAATGCCTCTAATGTTCATAGCTAAACTGACAGTATAATAAAACTGTGCATTATAAGAATATTTAAACTAATCACATACACAAAAAAAATTTTAATGGATAAACCTAATTTCTACCCAAATAAATTTTATCATAGATAAAATAGTATTATGCTCAAGAACAACCATGTGAGTATATATAAAAAATAAATATACACTTAAAGAACCAAATATAGATGACCTAATCAAAATTATATTCACAAAAAAATTCATTATACAATTAAATTATAAACATTAACAAATTAATTAAATGGTTATATACTCTCATCACATCATAATTATTTTTAATTCCCAAGCTGCCCTTGTTCATTTTCAAACCCAAATCATGTCTAAAATTTCATAGAAAAAACTCTATAGGGGATTTATTGGACTAAAACAATATTAAGGCCTTATGAGGGCCAAACATTCAATAATCTTTAAATTTTTATTCTCTTGAATGATATCATCTGTTATATATCAAAAAACACATATAATAAAAATTGTGGTTCAAACATTTTCTAAAATATATAACTAAAAATTATAATAAAATTTTAAGAAATTCTTTCCAAAAACATAAGAATAACAAAAAATTATTTGTTAATATTTTTTAGATAGTTGTGGAATGAAAATTAAGGACATAATTACACTATATTTAAATATTAAATTGATATAAAATTTATAATTTTTTTAAAAAGTATAATTTATTCTGAAATGAAATAATTAAATAGTTTTCATTGGAAATGTAACATTAGACAAATTAAATAGAAAATATTTTGAAATTTAATATTTAGAATAGAATTTTATTGATTATTCCTAAAAATGACATAATGGTGTCCAAATTGAGAAATGAGAAAAATATAATAACATTAACATTTATAATAAATTTTAAATAATACCACCTTGAAAAAGAGAATACATTCCAAAAGATATTTCATGATGAAGACAATAAATTTTATTTGTAAAGGAGGAAAAGTCTTCTTCATATTATTAAATACAATTTTTGATAAATATTACTATAAAAAATTGCAACAAAATATCATTATTAATATGGTATATGTGTATTATTTATGTCACAAATGGATATGAATATTGTTTTTCATATATAATGGATAACATTGGTTGGAAGGTAAAATATGGACATTGAATAACAATATCCGTTTAAGATAATGGTTTAATTTAATAAAATGATATATTTTTATCACTTATATATTTCTCAATGTGGATGATATAAATAATTTGATTCATTATTATTACTGGGATTAAAATATTTTAATATTAATTATTAGTGTCGAGGAAATTAAATTAATGAACATGAGAATGATAAAACATTTTAACTGAATGATATAGGTTTTGTGTCATCAGTATTCATTGTGGATTATGATTTTCTAATAAAAACCATTGAAAAAATTATCCTGAAATTGAATATAATGAATAATTAATAAAAGATATATTATGATGTAATATATCAAATAACCAGTATAAAACCAGTTTAAACTTATTTAGCCACAACTATAAAACACGACCTAAAGAAAGGAAGTATATATGATATAAAAGGACAACATTGGTTTTATTTTTTAAAAAATCAATAATAGAAAGAACAACATTTATCTATTTATATCCATGATTAACATTTATTTTTTAAAACACATCCATCTGGTAGTAATCCCAAATTATAGAAGATAATAAAGGCCAAAATATCAGACTGGTTTAATAGATTTTATCATGATATGTAGAAACCCATACATTAGTCTTGGATCATTCTGTATGTTCCCATAATTTCCATTGAAAAAAACATTACTATCAAATGACATTTATAATGAATATATTAACAACATTAATATTTTATAAACATCATTAATAAAAATTTATTATATATATCATTATTGAATATTTATATTTATAATTAGATAGAAGAATCTATGAATGGTTATTCATGCTAGTTTTGAAATGGCATTTTGACCTAGATTTATTAATATATAGATTATAATTTATAAAATATCTCTGATTCTAGAATATTGGGGACTCAATGATTGATCATATATTATTTTCATCGGGTGATTGACAAATATATTTTTTGTGAAAGTTAAAAATATTAAGAATTAATTTCGGTTTTTTAAATTATCAAATTGTAATATATAAATATATATATAATAATAACACATTCATCGAATCATTAAAATATTATATATATATATATATTTATTACCTGATATCACCATCAAATAACATTAAATATATATTCCTGATATAAACATTATATCATTGTACACTTAGTTGGTAATACCAATCAAAACAAGATCATGTTATAATGATTTTAATAGTAAAGATATGATATATTTATAAATTATTTATAAATTTTCTTTATTTCTTTATAAAACATCAATATTTTAAATAATGAATATTTGGGTTGATAGTATAAGTGACATACTACACTAAGAATAAATGAGAATTTAACACCCTGATACTTCCTAATATATTTATTTTAAAGTAAATTTAATCTATTCAACAACTTTTAGTAAATGTAACCTCAATATTTTTTAATTCGATTGCATATTCAACTAAAAACAAAAATTTAGCAACCCACGATATATATAAACAGTATAACTGTGATGTTAAATTTGTGGGTATAAATAATATTAAAGAAAATATGATATATATATATATATATATATTTCAATCTAAATATAAATAAATCATAAAATTTTAATATATAATCAATCACTTTTTATTAATATAATTCTATTCTTCAAAAATATTTTCACATTAAAAATGTCTATAATTAAATATTGAATTAGAAATACTATATTTAATTTATAAGAATTTTTAAAATGTATTTGAATAAAATAATTTTATTTTTTTAATTATAATATAAAAAAGATAATATTTTGGGATATTTTCATAAAATACTTTTTTTATGAAAATAGTAATTAAATATTTAATTTATTAAAAATGTATTTTCACTCGAACAAATTATGAAAATTTTAAACAAAAAATATTTTTTGAATATGATTTAATGTAATAAAATATTAAATATTAATATTTCATCCACTCAATTTCATTTTTTATAATTTCATTGTATTTTAATTTATATATATTTTGTTTAAAAAAAAATTTAATGAAAAATATTTCAATGTACATAATTCTTCCCTTTTTTATATATAAAATAATTCTTGCTATGGAATGCTATAAATTCTATGTTTAGAATATATATAATTAAATTTTAATATATATTTAAATAGTGATTATTATTATACACATAGTTAATAAAGTATCAAATATTTCCTAAAAAAATAAACTCCTCCAAAACCATATTTTCTTTACTTATTTGGGTTTTCTTTTAATTTTAATTTTATAGAATTTTAAAAAAAAAATTTACAAAAAGAAATTATATGTGGATTTAAATTAAATATTAGGTTGCTTTTTTTATTATATTACGTCAAAATATATTTTTCGAAGAATATTGTAATAAGATGACTTTTAATTAGAAATTTTATTTTTATATAAATTATTAATAAAAGTGAATTACATTTAATATATGTTTTGTTGTAAAATAATTTCACAGATATATATATATATATATTAATCTAGTTTTTTCACTATTATCAATTTCATATAGATATTTTATATAAAAACATTATAAACAAGTGAACTTCTTTTATATAAAAACATGTGTTCTCGTCATGTCTACGAGATTAATTATAAATTATATAATTCCAAATATGTGAAATGAATTTTAAAAATTGAATTAATATTAGAAATAATAAAATTTTATAATTTTTAATATTGTAAAATTAGTCTTTGAAGAAAAATTTATAGTAAAAATAGTTATAATTATTTACCGTAGTTATGTTTAAAATGGTTATATGAGTTGGTAATCTAAGAGGATAGGGTTTATGAATGACCAAAAACATTTTCTAACTCCCTTTTTATGGTCTTATATCGACCATATCACTTATATTATTTATAATCACACATTTATTTTTCTTTATTAAGGGAATAAGCATTGGTATGAGTGAATCTATTCAATGTCATTCAAGTGTGAATGTTACCCCACTTATAAAAGGAAACCCCATATCCTCTTCACTTAACACCATCAAACCAATTTTAATAATCCAATTCATACCCATTAATAGGTAAAAATACCCTATCTCATTTTAGAATCCTAATTTTTTCAATATGTCAACCTAAGAAAAGAATTGTTTGAGTTCTAAGGAGGATACTAGAAGAATAAGTATCTATCTTCAGTGACGGTTTTTATTTTATTTCGTTTTCTCCCTTTATAAGTTATTATTAAAACATAATTATATAATGTAAAAATTATATTCTATATAAATATATGTTATTTTGATAATTTCATGACCTAAATAATTTTCCTCTTCCTTATGTATTATTATTTAATGCTAATTTGAGTGTACAATGTACTACATCCTCGCGAAATGATTTCATTATTTTTTAATTACTGTATATTTTTTTTGGTTATAATGATAGATATAAATTATTTATAAGATATTTATAATAAATTTATAGTTATTAAGTAATTATATAATATTATATGTTTTTACGTTCCATTCTATAAGTGATGTGATAATGATGATCATCTGTAAGTTGGAGTACCTCCTTTGCAAGAGTTTGGATTCATTTACCAAAAATGTGTTACATGGAAAGAAATAGGCATAAAAATGAAAAATATTTTTTAGGAGAATGATATAATTTTGTTATTTGTGACACATTTGTAATTTTCTAATGATAATTTTTCACATTCTTATTTTACACAGAAAAAGTTCATAACCATGGTCATATACTTGTGGACTACTGCCTTCACGAAGGGATGTGGGTCTATTTTAATATCTATAGAAAATGAATATATTTATAAATATATTTAAAGAAATTTTAAAGTATATATGATATTATTATTACAATATAAATATAAAATACTTATTATGTAATATTTATAATTATCATTGATAAATTGGAATGTTACACATTCATACAAACGACCTACCATCTATATGATTGTAACATTGATTATTTCTCAAAAAATAGTTAATTATTTTTTTAGGAATAATAGATAAAGAAATATTATATTATATTCATGAACATAATTATGTATATAATATAACAACATAAAAATTATATGAACGAGATCATTAATGACTAGAAATCCATGAGAAAATAAGGCAATTGACACATGAAACAAAGAAAATAAGGAATCACTATTAATGAATATGTGTTAATATGTCATAATAATTTTATATACAGAAATAAAAAAAATTAATTTGGTTTTTATATATGTTAGTAACACTATTAATACTATAGTATTGGAGGTTAAACATTGTTCGACCAAAAAAATTCATTAGATGAAGGATTTCCAACTCACTTTTTTACAACCTTTAGATATACCATATTCAACACATTTTTAATTTATGTGGTGTATATATTACCCCAGAATATATGTTATGATGAATCTAATGAAATGTTTTTCTACTTAAATATCCATTTAAGGATCCTTATTTCAGCAGGTTTATAATGAAATCATTACAAAGGGTGAAAGTGTTTTTATTCTCAATTTTTCTTCTGGGAGACATATGTTATGTTATGAACCCATATACATTTATGTTGTGGATATACAACACCATTAAAAATTAATATCATGGATTTATTTGTCCACAACTTTTTTAATGGTATATATAATTTTATTCAATCAGGTGTATTACAATTCATTGTTACCATAGTTCTAAATAATTACATTAGAATATCATTTGTTATTAATAATGTTAATGAATATTTTTCTTATCATAAAATATTATTATCTATATCTAAATAAACATAAAAATATTATTATACTATGTTTTTTCATGAAATTTTGAATTAATAATGCCATTTTTCACCATTTTTCACTTAAAAAATTGTGAATTTTGTCAATAAAATTGACTTCATTTCTCTCTTTCTTCCAAAATTTATTTTCATCCCAAAAAATGTTTCCAATTATTGTAATTTTTTTATTATTAGAAAAATTATATATTAAATAAATATTTCGATTTTTTATATTTTTAAAAAATAGAAATACATTTAATATTCATTTATTTTTCGTTATATAATTTTATATGGTACTTTACCATTAATGTGAGTGGAATCATTATTTTAACATCCATGTCCAGAACAAAAAAATCCATCCATCATGAATAACATTTTCATTGAAAAGTGTATTATTATTTTTTCAAAATATTTTAGAAATAAATGTATCTTGAAAATTTCTATTGTTTAAAAATGGGTTATTCTATGGGAAATGATATTTTCCAAAAGAAATGTATTTAATGATATTCAGAGATTATATTATTGGTTTTCAGAATTATTTTAAACTAAAATATGTTTTTAAATATTATTTATTTTAAATTTATTAAATAAATGTTATTTTCATTAAACATTATTCGAAGTTATCTTCTAAAGACCTTCTCCATCTATAATGTTGTAATTTTATTTAAGTTATGAATTTAAAAGGATATAAACCGAGGATAACAATCATATTTAATGTTGTAATTCTTTATTTAGTTATTATGATTTAAAAACACAATTTTGCATGGAATAATCTGGTTTTCAATATGTTATTGTTGAACCCATTTCATATCTGAGGGTTTATCCTTTTACATATTGATTTTTATAGAAGTTGTTTATTTTCAATGGGTTAATCATATATCAAATTGATTTTTAAGGAAAAAAATTCTTTACAACATGATATTTACATTTAAAATGGATTAATAGGGTAATAATTTTATTTCTATGGGTGATCAAATTATAAAAGTAATAATGACTATTTTATGTTTTTTTGAGAAATTAAATATATAAGTAATTTAAATGATGTTTGTGGAAAATATATATGATGTGTGTGACCGGATATCATCTTTTGATCTTATTATTGATAATGTGATTGGGTGGCCCTAATAGAATAAAGTGATCACATTAAATATTATATGATGTGTGCACCAACATATTGCATCAATGCATTATAAAATGTATCTTTTAAATAGATGGATGAAGAAAAGATTCACCTAATTGATTCTCTAATTTATTTTAAAAAACTATTAGCTTCTAATTTTTTTTACATGGGCTATGGGGGAAAATGTTCCAAGAAAAAGAATGTTATTTTTTTAATCTTATTATTGGTTAAAAATGTTTCTTATGATCAAGATGGATATCACATGGGACATCATTATTGATTCTAAAGATTCATTAATTTTCTAAAAATCCATAATTTAAGGTCAGTGAATATATATTATTTATTTATTTTATTATTCACCTATATAATCTAATTATTTCATTAAACCCTTATCCACTTATTATGATCATTGATAAAATTCAATCGGATTTTTTTTTATTTACCCTCATTGAGTAATTGAGATCTCCCATATTGTGTTTTTGTTTCCATGGGATATCATGAATGATGTAATATTAGTATTTTCATGGAGAGTTTCATATGTACGATAATGACGAGATAATATGAACTAATAATATATGGGTTAAGTGGGAGATATTATAATTTAATGGCATGAATATTGTTTTTGTATGTGTTCATCGAAATTATACAAAACCGTAAACCATAATTTCTAATATGAATATATGTTATCCATTATTAACATTTTATATTTTATGTATTGGAAGGTGAAAATGAGGTTATCTCCATCAGTATCAATGGTTGAAATGCTATGATTATAATTTCAGCACCAAATCTGGGAGTGATGGTTCTTGGATATTATATTCGGTATTAGATAAAAGGATTTGATAACATTGGATATTAGGATGTTATAATAATAGGTTATTTTAAAAGTTACTAATAAAGTCATAGGTATATATGATAATGGATGATCATTATTTCAAGGTCATAGATGCCGATTTTAGTTTTTAAGTGATGCAATACTAATGTAAAAAATTATATTTTAAGATATGTATTATTAGGTTGAAGTATATGTATATCATTGGATTAATTTGAAGTATCAAATTTCATTTTTTGGAAATACTTTTTATAAATTTAAAAACATTGGATTTTGTACGATCATGGATACCTTAGTAATTATGGGAAACACATGTTTTACCAAATATAAATGCATTTGATTGATAATTGATTAGGTGATTAAGTGGTTAAATATATTTTAAAATGTATCATTATATTTTATATATTTAAAGATGAATGGTTTGAGATAAAATATTAAGTAAAAATACCATTAGATTTTTATGTTATTTAGGATTAATTTAGTTTGAACTTTTATTTTGGTTAATGTGAATCATTGGTAAGTATAAAATTAATACAAATGTATCATAATAATATATTGTAAAATATTATTTTAATACTTCATAGAATGAAAAATTCAGGAGGTATACTCATAATTTATTGAGAAAGATGATATTATATGGAAAATTAGAAAAATAATGATACTATACTTGAATCATATATATATTTTACCATGTATTTGGTCTATATGGTTAATTAATGAAGAAAATATATGAAATCTATCTAAATTAATATTATATTCTGTCATATTCATATTTGATAAAATATTAGGATTATTTCAGGGAAATATTGATTTTCCATGAATAGTGAAAAATTATAGAATTTCGTAAAAATATAATTTATAGTTAACAAATTAAGTAATATAAATGTTACATTTTGTTTTTAAATTTATTTAATGTAATATAATAATTATTATATAATATTGTATTCATTTAATTATAGTTGAATCATTATTTTATTATATTTCACTAAAAACTATTTTAAAGTGTATATTGTTTTTAATTTTAAATTAATTATAATAATACCATATGGTTAATATTAAAAATTTTAGATATATATTTTATATCATTATATTTTCAATTTTATTTATTAAATGATTGTTATTACACATATAGATAATGTAAATTATCGTATTCATTGAAAAAAACTCCTTAAAATACAATTTTTTATCATATATGTGGATTTCGTTCTATATCTAATTTTTGATAATTTCAAAAAACATATGAATAAAAAAATAATATTTTATTTAATATATATTTTATATTTATATAATTAATAATTATTTAAATTTTATTAAATATATAACTTTTGTGTGGATAATGAAAAATAAAAAATATTAATTAAAAACTACACTTTTTTCATTAAATTATTAAAATAATAAAATTATAATTTTGTTAAATAAATAATATTAATATTATATATATATATATATATTAATAAAATCTATTTAATTTTAATAAATATCATAATGGAATTCGATATAAAATATTTGTAATCATGTGATCTTTTACACATCAAAACCCAGATATCACAGCACATCTACAGGATAAATATTAAATTAAAATTTTCAAAATCCATTAATTGAATTTAGATAAATAGAATACATATTTTAAATATGCATATTTTATTATTTATATAAATTTCGATTTAATTTTGTACAATAATGAAAGTTGAAAAAGTTAGAATTGTTTTCTAATGTTAAGTTAAAGATAGTTTTATCAAGGGTTAATCATATAAGATAAGTGGTAAAAATAACCATATGAGGTTACCAGAACCCATTTTATATAAATATATCGATATTATATCTCCTATTTTAGATAATGGACATTTTTTTGACTTTTTGAATCTTATTAACTTTAAGATTGTTGAATATTTTAAAAAAATAACAAGTATACCAGTAACCTCGCATAAAAATGGCCACCCAATCTCCCATCTAATTAAAATATTCAAAAAAAATAGTTTGATCATGAAATACCAAAATAACTTCCAAAATATCATTACAAATTCATGAATGATTATTTTTTCATAAATCAATCCAAGGAATTCCATTGTGGGAAACATAAGGGGGTACCCGAAGAAGAGATAACATTTATCAAAGAGCGTTGTTTTTTTTTCATTTTCTACCTCCGTAAATTATTCATATACCATGACTAAAACTACTAGAAAATGTACCTATCCCCACGGATTTCCCCAAAATCTTGGGGATAGACCCCCCTATACCCACTTTTTTGGATAACCGTGGGTATAGGGGAATTTTCATGACCTATACCCACGGTTTTCCAAAACCGTGGGTATAAGGGGGGGTCTATCCCCACAATTTTGGAAAACCGTGGGGATAGGTCCTGAAAATTCACCTATACCCACGGTTTTCCAAAACCCTGGGTATAGGGGTACCTATCCCCACAGTTTTGGGGAAAACAGTGGGGATAGGTATGGGCTAAAATACCCATTCCCATGGTTATGAAAAAACTGTGGGTATATGTCAATTTTGTGTGCGCGGGAAAAAAATCCGCGGGAAGGAAATTTTTTTGGCGGGATTCCTATAGCCACGGTTCTTCCCTCTATACACACAGTTTTTATAACTATATTTAACTATATATATATATACATATAGGAGAATTTAGGGTAGTGGTTAGACGTGGTGTTTGCAGCAAAGAGGATGCGGGATAGAAACTTGGCGTCTGCATTATTTTAGGACCTATACCCACGGTTTTGAAACCATGGGTAAAGGTAATTGACACCATGGAAATTGGATATGTTTCTGTGACACAGTGTCAGAAATATGACACCCCAGATAAATAAAGAATATGAAAATAACCTCTATCATTAAAAGGTTCACAAAAGGTTCAAAAAATCATCATTCATGTAACACCCAAAGTAAATAAAAAATATTAAATTTTCACATTTATGAATATTTGTGAATAAAATATTAAAATTACTTTAATGGGGAAGCTATGATCGATGGCGTCCGCAATACGCAACAATGAGTTTCTTGGGAATCTTACATTGCACTCTAATAATAAAATAATATTATTTTAAATGGTAGTAAATGCCTAACAGTTGTAATGGCGGGAATGGACAGAACAAACTAAAAAAATTATTATATATGTTTGCCAACTCTTTTTAGTTTTTTCAATAAATGTCAGAGGATTAAAAATGCGAATGAATCAAATTTTAAGCATAAACATTCTAATATTCTTTAAATGGTCGATTAACCGTCTTTTGATGGTGAACCTCTTTTAAAGCCACTTTTTGACAATTTTATGTGTAATATATAACAAAATAAAATTCTTCTTTAGAATCGGGATATCATAATATAGTTTGTGTAATTTTTTGGAATTTTTACGATATAGTTCATTTTTTAATGAATAGTGAAAATGTTGTATTTTAATTCAAAACCTCTTTTTAATCTAATTTATTTATATGATTTGATTATATTTTGAATTTTTTTAAAAAATGAAATTAGAATATATTTTTACCATTTAATCCAATATTGGTCATTGAAATTAATTTCACTTTGAAATTGGACTTAAACTGGTGTCAATCATTTAATAGATATTGTTTCTTAAAAACACGCTATTTGTTTTGATAGCGGGAATTAATTATTAAATTAATTAATGCAACTTATATTTTTTAAATTTTGTAAAACACACATCATTTTTGAATTCGGAATATCAAATATATCTTAGGGTGAATTTTTGGTATTTTTTCTAAAAAACATCAATTTTAGATGAATAGTGAAACCACTAAGTAGTAGTTAAAGAAACTGATTTTTTCATTTAAATGAAACTTTGCCACTTCTGTGATTTGATTTTCAAAAATCCTACATACATGGTTGTCATTAAGAAGTAAAATTTGGTTCAATGAGATTAAAATAATTATTGTTGAATAGTAGCTTTTAAGTTTTATTAATCGCGATCAAAGGTAATTAGTGTAATTTAAGGTAAAAATAATGTTTTAATAATATGAAATGTCCTAGACACATGACCAAACCCAATTGGTTGTGTCATGGCCGACCTAGGTAATCCATGGGTCATCTTGGGTACCCCATGGAGCCACTTTGGTAGGAAAATGACATACATAACTTTTTATTTAAAGTTATAATTAAAATGTCACAAACATGAGTTGTTTTACTAAAACAATTTTTAAATGGTGTTATAAATGTAATATTTTTGACTATAAATATTCAATGTAATGATAATAAGATTTCCTACATAATGGTATTTTTTATATAATTTTTAGACATTAAATAAATTTATTTATTTATGACACCATGATGATGCAGTGATTACCTCATTATTTAACGATTTAAATAAAATGAAAAGATAATGTAAAATATAAGACCTACACATGTCAAAAACCTATTGTATGGGAGGATTTCGATCTATTATCACCGTATCCTCGAAAGATATAATTTTGGGAAGTTTAAAATTCTAAAATCATTTTATAATAAAGTTTCCTTGTATAACTTTCCGAGAGTGCCCCTCCTCTCATCTTATAAAAGGGCCCCACCTCTACCACCTTACCTACATCTCTCAAGCCTTTTTCTCGGAAAAAACATTCCAATTTTGTCTCTACACATCCCTCTATTCATCATTGAAGCCTCACTTTTTGAATAATCCTTTCCATGGAAACCATTGAGCTCAAATCAAAGAGAGTTTCTCGATTTAAAAGTAGTGTCTTCCATTGTGTTCTTTTGTTTTATTTTACTTCTCCAAACCCCTAAACTCTATTTATTAAATTTTTTGTAACAAAAAAATTTCTTAAATATACTAGGATGTTTTTATAATATGTATTTAGCTACACTTTCACATACCTCTGTCTAATGGTTAAATAACATACTGTTTCGGTGGATGGTGAATTACTGCCTCACGAAACTATGATTGTTCAATATTCTTTTAACACCTTAAAAGCTGTCCATTAAGATGTCAATATATTTATATATGATATATAATATGTATATGTTTTCATTAAGATTCTTTATTTTTCATCTATGGCATAACATTATGGTTTCCATTATGGGTAAACACGATATCTTCATTTTAGGAAGTGTGGACTACCGCCCCCTCAAAGTGATTTGATTCGTTAATGCCATAAGTGGGATGTATAAAGGATTGAATTTATGAAATTACATATGATATCCTACTGGAATTATAATATAATTTTATATCATTATTATTTCATTCCATTTAATACAAAAAAATGAAATGAAAGTTACATTCATGCGTACGTACGGCTTACCGTCTCTACGAACGGTACATTTCATTTCTTATCTCAAAATGTTATGTACTATTATAAGTACATATATATAATGGATATATTTTTAATATATTAAATCTTAATTATGGATATAATTCTGGAATTATAATATATATATATATATATATCTCATTTTTTTAATTCTATTAATATGACAAAAAATGAAAGTAGCGTTCATTCGTACGTACGGCCTACCATTCCATGAACGGTGCATTTAATTTTTTTCTTCCCAAATTCTATGGAATATTTTAAAATGAATATATACTGTATATATCTGATATTTAAAACATGAATACTATTCTGGATATGATGTACCTATAACTACATGGAAAATTATTTTCCAACAAGTTCAATTTTTATACATGTACCAAACATCGACAAAAACGATTGATATGAAGTCACTTTATTAACCAATTATCATAACATTATAATATGTGGCATGAAATGAATAATAATCACTAAAGGGTGTCCTTATGAAATTTTAAATTGACCAAATTTTATTATTCAGGAGATTAAAGAAAGATCGAGTCATGTCGGACACTAGGTATGGGATCATACCCCTCTCTTTCTTTTTATGTACACTCTTTTATGTAATTACTTTTAATCCCATCTTTCTTATGATTGGGATGTTATTTTATATTAATCTTACTGTACTTTTTTAATGTTCATATTATGAGAGACCTTATTTTCTATAATAAATCCATTTTGGATGTTTTGAGTGGCTTTGTTAGGCTACTGCATTTTCGTAAGAGATCCAACCTCTCTCTTTCTTTCTAATTACTTTTCTTTATGTCACTTCTTTTAAGATCCTCTTTGTTATTATGGGGGATGTTATTTAATATTCCAAATTCCATAAAATTTATTTTTATATGATGAGAGACCCTATTTGATCTCATCAATCCATTTTTTGATGTTTTAAGTGGCACCGTTAGGCTGCCGAGTTATCGTAAGGGATTTTTCATCACACTTTTACTCCCCGGAGATTTATGTTACATTTTCCACCATTTCCATTGAGTGGTATATGTACTTCCCATTATTATACTATTTGTGTAATATAATTTCTTTTATGATTATTTTCATCAATTTTTTATTGTCCTTCTTTCATGGGGTGTATGTTTCGAAAGATACCCATGTCGGTAAGGGAACTGTTCACTCTACTCTTTTTAAAATACTTCTTTTTTGGGTATTTTAATTTACATATTTTAATGTTGGGATATGTTCTTCTATATCCTTATTGATGTAATTTTATGTCCAAGTGACGAGATATCCTTTTTATCTCTCATCAACTCATTTTCTAAATTTTGTAGTGACGCTGTTAGTCTGTCAAATTTTTGCAAAGGAACTTCTTAACCCAATTTTGATTCATTGGGATAAACTTGTACACCATTAATATGTAGTTCTATGAATATTTGTGAATAAAACCGGATTATTTTACACTTAAAATCCACTTATATTTGGTGTATTCGTTTGTCACACATAATTATGTAATTGGTTTATCCTTAATCCAAGGATATCGTATTTGTATGGGACTTCATCTCAATCTACTTTCATTGAGGCATATTTTTGTTTATACACAACCTTATATTATACGGTGTATAAAACCCTTTTACATTTATGCTTATTCAAGATATTTCTTTTTTATATGATGCATTTTACTAGACGTCAAAAGGGAATGTTTTTGTCGTACGTATGCGGCGACAACGACTTCTCTGCTGTCGTGACCATTATTTGAGCTTCGGCTACCTCTACAAGCAACAAATATTTTTTAAAATGAAAAACAAATACCATGTTATAATTTTATTTTATTTTGGTATTGAAAATGGTTTTCACAACATTTACATTACATAAATGTGCGGTATTGATATCTTGTGATTGAAATGTGGCAATGTTATCTTTCCTTTATGAATGTTTTATGTGACCCGATTATGTTTTGAGTCTTGGGAATTTTTATAAAGACGGGTGGTTCCGTGATAATCTAAGGGCGGGTGAGCCTGATATATCTCTTCAATTCATTGGGTAATGCTAAGGAGTTAAAGGTTAAGGTTTCTCTGAAGAGATTTAGAAAATATAATGTGATGGGTATTCCAAACGTAACCAAGAGGGTTACTCCCTACGTATTAATGTTATGAATGCCTCAAGTAACCTTTATGTCTTACGATTTCTATGATTTATTCATGATTTGATGGTTTATGTTAAAATTCTTATATTTTATGAGTAATTTATTATTTCATACATGGACGAATGTTTTCCTTTTATACTTTTATAACCCTTACTGAGCTTTTTATTCTCATCTCATGTTTTTTAGTAGAAGTGTCTACTATGTAATCTTTTGATATGTAATAGTTATGACCTAATTCTCTAAAACTCTAAACCTGAAAATATCCTCTATGTGAATTATTCATTTAATTCATGATTAATTAATGATTAAGGATGGGGCCTTATAGTTGCTATCAGAGGTCGGTTTAGATAACTTTAGAGGTTACGGTATTCTCTAAGCATAAGTGACATTACCATAATTCTTATGATTTCAAAAAGACTCCTAGTTTTAGATATTTTTAATGAGTAAGTATATCTTAGTGTTTATCTTCCTCATTAGTACATGATGGTTTTGTTGATATAATCACACTGACATTTCTGTTAATAGTGAATGGATGGATCTAGTAGGCACCAAAGTGACAATGGTTTTGAAGGAAACTATGGTGGTTCTCTGATTATGATACTGGATGAAATGGGGTATTCAATGAGTAAACTCATGGTTGTTCTAAACCAACTATCAAGGAGTCATGATCAACCACTTGAACCTTGGTATGTTCTGTAATTCATCATGTACGAGATGACCAATCGATGAGGAAGTACATGTAATAATTATAAAGGTAACCATTAGGGTTTATATGATACTTACTTTTTAGGTAATTATGGGTTACTCTATGATAAGATGGAAAATGAAAGGAATGAGATAAACATGAGGTTAAAATATGTTATGATTATTTTTGAAGATTTTATCTCATTTTGGGGAATGTTTTAAGAATTATATAGTTTTGAAAAAAGGAAAAAACGATGTCTGTGTGACAACCCATCGCGTCGGACAAAGTCGCGGGAATCGAACACACAACCAAAGTGCGATTGGTATTTATCACCTACCACTGGACTACGGGAATTCCCTGGTTAGTTTGACTAATTCTTTTTTGTTATATGTTTTTAGGAATCAAAAGTATGTTTATCATGGGTTATCTATGGAAATGATTAACCTATCATGGTGGATATTTGATTAGGTTAATTACATTTCAATATGAGACCATAAGAGAAAGTTATGTTTTTTGGAGATAAATGTTTCGATTTAACTAGGAATACTATGTGGTTAAATCATTCAAATATTTGGGTTCCAATCATAGTTTGGTTTACTTTTTGTATTTGTTGAACTTTGGGTTTTTGGAAAAATTTTGGAGATTAAGAATATATTTTCCTTTTATAAACGATTATACTTTTGTGGATTATCTAATGTCATACTAACAATTTTGGTTTTGGTTTTTGCC
Source organism: Viscum album (assembly GCA_963277665.1). NCBI lineage: Eukaryota > Viridiplantae > Streptophyta > Magnoliopsida > Santalales > Viscaceae > Viscum > Viscum album. The sequence continues at coordinate 512,562,159 of OY728165.1, forward strand.
TAAATACATGGGAAATATATAGTTCCCTTTTTTGGATTAGGTGATTCTCAAGAAGTTGATTATAGTACTCTTATTGCAAACAAGTATTCCTAAATACTTGTCTTTTGGAGAAAATATGAGTTAGCTTAAGGAATCTAGTAAAAGTTTAAAGTCTACATGAAGAGTAAGTATGTTTATTATTATTCAGTTAAGCTCAAAAATAAATTCCTCAATGAAGAGTAACATAAAACAAAAATGTTGTCTGTTAACTTTTCCTACTAGGGAATTGATTACTATTTAACCCATCACATGTTTGTGAATTTTTTATGGTTAACATTCTCCTAGACATGTTTACGATCACTCTTCCTCAAAACATGATCCTTGGTTTTTTCCTCCATATCCATGTTTTCCTACATAGAATCCTAGTATGGATTAACTCGGGTGACCTTTTTACATATCTTTCTTTATTTTAAAGTGATTGTTTTACAGTCTCTTGTTCTGATGTGGGATTTTTAATGCAGTTTCCAAGACCAATTTTAAAATTACGAGGATGCAATTCCCAAAAGGGGGAAGGATGTAACACCCCAGGTAAATAAAGAGTTTGAAAATTTCACATTTATCCATATATGAGAATAAAATATTAATATTCCTTTAAAGGGGATTCTATGCTCGATGGCGTACCCAATATGAAACAACGATTTTCTTTGGAATCTTAAGTTGCACTCTAATAATAAAATAATATTATTTTAAATAGTAGTTAATGCATAGACATTGTAATGGATTAAATGAACATAAATAACTACAAAATGATTATATATGTTTTTCAAATATTTTCACTTTTTCTAGTAAATGATAGAGGATTAAAATTGCGAATGAATCCAATTTTAAGCGTAAACATTTTAATATTCTTTAAAAGGTTGATTAACCTTCTTTTGATGGCGAAGATCTTTTAATTCCACTTTTTTACAATTTTATGTGTAATATTTGACAAAATAAAATTCTTCTTTAGAATCAATACATCAAAATTTACTTTGTGTAAATTTTTTGTATTCTTCCGACAAAGTTCATTTTTAATGAATAGTGAAAAAAGTTGTATTTTAATTAAAAACATCTTTCTAATATAATATATTTATATGATTATATTATATATTTAATTTTTTTAAAGTGATATTATAATATATTTTTATCATTAAATACAATAGTGGTCATTGACATTAATTTCACATTGAATTGGACATAAACTACTGTCAATATTTTAATAGATATTGTTTCTTTAAAACACACTATTTGTCTTGACAGTGGGAATTAATTAATAAATTACTTAATTCAACTTATACGTTTTTAATTTTGTAAAATAGACATCTTTATTGAATTCGGAATATCAAATATAGCTTAGGATGAATTTTTGGTAATTTTTTGAAAAACTTCAATTTTAGATAAATAGTGAAACCATTAAGTGGTAGTTAAAGAAACTGATTTTTTCTTTTAAATGAATCTTTGCCACCTCTATGATTTTATTTTCAAAAATCTGACATACACGTTTGTAATTAAATGTAAAACGTCATTCAATGAGATTAAAAATAATTTTTGGTGAATAGTAAATTTTAAGTTTTATTAATCGCGATTAAAGGTAATTAGTGTAATTTAAGGTAAAATTAATTTTCTAATAATTTTAAATGACCAATAAACATGTCCTAACCCCATTGGATGTGTCATGGACGACCAAGGAAATCCATGGGTCATCTTGGGGACACCATGGAGCCACTTTGGTAGGAAAATGACAAAAATATCTTTTTATTTAAAGTTAAAATAAAAATGTCACAAACATTAGTTCTTTTGCTGATACAATTTTTAAATGTGGTTATCCAAGTCATATTTTTGACTAAAAATAATCATTAGAAATATAAACAAAATTTCTACATGATGATATTTTTTTATTATTTTTATACATTAAATAAATTAATTTATTTATGACACCATGATGATACAACGATTACCTCATTATTTAATGATTTAAATAAAATGAAAAGATAATGTAAAATATAAGACCTACACATGTCAAAAAACTATATGATGGGTGTATATCGAACTCTTATCACCTTATCCTCGAAATATATAATTTGGGGACCTTTAAAATCCGAAAATCATTTTATAATAATGTAACCTTTTATAACATTCCAAGAGTGCCCCTCCTCTCCTATTATAAAAGGCCCCCACCTCTACCATCATACCCACACCTCTCAGGCCTTTGGCCCGGCCAAACTCTGCCCATTTTGTCTCCCCACATCCCTTTATTAATCATTGAAACCTCAATATGGGCATAATACTTTCCAAGGAATCCTATGATCTCAAATCAAAGAGAGTTACCCGATTTAAAGGCAATGTCTTCCCTTGTGTTATTTTGTTTTATTTTCCTTCTCGAAACCCATTAACTCTTTTTATTACTTTTTTTATTAAAAATAACCGTATCATAAATATAATAGGATGTTGTTATAAGAAGTATTTGAGCTACACTTTCACACACCTTCTTCTAATGGTTAATGAAAATACTATTCTTGTGGATGCCGAATTACTACCTCACGGAATGATGATTGTTCAATATTCTTTTAACACCTTCAAATGTGGCCGTTATGATGTCAATATATTTATATATGATATATAATATGTTTATGTTTACTTTAATCTTATGTATTTTTCATCTATAGAATACCTTCATGGTTTCCATTATGGGTAAATGCAATATCTTCATTTTTGGAAATGCAGATTACCGCCCCTCAAAGTGATTTGATTCGTTAATGCCATATGTGGGACATATAAAGGATTGAATTAATGTTATTAAATATGATATCCTACTGGAATTATAATATAATTTTATGTCATTATTATTTCATTCCATTTAATACAAAAAAAAATATGAAATGAAAGTATCATTCATGTGTACGTACGACTTACCGTGTCCATGAATGGTACATTTCATTTCTTATCTCCAAAAGTTATATACTATTATAAGTACATATATATAATGGATATATATGTAATATATTACATCTAAATGGTGGATATAATTATGGAATCATAATATATATATCTCTCATTTTGTTTTAATTCTATTAATATGACAAAAAAATTAAAGTAGCATTCATGTGTACGTACGACCTACCGTCTCCATGAACGGTGATTTTATTTTTTTATCCCCAAATGATATGGAATAGTATTAAATGAATATATAATGGATATATATGATATTTAAAACATCAATACTATTCTGGATATGATGTACATATAACTACATGGAAAATTATTTTCCAACAAGTACAATTTATACTCATGTACCAAACATCGACAAAAATAGGTGATATGAACTCACTTTATTATACAATTATTATCACATTATAATATGTGATATTAAATAAATAATAATATCTAATGGAGGTCCTTAAGAAATTATTAATTGACCAAATTTTATTATTCAGGAGATTAATGAATGATCGATTCATGTCGGACACGAGGTAAGGGATCCTACCCCAATATTTCTTTTTAAGTACACTCTTTTATTCCATTCCTGTTAAGCTCATCTTTCTTATGATTGGGATGTTCTTTTATATTACTCTTACTGTAAATTTTTTATGTTCATATTATGAGATACATTATTTTCTCTCATCAATCCATTTTGGAGGTTTTGAGTGGCACCGTTAGGCTGCTGAATTTTCGTAAGAGATCCAACTTCTCTCTTTCTTTTTAAGTACTCTACTTTATGTCACTTATTTTAATCTCCTCTTTGTTATGTTGAGGGATGTTATTTTATATTCCTCATTATGTAAATTTTATGTTAATATGATTAGAGACCATATTTGATCTCATCAATCCATTTTTGGATGTTTTAAGGTGTGTCGTTATGCTGCCGAGTTTTAGTAAGGGATTTTTCATCTCACATTTATTCCCGTGAGATTTAAGGTACATTTGACACCATTTTCTTTTTAGTGGTATATGTACATCCCATTATTCTAATATTTGTATAATATACTTTCTTTTATGAGTATTTACATCAATGTTTTATTTTCCTTCTTTCATGGGGTGTATGTTTCGAAAGATACCCATGTCGGTAAGGGAACTTTTCACCCTCCTCTTTCTAAAAGACTTCTTTTGTTGGGTCTTTTAATTTACATATTTTAATGTTTGTATATGTTCTTATATATCTTTATTGATGTAAATTTTATTTCCAAGTGATTAGATACCATTTTTATCTCTCATCAACTCATTTTCTGAATTTTGTAGTGAAAGAGTTAGTCTGTCAAATTTTTGCAAGGGAACTTCTTAACCCAATGTTGTTTCTTTGGGATAAACGTGTACTCATTGAATATGTCTTTCTATGAATATTTGTGAATAACCTCAGATTGTTTTACACAGAATATCCACTTATATTTGGTGTATTTGTTTGCACACATAATTATGTAATTTATTTATCCTTAATCCAATGATACTGTCTTTGTATGGGACTTCGTCTCAATCTCCTTTCATTGAGGCATATTTTGTTTTATACACAACCTTCTATTATACGGTGTATAAACCCCTTTGACTTTTCCGCTTATTCAAAAGGAATGTTTTTATACGAATCATTTTACTAAATGACAAATGGGAATTTTTTTGTCGTACGTATGCGGCGACAACGTCTTCTCTACCGTTGTGACCATTATTTCAGCTTTGGCTTCCTCTACAGGCCATAACTTTTTTTAAAATGAAAAATAAATACCATGTTTTACATTTATTATATTTTGGTATTGAAAATGGTTTTCGCAATGTTTCCATTATATCAATGTCTGGTATTGATATCCTGTGATTGAAATGTGGAAATTTTATGATTCCTTTATGCATGTTTTATATGATACGATTATGTTATGGTTATTGGGCATTGTTAGGAAGACGGGTGGTTCTTTGATAAACTAAGGGTGGGTGAGCCTAATATAGCTCTCCAATGCATTGTGTAACGCGAAGGAGTTAAAAATTAAGGTTTCTCTGAAGAGATTTAGGGAATATACTGTGATGGGTATTCCAAACGTAACCAAGAGGGTTACTGTAACAACCTGAAATTTTGAATAAATCTTGTTTCCTAATTTTGTGTTTTATTTTATTTTTATACTCAAAAAAATGTTTTATTTGATAACATGAGTATAATTTGAATAAGGCCGTTGGGTTTTGACTATTATATGACCATTGGTCAATATGACCATTGGAAACTAAACTTTTTGATTTTTGTCTCTAAATACAAGTAATCTTGGATAATTATTATAGAAAGAATATTTGATGGACTCTCCCAGTATTCTTGGACCGATCGAAGCCCATCTAAAAGAAAGTGGGAAGGAGGTACCACCACTGGGCTTTGCTCTGGACCGAACCTAAGCCGAACTACATCGTGTGAAGCTAGAATGGAATCGCCTTCGTGAGAAGTTCAACCTGATAAAAATTACTACTCGTGAGATGTTGGTCGAGCCTCCCTCATATTCTCTCACCTTAGCACACCTTACACTTAGGTCCTATGCTGGCGTGATAAGGGGATATTTAAGGAGACTATAACTACCTTGTGTAATCCTTTTTTTTAAATAAAAATTGGGATTTCTTCTTATGATAATGTTTATGAATTTTCAAATGTACAGATAAATATAGTATGCATATTTTTTGTGAATTTTAGAAAACGGATATTTTAAAAATTGTTTATGTAAACCTTAAATAATTAAAAATGTGTAATGATTTTCAAAAAATGGTCTTCTACAAATATGTTCAGTACAAATTTTAATGTCTAATAAGATCAACTTGATTTTTGATTAATAGTAAATTATGAATAGTGATTTTATGCTTAGGATTAGTAATGTGACCAAATAGATTAGTAACCTCACTTAATGAAAGTATTAAAATAGTCTAGACACCGTGATTAAGTAATGTGATTCAATAAAATGGTTAAATAACGGTTCAATAAATTATTATTCAAGTATTATTTTTTTTGGGTGAAACATGTTTTTAAATAAAAATTAAATTAAAAATATTTAAAAAATTATTTTTATAGAATGGATTTCATTTTTAATGTAGAGCATCGATATTATGTTAAGGTTATTTTTTGTGTTTTTTCTGAAAAAATGAATTTTTTGTGAATAGATTATTTATTGAAAATTAAAATTAAAAATATTTAAAAAATATTTTATATAAAATGGATTTCATTTTTGAAATCAGAGCATTGATATTTGGTTGATGAGAAATTTTGGTATTTTTCTGAGAAGGTTGAATTTTCAGTGAATAGAAAAAATACAGTTTTAGGGTTTCGGTATGTTTAATGACATAATAATTGTTTCATGATGACTTCATGAGATATTTTAAGGGTTGGCCGAAAAAAGGTTGCAAATAATTGTATTGGGGGCCCCATGTGGCCTAACGTAATGGGAAATATCATGGGAGAGCACATGGTTTTGAGAAAACCACTTTTGAGGTGTCCCTTGGCCATTAATGCCTTGCCCCATCACTTTCCCTACAAATACCATGCCCTCCTCTCATCCATTCGACTCAAAAACCATCCTAAACGAAGTTCTGGTCTCCTTACCTCCCAAGGAGTCCTCCCAAGGTGCCCCCAAGCCCTCAAGGTCCAAACCATTGAGTTTTAAGAGTTACATTTTTAGGTAAGGGATCCGACCTCTCTCTTCTTTTCAAGTAATCTCTTTTATGTCATTTCTTTTATACTCCATGTTCTAATGTTGGAGGAGGTTATTATATATTCATATTACTGAACTATTCATATTAATATTATGAGATTCCCCATATTTCTCTCATCAATTCGTTTTATGAATGTTTAAGTGGCACTGTTAGGCTGCCGAATTTTTATGGGATTCTTTCGCCCTTCTCAATTTCAGGATCTATTTTCATGTGAAGTCTTTATAGTTCATTTTTATTATGTTGGGGTATGATCTCTAAACCTATAATACTAAAATTTTATGTTCATATGATGAGAGACCCTATTTTATCTCATCAATTCATTTTTGTTGAAGTTTAAGTGATGCCGTTAGGCTGCCAAATTTGTAAGGGATTCTTTCACCCTTCTCATTTTCAACATCTTTTTCATGTCAAGTCTTTCTAGTTCCTTTTTATTATGTTGGGTTATGATCTATAAATCTATCATACTGAAATTTTATGTTCATATGATTAGAGAACCTATTTTACCTCATCAATTCATTTTTGTTGATTTTTTAAGTGACGCTGTTAGGCTGTCGAATTTTTAAGGGATTCGTTCACCCTTCTCTTTTTCAAGTTATATTTTCTGGTCAAGTATTCAAGTTCCTTTTCATTATGTTGGGGTATGATATCTATATATATCATACTGATTATTTATTTTATATTATTATAGACCCTCTTTGATCTCATCAATCCATTTTTAGAAGTTTTAAGTGACGCCGTTAGGATGCTGAATTATCATAAGAGAAATCTAATTTTTGTCTTCCTTCCATGTTTTTAATTTCAAATGGTATGTCCTTGAAAATTTCATTAACATGTTAATGAATCCTTCTTATTCCGTCCCTCTACTGTTTAATGGGTCATTTATGAATGTTTGACCCATGTGCCCTCTCTTTTCAATGTTTTCTAATACCCCGAAACATAGCCATTATACTGCAGAATTTTCATCTCAAAATGGCTCTGTATTTTATCAAAATTATTTTATGTTATAAAATGAATACTCAAAGATATTATTTATTAAGGGTTATTCACATATATACCAAAATTTTATATTTTAAATTTTGGGATTTACATACATGAAACCCGCTCTCCCCTTCTGTGGGTTTAATGTGACGTAAATATCATGTCTTTAAAGAAGTTTTTAAAACGTTATGATTATGAAATGAAACCCATTTATTTTATGCTATATGGGTAATTTTTGAAATTTTTTATGATGATATATGTGGAACACAAGATAATAAATGAAAATTTAAGGGTTCTCCCAGATAGCGTTCCAATGCATTGAGTAATGATGTAACCACTAGAGATTACAATTTTCATGATATCTTGGTGAATAACCTTGGTAATTTTCAAATGACACCTTGGGGGATGAACCATGGTGATATGTTCATGTTTGTCTATATTAAATGATGTAGCAACATCTTAAAGTTATGAAAAAATTTATTTTTATTATGATATGCTACATTATTTATTTATCATTCCTTAAGGTTCTTTTTCATGACATAGTTGATGTATCTCAAGTTCACATGTTAAATGTTTCCCTTATTTCCCTTACTGGGTCTTCTGCTCACCCTTTCATTTGATGTATGTCCCAAGGTTATGAGATGCAGTAATGAACCTAGGATGAACATTAAGAGAACCCTTTCATGTTTTTAAGAAGAATGTTTTATGTTTTCATGTTTTATGTTCCTGGTTTCCAAGACACTAAACCTTAAAGATCCTCAGTTTTGTAAAATTTAATGAAAGTTTATGTGATAAAAAGGCGGGATTCTATAGATGGTATCAAATGATGTTTTCGTTATTTGTGTAAATATTTATATGAAAACTCTTGGAAGAACCCTATAGAAAAGTTTAAATATAGGAAATATTCCTGGTATTTTGGTGAGTATTGAGTAAAGGGGTTTCCAAGAAAATACAACCATGTCTGGATAAGAGTAGGTAGAGGTGGATTTGGCACAGATTAACATTGGGGTAAAACCTGAAAACACTGCATTGAGCTAGACTCGAACGAGAACTGGTACACGACAACGGGACTTGCTGCACTCTTGTTTACGACACTCCTGGGGGATATGCTTTGGTAAATTCATAAGCTTAGTATAAACAATTATTAAAGGGACAAAGATAAAATAAAATAAAGATTCACATAAGAAGATATGATCATGGATAACCTAGATTGAAACCTAGGGGATCACAAGTTAGGGTATACTCTCCTTCTACATGTTTATCCTTATATGTATAAGATTTACTTTTAATGATTGTTAGCTAAGTATTCAAGCCCCTGATTATACTTTCTTATCAAATTTAATGGCGGGAAATGGAGGAACATGTCCCAACATCCAATGTAATAGGAAATGTGATGATTTCCCTATTGATGTGACAGAGGTGATGAAAGATCAAGTTGAACATACTGTGATTATGCCAAACCAGCTATCAAAAATCACAATTAATTATTGGTACCTAGTGGAATGCCCAAATTCATCAAGTAAGAAGAAGACAATGTCTCAAGGATGTTCATATGATAAAGTTGATAAGGGAAAGAAGACCCAATTTCCTTTGTGGAAAAACTGTGGAAAGGGGCACCAAGGAGAATATCACAAAGGAACCGGGAGATGTTTTACGTGTGGGAAGATAGGGCATAAAGTATCCAATTGCTTTAAAAAATGGATAATGTGATGAATGAAGATAAGGTTCGATCTAATGTGCCTTATACATTTCGATGTCGTAAATGTGGAGTAGTTAGACATTATCCAAGGAAATCCTCTCTTGTATTGGGTGAGAAGCATGATGAGCATCAACAATCATCAAGGACAAGGGATCAATGCAAGTCCTATACTGTGATGGATCATGATGACTAAATTATATGTAACTTCTTCGCAATAATTGTCTATGTCATGTTGTATTTTAGTTCGTGATCTATGAGCATATCTTTTATATTTTCTATGATCATCGAGACACTACCTAAGATGATTTTATATTATTAAGGAAATCATCTATTGTTATGTACCACATATTGATGTAGTAAAGTTGTTCTTCTAAAAAAATGTGATTAGGGGATTAAAAGATGATTATTATTTTGGAAGACGTTCAATATTTTGTCGACCCTATATGATCGAGCTAATTAGATTATAACGGTATTTTCATTGAGGAGTAAGGTTGACTTATATAATTCATGAATTTATGGTGGACTTATAGTAATTTAGGTTACTTATGAAAATGATTAACCTATCTTGGGTAAAATATGTTTTGGTTTACTAATTTTGTTATAATATGTTAGGAGTGGTTGATGTGTTTTGGAGATGAACAATGAAGATTATTTGGGAAGACTATGTCATCAAATTCTTCTTGTATTTGGGTTTCAATATTAGTTTGGTTTATTTTGAGAAATTTTAAGAACAGTTATTTATGGAATGGTCTATGATGAACATTGGGTAGTACCATGGAACGTTGAAGATTTAAAAGTAGTTTCTATTCCTATGGGATTCTTTATTTTTGAAGAGTTATTTTACCATACCCTTTCTGTTTTTGGGATAATGTTTAAAGATATACGAAATAGATAGTTAATCTTTTTTGGATTATGTGATCCACTATAAGATGATTCTTGTGCTTTTGATGAGACCAAGTGTTTTTGAATTGTCATCATTTGGAGAAAAGATTAGTTTTGGTAGAGACTTATTAAAGGATTAAACTCTACATGAAGGTACATATATTTTCTTACATTTCTGTTCTATGAAGTAAATGAATTCCTCAAAATTATGAAATGGAACGTAAAACAAAAATGTGGTTGGTTTACGTTTCCTACTAGGTAATCAATGGTCGTTTACACAAATCATATGTTTGGGATTTTCTTATGATTAACTTTCGCCTAATATTGTTTTCTATCCCTCTCCCTCAGAACTTGACACTTTGTTTTCTCTACCATGTCCATGTTTTCCTACATGGAATCCTAGTGTGGGTTAACTCGGGTGACCATTTTACTTCCCTTTCTTTCAATTAATGTAATAGTTTTACTGACTCCTTTTCTGATGTGGGACTTTAAATGAAATTTCAAAACCCATTGTTTTAAAAAAATTGCGAGGACACAATTTCTTAAGGGGGAAGATTGTAACATCCCGAAATTTTGAATAAATCTTGTTTCCTAATTTTTTGTTTTATTTTATTTTTATACTCAACAAAAATTATTCATTTGATAACATGAGTATAACTAAAATAAAACCTTTGGGTTTTTAATATTATATGACCATTGGTCAATATGACGGTTGGAAACTAAACTTTTTGATTTTTGTCACTAAATATAAGAAATCATGGTTAATTATTATAGAATGAAGATTCAATGACCTCTCCCAGTAGTCTTGGACCGATCGAAGCCCATCTAACAGAACATAGGGAAAGAGGTAGCACCACTGGGCATTTCTCTGGACCAATCCCAAGACGAACTACATCGTGTGAAGCTAGAACAGAATCGACTTCACAAGAAGTTCATCCTGATAGAAATTACAACTCGTGCGATGTGGGCCGAGCCTCCCTTAGATTCTCTCACCATAGAACACCTTACACTTAGGTCATATGCTGGCATGATAAGGGTCTATTTAAGGAGACCGTAACTGCCTTGTGCAATCCTTTGTTTTTAATAAAAAATGGGATTTCTTCTTTAGATAATGTTTATGTCTTTTCAAATGTCTGGATAAATATAGTTTGCATATTTTTGGTGAATTTTAGAGAAATTATATTTTAAAAAATGTTTATGTAAACTATAAATAATTAAAAATGTGTAATGATTTTCAAAAAATGATCTTCTAAAATTATATTCAGTATGAAATTTAGAGTCTAATAATATCAACTTGATTTTTGATGAATAGTAAATTATGAATAGTGATTTTCTACTTAGGATTAGTAATGTGACCAAATATAATAGTAACCTCAGTTAAAGAAAGTATTAAAATAATCAAGGCACCTTGATTAAGTAATGTGATTCAATAAAATGGTTAAATAATGGTTTCATAAATTATTATTCAAGTTTTAGTTTTTTCGGGTGAATAGTGTTTTTTAATTAAAAATAAAATTAAAAATATTTATAAAATTATTTTTATAGAATGGATTTAATTTTTGAACTCAGAGCATCGATATTATGCTAAGGTAATTTTTGGGGTTTTTTCTGAAAAATTGAATTTTCGGTAAATAGTGTATTTATTTAAAAATAAAATAAAAATTATTTAGAAAATTGTTTTTATAAAATGGAGTTCATTTTTGAAATCAGAGCATTCATATTTGGTTAATGTGAAATTTTGGTATTTTTCTGAGAAAGTTGAATTTTCAGTGAATAGTAAAAATTCAGTTTTAGGGTTTTAGTATGTTTAATGACATCATAACTGTGTCATGATGATGTCATGAGATATTTTAAGGGATTGCAGACCAAAGGTGGTGAATTATTGTATTGGGGCCCCATGTGGCCTAACATCATGGGAAATATCATGGGAGAGCACATGGTTTTGAGAAAACCACTTTTGAGGGGTCCCGTGGCCATTAATGTCTTGTCCCCTCAATTTCCCTATAAATAAAAAGAACTTCTCTCATCCATTCAACTCCAAAACCATCCTAAACGATATTCGGGTCTCCTTAACTCCCATGGAGTCTTCCCAAGGTGCCCCCAAGCCCTCAAGATCCAAACCTTTGTGTTTTAAGAGTTACATTTTTAGGTAAGGGATCTGACCTCTCTCTTCTTTTCAAGTAATCTCTTTTATGTCATTTATTTTATACACCATGTTATTATGTTGGAGGATGTTTTTATATATTCATATTACTTCCCTTTTCATGTTCATATGATTATAGACCCCATATTTCTCTCATAAATTAGTTTTATGAATGTTTAAGTGGCGCCGTTAGGCTGCCGAACTTTTAAGGGATTCTTTCACCCTTCTCGTTTTCAAGATCTACTTTCATGTCAAGTCTTTCAAGTACCTTTTTATTATGTTGGGGTATGATATCTAAATCTATCATACTGAAATTTTATTTTAATATGATGATAGAACCTATTTTATATCATCAATGCATTTTTGTTGATGTTTATGTGACGCCGTTAGGCTGCTGAATTTTTAAGGGATTCTTTCACCCTTCTCGTTTTCAAGATCTATTTTCATGTCAAGTATTTAAAGTTTCTTTTTCATATGTTGGGGTATGATATCTAAATCTATAATACTGAACATTTATGTTCATATGATAAGAGACCCTATTTTATCTCATCAATTCATTTTTCTTGAAGTTTAAGTGACGCTGTTAGGCTGCCGAATTTTAAAGGGACTTGTTCACCCTTCTCTTTTTCAAGTTATATTTTCTGGACAAGAATTTCAAGTTCCTTTTAATTATGTTGTGGTATGATCTCTATATATATCATACTGATCATTAATTTTCATATTATGAGATACCCTATTTTATCTCGTCAATCCATTTTTAGAAGTTTTAAGTGGCGTCGTTAGGCTGCCGAATTTTCATAAGAGAAATCAAATTTTTGTCTTCCTTCAATGTTTTTCATTTCAAATGTTATGTCCTTTAAATTTCATTAACATGTTAATTTATCCTTCTTATTCTGTCCTTATACTGTTTTATGGGTCATTTATTAATGTTTGACCCATGTCCCCTCTCTTTTCAATGTTTTCTAAAACCCTGAAACATAGCCGTTATGCTGCAGAATTTTCATCTAAAAATGCCTCTCAAATTTCTCAAAATTATTTTATGTTATAAAATGAATACTAAAAGCTCTTTTTTATACAGGTTTATTCACATATATACCAAAATATTCTATTTTAAATTTTGGGATTTACATACATTAAACCCGCTCTCCCCTTTCATGGGTTTAAAGTGACGTAATTATCATGTCTTTAAAGCAGTTTTTAAAACGTTATGATTATGAAATGAAACCCATTTATTTAATGCTATATGGGTTATTTATGAAATTTTTTATGATGATATATGTTTCTCACATGATAATAACTTCAAATTTAAGGGTGTTACCTAATAGCACTCTAATGTATTGGGTAATGCTAGAGATTACAATTTTCATGATATCCTGTTGAATTACATAGGTAATTTTCAAATGACACCTTCAGGATGGAGCATGGTGATATGTTCATGATTGTCTATATTAAATGATGTAGGCAAATATTAATGTTATGAAAAATGTTATTTTTATTATTATATGCCACATGATTTCTTTCTCATGACTTAAAGTTCTTTTTCATTAAATAGTTGATGTATCTCAAGTTCACATGTTAAATGTTTCCCTTGTTTCCCTTACTGGGCCTTCTGCTCACCCTTTCATTTGATGTATGTCCCTAGGTTATGAGATGCAGTAATGAACCTAGGATGAACATGATAAGAAGCCTTTCAAGTGTTTAATAAGAATGTTTTGTGTTTTCATGTTTTATTTTCATGATTTCCAAGACACTAAACCTTAATGATCCTCAGTTTTGTAAAATGTAATGAATGTTTATGTGATAAAAAGGAAGGATGATATAGTTACTCCCTAAGTAATAATGTTATGAATTCCTCAAGTTACCTTTATGTCTTATTATTTCTATGATTTATTCATTATTTGGTGAGGTATGTTAAAATGCTTATGTTTTATTAGTAAAGTATGATTTCATACATGGACTAATGTTATCTTTTAATACTTTTATATCCCTTACTATGCTTTTTATGCTCATCCAAAGTTTTTGAAATGTTTTCACACAGGACTTATAGATGAATAGGGTCAAGGATGGGATCACGGAAAGACATTCTATCTAAAACATGGAACTAGACATGTTTCTTTTTTAAGAGTTTTTTTATATTTTATGGAAACTTATTAGAAGTGTATACTATGTAATATTTTGAGATGTAATAGTTATGACCTAATTATATAAAACACTAAACCTGAAACGATCATTTAAGTGAATTATTCATTTAATTCATGATTAAGTAATTTTTAAGGCTGGGGCCTTAGAATTCATGTGCTTAGCAAAAAATAGCCTCGTAAACTGAAGTCATTTCGTTTCACATTACCATATACAATGGTGGTTTATGATGATGTATATATATTATTTATATATAAGAAGTGGTTTTGGACACAAATATATTCATAATCACACGGATCCACCAAACACACATGTCGAAAAGGAAACCATATCTCCTATAGGGTATAACCCACATATGAATCCCTATTTATTTGGTATATGACCTATTGTCCTCGTATACTTGAAGCTCATTACAAAGAATGAAATCATAGTGAAGAATACTTCATAAATAATCATTCATAAATCACCAGTCATGCATCATGTCTGCATCAATTACAACAATTTTTGTTGTCTTGGTCAATTCCTACATATTATTGAATTGTACATATACACCACATGGCTTGATCTTAAGAACTCATAGATTCCATGTAGTTTCCTTTACGAATTTAATATTGTATAATTAAAATATAAATTATTTATAAAATATCGATTACATTATTTTAATTTTCAGTGTAATTATATCATATATACCATTTTAAATTCTATTTCTCAAGAGATACAATAATATCACTCGTGTGTATGACAGATTACCACCTCTCAAATCCGTGTGAAACAATTATCACTAGAATTTTACATGGGAGTTTTTAAGGGTTAATGTAATGAATATATGCTATTTTAATTTCATAATAATTATTTTTATTATATAAATTTTTATTACTGAATGATAGTTAATCAATTTCATTTTTATACTAAAATGGTATAAGGTCGTTTATATATGTGTGTACTACCCCCTTCACCATGTGATATACCTCTATTTTCATCACCAAACCAACAAGACGATATATATATATATATAATAAAATAATGTGGTATGTGTGATATTATTATCATCATGGAATGCTAAAATACTACATTCTTTAGTTCTTTAATGGTAATTGAAAAATTGTTATGTTAATCATGAGATTGTAAATCCCACCATCTCAATGATTGTAAAATATACTATTTCTCATAAAAACATGTCATGATCAAAAAATATTAATTATTATAAAATTATTATTATTATTTCTATAATAATATAATAATTGTGTTTGAACAATGTATTATGTGAACAAATGGGATCTTTAATTATTAATCATTCATGATAAAACATTGTAAATAACCCTACAAACAATAAAAATAATAAATGATTATTAATAAATGTTTTTGGAGATATTATAAAAATATTATATATGATATTTATTATATTAAAATGGTTTTACTATATATTAATAAAAAATTTATATCCGCTATATATTTGGATAATGAATTTTTGAACCAATGGACATGTGAGGTAATGGATTTTTGTCTCATTATTTACCTATGAGAGAAACATTAAATATTAACCAACATTTTTTTATGTGGTATGAATATTGAACATCAATATATATTTTGATAAATATAATAATAACTATTTTGTTTTAGATATCCATTTTAGGATCCATATTTTGTGGTTCTTGCAGTTAAAATGTTTCCAAATATGCAAGTGACTTTTCTCTCAATGTACCTTCACTGAGATATATATTATATAATACACCAGTCATCATTCATAATAGGTATATAGATTCCCTTTTTAGAATAATATCATGAATTTATTTAACATCATGGTATCTTATTTTTCATTTACTTTTATTATTTAGTGGGGATTATATTTCAATCTTAATTAATTATTAATGATTATATGTTACAATGTCATCATTTATCGGGATTAATTATTAGTATGTTTCTGATGAGAAATCCTTATAATAAACCTCTCAATAATCCAATTAGTTTTTTTGTATTCTATTTATTCATTATATTTTCCTTTAAAATCTAAGAAAATAATTTTTTGGTAACTAAAATAATTTGGAAGTTTATTTATTGAAAAAATCACATCATTTCTCACATCTATCTAAAACCATTTTAATTCCACAATTATGTTATCACGATACGATTTCATTAATTTATTTATTCCATTAAAAATTATTTATTGATGAAATTATTACGGTTTTTTGGATTTAAATAAAATAAATGGAATCTTCTTTTCAAAATGAAAAAGTAATTCTTGTTTGTATTTTACCAAAAATGTGAAAGTAATTGTTGTTTTAACATGTACTTATTGAACATAATTTCCTTCCATCATGTCTATTTGATTTATTTAATCATTCATTTTATGTTATAAATGTTATTTAAAAAAGTTCAAATTGTTTTATGTTTGAAAAATTTTTCTTCAAAAAGTAAAATATATTTTCCTCATAAAAAGAATTAAATGGTTGTTAAAATGTAGTTTATAATTTTTCATGGATACTTTCATTGAATAAGATTTTGAAAATATTTTATCATTAAAAGGGATATTTTCATTGAATGTGTATTTTAATTAAGATATAATATATTTGATCCATCAAAATATTTCTCTATATAATGGTATATCCTATTAGGTAACTTATGATTTATTTGGGATATAAACAACATATATCATTCTTATTATTTCTATGAATGGTTTATCATGGCAAGGAGTTTATGAATCCATATTTTTTAATGGGTTAATCATTTTACAAACATATTGTTATGAAAACCATTTATTATCCACGTGTTATTTATTTATCGAATATATCGTTATGGGATCCATTTGATTTCTATTGGCTAATAATTTTTCAATAATATTTCTATAGAACATAATTATTTTCCATGGGTACATAATGTTTTATAAATATTTTTAGAGAACTTGATAATTTTCAAGGGTTAATCATGTTTAAAATGGATTGACATGGTACCCATTTCATTTCTCATAGCTAATCATGTCATAAGAGGAATAAAATTGTTTCTTTGAGTTTTATGTTGATATATAGTGAATATGTAATTTTATTATGGTGATTTGACATTATATATAATGCATGAGCCCATATAGTATGGGGTGAGCCAATTATGTCTCATATTATTGGGTGTCCTTGATAGAGATTGGTAACACAATTTTAACTTATTTAATGGTGCACCAAATAAATTACTATGCCGGAACATTAAATATTTTATGATTGGTATGACCATACATTTCATTAATGAATTGGGTATTTATGGTTTTATTCAGTGGAAATAAAGAGGGAGTAACCAAAGGGATGCACTTATGGATTTCACAAGTCTCTCTCTAATTGTAGCATTGGCTAAATAATCACCCTAACCCTATAAAAGTAAATATAGTCAATTAATTTATTACATTGGAATATATATTAGATTCTATTCCCAACAGAACAATCTCTTTAGATGATTTGAAATCCATTGAAATATATAATACCAATTTTAAATTAAGAAATGAGGATAACACAGAACACATAAAAATGCTAATAAAAGTAATATTTGAGAACTAAATTAATCATATATTATTGCACACATGAGGAAATGAAAAAAATATGGTTGATCACAAATAATCATTTAGAGTTATGTACAATAGAAGCTATCATGAATTGATGGGAATTAACCTCCATGGAATGGAAAATAATTGAGAACAAGTTGCATTAAAATAACTAGATATGGAATAAAAAATATAAATTGGTAAATAAATGAAAAAAAAATTCAATTAAAAAATATTATTAAAATAAATTTCATCTATAGAATTTTTTATACTGAAAATCCTCCAAACATTGACCATAACGAGTACTGAATGAAGAAAATGCATTAGTATTGGTCATCGTGTATCTGGAATATAAACTGGAATACTTTAATGATATATTGTCAATATATTGTTTATTACATTGATTCATAATATTGATTCATCTCATGGGGCTATTGAGGAATCATGGAGCTATCTATAAATGGGACCCACCTTCGTCTACCAGTCCAAAGTATTCCAAATATATAAAATAATCAATTTAAGTAATAGAGTGTTTCTTATCAAAAAATATCCACATTGAATAAATTATAAATATTTATCAATAATAAAATAATTGGTGATTATTAAAAAATTTGTTTATTGACATCGATGAATTGAAATATAATTCAATGGTCAATAAAAAAATCTGGAAGAAAATAATATTTAAACATCAAAAGTTTCCCTTACCACAATGAATAAATTGAATCAAAATCCAAATGAAAAAATGAAATTAAATAAAAATTATAACATCATGATAATAAAGATATTTATTAAATAAAAGATAAAATTATATTATATGTAAACACACAAGAATTTCATGGAAAAATATTATTAATTCTTTTGAATTTAACGATTCTGATGTTTATGAGGGCACTTGATTCTGAGGCCCGATCTGCCCAGAATCAATTTATGATTTTTAGTTCGGGTACCTTCATCAAAAGTACGTGCATGTTTTACTATCTTTTGAACCAGTGATCGGAATCGAAATCCAAGGGAACCAATGAAATCGCAGCGCTGGTATTCGCTTAAAGGGACCTTTATCGTAGTTGCGATTTGTGTGGGTTGAGAGTTAATTTTTGGGGATTTAGAATAAAATAAATAACATTTGTAATACACAATTTTATTTATGTTGGTTACTTATTTCCTTCCAAGGGGAGTTATTGGTGGGACCCACACCCACATAACCTCCCATGGGAGGATATTTGTGAGGTGGGGCCCACAAAATCCTCAAACCCTACATCTCCCCATAACTCCCATATTACCCCATGTTTAATTTGACAACTCTCCCATTAATAATGTCATCTCTTCGCCTCCCCCTCTCCCATTAATTTTTTACAACACTTTTAATTAATGAATTGAATCCTCCAATTAAATTATTAATGTGTTTGAAATTTAAAAATTCTTGTGTGAATAAAATAATAGCCTTATCTATTATTTTATTTTGGCACTCATTGTTTTGAGTGGATTTTGGGGGAGTTCATGAGAATTAGAAGATGGAGTTCTTATCTTTAACATAGAATGAATTCCTCCCAATGAAGAACCACTGAAAAAAGAAGTTCATCTTTTGATCTTCGGCTATCCCAAAGGAGAAGGTGCCACCCGCAAGGATGCTGAAGATGTGCCAACCTCGGCTCCTTCTTTCCCTATGTCAACATGTTGATGTTGTCTCCCCGTGATGTTGTCATCTACAATGCCAGAATACCACAATCCTTATTTCAAGGTAGGGGGTTTGTTTCAATTTTATTTTTATAAAATTGATCGTCATTGGAAATGATGTTATATAATTGGATAATTCCTAACACTTAACACGGAGAGCGCGGGCTGAACAAAAAACGGCCTGACGAACCTCCATTATTTCATGACATTTAATTCACAATTAAAGGAGGTGGTGAACGGACGTGGAGACAATTGAAGGAAGTGGCAATGCACTGGCCACGTGTAGAAGATCAACAGCCCACAACTGCGGGCTGCTCGGCTGACAATGAAACGATAGGCTAGGATGGTCGGACCAATGTGACCGCGGTGCCATGAGGGTGCCGCGCTGCGGAGGACCGCGGCCCGTGTTTCGTGGGCTACTCGGCAGAAACAACAGCCGGCAGCTAGCCGACAATGTTGGGACGTCCCGTGATGCCAGGATGGATCCGCGCTGGAGGAACCGTGACTCGCCCAAGCAGGACGTTCGATCTGGAGAAGGTGGCCGACTTCGGTTGGCCGGATGGAAGGGCGGCACCGCCAGTTAGGGAAAGTGCCCCCCCCACCATGGACGGCTCGGCCAGCCAGGCCGAGCCGCTCAGCTAGCCGCGGGCTAAGCCACACCCCCTTCATGTCGGTCCGCTTTCCTAGGTAGGGCTGTGTGATTCACCGGGCCGGTCCGACCCTCTGCCGGGTCGGACCCGCAAAAACTGGGTTGACCCGACCGGCAAGCCCACTGGGCTTGACGGACCGGGCGTGTGTTCAGATAAACATGAATAACATTAATACCACACATCCAATCGACGCGCCGTATACGGAACTGTGACCCATACAATGAGGTGGTCCTTTTGCGATACTCTAAGTGAGTTTTGGATGACTTTGGAAAACATCCGGGTTTGAAATGAGCATATTTCCTACTGGGCATGTGGAATGGAAAACCCTATATCTCTCTGACTAGGCATCCGATTGACGCACCTTCTATCGCGTCAGTTTCCTTTTGATGAGACCGAACTTCAAGATACATAAACTATGGACAACGTGAATGTTTATGTATCACCCCCCTTTGACTCGAGAAGCAGACCCTCCTTGAATCGAGCATGTTGTGAGTGGGAACCCAAGAGCTGGATGTGACTGAAACGACTATCATACTGGAATCCTCCATGGGTTCGACGACGATTAAAACATTACTAGAATCCTCTATGGGTTCGATAGTGATGAAAATTGTACTGGAATCCTCTGTGGGTTTTGCAATGACTAAAACTGTACTAGAATCATATGTGGGTTTGGCAGTGATGACAACTGTACTAGGATCTTATGTGGGTTCAGTAGTGATGAAAACTGTACTTGAATCCTCCATGGGATTGGCAGCGATGATGAATCAGTGACAACATATGATCATCTCTATCTATATACAAAATATGTATACCTATGTGAGATGATTCTTGACTTTCAATCATTATCATCGATTTGATTGACTTCTTTCCTATGTGGACCAGGTAATTCTTGGGCTTGAGAGTTGGAGCCGAATAGAGATTTTTAACATTGGTATATGTATGGGAATATACCTAAGTATATTTGGTTGATCATTTGTGTTTGTATCTATCATTTTTGGTTTATCCATTGTGGATAATAGGAGACCATCGGGGGTCACGAGGTCCCTAATGAGTATCGTATACTCTCCCCTTCACGGTATATGCCATCACTACATTTTATTGGATGCAGACGACAGACATCACATATCGTATTAGAGACTTGTGGAGCTGGACGGTACCCGGAGGAGGACCACATGATGAGATGAACACAAAGTAGACGGATGTACCCGAGGTGCTGAGGAGACCATCTGTATCCCCATTCAGGTGGGAATTCTAGAGGATGAATCGGTGTTTTCTATTTTCAGTTTACTACAGTTGTACTATCTTTTCAGGTGTAATGTACTTACTATTGGGCTTGTATTTTTGGTCCATTTCCTTTCAGCACTTACTTTTGTATTTAGTTTAACTTAGTGTTTACTTCTGTTCCATACTCTATTGTTTTGTTTAATTTTATAAAGGCAATTCCTTCCCTTTTATTTGGATTTATGACATCGGTGCTAGTTGCCAACAACTTGCCTATGGAAGGAGGGCTTGGGGTAGTCATGGCACGATCCCCAAGGATGGGTCGTGACCAATTTGTATAAGAGGAATCTGTTCTACCGTAGAAATCAGGAATCTGAACATTTTTTTCTATAAATCAATTATGTTAAGAGTATTGAGTGTGGTTTTTAGTCCAGGGAGTCCGGTGTTAGTGCATCGGTTGATGTATCAACACACCATGACCCTGACCTCTGATTTCTGACTCAGTGCACAAAAACATTGATTCCATGTCTGTTTCAAAATTTTTCATTGGGATTACATTATGTCAGCTCACCAGGTATACTATTTAACCACGGTTCACCTGTTTCATTTCAGGATGTCACCACGAAGGTAGCCATCTAGAGTTCCGAGTTAAGAGCGAGATGACAGCCAACTGAGTGACGAGGCCTTGGTGTTGGGCCCCATCACATAGGAGGCAACAACAGTACCAAAACCCTCTGAGCTTCCGATACCACCATCCCCAGTAGCAGAGAGTTCACGCCGTCTAAGTGCGTTACATAAGTTACAGCGACAATGGCCTCCCAGGACCCATGGAGAGATGGACCCACAGGTAGTCGAGGATTGGCTGGAGGTTGTCGTCAGAGTTTTTGGATTTGTAGGGACACCAGCTGATCTTATGGTGATTCTTGTTGCGAGTCACCTGCACAGTGAAGCAGGTAGATGGTGGAGCTTGATGATACAGGTGCATGAAGAGGCATCTCTTCTATGGTACGAGACCCGTTCTTCAGGGCCCAGAATTTTGAGAAGGGACTGAGGCATGAGATCAGAGCTTCTATGATTCCTCTCAACAACCCGAAACATGAAGGGGTGATAGAGTGATCCCTTATAGTGGAGAAATTTCTCGCTGAGCAGTCTTCAATAGCGAGACCCACCACAGGGCGACATGTAGCAGAGTCTTCTGCATCCGACAGTAGAAAGATGTCGCAGAGGTCCAACGAGACCAGACAATCAGGTGGGCGACATCAGGATACAAGTCATGTTGTGTACCGCACACAGAATAGATCCAGCTATATGAGTCGCAGATAGTTCTATGAATGCGGCGGGTGGGGTCATATGGATCGAGATTGCCCGAACCGCTATGAATACGAGTAGAAGATAGTATATGGACGTCCCAGGTAGAGCCAGATGTTTGAACATAGAGGTCCACCAGGAGTAGGAGGACAAGGAATAGGAGATGGCTGAGCTGCGGGTGGTGGAAGACATATCAAATCTCTACCACCACCACCACCAGGAAGACCACCCCGACCACAGGGATCAGGTAGACATTGGCCATCTCAGCTCCAAGTATTCGAGGCCCACAAACACGATGCACCAGAGACGATTAGAGGTACAATCTGTGTCTAATCCACCATTGTTTTTGTACTTATAAACACAAGAGCGAGGCATTATTTTATTTTTCGCTACACTTTTTCAGAGCTCAGAGATTCTGACGGAGCCGTTGGCTCGATCCTTACAGCTAGAGACTCCTACAGGGGCAGAATTGAGGATTACGCAATGGTTACGGCAGTGTGAGTTACTCTAGGAGGTGAATGATTCATATGGATCTTCTTATAGCATCATCGAGACCTTATGAAGTCATCTTGGGTATGGACTAGTTTTCTACACTCCATGCTCAGATCGACTGTATTCGGTGCAAAGTGTAGTGTGTCTACACAGATGGGAGTAGGTTCACCTTCACCAGTTAGAAGGGAGCCTTTGCAGTGCATGATGGACTTTTTCATAGGAGAGGGTAGCTGATCACACATGATTTGGCTAGTCTCTTCCTTGGAGCAATTGATGCACATAGTCTGAGTTTTCTGTTTTTGGTGGATTAGTATGCGGATGTTTTTCCTGACAACATTCCAGGATTACCTCTTCGCAGAGAGGTAGACATTACATTGACCTATTCCCTGGGACAACACTGATATATACTCCAACATATAGGATGGCTCCCACTGAGCTTCATGAGCTGCAGGTACAGCTGGAGGACTTACATGTGAAGGGATTCAACCGACCCAGTGTTTCAACCTGGGCTTCTCCGATTTTGTTTTCCATGAAGGTGGATGGGTGCGTATGACTATGTGTCAATTGTCGTCTCCTGAATCAATTGACCGTGAAGAACAATCACCCACTCCCTAGGATTTATGACCTCTTCAATAAGATCAATGGAGAACGATGGTTATCGAAGATAGACCTCAGGTCAGGCTATCACCAACTCAGTGTTCGAAATGAGGAAGCGCGTAATACTACCTTCAGTTATCGGTATGGCCACAATGAGTTATTGGTTATGACCTTCAATGTAACCAACACTCCAGAAGTGTTCATGAGTCTCATGAATAGGAATTTTTTAGCCTTACCTGGATCTATTTGTAATTATTTTCATTGATGACATATTGATTTACTCAACCACTGAGGAGGAGCACTCCTACAACTTGTGGGTTGTACTAGATACACTCTGAGAGAACTAGCTTCACAGTAAGATATCGAAGTTCCAATTTTGGATTCGATAGGTTCACATCATGGGACACATCATCTCGGAGGCTGGAGTAGTAGTGGATCCAGGAAATACTGAGGAATTACTTGCTTGGGATCCACCCAGGAGTGTGACGGAGGTGCTGTGTTTCCTGGGTCTGGATGGATACTATCGGAGATTTGTGCTAGACATCTCTAGATTTTCAGCATTGCTTTCAGCATTGAAAAAGATGGGTAAACCCTTCATGTTTTCAGATAGATGCCAGTGGAGCTAACATGAGTTGAGGTAGAGGTTGACCAGCTCACCTATATTGAGGTTACTGGAAGAGGGCGTTGGGTACGTAGTTTATTGTGACACATCAGGGATCAGACTCAGGTTTGTCCTATTGCATGAGTTAGAAGTGATCTCCTATGGTTCAAGATAGTTGAGACAGCATGAGTAGAACTATTCTACCCATGACCTGGAGTTAGTAGTATAGGTATTCGCCTTGAATATGTGGCGACACTATCCGATGGGTGAGTCCATTACAGTTTATTCGGACCACCAGAGTCTCAGGTACATCTTCTCGCAGAAGGACGTGAACTTGAGATAGCAGTGATGGCTCATGTTACTCCAGGACTATGAATTAGATATAGTCTATACTCATGGGAAGGGTATCATTGGATCCAATTCTCTCAGCAGAAGATTGGGCATTCAGCTGTTAGGAGAGGTGACAGAGCAGCTAGCCACGTTCCAGATATCCATTGTGAATAGATATGGAGCTTCCTTTGTTCAGTCAGTCACAGTCACTCCTCCACTGCTTCAGCGATTCAGAGAGGCACAATTTGTGGACGTCTACTGTGAGACACGACATGCTCAGATATCCTCAGGTTAGACACCAGATGGATTTTCTTAAGGATGGGAGAACTTCATCCTCTTCAGGGGATATACCATGGTACCAGTTGCACTACAAAAGGAGGTTCTATGGGATTTTCACACTTCCCCTCTAGCGGTATATCTAGGAGTGGAGAAGATGTACTGGTAATTTAGACGATAGCATTGGTGGCTGGGTATTAAGAATGCTCTAGTTGAGTTCGTTTCATGATGCCTTAGTTGTCAGAAAGTGAAGGTAGAGCACCAGGTACGAGCAGGCTTGGTACAACCCTTAGAGGTCCCAGAGTGGAAGTGGGACGAAATATATATCGATTTCGTGATGGGGCCTCCACATACATCCAGAGGACAAGACTCTATCTTGGTGATCATAAAGCAAATCAGCAAGTCATCCATCTTCTTACCGACCAGAGAGAAGGGCTCAGTAAAGATCTTGGGACGTCTCTACATTCAGGAGATCGTACGACTTCATGGTGTGTCATCTTATATCATTTCCCATCATGATGCTCGTTTCACATTCCATCTATGGAAGGGGTTCCAAGAGGCTTTTGGGAGGCAGCTACGTCTGATCACCACC
Source organism: Viscum album (assembly GCA_963277665.1). Lineage (NCBI taxonomy): Eukaryota > Viridiplantae > Streptophyta > Magnoliopsida > Santalales > Viscaceae > Viscum > Viscum album. The sequence continues at coordinate 512,587,936 of OY728165.1, forward strand.
GTCCCTCCTCAGACTGATGGTCAGATTGAATGGACCATTCAGACTCTCGAGGACATCCTCCGTGCATGTGTCCTTGACTTTGTTCGTAGCTGGGAGAATCACTTACCCTTGGTGGAGTTTTTAGATAACAATGGTTACCAATCCACCATTGGGATGGCACCTTATGAGGCACTGTACAACAAAACTTTTTTATCACCTCTGTTGTGGACTGACCATGGGGAGTTAGCACTTGTAGGTCCAGATATGGCTCAAGCTATGATGGAGAAGATGCAGATCATCAAGGAGTTATTGAAGACTCCACAGAGCAGACATAAGTCCTATTCTGATAGGAGACAGAGACCACTAGAGTTCGAGGATGGCCACCACGTCTTCTTACGGGTCTCACCTTGACGGTGTATATCGAGATTTGGTCGGGGCAGAAAGTTATCTCCAATGTTCATTGGACATTTCCAGGTCCTCACCAGTGTAAGCGCGGTGGCTTACTGCCTAGACCTTCAACCTCAGTTGCACTAGGTGCAAAACATCTTCCACGTATCATATCTGAGGATATACATGCACAAACTGACCCACATTATCGATCACGAGGAGTTGGACATCGATGATGGGGAAACAATCACGGAGGACCCAGTAGAGATAGAGGATCGACATGAGTAGGTCCTATGTGGATGGTTGATTTCTCTGTTGTGTATTCGCTGGAAGCATGGGAACCTCTAGGATATCACATGGGAGCGGGAGGCTAAGATGTGTGTACAATACCCCCATTTGTTTCCCTAGTGAGTGTTTTAGATTTACGGGGATGTAAATCCATAAGGTGGGATTTTTTTAAAGACCCGTAAACTTCAAGGAATAAAATTTTCATAATTATTTTGAATTCTCCGATTCAACGGTTTCTGACGGCACATGATTCTGGTGCCCTGAGTGCCCGAAATGTAACACCCTGAGATTTTATGAAAAATATTTTTTCAATTTAATTGATGTCTAGTGTTGCACGCTTCACCAGGATTACCTTGCACTATACACAACACCGTATTAGCTTGTAGTATGCGCAACTCTATTCTTGGATCATGTTACACAGAATTTTGATAATAGTTATTCTACACAACTTTGATTGTGTATATACAGATATATATATTCAATGTATAAAAGAAATATGGTTGGATTTTTTATACAAAACAATGAAGAAGTATTGCATCACACGCAACCCTGACTTGGCTCGCATTACACGCAATCACGACCTTCCTTGATAGTGTGCGTAGTACGCAATACCGAGATTCACTAAACTATAATATATTGTTATAATATTATTATGTACTAGATTTAATGAATAGTATTAACTACATTTTTAATTTTATAACATTATTATTCATCTTATATATTTTCTAGAACATGGTATGAAAACAAAATAATTTTTTCAGGAAAAATAAGTATTTTAAAAAAAATACAGTTTTGTCACCTTTTGATGGCGCACCCACATTAAATCTAATTATTGACATGTTTATAAGTTCAATTTGACAAAATAAAATTCTTCCTTGGAAACAGGATATTTAAATTTAATTTGGATAAATTTTTCATAATATTCTGATAACTTTCATATTTTGATGAATAGTAAAAACACGCTATATTTTAATTAAAAACAACTTTTTTTAATTGCTATAATTTATATGGCTATATTATATTTTTAATTTGTTTTAAAGTTTAATTAGAATATATTTTTACCATTTATTTAAATTTTGTTCCTTGGAATTAATTTCAATTTGAAAATATACATAAACAAGTATGAATCTTTTGATAGTTATTGTTTCATAAAAACATGTTATTTGTTTTGATAATGGGAATTATTTCAAAAATCATTAATTCCACTTATATGATTTGAATTTGGAAAAATATAAATAATTTGTGATTTCATAATATGAAATATAACTTAGTCTGAATTTGTCGTAATTTTCTGAAAAACATCAATTTTTGATGAATAGTGAAAACACTGAGTTTTTGGTTAAAACTGACTGTTTATTTAAATAATAATTTATTTGATTTAAATTTATTTTAGGTCAAAATAGATATATAATAATTATATATGTTCAACGAAATTAATTGGAATAATTTTGTTATAATTTTAGATTTATAAAAATTTTGTTGAACTTTTCACCTTCTTTTACCCACCTCCTAGGAGCTTTTGCAATTGTTCATAAAACATAATTTTACCGCTTCTGTGAGTTTAATTTCTAAAATCCAAGAGACATGGTTAATATAAAGGAGTAAAATGTGGATAAATTATATAAAAATAATTTTTGGTTAATAGTAACTTTTTTATATTTATTTATCATGGTTAAAAGTAAATAGGGTAATTCATTGTTAAAAGAATGTTATAATAATCCAAAATTATCTTAAAACTTGTCCAAACCCTATTTGATGAGTAATGGACAACCATGGGCATCATTTGGTTGATTTTGGGACCACATGGAGCCACTTATTAAAGACAATGACACATTAGATTAATTAATTTAATGTAAAGACAAAATTGGATTTAACAAAAATCCTTTAGTAATTAATTTTTATAAGGTGATATATAATTTATCTTTTCGACTATAAATACTAATTGGAAAGATAAAAATATTTCCTACTTGTTAGAATTTTTTTTAATTTTTAGACATGAAATAAATAAAATTATTTATGACATAATTATGATGCAGTATTTACCTCATTAATAAATGATTTAAATAATGAATATAATAATGATTAAAATATTATCCAAAACTTGTCCAATTCCAATTGGATGATTTTATTTCGAATATTAGTCATATTATCTTCGACATTAATGTGTTTTGGACCTCTTGAAAATGAAGTTAAGTTTATAATAAAATAATGTTTTCAAACTTTTCTAAAGAGCCCCTCCTCTCCCTTATAAAAGGATACAACTTCTATGAAAATCGTCACACCTCTGAAGATTTTTGGATCATCCAAATTCTACCCAACTAATCTCTCTACATCAGTCTCCACCCCCTAGAATCCTTTCATTAGGCATAAGGCATGCCAAGAAGTCCTTTTGGTTCAATCCAATGGAAGTTACCCAAATTAATGGTAATAGTTTCTCTTAGGTTGTTTTCTTTTATTATTCATCTCCAACCCATAAACTCTTTTTGATCCTTTAATTTTTTAAACCACCAGTATCCTTAAAATATTAGGATTATTTATGAGAATTATTAGAACTAAACTTACACACACCATCATCTAATGGATGAATAATATAATGTTTCTGTGTATGGAAAACTAACGCCTCACGAAATAAGGATTGTTCGATTTTCTCCTACCTCCTATCATGGTGGCCATTATGATGGAAATGTATTTAAATATTATATATATTATGTTTAGTATTTCCTTATGGTTCTATACATCCCAATTATATCAATCCATAATGGTTTCCATAGTCAGTAAACACGATAATCTCATTTGAGGAAGTGCGGACTACCGCCCCCTCAAAGTTATGTGATTCGTTAATGCCTTATGTGGAATGTATAAAGGTTGGAGTTAATGATATTATATATGATATTATACTAGAATTATAATATACATATTCCATTAAAATAATAAATATAAATGAATATACTGTTCATGCGTACGTATGGTTTACTATCTCCATGAAAGGTGCATTTCATTTATTACCTCCATATGTTATGTACTATTACAAATACATGTATATCCTGTATATATAATGAATGTATATGATATATAAATCATTATTTACATTTTTTAAGTATGTAAATAATGATATAAGTAATAATAACATCATGAAAAACATGTCCAAACAAGTACGATAATTAAGATGATTTTACGCAAAATGTTTCTTTAACATGGGATTTCCAAAATAACGGGTAATATAAAGTCATAAGTGAACCATATATTATATAATGACAATTAATATGATTCGTTAACAAGAAAATGAAATTATTAAATCATTATACAGGAGGTTCGGATACATAGGAAGCAAATCAGAAATATGGTAAGTGATAACATTTCCAATCTCGTTCTTATCTGCGATTGTTTATTTTTATGTATTTGGTCGGGTTATTATTATCATACAAGTCCATGTTTTCTAAATGTGTTTTTATTTATGTTTAATTTCCACTTTACCCATTTTGTCTTTTAATACATGGTATGTAAGGAATCTTTCTTTTTTTACGTTACGAGGTACTTTTTGACTTTTCTGACAAAAGTATGAGGTGAATGTTTTTATTAACTTATACGGCATGAAAAGAATTTTTACAGTTTTATTATGCCTCATTTTCATGAATAATCTTCCAAAATATTTCATGAATATTTTAAAAAAATTATTTTTTATTTTAAAATTGCATGACATTTTCTGAAAAAATTTGATTTTGAAGAATAAAGTATATTTTCCTCACGAATTCTTTTCTAGTATTTTATCAAAACCATTTTTCATCTAAGAAGACATTATTTCAAATGTGTAAGGTTCAAGTATAATATCTCTATGATTTAAATGGTTTCACTTTTTATTATGATGAAATGATATCCATTTGTTTTATAAGGATTATGTTATGATGGAATGATGTTTATAAAACACCATTTTATTCTTTGGCTTATGATGAATTATTTATGTTTATGTTGGGGCACAAGTATAAATGATTTCATTATGAGATGGGAGGGACCTATATCTCCCTCCAATGTATTGGTTAAAGATTTATATCTCATGAGACAGACATTTCTGAAATGGTAAGTAAATCTGGTTCAGTAATATAGGGCTGGAACGGCATGTAAACCCGATTCAGTAAGGGACTTTGTCCCCTATGATGGTCTTTGAATAAATGCCTTGGATACTATGGAAATCATTACATATGATTAATGGATTCCACAATTACATGTTTTATACCCATTCTTGGTTATAATGATTAATGTTCCTTTATGATCTATGCCTTATGTACTTCCAAGATTTATATCATTGCTCATGATTTTAATGTTTAGATTTTATGTTCAAGTTTTTTCATTCAAATGTTTATGGAATGTTTTATGTTCCCTATGTTTTCCCTTACTGAGAATTTTAGCTCACACTTTATAAGTTTTCTTTTCCTCAGGATTTAATGAAATGTTTTAGATAATAAAACAAAAGGAAAATATCTTTATGGGAGATGTTGAAGATCTTTCACCATGATTAAGATATTATATTTCGAGTTTTCAAATACACTAAACTTTTACGGTCTTTGTGTGTATATTTTTGTTATGTATTAAGTATTCCACAAAAGTAATGTAATGTCCATGTATGTCAAGCTTCGGGTCTCTACAGTTAGTATCAGTGGAAAGGTTTAGTCAACCATTGGAAACTAGGATGTGAAAACTTTTGCGAGATCACTAGATATATTTATAAGGAATGTATAGGGATTTCCCTACAGTTAAGTATAAGTATAGGTTATAGTCCTAGAATTATGGTAACAATATTATAATTAAACCTATGAAGTTATATGTCTAAGGTACTCCCCCTTTATTATGTTATTTTCCATGAATGATTTTCACCTCTCAGAGAAGTCTTTTTGTGTTTTAGTTAATGGTTGGAACCAGAAGGAATTCAGTTAACATTGAATCCAAAGGACAAATTGGTGACTATGAGAAATGAAATTGCGTAATGCCTATAGATAATGATATTGCGATTATTCCGAATCAGTCATCATGATATATTATTACCAATGTGAAATTTAGTGGTATTCCTAATTAATCAAATAAGAGGAAGATTGACATTTATTCATGTTCTCATTTTAAGGAGCATAAAGAAAGGAATGTTGAGATTTCTAAATAAGGGAAGAAGATCCTTGATGAATACACGAAATGGAGGGGTAGATGTTATCTATGTGGAGAGAAGGGTCATAGACTGACTGACTGTTATGGAGTTCAATGTCTTATCTGTGGAGAACATGGGCATTACCCAACTCAAGTCCATCTCTAAAGAGGTTACTTCTAAATCAAGGATGGACTTATTCCATGAAAATAATTGAAGAGGTTGTATTGAAGTGTATATGTATTGTTATTAAATAATAATGTTTTTGAGGTACTTTTATGGTATATTGGAATATCTATGTGTTGGTAAATTTTGGTTTTCAATAAGAATGTGGTACTGGTAACCATGAAAAATTGATTGAAATATTTTTGGAAGGCAAATGAAAAGTGCAAAATGAAGGGATAAGGAGAAAATAATATGATAGTAATAATGAGCTCATGACTAAAATAAGGAAAAAGTGATATCATGGTTTGACTATATAGAATTTTTGGGATTTTGGTATTTGGAAAGAGTTAACATTGGACAACACTCATGTTTTCACTACGGATCGGTGGAAATTCATGTTTCAAAAGAATACATGATTAAGTTATTCACATGTTTTTAATGTGACCAACAAGATATATCTTATGATATATGGGGGATAAATGATGGAATTCATGTACTTATTATGTGACATTTCAAGTAATTGTTTTCATTATACTATGATTTTGGACAGATGTATTTTGGAAAAGCCAAAAGATTAGAATGGATTATGTTGGAAATCAGATTGTTTTGTTTAAGTATAGAACTTTTTGTTATAATTGTATTGTTTTAGAAAAGGATAACCAGCACGATGGGCGACAACCCATCTTGTCGGACAAGGTTGTGGGAATTTAACCCACAACCGATGTGCGATAGGCCATTATCACCTACCACTGACCTACAACAAGTCCTTGGTTAGTAGAAATTAGTATTATTTTATTAAGAAGTGTGATAGTTAATGTATAAGTCCATTTTTGGAATCATATATGATTAACCTCACCATAGATGAACTTATGTATATCTGATAACTTTTTCTAACCTTTTCTTTGATATATAAAGAATGAACCATCATTCTATCACATGATCTGCTAACACTTCATGAATAACAAATTCAACATCATTTCTTTAAGAGATGAAGTGGAAATTGTTCAAGGCACAAACAACAGTGAGATGGTAAAAAAATCATGTAAGTATTTCTTTAAATTCATCAACTTTAGGGAAATGATATTGAAAACCCAAAAAATGTTGTCCTTGTGCCCTCATATCTGATGAATCAGATGGTACCTTAGATCATCACAAATTTATGGCTTTGTGATTGTTGGATTTTTCATAGCCATATTCTCTACCACTCTCCATCAGAACATGATGGCTAGATTTTTCTTCCATATCCATATTTTCACCTATGTTCTACTATATGGAATCCCAGTGATGACTTACTTTAGGTAATCATTACATTTCATACTTTAGTTTTTAAAATCATGCTTTATTATTCCTCTTTATGATGGGGGTTTCTATGAATAGTAAAAGACTTATAACCCCGTCAAATTTCGAGGGAGAAATTTATATTAAGGGGGTATAATGTAACACCCTAATTTTTTATGAAAAATATTCTTTCAATTTCATTGATGTCAAGTGTTTTACGCTACACCAATATTACCTTGCACTCTACGCAACACCGTATTAGCTTACAGTATACGCAATACTATTCATTGATCATGTTACACTCAATTTTGATAGTAGTTATTCTACGCAACATTGAGTGTGTATATTCATATATATACATTTTCAATTTCTAAATGAAATATGGTTGGATTTTGTTATAAAAAAAATGAATGAGTCTTGCATCACACGCAACCCCGACTTGGCTTGCATTACACGCAATCGTGACCTTCCTCGATAGTGTGTGTAGTACGCATTACCGGGTTTCACTAAACAATGTTATAGTGTCATAATATTATTATGGACTAGCCGTTATGAATATTTATAACTAAATTTTTAATTTTATAACATTATTATTCATCTTACATATTTTCCAGAACATGGTAAGAAAACAAAATAATTGTTTCGCGTAAAATAAATATATTACAAAAAAATGCACTTTTGCCGCCTTTTGATGGTGCAGCTAAATTAAATATTGTTTTTGACATTTTATAAGTTCAATTTGACAAAATAAAATTTTTCCTTGGAATCAGGATATATAAATTTAATTTGGGTAAATTTTTCAAATTATTCTGATACGTTTCATATTTTGATGAATAGTAAAAACACGTTATATTTTAATTAAAAACAACTTTTTTCATCACAATAATATATATGTCTAGATTATCCTTTTAATTTGTTTTATATTTTAATTAGAATATATTTTTACCATTTCATCCAATTTTGGTAATTGGAATTAACTTAACTTTGAAATTTGACATAAACAAGTATCAATCTTTTGATAGTTATCTTTTTTTCAAAAGGTTGGGGCCGAAACCTCATTTTTTATTAATAAATCAAAGTAAAGACCTCTTTAACTGGGTAGAGGGAGACCCATTACATAGCTTGAAGGCCCAGTGGGATTGTAGCCCATTACATAGCCCGTAGGCCCAAACGTTTGGCCAAATTCCTATTCTGTGAATAGTAACCTGGCAGCTACAGTACCCGCATAGTAACTCCGCCGCTACAGTTCCCATCGTTCAACAGTATTTCCGCTGCTATAGTACATGCTACAGTACTTCTATTGTACCTTGGCCAAATGGGTTTTGATAGTTATCGTTTTTATAAACACGTTATTTGTTTTGATAATGGGAATTACTTATAAAATTAATTGATTCCACTTATATGTATTTAATTTGAAAAAATATACATCATTTTTTAATTCGGAATATCATATATAGCTTAGGCTGATTTTTTGGTATTTTTCTGAAAAACATCAATTTTTGATGAATAGTGAAAACACTGAGTTTTTGGTTAAAATTGACTTTTTATTTAAATAATAATTTATTTTATTTAAATTTATTTTAGATCAAAATAGATATATAATACTTATATATGTTCAATTAATTTCATTGGAATCATTTTATAATAATTTTGGAATTATAAAAATTGTATTGAACTTTTCACTGACTTTTACACACCTCCTAGGAGCTTTTGGAATTGTTCATAAAACATAAATTTATCGCTTCTGTGAGTTGAATTTTGAAAATCCGAGAGACACGGTTAATATCAAGAAGTAAAATGTGGTTCAATTAGATAAATATAATTTTTTGTGAATAGTAACTTTGTACTTTTTTTTACCATGGTTAAAAGTAAATAAGTTAATTCATGGATAAATGAATATTATAATAATTCAAAATTACTTTAACACTTTTACAAACCTTATTTGATGAGTAATGGCCACCATGGGCATCCTTGGGTCGATTTTGGGTCCCCATGGAGCCAATTCTGAAAGACAATGTCACATTAGATTAATTAATTTAATGTAAAGACAAAATTGGCATTAAAACAAATCCTTTAGTACGTAATTTTTATTAGGGGATATATAAATTATCATTTCGACTATAAATCATAATTGTAAAGCTAAAATTATTTCCTACATTTTGGAATTTTTATTATAATTTTTAGACATCATATAAATTAAATTATTTATGACACAATAATGATCCAGTATTTACCTCATTAATAAATGATTTAATTAAATATCATAATAATGATTAAAATATTATCCAAAACCTGTCCAATTTCTATTGGATTATTTTATTTCTAATATGAGTCATCTTATCTTTGACATTAATGTATTTTGGACCTCTTGAAACCGAAGATATGTTTATAATAAAATAATGTTTTCACTCTTTCCTAAAGAGCCTCTCCTCTCCCTTCTAAAAAGAGTCCACTTCTATGCAATTACTATCACCTCTCAAGCCTTTTGGATCATCCAAACTCAGCCGAACTAAGCTCTCTACATCCCTATCCTCCCCCTTGAATCCTTATATTAGGCAGAAGCACTCCAATAAGTCATTTTTGTTTAATCCAATGGATGTAACCCAGATTAAAGGTAATAATTTCTCTTAAGTTTTTTTCTTTTATTATAAATCTCTAACCCCTAAACACTTTTTGTTCCATTATTTTGTGACAACACCAGTATCCTCAAAATACTAGGATGTTTTTCTGAGATGGATTAGAACAACACTTACACACACCTTCATCTAATGGATGATGAATACAAATGTTTCTGTGGATGGCAAACTAACGCCTCACGAAACGATGATTGTTCGATTTTATCCTACAACCTCTCATGATGGCCATTATGATGTCTATGTATTTATATATGATATATATTTTGTTTATGATTTCATTATGCTTATTTACATCCCAATTATATCAAGCCTTTATGGTTTCCATAGTCATTAAATACAATAATATCATTTGAGGAAGTACAGACTATCACCCCCTCAAAGTGATGTGATTCGTTAATGCCTTATATGGAATGTATAAAGGATGGAGTTAATGATATTATATATGATATTATACTGGAATAATAATGTAACTATTCCATATAAACAATAAATATAAATGAAAGTAGCATTCAGGCGTACGTACGATTTACCGTCTCCATGAACGGTGCATTTCTTTTCCTACCACCATATGTTAAGTACTATTATAAATATATTTATATGCTAGATATATAATGAATATATATGAAATATAAAATATTATTTAAGTCCGGGTTGTAAGTAATCATTATATAAGTAATAATACCCTCATGAACAACAAGTCCAAACATGTACGATAAATAAGATGATTTTACACAAAACGTTGCTTTAACATGGGATTTACAAAATAACGGGTAATATAAATCATAAGTGAACCATATATGATATCATAACAATGAATATGATTCTGTAATTAGTCAATGACATTATTTAAATCATTATACAGGAGGTTCGTATATGTACGATGAATATCAGACCTAAGGTAAGGGATAACCCTTCCAATCTCGTTCTTATCTGAAATTTTTTATTTGTAAGCATTTTTTGGGGTTATTTTTATCATCCAAGTCCATGTTTTCTAAAAGTGTTTTATGTATTTTTAATGTCCTTGTTACCCATTTTGTCTTTTACTACATTGTATGTAAGGAATCATTCATTTGTTTACGTTACGAGGTACTTTTTGACTTTTCCGGCAAAAGTCCGAGAAGAATGTTTTTTTAACTTATACGGCATGAATGGATTTTTAAGATTTTATAAAGCCTTATTTTCATGAATCTTTATCCAAAATATTCCATTACTATTGTAAACAAAATATTTTTTCATTTAAAATTGAATGATGTTTTTTGAAAAGAAATTTATTTTAAGGGGAAAGTATAGTTTACTCAAGAATTCTTTTCAAGTATTTTATCAAAACCATTTTCTATCTATGATGACATTATTTAAAATGTGTATGTTTCAAGTATAATATCTCTATGATTTACATGGTTTAACTTTTTTTATGATGAAATGATATCCAGTTGTTTTATATGGATTATGTAATGATGGGATGATATTTATGATACCAATTTTTATTGTATGGGTTATGATGAATGATTTATGTTTATGTTGTGACACAAGTATGAATGATTTCATTATGAGATGGGCGAGACCTATATCTACCTCCAATGCATTGGGTAAAGATTTATATCCCGTGAAATAGACATTGATGGAAAGGCAAGTAAATCCACTTCAGTAATACAGTGCTGGAATGGCAAGTTAACCTGGTTCAGTAAGGGGATTTTTCCACTAAGATGGTCTTGGCTGCAATGCCTTGTCTATTATGGAAATCATTACATGTGCTTAATGGATGCCACAATTACATGTTTTATTCCCATTATATTTTATCACGATTAATGTTCCTTCATGATCTATGCCTTATTTACTTCCTTGTTTTATGTTATTGCTCGTGATTTTGATGATTAGATTTTATGTTCATGTTTTGGCATTAAAATGTTTACGGATTCTTTTATGTTCTCTATAATTACCCTTACCGAGCATTTTAGCTCACCCTTTATCTATTTTCATTTCCCGGTGATTTAAAGAATGGTTTTAGGTAAGAAAACAAAAGGGGAAGATCTTTATGGGAGATGTTAAAGATCATTCACCACGATTAAAAGATTATATTTTGAGTTTTCAAAGACACTAAACTATTACGGTCCTTGTGTGTCTGTTTTTTTATGTATTAAGTTATCCACAAAAGTAATGTTATGTCCATGTACATCAAGCTTCGGGCCTCTACAAGGAATCAATTTCTAATGTTTATTTCGGGTACGTTCAGTAAATGGAAGTTCGAGTTTTTCTATCTTTTGAACCGATTCTGGAAATTGAAATATGAGGGCACTGACGAACTCGCAGCACTAGTATTCGATTAAGGGGACCTTTATCGCAGTTGCGTTCTATGCGGGTTGAGAGTTAATTTTTGGGGATTTAGAATCAAATAAATAAAATTTATAATAAACAATTTTATTTATGTTGGTTAGTTATTTCCTTCCAAGGGGAGTTAGTGGTGGGGCCCACACCCACATAACCTCCCATGGGAGGATATTTGTGAGGTGGGTCCCACACGATCCCCTAACATTTCATCTCCCCATAACCCCCATTTAACCCCCCTATTTAATTTGACAACTCTCCCATTAATTATGTGATCTCTTCACCTCCCCCTCCCCCATTAATTTTTGTCAACACTTTTAATTAATGAATTGAATCCTATAATTAAATAATTAAAGTGTTTGAATTTTAAAAATTCATGTGTGAGTATAATAATAGCCTTAGTTATTATTTTATTTTGGAACTCGTTGTGTTGAGAGGATTTTGGGAGAGGTCTTGAGAATTAGAAGGAGTTCCACTCTTCAACGATGAACGTCATCCTCCCAACAAAGAACCGTCAAAGAATGATGATCATCTTCTGATCTTTGCCCAACCCAAAGGAGACGGAGCCACCCACAAGGATGATGATGACGTTCCAACCACAACTCCTTCTTTCTTGATGTCAACAAGTTCGCACCGTCTTCCCACAAAGCCGTCTTCCATGATGCCCGAATACTGCATACCTTATTTCAAGGTAGGGGGTTTGTTTCAATATTACATGTATAAAATTTTTCATCGTTCGAAACCAAATTTTATTATTGGAAATTTCCACCGCTTAATAGGGAGGGAATGGGACGAATGAACATGGCTCGATGACCCTCGGTAGTTTCATGACATTTAGTTCGCAATTAAATGCTATTGTGAATGCAGGCGGTGACGATCGAAGGTTGCGGCCGCATGTCGGCCGTGTGTTGAAGAATAAGGGCCCGCAACCGTGGGCCGCTCGGTCAATGATCAACCGGCTGGCTAGGCTAGCTGGACTGAAGAGATGGCGGTGCCGTGAGGGCACCGCACTGCGGAGGAGCGCGTCCCGCGTTCCGTAGGCTGCTCTGTGGACGAACCGTCCAGCAGCCTGCCGACCAGCCTGGGAAGACTCACGATGCCAGGAGGGAACCATGCTAGAGGAACTGATGCCCGCCCAAGAAGGCCTCTCACGATAGATAATCTGGTCGGCTTCAGTCGGCTAGATGGATGGGTGGCGCTGCTCGGCGCCGCTAGTTCGGGAAAGTGGGGGGGGGGGGTCGCGCCCCACCGGACTGCTTTGCAAGACAGGCTGAGCCGCGGCCAGCTAGGCCGCACCCCACCTAGTCGGGCTGCCCCATCCGTGGTCTGGGCCGCACCCTGCCGCATTGGGCTGCGCTCCCATCAGGTTGGGCCGTGCGATTCATCAGGCTGGTCCGACCGTTTGTCGGGTCGGACCATCCAAAACCGGGTGACCTGACCCACCAGCATACTTGGCATGACAGACCGGGCCAATATTCCATTAAATGTGAATAACATTAAGACCGCATGTCTGATCGACTCACCGTCTGTGGAACTGAGACCCCTTCGATGAGTCCGTCCTTTTGCGATACTCTAAGTGATTTCTGGAAAACATTTTAAAATGGCCAGGTTTGGAATGAGAATATTTCTAACCGGGCCCCTGGAACGAAAAATCAAATATCTCTCAGACTGGGTGTCCGATTGACGCGTAGTCTATGACGTCAGGATCCTTTTGATGAGACAGAACATCGAGATACATCAACTATGGACTTTGTGAAAGTTGATGTATCGACCCCCTTTGACTCGAGGAGTGGACCCTCCCGGAATCGAGCATGCTGTGTACAGGAACCCTAGAGCTGGTTGTGACTGCTACAACTATCGTTCTAGAATCCTTCGTGGGTTCGACCACGAAGACGCCAATACTTGAATCATCTATGGGTTCAGTAGCGATGGAAATTTTACTGGAATCCTCTGTGGGGTTGGAAATGATGAAAATTGTACTAGAATCCTCTGTGGGTTCGGTAGTGACAACAACTATACTGTAATCCTCCATGGGGTCAACAGTGATGACAACTATACTAGAATTATCCATGGGTTTCGAAGTGATGATGAATCAGTGACTACATTAGACCATCTCTATATCTATACAAAATATGTATACATGTGTGAGATGAGTCTTGAATTTCAATCATTATCATCGATGTGATTGACTAATTTCTTTTGTGGACAGGTTTGTGCTTGGGCATTTGAGTTGGAGCGAAACTGAGATTTTAGAATTAGTTATATGTATGGGCGTATACATAAGAATTTATTTTTGATCCTTCGAGTTTGTATCCTTCTTTTGTGTTTTTCCTTTATGGATTATGGGTGACCTTCGGGGGTCTCAGGGTCTCTACTGAGTATCATTTACTCACCCCTGCACGAGTTATGCTCGCACTACAATGTGTTGGATATAGACGACAAACATAAATGATTTTAGTAGATACATGTGGAGCTAGACAGTACCTGGAGGTGGACCACTTGATGAGACGCACACGGAGCAGACAGATGGACATGAGGTACTGAAGAGACCATCTGTGCACACCATTCAAGTAAGAATTCCATAAGATGACTCGGTGTTTGCTGTTTTTACTTTACTGCAGTTGTACAAGCTTTTCAGTTGTACTGTACTGACTATTGGTCTTGTATTTCTAGCCCCTTTCCTTTCAACACTTAGTTTTTTATTCAGTTTTACATAGTGTTTACTTCATTTAAATACTCTATTTTGTTGTTTACTTTTATAAACGAAATTCCTTCCCTTTAATCAATATTTACACCTTTTGTGCTAGTCTCCAGCCCCTGGCCTATGGAATGTGGGCTTGGGGTAGACACGACACGGGCCCTGAGGATGGGTCGTGATAGTATATACATCATATAAATTAAACATGGTGTACAATAGTACCACATGCCTTAATGAAATGAATTTGAGAAAAAATCCATTACATTTTATTTTTATTTCAATGGATATTATTTATCCTTATGTATAATTGTTTTATGAATGTATTTATCTTATAATGTAACTATAATGATTTTTATAATATCATATATTATCTTCATATAGTTTCTCTTTATCCATTTGTTATCAGTCTTCCATTATTTTAACTATTTTTTTGTTAGTTACCTAGTTTCTCGAGTATGTTATGACTTCTGACATGTTTTTCCAATTAATTATATCTTTTTCACATTAACTCCGGAAAGTAAAACAAGATGTAAATATAATATATATTTAAGAGAAATTTATATATAATAATTTATAGAATTTGGTGATAGGAAATTATGTTCACCCTTTGTAGAGATGGTAGGACTTAAGTACAAATGAACAATGCATCCATTTCATTTCAGTATTAATTGAATGAATGTAAATGATGTATAATATAACTAGAGTATCTTATTTATGTCATATCTATTAAATATTAATTATCTATACTAATGTTGGCATCCTCCTAGCCTCTGTGTCACCACTACCATTCTTTCCATCACCTAAACCTTATTTCTCCTCCCTCCCAAATCATGATTCTACTACTAGGTTGTTCCATTACCCCCGCACTTCATCGACTATTCCCTCCCTATTAGGGTTTCTTTCCCTCGTCTCCTCCATCCCATTCTCAGTCACCATCCACAGATGCACCTACAGTTACACCTCATCTCCCTCCCCAAGTCGCCTCTCCAGATACTTCCTCTATTCCCGGCTCGGATATCGACTCTCTAAGCTCCAACCTTCCCAAAAAACTTTGGACGCGAGTAGGGTTTACTGAAAACTCGATTCATTACACCGCTACTCAAATATTCTCATCTTCTACCGATATCCCTCCCCCTGTCAGGAATTTCATCCATCTCATGCTCCCCTCCCAAAATCCCCCCCCCCCCAACAAATCCCCTCTCCCCACTCTCTGGTTCCTACACCCATCCCCAAATCCCCTAGGTTTCATGCTCCCCTCCCTGATTCCCCTCACCCTCCCCTATTCCCGAATATCCCCTCCTTCCCACATCGCTCCCACTCACGATTTTCATCACCTACTATTGGCATCGATTAAGGTTTCTTTGAAAATCACGGCTGTCGACGTCTCTCAATTGGAAGGAGAGGAGCATTGCATCATCAAAAAGATTGGCTCGGAAACCCATTTCTCGACTCCCTCTACCTCCATGACTAACCTCAACATTTTCATCGGATTTCTTCTTCATGCTAGGTTTTGGTTTGTACATCATCATCATGACTCAAATGATGGTATCCAGATCCCATCTCAGGTGCCTGGGATTCAATTATTTTAGCATATACATCAATCTCAGTTGAAATGGAGAACTTAAATTGCGTTGCATAATTGAAGGTAATATCATTAATCATGTTTCTTAGTCCTGGCATTATATTACAATTTTCATTTTATAACATATTTTTTATAGTTTTTTCAGGTATTTTTGGATCATTGTTGCACGCCACATAATTAGTTTGTTTGATATTTCTATCTCATGTCATCATGATTTTAATGGATGTGTTATTTAATTGGGATTGAATTTAATGTTGCAGGATATTCTATCAATGCATTAGTTGAACCTATTATTGGTGGGTATGCGTTTACATATCTAATTATCGATACATCCATCAGAATGAGTGATTACTGTTAAAGTTATTACTGTTACAGCTTATTACCATGCATCATTTTCAATTTGGAGGTACACACTATGTGAATGCAGGTTATTTTCACTATTCACTCCACTCTATTGATTTTTGTGAACAATAACATATGAAACTGATTATAATAATGCTTTAATACGATTATGTTATCAATATCAACTTCAGTGTATATTGAGAAGGAATTATTTTAGTATGATTATGTTGTGATTCAATGAGTTTTGTCTCCATTTTGAGATATTCATCTCATAATGTTTTAATTACATACCACATCTTTTAAGTAGAATATTGATTATTTTTATTTATATATTGCAGGTGACTCACCCTCCACATGAAGAGATCAAGGTAATCATTATTAGATTCACCACCTATGGTACTTCCATTTTTTTCTTGGAAAATTTATATTTTGTGTCTATAGTATGATAGTCATCAACTTCACCATGTGAACATATTTATGACTGATTTGGTGCTTTTTCAATGCCCAGTTGTTTATAATAGATCTATTAAAGCATGTGAGTCTATAAAAACGTGGTACTTATGCAGGTTTTGGTACTAGGCCCACCAACAGTGGTTATATTAGCATAATTATTCCGTTATTTGTAGATGAATGCTCTTATGTTTCTTTGCATATTCTACATGTACTTATTATTTATATGGATTCAATATTGAATTGAATGGTGATTTTGATCATCATGCTAAAACAATATTCTTCAAAAATATTTTTTAAATCAATTTCATGTTCTCATGTCATCTGAAGTGGTTGAAAGCTCTATGTTGAACGTTCATGGAATGAGTGAATGTCTAAAATTACTCAGAACAAATATGGAAGACCTTATTCATCCTCATTACATGTCTCTATTCAGGCTAGCTTTAAAACCAACAACACAACACTAATGAGCATCTTTTGAGGCTTGGTTCTGTTTTTCATGCATGGTAAATGTTTAGTTTCATTTGTATATTTATTATCATGAAATGAAAATTATAATTAATTATGTTTTCTTAATTTTGCGTAATATAAATGGGAAATTTAATGATTAATACTCATATATACCTTTTAATTATGACAACAATTACCTTTAGGATTTCATATTTTAGTATTATAGGGATTAGTAGTATTCATATGCCATGGTAGACACTTCAGTCTGGACTCATCCATTCATAAAGGAAACTATTTAATATTTTCCAAATATTTATAATGATACAATATTCTTTTCATGATTCAGTCATTCATATTTTTTCCATATTATGAACTCTCTATTTTTCCTTTGAATGTATTCTAATAAATAAATAAACATGGCCGTTATCTTTGTTAACCTACTGAAGAATCTATCTGTCATAATTTGATATGTTTTGACATTTCAATTTAATATGTTTATTGATATATTATTTAGAATAAAAAAACACCACTGTCAAATGGTCATTATTCTACATGAAGTGCATCTATATAAACTAAATAATGTGTGGTTTTTTGAAATTTGAAGGTACATTTTCCCCAGTACATATAAAATGGTTTTCATTGAAATAATATCTATGGATTACTGTTCTTTAGTCACAATGACTACGAATTGTTTAAGGTAATATAATACATTTTTATTGGTCATTAAATTAATTTTCTTCATGTTCTATAAATTATTTATTATGCTTTTTGTACAGATTGAACTGTTATGGAAGGATAACACAAGGATGTTCCAGCAGGTGGTAGCAATGAGATGACAGTTGAAGCAGGGGGGAGGGGGCTAGTGGGAGATGAGGCTGGGCAAGGGGTGTTGGGCTGGGCGGGGGGGGGGGGGGGAGGGGATAGTGGTGGAAGGGGCTGGGCAGGGGGTCATGGGATGAGGGGGGGGGAAGAACTATGCAGGGGGGAGGGGGCTGGTGGGGGACGGGGCTTGGCAGGGTGGTTGGGGCTGGGCAGGGGGGAGGGGCTGGTGGTGGAAGGGGCTGAGCAGGGGGGAGGGGATGAGAGGGGAAGAACTGGGCAGGGGGAGGGTGGTGTAGGATGGGGCTAGGTAGGGGGGAGGGGCTGGGCAGGGGGGAGGGGATGAGAGTGGAAGAACTAGGCAGGGGTGAGGGGGCTGGTGGGGTATGGGGCTGGGCAGGGGGGATGGGGCTGGGCAGGGGGTAGGGGTTTGTGGGGGATGGGGCTGGGCATCAAAACACTCATGGAATATCCCATGGTGAGATGTTTAGTGTCATTAAGACATGTAAATCATGTCTTTTGTAAGGTAATACCATTAATCAAGTGTCTTATTCTTAGAATTATATTATAATTTTCATTTTATAACGTATTTCTTATAGTTCTTCAGGTATTTTTGGATCATTGGTGCACGCCTCATAATTAGAATGTGTGATACTTCTATCTCATTTCTAATGATTTGAATGGAGGTGTAACTTATATGGGGTTGAATTTAATGTTGTAGGATACTGTGTCCATGCATTAGTTGAACCGATTATTGGTGGGTATTTGTTTATATATCTAATTATCACTACATCCCTCAGAATGAGTGATTACTGTTAGAGTGATTATTGTTACTTCTTACTACTATGCGTCATTTTTTATTTGGAATAACTGGGCGGGGGTGATGGTGGGGGATGGGGTTGGGTATGGGTGATTGGCCTAGGTAGGGGGGAGGAGCTGGGAGGGGAGGGGCTGGGCAGGGGGGAGGGGATGAGAGGGGACAAACTGGGTATCGTAGAGGGGGCTGACTGGGGATGGGGCTAGGCTGGGGGATGGGGCTGGACTGGGGAGAGGGGCTGGTGGTGGAAGGGGCTGGGCAGGGGGAGGGGATGAGAGGGGAAGAACTAGGTAGGGGGAGGGGGATGGTGGGGGATTGGGCTAGGTACGGGGTTTGGGCTGGGCAGGGGGGAAGGGGATGGTGGGGGAAGGGGTTGGGAAGGTGGTGGGGATGAGAGGGGAAGAACTAGGCAGGGGGGAGGGGGATGGTGGGGGATGGGGCTGGGCAGGGGGGAGGGGCCGGTGGGGGATGGGACTGGGCATCTTCCTTCAATTCAAGGAATATGAAGTCGGAGAAGATAGACTAACTCTCTTTTTCATACTAGTAATGCATCTAGATTAATCTACCATTAATATAATGTTTATAATAACTGCCCATTGCATATATCATATTACACATTCAAAATATTAATTATTTTATATTTTCTACCCAACTGTTGGTTGTGTTTTCATTTTTTTGTGTTATGATTAATTAATGGTTGTTTTTTAGAATGTAGAAAAACATGATAGGTATTTTACAGTCACCCTCTTGTTGTTTGTTGGTCCATTGCAGGAGTCCACTGGATTGCAACAGAAGAGATCTAATGGTTTGATGGGTACTTTTGGATAAGATATTTTGTCATTGCCTTCATTTTTACTCATTTTAGGGTTATGTATTACATCTTTTTTCTTGGTGTTTCACTGCTCCTACAATTATAACTACTTTAGTTAGCTTATTTATTTTGTAGGTTATGTTCAAAACTAGGCTAATTGAAATTATGGTAAGATTCAAATTGTTGGATGGTATGGTTTGTTTAATTTTTAGGATCATTTTCAGTATCTCTATTTGCACGGTCGTGTGGGTTTTCAAGTATAGTAGTGGCAGAAGGTGGTGATATTGTGTTTATATGATATCTAAAAATGTTTTCGGCATGTATAACATGTGTCTACAAACATGTTCAGGTACCAGATTACTACAAACAAGTAACCACCAATACATGTCTACTACATCGCCATATGAACCAAATTATGAATGGTTTTTACTACCACTATTTATTGAATTTAGTTTCATTCCAAAGGGTACCCCATTTACTATTATAATATTATGTTACTGTAATATTTTTCATCTATATATTTGCTAAATAAAAAATGTGTCCAAACAACCTGTTTTTTTTTCAAGTGTTCCATTGATAATTAACATTGAAACAATTATTGTTTCAATTTGAATGTTTCACTGTTTATATTAATTCTTCACAATTGATCTAAATGGTGGGTTTTTTCAAGACCTACTAAAATGTTGGGTGATTCAATGATGATTTTTGATTAAGGGCCGATGCCATCTATCAATAAGAATTTCAGGGAAGGTGGAGATTTCAGACAAAGAATCAGCTAGTTTTGTGTCTGTCATTTGGAATATTGACTGGAGAGCGGGTTTAGAGTCATATTCTGCCAGAAGACAAGCGATATAATTCTTTACTCACCTTGATGGCCTCTAAGTTATCATATGAGAATGGGGATTTAATCAAATCAATGGTTACTGACCACAAGGAGGTATCGTCCATTATCATAAAAATCCCAACTTTAGTTATTTGCCTAATGATAAATATTATTGCTGTTTCCAGAAAGACTTCCTGGGATCATATAAATTTTGGAATGGTGAGATCCAATTTTATATTGTATTGTGTTAATTAATTTCTAATAACAAATACGGAAGATTTAGAGTTGAACATTCTTCTAAATTCATTAATGGCAGACTTTCAAGGGAAATGTAGCATAAATTCCTTCCTCCTGCTCTACCCCTCCACAGGCCCCAAAACGATCGTCATGTCCTTCCGCTGAACACATCTATTCAACGCTGAAGTTTGGTCCACTGATGTTGACATTTCCTGTTACGAGCTCCCCAGCGTCGGGAATGCACACACCAACATCATGAAAGCCCTGGGCCTCCAGAAGTGATCCCCATGTATGTCCAAAACAAAATCCAAATTATTATTTTCTTTTTCAGTGTGTAAAGGTTGAACCCAACCAAAACTATATCTCTTTGAGGGCAGCGATCCTCATGTATGTTGGTGCAGTTTGGGAGCTGATCAAAATCTTTGTGGCTTAATACAAATGGGGTGATGGTTTGAAGGAAGGGAGGCTTCTAAGATTTATGAGTGTTTTTGGGTTTCTGTTCCCTGGCCTGGAGGACCATGTTCTTCATGATTATGAAAATATAACTCGTGTGGGGTCTCTCCAAAGGAATCAAGCCCCTTAGTTCCCAAGATGGGCCAACTAGATAAAACTGCATATCACTATCAAAATTGGCATGTGTGTTTTACGAATAAAAAGTTTACTTCCACATTTTCTGATTAGCATGTTTTCCATGAAATGATCGACGCACTATATTGAATTTGCTCCTGTATGTATTATGATTTCAATGAAATGAATTAGCTTCATTCATTCTGGTTTATTGAATATAATTCTTCTTATTTTATTTATTACCATGCATGGTTTCATGGCCCTTACGTGGGATATTGCCTTCATCCAATATTTCTCTTTTCATTTTGTAATTTTGGTCACACAGTTTATCTTTGTATTAACTATCATTTTATTAAATGATGACTCTGTTAGGTTTGATTTCAAATATATAATGTTATATGACCATTTATATGGTGTTTTATTGATTTCAAATCCTAAATTTGGTTGATGGAGAATGATTGAACTACTGAATTTTTTCAATCAAAATCCATTTATCAGAGCCTTGATTGAGATAAATTCTTTACTGATTAGAGCCATGGATGATGACGTAATCCGTGAACTGATCAGAGCTCTAGAATATTTATCCCTACTATTATTATTATGTTCTATATTACATTGGTGGTTGTAGATGTGTCCATTATTTGGGATGATAGGGTACTCTTGATTACTGAGTTTTAGTAACCAACATTTCATTCATTTCAGTGGGAGCTCTATTATACTGTTTTCTTAATTGATGATCATTTCCAGTAATATTATCTCCGTATGTTCTACTTTTTAATATTACTATCCACATACTATTTCACTATTGTTGAAAATCATGGTTCCTGTAATTGTTACCAAATAGGTATCTGCTACAAAGTGTATTTATTTTCTCTTATCATGGTTAAATAACATTCCTGAGTTCTATTTAAAAGGTGACCTGAAAATTAAATCTTATGTTTGTTTCCAATTTAATGTTCTATTAGCATAATTCAGTTTCACTATTTAATTATTATATGTATGTAGAAATTATATATTCATACATTTCTATAAATACATTTATAATTTCAATACATTATTTATTATTTTCCATTGATCAGTTCTCATATTTTTAATGCATTTTGTAGTTCAGATTTCATTTATGATGTCGTGTGTATGCACGAGAGATGTACTAGTTTTTATTAAAATCAACTTTAATATATTTTATGTGTACTATGAACATATCACATCGCATTGAGGGGGTGATAGTTCACACGTCCACCAACATAGTTATAATATTCTTACAAAATGTAATTCATAATGGTATGTGTTATATAAAAAATTTGAGAACAATAAATACAAAATAAATCTCTTATATATCATATATGAACTATAAATAAATAATTATTTATTGACATTATATGTGGTAAATAGATCAATGAATGACACTGATTCATGAGGTAGTAATTATCCGTACACACGAATGATGATTGCATGTCCCATTTGATTGATGTGTGTGAATGGTTAAGTCAAACTATAAGTATAAAAAAATTCTAGTATATTATTGATAATTATGATATAACATAAATATGTCAAAATCTATATTGAATTGTTTGATAAATTAATAAAACAAAAGTTAATGATGAAGAATGATACCTCTATTTCATGTAACTCCTTCTGGATTATACCAAAAGACCTCCTTGGATAGATATATTCCCAGTGGAACGATTATGTGAATTATGGAGGAATTTTTATAGTTTATTTAGGTATGTTTTGTATCATGTAGTCATCTAAAAATGGTGTGATGGTGTAAGGGATGAGGTTACCTTTTATAGTTGAAGTACGGGGGTCTTTTGGAAACTCTCAAACTATTAAATTAAAATGAATTAGTTTTCCATTCAAAATGGATAAAAAGCTAGTTATTTATAATCAAATATGATAATGGGTATAAACCATCACGTACAATAATTTTTGTCATGATTTGGTCATACTATTACCCTTATCTTCTGCCTTTATCCCTTATTTAATCACTCAAACTCTTACTATGAAAACATGTGTTATAATTACGTATGGGATAATATATTCAATCTAAATATCCAATAGAACTGTAAATGGATCATGATAAACATATTGGACCTTATTAAAATCATTTTACTGAATTTTATATTTTTATGTGTTTTATACCATTTAATAGAATATTATTTATTTTACAACATCATTAATATTTGTTTTGACACTATTCATTACTTGATATATTAGAAAATCTTAATGTAATTAATTACTTAGGAAAATAAAAATTAATAAATCTATAATATGTCTATGCAAACTATAAAATTATTAGATGACATTAATTATTTAAAATTATTATTAATGTCATATTTTGTATATCATTTATTTGATATTCCTACTATGTAAATAATCGTTGACTAATTATTTTGTAATCATTTAATGTAATTATTTATTGCCCAAAAATTTAAAAATTATTAACATGATGAATGAAAATAGTTTCGATTTTATATTATTATTCATAGATATTGATATATTCATAATAAAAATATTTTAAAAATGTAATACATACTTTAAATATTATTATGAAATAATTCACTTTATTTAGAATAAAAATTATAAAAAAACAATGTCATTTGAGTGTATCTAAGAGGCCATATAATTGACCAAAATATGTTTGGGGTGTTTAAAAACTCATCCAAAAAATTAGTACAGTTGTAATAGTTATATTATAAAATTTATATTATTATTATAACACTTAATTAATGGATTTGAATTTAATCATGTTAATAAAATAATTCATAAAGTTACTACTCATAATGACCAAAAATTAAAGAAAAAAATTTACATAATCTGAATCTATGGATTATAAATTTACAATCCTTTTTTTAAAATTAAAATCATTAATTTTTTTGTAATTAATTTAAAATTAATCACTTAGATAGTACAATAAAATGATTATTTAAAGTAAAAATTTTCAAATGCTTGAAATTTATTTATAACCATATTCAACATGTAATTGAATAAGACGATCTAAATTATATTAAGACATAGAAATATAAAATAATTAAATGTCAAAACATGTTAAGTATATTTTTTACCAAAATAAATTATTTATAAAAATAATAATATTCAATTATAATACATTATTTTTTTACTATTAATAGAAAAATGAAAATAAAAATTACAACACAAATAATTCAAATAAAGTAAATTTTTTATATTTATATTCCCATGAATATGTTTATATTTTGCAAATAATTTTTTTAGTGTGTCAAAAACTGTATTAAATACAAGTGTTCCATCAAATGGATAAAAAACTACATTTTAAAAAATATATCATTTTAATGTGTAAATTTGGATATTTGGATATACTATTCTTATAAAATAATTTTATTGATTGTGAAATTATTTTAGTAAATATATAATATATATATTTTATTATTTTGTTAATAAAATACAATTTCATCTAATTTAATGTCAATGTTAAAATAATATATCATTATCCCATTGAACTGGGCATTAAATGCAACATTATATTTCAAAAAGATAATATTTTAATGGTTAAATGCCATAATATCATGGGGTCTTAAATTTAACATGGAATATGAAGAAAAATGTCACCAGAAACAATAAGTTTTCATGGTTCTTGATATTGGTTTAGAGTTTTTCTCGTTCCCAATGATTACATTCGATAGTAAATATTTTTCATTACCCTTAAAAATATATCAAGATCATAATTATTATGAATTCTTTTAAAATGGATATTAATAGGGAAATTCAATGAATTTTTTATACAAGGATCTCATATTGATGATTATTACGACATATTTACAAAAAATCTCAAGGATATTTGAAAAATTATCACATAAAATAATTTATAATTTCTATGTAAGATTTTTTACTAATTATATAATACTATAAACATACATTGTCCTTGAGAGTTGGTGGGGTCATATATACCTTCTTTATATTTCATTATTTCATTACTGAACGTAGTGTCCCCACCATCAATATCAATGCCAGAAATGTATGTTTTACACTTTCCACATGAAATCTAGGAGTGTATATTTTGGGATGTTTTATATAAATATGTCATAAATATTAAATATCATAGTTTATTTCATTATTTTATCCTTCCATAAGGATGGTGTTTCAGAACACATTTGATCATTCATCAAGGTAGTAGCCATCCACATAAATAATTAAGGATTTCATTTATAAACGAATGGCATAGTATACATGTATTTTATAAATTTCCATTTCTGAACAATAAATGTTATATATCTAGTATATTCGTTCTCCCAAACAACCTTGGTTACAAACCGGAATGGCAGTGATGAGAAATTGAAAAAAAAGTATTATGGAGAATATAGTGCTCAAAATTAAGAAACAATATTAATTTTTATTCAAAGTGTATTGAATAAAAAAAATAAATGTTCTTATATTTATGTACTGAAACTTCAACAAAATAATTATGTTAATTAATTTATAATAATATAGTTATTATATTTATTAATTGAAATATATACATGTAAAATTGAATGATTATGTTATAATCACACTTAAACCATCAATTATATGATGGAATTCTCCTTGTAAATGAAGGGAATATGATAACTAATTTAGAATAGGTGTAATTAAATTGAGAGATGCTTCCTAGAGGGTTAATATTGATAGGTGTTAGGATGAAATTAATATTAATATGTGTCTCATTTTGTGAGATAAGTGTTATCATTTTATATGTGAATAATAAATTACTCTTGTGAATACCCATTTTTCCAATAATTTTATGACACTATTAGAGTATTAATGGGTCCAAACGGATTCCGTAATTGGGTGTGGGGTGTGCCAGTATTTAAAATGTTGCACCCATAAAATGACAAACATGTTTTAAAAAATTTTCAATTGTTTGAAAACAAATTTATTAAATATTAAATAATATTTTCTTACTATGGAATCATTTTTTAACCTTATAAGATTATATTTTTTTAGAAACTATAAGATATATATTATAATATGTTTTGTAATGTTCATAAACAAAAAAATTTCACTTCGTAAAAAATTGAATTTTAAAATTTAATAAAAATAACATATAAATAAAAAAATTTATGATATAAGAATACTATTTAGTTCAGAATTTGTTTGAGAATTTTTCATTTTTAATATCTTATGAAATTTGTAACTAATTATTCAATTGATAATATATTTGTATATATGTATTAATGACAAAATTGAGGAATTTAGTTTATTTATAATGATGTAAATGGGAATATAATTATATAATTTTACTAAATTTACTTTTTAAAAAAATTTGAAACAAAATTTATATATGTAAATGCTATAAAATATGATTTTTTCAATATAAAACACTATTTTACACTAATGATAAATAATTTTGTTTTTTGAAAATAATTGAAAATTAACACTATGATAATTTTTATATAAAGATATTAAAATTGAAAATTGATTTTTCAAAAAAATGTATAAATGATGTAAAATATTGTTTAAAAAATAAGTGAACAAAAATAATACAGAATCGTTAGTTAGAAAATTACAAATTTTAATCATCAAACTATAGTAATTCTTATCAAAGTCAAATTAAAATATAAGATAACAGATAAAATATTTTATATATATTTATATATATATATATATTTCATTAAAATCAATTTTCAATATTTCATAACATAATTTATAAATATATAAACACATTTTATGAATAAAAAAAATTTGGGAATGAATTTCTATTAAAATAAACGACATGTTATTTTGGTTTCTAATAAGTTAATAATCAATGATTTAATTGTATTTATGTATAAAGGTTATAATTTTAAAATTTTATTTATTCATATTCATACATTCTTATATTGCAATATGTTTTTAACTATCACACTATATAATAATATCTCAGTATTATATGGAGGTTTCTTTAAACTTAGTGCTATGGGTAATTATTTCTATTGATGAATCTAATATTTATAGAAAATATATTGTTAAATCATGGGTTGTTTCATTATGCCTCTATTATAATGAATATTTCCCAACATATTATATTACTCTAATACAGATAACTAATGATAGGTTGTCCTCTTCAATTTCCTTATGCCAACATTTAGCATTATCAAATAAGTCATTTCATCACAAAACAATGACCAGAGGAGTGGTATTGTTTTTTCATACATTCAATTAAACATATATATTTTATATATGTTGTTACTTATATGAATTCTTTTTCTATAATTTTATAATCATTTATTTAAAATCATGCGATATATCATTTATATTGATCCTCAGAAGTTATACATGGAATATATAAAAAATGAGAGATGATCATTTGGTGTGTCAAGAGATAGGATATCATGATTAGTATCGAATCATGGAGGTGGAAATATACCTTTGTATTAACAATCCTATAATTATGAATATTATATACTTATTACATAGATAAAATCATACAAAAACCACTACACCATCATCAAATATTCGATAACACAAGTGATTTTTAATATTACTTTTCTACTGACATAGAGACCTAATGATGTTTTTTTGAATTGGTATGAATATATCTACCAATTTAATTGATTTTTCATGTCATAATATATTCCATTCACCCAATTCACCACATCATGTTAATTTTCGAAGCATACGTCCAATGATGTATTAAAATGGTTCCACATAAATTCTTGAAGAGATGAAACTGTTAAAAAAATCCCAAATATAAGAATTTGTTGACCTATGCCACATTTGAAATACATAAAACAAGATATCAGCCAATACAGTAGGATTTGAATATTTAATGAAGACTAGACATTTACTTGAGGATGACACATAGTACTGAAACTAAACTCGACATTATGGACTTTTTATATTCTCCTCTAAAATTTCTAGGGAAACTGATGTTCTTGATCAGGTACAAAATATTTTGGTACAACAAGAATCATTACCACATCTCTAGTTTATATCCTGGAATATTGATATTTAAATAATAATTATCTGATGAAAATTACGTGTGATTAATTTTTTAGGTGACTTTTTACAACAAAAATTCTGTTATGGAAATTATATGTCTAAGGGATACCTATGATGATAATCCTAGGGGATTTTCTCCAATTTTCAATCCTGTTTTTGAAATGGTTTTAACTTACCCTTAATTTATGATACCATATTTTCTCAATACTATATCTCTCTATATATTCTATCTATGAATAAATTGATTATTTATTTCTGGATTTTTTATGAGATAGGAAACATTAAAATAGTTATATATTATAAAATGTAAAATTTTCTGAAAAATAAACTACAGAACTTTTTCAAAAAATTAAAATAAATTACATTTCATGTAAATCAATTTATGGAATTTAATTATTTTAGGGTTCTAATAAAATATATCTATGGGGAAGGGTATTTTGGAAAATTTTATTAAAAATTTATACACAAAATGTAATAAATTTACTCATCGTGAATTCCCAACCTACAATTTTAAACATGTTGTGTGACTGAATT
Organism: Viscum album; assembly: GCA_963277665.1. NCBI lineage: Eukaryota > Viridiplantae > Streptophyta > Magnoliopsida > Santalales > Viscaceae > Viscum > Viscum album. The sequence goes on from OY728165.1 coordinate 512,617,185, forward strand.
ATGATATTTTTATCATATATGTAACCTCTTTAATCACTATTGTTATTTTTTAAATATATAGAATAATTAATTCATCTCATATCATTGGTTATTGGTGATGTATACCTAGTATGGCCTTTTTCTCTGGGGATCCCGTCTATTTCTCCTTATTATAATTAGTTACTGGAACCTTTTATAGTTGTGGGCTTGGAGGAAGATATTGATCCAAAGTTTTGGTATAGATTTCTTCTTATTTATTTGGAAATTTCCATGTAATATCATTTTCGTTGTTCTATTGGTAATTATTATTTATCAATATTGAGGTAGGTGGTCCATAATTCAAATCCAAAAGCCTATATGTGAATTAATTATATGTAATTGTTTAATTTATTTTCTCTATTTAAAATTATGAAATGGATAACTAATTGTATAATTTATTACTGATGATTTTTTTATTATGAAATTATTTAATTAGATTACTTGATCATTAAATTAACTAATGAGATGATATGAGAATCTAATTATTGATTTAGATTAATTTATTGGTTAATTAATTGTTTTGATAATCATGTGTGGGACAAGGTTTGTCCTATAAAAATCTATAAATGTGATATGAGTTGATGATTGTTAATAGTTTCATTCACATGTGATAATTTTGTGTCAAATTGGATCAGTTGCATAATGATCACATTGTGTGATTTGAAATGATGAATGGTAACAAAGTAATTCCTATGTGAAAACCATGTGGGGGACATGTTCATCTGATTCAAAATCCCATAGTGCAAAATGAGATAATGAATGGTAATATTTGAATTAAATTATTATATAATCCTTGGGGACTGTTCAAAATATATAACGAGTGGAAGCTGCTATTGATTGTCCAGATTTCCCTTGAAATACAGGTTTTTTTGATTAAATGAATAGAAATTGAATAATTATAAAATGTTGAAATTATTACAAGTATTTATTCTTTATAAACCAACAATATTTATTTTTAATTCTTAATTTTTTAGACACCATTTGGTGGGGCCTACGAATTTGTAATCACCCCATACTCAGGTTGCATGATTGGTGCTCAAATAGACTTAATTTTTTCTATTGAAGACAAGGGAAATGGATCTATGTTAGATGGAAAAGTTGGCATGAAGTATGGATGAGGTAATCATACATGGTATAAAATCATGTTGGGAGTTTTCTATATCTCTACTTGTTGGATTTATCTTTGACACATGACACGTAAGGTATGACATGTCTACTATTGTGTTTTGAAATTTTATTATCTAAATTTAGTTATCATGATATTATAGAATTTTTCTATTTATGGTCAGATATATTGTTTATTATTATTTTTATTTCTAAAACTCTATTATTATGTTAAAGTGGGTGTAGAATCTTCATGATTGATATTAGATCCTCGATTATAATCTAAATCCTATGGAATATGGGTATGCGGGATTGAGGACATGTGACTAACCAAATTACGGAACCAGAGTATGGCACCAGAGTAAAGACGTAATAATTTGGTATCTGAGGGAGGTTATTCTTCTTTAGTTTTTTATTTAAATTGGGGAAAGGTAGACATAATACTTTTAATAGTTAGGCCTTGAAAATGGTCATGTACATTAGAGGTGGAATCCATTTATGTGGGAAACCCATGAAATAAGGGTGTTGTTGCTGCTATTGATGTGTGTTGTTACAATTGGATTATATTTCTCCTTGGGTGATGCACTTGTTGAGTGATGTGATAATTATTGTTAATATATTATGATATTTTCGTCATAACTCGGTATGGAATTATAGATGAGTATGCATGAATCATTCTATGATCACAGGATAATTTTGGGACATGCATCATTTTAGGCACACACTCGAAAACGTATTTTTCGTATGTTACTGAATATGATTATTTTTTCCTTTCTTGTGTAATTTTATTAAAAATGGTCTTTAATATGAGATTGAAAGTGGTAAAAATTGATAAAGAATGTTAATAAATTGTTTTCAAAATGTGAAATATGAATATTTTATTGTCTTCTGTCAATTGTGACCTATATGTAGGATTGTTAATTGTATTGATAGTGCCACAGTTTTCAACACATCTCACGGTTAGGGGGGGGGGATATTTTTTCCTTGTTATTTTTTCATCTTATGTAAATAATAAAAATGTGATGTTATTTTTCCTAAAAATTGTGTTGGTAATTGTATTGATATTCCTATTCAACGATGAGTTTTGAGATGATGATAGGAGGACATAGTTATAGATACTCCTCTAATAGCAGATCTCATGGCCTTAAACATTCTGAATGTTTATGATAAAGATATGTTCTGAGAATGCTTTTCTAGATTCATGAAATTAATGGAAAGAGAACAATATATAATTTTGAAAAGAATTTTTTATGTGACTATGGAGTTTTAGTTGAAAACCCATTTGATATTTATTGGAGATGGTGGACAAGATAGAAATTTGTTCTAGATTAATTCCATCCAATCAATACGTGACCATTTGTATACTTATACCGAGAAGAGATTCAAGTTGGCTATTTATATGCCATGAGGATTAGTGATATACTAGTCGGAAGTTCAGGCTCGGTTGACGCATACATAGTGTATGTTATGGAAGATATTTTTAAAGATGTTCCTAGTCCATTTAAATCTATTGTTGTTCAGACAGTGGAGATAATTTGAGCCTATGTGGTTGACTCTAGGTAGCATTTCAATGAATGGTCTGTTGGTTGATTTATGGATTTTTAATACATTTCTCTAGAAATTATTGGGGATGAGACAAATACAGTAAGATGATTCTAGAATGTACTTAAAAGAGAGATTATGTACTAAGACTACCACTTTTGGTTAATGAAGTATTCTAGGGTGGTAGATTAGTATCTCTTTGAAAAGGGGATCCTAAGGATGGGTTATGGTGAATGAAATGTGGTTCCATATGGATGGTTAATAGGTATAACATTCGAGAGATGAAATCCTAATTACGAAAACATTATCTTGGGATGTTGTTTAAAGAGTACCTATCTAGAAGGATCTGCTTATAATGATATTTCTGAAGAGATCTATCAATAGTGTGGTCGTTTGGGAAAATTATGAAGATAATGAATCTTACCACTAGTAGAGTTCCTACACAATGACATGATTTGACATCTACATAGGTTCTACAGAAACCCACAATAGAGGGAAAATGGTATAGGTGATATAAATTATCAGATCATGGGAATGAGATATTCTATAGACTATCACTCTAGAAGATAGAGTTCTACTAATCTATGTAGTAGTGTAAATGGATGGGGTGTTTCTATAAAAGAGTTCCTATATAATTAATTAGGTATAGCTCCTGGGACATATATTTCTTCACACTGAATAGGGTATGCAAATTATGGTTGGTCAACACCATCAGCATAGCTAGTTACTTTTCTGGTATCATCTATATTAGCTAGATTAATATTAGATAAATGAGCCTCATTGTCCTTTATTTAGGAATAAAATGTGAATGGATTTGGACTGGAAGGGGAGTTTTTTATCAGGGTATCAAAGATAGATTTATTATATGGAGTACCTTCGAGATTCATCTATTTGTGCATGGGTGTTCTCTCTGAGATGGGGAGTATCACTTTCTGTGAGATCATTAAATACTTGAAAGGATAATTATTCAAAAAATTGAGTGTATTTACTAGCAAATATCTTACCCAGAAAAATATGTTGTTGCTATAACATATTTACTTTTATGTCTTCTAAGGGTGATTAGTGTATTCAATGTGGTGAATGGATGATTCACCAAATTGTGACTACTTACAGTCTAGTATCATACCTCGATAGATATATTGTTACTACAAGATAGTTAATTTTACATCTCAGGATGTTGATTAGTGTATTCATTTTTGTGAATGGGTTATCCTGGAATGCATTGTAGTTCCAATTACTTAGAATCAAGTTGATCTCATATCCCAAGTTTCCAAATATTTTATTAGTGACAAAAGTGTGAAGACTACTATATTTCCACCCAGGGTGGATTGAAATCAGAATGTGTTTTCAGAAGACATATGAGGGATTCTGCAAAAGGGATATGAGGATTTTAAAATTGATCTCATGTAAGGTAATGATATAGTTTAAATTTCATTGTATAGAATGGAATTGATATAGCATCGTGACCCCCAAGACACTTATGGAGGATTTGGAGGACATTGGGCTTATTCGACCAAGTATATTACCTTGTGGTTCAATAGTTTTGTTTTCTATGAAATGTTATAGGAATCCTTTAATCATTATTAATGATAAGATGTTGAACCTGATTAATTTATAGAATTGGTATCCTCATCCATGTATTAATGATATTTTAGATAAGTTATGGGGATCATGTATCTTTATAATTATTAAATTGAAATCAGTGTATCAGGATATTAGAGTTTAACATTATGATATATAGATAAATATTTTTAGATGTAGGCATTTACTATATAAATAAATTTTAAAACCATTTGGGTTGAGGAATTCACAACCATTATTTATAGACATCATGAATTGAATCATTGATCCATACCTAGATCAGTTTGTGGTATTTTTTTGGATGTTAACTTGATTTCGTCTAAGACTCGTGGTGATTTTTACCAACATCTTAAAATAATACCAAGTACAATGACAGGGGATCATAAATATTTTAATCTATAAAAGTGTTAGTGTTTTGATGATTAGGCACACATATTGGGTCAAATAATCTTAGAGTATGACTTTTCATTAGACCATTTGATGGTTCATGAAGTAGTTTAATGGGAGCATCATACGAAAGTTTTTGATATATATGGATTTCTAGGATTAGCTATATATTATAGGAGATTTATCAAAATCAATTCCACATTTGAATCACTACTATAAGACATGATCAAAATGGTGATAAAGTAATATTTAATGGAATATTTATTTAATTCATTCAATTAGTTGAATAAGTTTGTGACATCGACTGTAATATTGATCATACCTTATCTAGGTGAGGAATATATGATGTTTTTTATGGTTTTTGGATTAGAAATGGATGTGTGTTAATTAATGAAGATATATTTGTGTTGTATGGGTATTAGTAGTTTTAGAATTATTAATATAAGTACCCAATGCACAATCTAGAGTTGGATTTATTGGTTTATGCTATGATGTGTTTTCATATTTATCTGTTGGGACAAATGTTTATTCTGTATACATATCCTAAGAGCCTATGTTATACCATTTTGTAGGGATATTTTAATATCTAGAAATGGATATGGGTTAACTATATGTAGTTATTTTATTTTATGACAGCTTATATTATCAAGAATGAAAAAAATTTGCTAATGATTTGTTTAAGAAAAATTATACTCATACGGTTCAATAATCCATTGTTGAGAAATAAATGGAGAATTTTCTAGATAATATGCATGTTTTGGTTTTGAAGAGTCATGAGATGATGACTATATTTTCACTTTCAATATATTTTACAGTTTTTAGCTAGATAAAAAATAATACATTTTAGGATTCAGTGTGAATGTCTTTTAGGGAATGCCAAGAAGTGGGTTGTCACCTTCCAATTATAGAATAGATTAGGATTCGATCATCTATTTCAAGAATCGGGTTATTATGCCAATTAAATTTCGAACGATATAACGAGTGATTTACATTACTCAAATTGGGTAGTACATCTAGGTGTGAACAAAATGATACATTCCGAACAACAAAAGGGTTTTATTGTTATAAATTGAATAGGATATAGTACTGCTCAAGACATGATGCTACACTAGTTATCTGGTAAATACCAAACATCAAATAACTAGCGGTTTATTGAAAAAATTTCATAATCAAGATTGTATGTGGGATTTAGAAATTTTATACATTGTTGTGGGTATATTTATGATTCCTAATAAGAAGAGTTTTATTTGGGTGATCATGGACTTAATGATGATGTTATCCGATTTCATACCAATATGGGATACTTTATCAACGATTAATTTTGGATATTTTTATGTTTGAAAAAATAATGATTTTACATGGGATTTAAAAATCTATTCATTCAGAATGTGGTTTTTGTTTTACATCACACTTCTAATAGGTATTATTGAATGATATCAATCTAGAGGTTTTTTTAATTACGTATTTCCACCAATTGATATATGGGAAATCCGACTATACTATATAGTTCTATGATGATAAGTTATGATAATTTGTTCTGGAATTTATTTGGTATTTTGAGATGCACTTATATTTACTAAAATTATATATTAAAAATAGTTATTTGGAAATGATACATATAGAACCATATGTGGAACTTTATTGTATTCCATGCTGACAACCACTATGGGGGATTGAGGAAGGTGAGTTAGAGAAATTGGGATGCAGCCTCATGCATGTGACATCAGAGCAGGTTCACCTTATTTAGAGGCATTGAGATATAGCTTAGAATATAAAGAAATCATGTGTAGATTGATGTCAATGAACCATATAGTTAAATATATTGATCATATATTCCATTGGGTGTGGCCTAGATTGGGTCACCATATGAGATAGTGGTAGGTCAAGATGGTTCCCAAATATGTTTTACCATGTTAAAGATTGGAGATAATTAGTCCAGTGGTATACCTATTGACTCTTCCACATAGATACAATGATAAGAATGAAGTTTTCCATGTCTCCCAACATTAACAGTGTCACCCAAACCTTCCTCATGTGATTTATGTGGATGAATTAAAGATTTATTTAGATTATTCCTTTGAGTACCATCTGATATGTGTGTTGGATAATAGTGATAAAATGTTGTGGGGAAACACCATGCTGATAGTGTGTGTGTTATGGAAACATGGTCATGTTAAATAGGGGAAATAGTGGAGATGAAGTGATATACATGCTCAAAGGAATGACTATTATGACTAAGAATCATAAATAAGATTGGTAGTATAACTCAAAGGATAGTTGATATATGGTGTCTTGATTATATGGTCTCATCATTCTCTAGGTGTGTGTCTCTCTGGGTGTTGAGTCTTTGTATAAATGGGTTATCTGTTTGATAGGTTTTTGTTGAGATGAAAAACATTAATATAGGTTCATATTGTTAAAAAGGAAAATTGGCTAAAAATAAATGGTGGAACATTTACAAGTGGTGTTAATGAATTTAACATCATGTAATTTTTTGAGGGAATTAATAAATTAAACATGAGGTGATGATGTTTTTTATATCATTTCATTAAAACACATTAGTGATGTCAAATCATATTACGTGTCATGTAAATGAAAAATCAACTTTTTTACACAAGTTGGGTGACTAAATTATCATGTTTTTACCAAATCTGTCTTCTAACAGCACAAGGGAAACACATAGTGGATGTTGAAAAATTTCATCATCTTTTCTCATTGTGGATTTGTGCTTAATACATGTTAAGACATTTTTTCCTTTGGATCCGCTCCATTCATAATTCTTCAAATTAATTAGCAGATCCTTTCATAGTTGTGGGTTTGGGAGTTGATCTTGATCTTATTTATTGGTCTATATATTTTAAATCATTTTTGATTTGGACATAATACATAATATTGGGGGGTTTTAATCAATGATAATTATATATTAATTTTTAGTACTGTGGAAATAAATCCAAATCCAAAATTTTATATTTCAATTACATGTATTGAAATCTAGAATACCTATTTGAATTTCTTCAATTAGGTTCTTTGTTAAATTAAATAATATTGTGGATTAATTAATTTTGGGAAATATAATTTATGGGATTATGATTTTGAATTAAGATAATTAATTTTTGAAATAATTGTGATTTAATTGTTATTGTTGAAATTTATTAATTAATTGAAATATGAATTTCTATGAATTTTTATGATTACAAATTTTTGATTATGAATAATTTAATGTTGAATTAATTATTTTTAATTTGTTGTTATTTAATAGGTTAATTAAATGAAGAATTAATTATTGGACCTTGTTATAATTTTGAATTTTTTTGAAGGGATTAATTAATCATGGATTTCATTAGTGACATCATATGAGAATTAAATTGTTGAATTTAATTAATTAATTAGTGAATTAATTAATATGATATTCATGTGTGGAATATGGATTTTAAATAAAAATCACATAATGTCATAATAAATGAGGAATGGTAATAGTGGAATTCAATGGTGATAACAATATGTGGGATAATATATGCTACATCAAAATCCACATGTTAATAGAATTAATGAATTTTAATAATGGAAATTATATTTAATAACAATTTGTGGGATAAGGTCGGCCATATCAAAATCACATAGTGTAAAATTAAATAAATAATGGTACAAATGGATGTTTATTTTATGAAATAAATTATGGGTAATTTAGAATATGACATGGGGTGATGAAATTATGGAAATTTTTGGAGTCCACTAAAACAAGAGTTTTTATATTCTTCACTAATGCGTAATTGAATAAATCAAAACTATTTAATTTATTGGTGGTATTTATTATTCATAAAACTAAATAATATTTTTTGAATGGATATTTTTTAGACAACATTGGTGGTGGAAAACTATTTTTTAGTAACACCCTAAATTGGATGCATGATTGGTACCCAAATAGACTTCTTGTTTACTAGAAATGATAAGGGTAAAAGCCTTATATTAGATAGATAATTTTAGATATATCTTGGATGAAGGCACTAGACATGGTACGAAGACCAGTTGTCTGTTTTCAGTGTTTGATAATTTAATTTTTTTGAAACATGGAATTTATTAGAATGAAATTTCATCTATTTAGTTATGATATTGTATTTTTCTTGTTCAGATATGACATGATTCTACAATTATTGTGAATATGGATACTTCTTTTGGTTATTTTTTTTGTTATTTTCTATAGTGGTGTTAATATTATAATGATCTTATAGTCTCCTGGTGATTGATTTTTCACCCTCGCTTCTAGTGGGTAGCCTCAGGTATATAGGGAGGCACACCAGAGGTCATGTGACCAACTATCTTATAGAACTAGTGTGTGGGACCTGGGTGAAGATGTGACACGTACACATTTTTCTCTTATCAATATCATTATGACATATCTAGAACTAAGATAAACACCCATAATTTTCTATTATAATGCTTTCATAACAGAGTTTTGAATTTAAATATCAATTTAACATCCTAATTCTTTGATGAATAGAGAATGATGAACAACTAACATCATCTAATATGTCCTTTTTCAAATTTTATGTGGATTATACAAATAATCTCTTCCAAAACATTATAATATTATCCTTATGTAGGTAATTATATAATAGAAATAATATTTCTCCCAGTACATCATGATTTTGATATATATAAATTTAACTTTTATAAACATTACATCTTTTTTATCTTTATAATATTGAATCTATAATGATCCTTCCGACTCAATGTATTAGTCACCTTGTTTTGTTTCATAGGGTGTTTACATATAGATTATGTATAACTATTCATCCATTATACAAATATTTAATGGTCCAAATTCACTTCATTTTATATAAATATATAAATTATATGTTTATGATCAGAATATATATCACACATATCTCATTAAATATAGTACATACATAACATTAATGTAAAAATTATTATAGCTAACTGATAATTACGAGAAGTGTAATTTTTCTCATCAACATTAATTTCTCATGAGGTATATGGTATAAACATTTGATTCATATATGATATAAATCATTAAATATTCATTAATTGATCAATTGAGATGTTATACTTTTCCCTATTGGATGGTAAAATATGAACATTTATAGTGAATAACCATCACTATTGTACCATGAAATTTCTATATCATTCACGTTAACTGTAACACCCCACCCCAACCTCATTGCCTTGAGGAGGCGGTGAAGGTTACATGGCCTTGAGAGATGTTCCCAAGGCACCAAAGGATGGAAATAAATACTAAGGGTTTTGAGAAAAAATTGGGGAACACTTTTCCCTTAAGAAAAAAAAACCAACCAAACCAACAACTAACGACCTCTATATGATGCATGTCAATAAAACGTCCAACATGTATTCCCAAAAGACAACACAAATGTTCCAAAATACAACCCAATACCAATACAATGTAACATGATAATAGAGTACTATATGGAAGACAAAACAAGAGTATCAAAATAAACCAAGACACACTCCATGACTCCACCCAAACGCTCCATGCTCCAAGCACCACCACATCTCCCAAGAATCACCATGAACCACTATGAATGAGATGCCTTACCTTTACTTGTGTCTCGGAATACGACATCTAAAAATGCACATATGTGCCAATGTAGGGTGTGAGTACTAATACTCAGTAGGTATTCTACAAATGAATTCCCTACACACAACAATAAAATAGAACAAATTAGCACAATTTATATAACACAAATTATATAAAGTCCATAAACTAATTAAAAAATGAACATCAATCCAAAAAAATCATTACTCAAATAAATTTAGCCAATTTAGTGAATACCCAAGGAAAACACACATAAATGTCATTACCCATTCCCTTTTTGCAAGGCCACATACAAATCACAATAATAAACCCATTACGTCACACAACTAATACCATTCACTCGATCATGGTGTTACTTTAATGGTGGTACATTCATGGCCAACTCATCTCTTTCATGGTGTGGGACTTCACGCACATCACTGATGTGGGACTTCACACCCATCACCCAGCCATCTTGTTTATGGTACATTCATGACCATCACATTGATGGAGATACATTCCCAACCACGATACATCCAACGCAATACAATAAATATTTACAAAAATCCCAAAAACATTTCTCCCACAATAAAAAACATCATACTACCCATCAATTTCATGTACCAGTTTGACCAATTATTCTAAACAACATTCCAACAATAACTTGTCAAGTTACCTCAATAAATCACACATTAATTGAAAACAGCCTCAAACCATTTCCCCTATCAACCCACATTTAAATAAAAAAACACTTTTATTAAAAACCATATTTCATAACCCATTTCCCATAAATCAATCAAGCTACCGATTTTAAAATTTATCATTCAAAATCCAGAAAATAAAACTCATTTTGACAATATTATTCCATTTCCAAAAAAATCCCCAAATCATCACAAAATTGGTTTCTACTAAGCATCACACATCATATTCAAAATTAATTTCAAGTTAATCAAATTAATGGAAACCAAATTCACTAGTTCATAACATGTTGTGCAGAGAGAGAATCCACATACCTCTTAGGGTTTGTAGAAATAAAACATTAATCCAAATGCACTCCAAATAGGGTAAAATCCATCTTGAAACCACCTCAGAATACATTCCCTAACATCAACAAGCTCAACCATTAACATAAAAAGTCAACAACACCCGATATCTACATGAAACCCTTGTTGATCATGGAAACTAATAGAGGTAGAGGGAAAAACCTAAACAAAACCTCAGTGAACCAATAATGGGACATAACAGAGGATAACCACCTTTGATCCACCAAAAAAACCCTTCTATTTGCCTCCAAAATGAGCTAAATAACCCCCCCAACCTCTGAAAACTAGAACTCCGATTTGATCCACAAGTGGGAGGAAGAAAGAGGGAAAATGAGAAATCTCAAGTGGCCCAGGACATAAAAACCCAAACATTATGTGGTTGAAGGACTACTCCGCATGATTTGGAAAACTGTGTTCCAACAGTGCAGTTTCCACTGTCTCTCCCAAGGACATCGCACGGCTTTCCTGCACGGTCTGAAAAACCGTGCGCCAATCATGCGGAGCCCATTGTCAAGGGGCCATGTTTTCTTGTGATGGACGAATGGTTTTTTTAGACCGTGCGCCAACCGTGCACCCCTGCACAATCTTCACAACAATAAATGTTTTTACAAGAATTCCCTGATTTTCAACCAACAACTTCAAAAAGCACAAACGAACCGAAACAAGGGTAACATTCCTCAAACTGGGGGTACTACATTCTCCCCACCATTGGAATTGACATCCTCGGAATGTATTGAAACCACCCATTGTTGAAGAATCTAATGCCATTTCTTGACCATCTCTTTCTCATGCTCCCAAGTCTCCTCTTAGATCTGGTCGTGCATCCACAAAACCTAAACCAGACCGATGCCTTTTCCCTGCAATACTTTCGGTTTCCTATCCACAACCCACACTGGGACGTGAACCAACCAAGCATCTGTCTCTAGCGCAACATGATCTCATATGATTACATGGACTGGATCCTAATGATACTTTTTCAATTGAGACACATGAAACACATTGTGCACTGTAATGAACCATGGTGGAAAATCCAAATAATAAGCCACCTCACCAAGCCGCTCAAGCATCTCAAAAGGTCTAATATACCTTGGAGATAACATTCCCTGCATCCCACATAGAAGATCTACCAATCTATGAGAGATCCTCAAGAAATCATGATCACTCACCTCGAATGACAATGACCATCGACGATGATCCACATATGATTTTGGACGACTCTGAGCCTGCTTCATTCTATTCTAGATTAACATGAAATTCTCTGTAGTCTCTTGGACAAGGCTTGGTCCAACCATTTATGACTCAACCATTTCCACCCAACATAGTGGAGAACGACACGGTCACCAATACAACGCTTCAAATAGATCCATATGTATGGATTACTAATAACTATTATTGTACAAGAACTCATCCAATGACAACTGCTCCTCCCATTAACCCCCAAAATCCATGACACATGCCCACAACATATTGTCAATTTTTTTATCATCCTATGGGATTGACCATTCATCCGAGGGTGATAAGCCATACTCATTATAAATTCAGTTTCAATTGTTTACATTAAATATTTTTATAAACGAGATATAATCTTTAGATCGTGATCAGATATGATATAAACTCAAACACCATGCCTCTTTATCACCTCCTGGATATAGATTTTGGACATATCCTCAACCATATGAGATTCACAAATTGAAATTAAATGGTCGACTTCATTAGTCAATCCACTATAAACCATATGACATCATGCTTTCTTGCCATTCTTGGACGACCTATTAAAAAATCCATCGCTATTAGCTCCCTCTTCCAAACAGGGATTGGTAATGACTGCAACATTCTCGCTCGACTTAGATGTATTGCCTTGACCGACTGGATAGTCAACCGTATCGAAACAAACTTAACCACTCTTCTTTTTATACCATCCCACTAGAATTGTGATTTCAAAGCATTATACATTTTCTGAATTATAGGATGAACAACCCACCTAGATTGATGATATGCCCTGAGAAGATCATCCTGACAAGAAACTGGAACAAACATCTGATTCTGAAAACAGAAAACTGAATCTCAATTCAGTCTCCAAACCTTAATTGTCTCCCCAACATTGAGTTTTGACCTAATGGTCACACACTAAGAATCAGATATATGTGTCCCCTTATCCAGGCCCACCAAGTCTAGAATCAACAAAATTGAAATGAAGACTGCTCTACTGCCCTGGTCCTCATATTCTATCTTCATGTCAAGTATAACTGACATCAACAACAACTGGTCTAATGCTTGTTTCACCACCTAAGCATATGATTTTCATCTTAATGCATTTGTTATCGAATTTACCTTACCCGATGTGTACGTCAAGTAAAAATAAAAAATCTAGAGATATTCAATCCTTCTCCTTTTACTCATGTTCAAATCCTATTGTGAGAAAATGTCCTTCATGATCTTATGATTTTTATATACCATGAATTTCTCTCTATAGAGATAATGATGCCACTCTTTAAAAGCACGGACCACTATTGACAATTCCAAATCATGTGTTGGGTAGTTCTTTTAATGCACCTTCTACTGTCGTGATCCACACACAACCTCATTATTCCCTTGTATGAGAAAGCACGCCAACTCTAATCTCGATGCATCATAATACACCACGTACACTTTTCCTAATTCCAGAAAAACTACGATAGTTTTTGATTTATAGAGACCCTTTACCTCTTCAAAACACTACTGAAATTGTTCATTCCACTAGAATGGAACACTCTTTCTTGTCAATGTTGTCATCGGTGAAGCCAAACATGGAAAATCACGAACAAGAAGCCGATAATACCAAGCTTGTCTGAGAAAACTCCAAACCTCAAACACATTATTTGTATGTTTCCATGATATTACAGCCTTTATCTTTTCGGGATACATTGAAACATCCCTTTCATAAATCACAAGTCTAAGAAAATGGACTTCATGTATGAAAAATTCACACTTTGATAGTTTGGAATAATACTGGTGATCCCTCAACATCCCCCAACAATGTCGCCATGTGCGGCTCCTGCTCCACCATTGTCTTTAAATACACCGAAATATCATCTACAAACACCACCACAAATGAATCCAGATATCTCTGAAATATCTGATTCATCTATGCCATGAAAACTGTTGGTGAATTCATTAGACCAAAGGGCATAACCACATATTCATAATGTTCATACCTACTTCTGAATGCTGTTTACGGAATATTTTCCTTCCTCACTGGCAATGGATGATATCCTTACCTTAGGTAGATCTTGGAGAACAACTGGGCTCCCCTCAACTGGTCAATGAAATAATCAATTCATTGTAGTGGATACATATTCATTATCGTTAATTTGTTAAGTATTTGATAATAAACACATAGCATCATATTTCCATCTTCCTTTTCCACAAACTTCACTAGAACTGCCCATGGGGATGTGCTAGGATAGATAAACCCCTTGTTTTCTAACTCATACAACACTACTTCCAATTCCTGCAATTTAGTAGGTGCCATTCAGTAAGATGGAAGTGAGATAGGACAGGTCCCCGGAAGGAGATCAATCATAAAATCCACTTTCATACAGAATGTAATGAAGAGAATTCTTCTGGTGAAACATCCATCAATTGATCGACCACTACTGTATGAACACTGTCCTCAATGCCCTATAATGATTCCCATGTCAACACTTCCAACTGATAAAACATCATTCCCACTGCAGGTTCCAACAAACCCATCATGCCCTTCCTTTTATGCCTCACTTCTCTGAAGAGATTTCTAACACCATCATGTGTTGTAAAATCCACTATTTTCACATTATAGTCGATGTAGGCCTTAAATATCTCCAATAAATCCATTCCTAGGATTATATCATAATCATCCATCTCAATCACAGATAAATTCCACATCAATTCAATTTTGTCCACAACTGAGCAGCATGCTCAACAAAATAATCATCGACACTCTCTTTGGCCCAGATGAGTTTGATGTTTCAAAAATGAAGGCATCATCTCTAGAGTAAAACAAAGTAAAATAACGACATGAGATGCATGAAATGAATGAGAAGAATCCATATAAAAAAATTTGCATCAAGATGGAGCTTAAAAGAACCATACCTCACGCTGCCGATGGTCCTGTTTGATCATCCAATACAACATGATCAGTTACAAACATATGTGTGATTTCCATTCTCTGATCTTTATTACATAACTAAAACATATATTGTTAAGGAGTGTCACAGACACCCAACCTCATAGAATTACAACAATTTCACTTAAGATGGCCCATATTCATGGAGTTATGACATTCTCGAGGTTGTTCCTTACAATCCCATTTCAGGTGGCCTACAGAACCACAATGAAAGAATCATGGCTTACACTTGGGACTGGAAGGATATATTACCTATCTATTGTTCATATTTTGATTTAATTTGTGTCTTTGAGAAATGGATTATGTATTTTTATTTCTCCTAGTGTTGGGGACCACACATTATCTCATGGGGAAAAAAGTGATACCATTACATGGATTTCCGACTATGATAGATATCGTATCAGGTGTATCCAATTGCATTCTTGACTGATCTATTTAAAAATCCCGAACGATGCTTTGGGCCAACTTCTATTTCAGCAGGGGCACAGGTGGAACCACATTTTCAGTACCTTCCTCCAATTGGTCTCTAATATGTCTACTGGGAGCCATTTCTATAAAAAGAATACAAACAACCTTGAGTCTCACTTCCATAGACATCATGAATTCCAATTTCGAATCACATTACACAACATCATTACAACGAGGCTCTCTACCGTTCCACATTTTCAATGTTTAACCTTTTTTGAATACCAAGCCATTTTTAAAATTCCAAATTTATTCACATTACAATTTCACACATTCGAAAAACCATTCCTCAATTCAGCCCATAAATTATTATTCCAAATGATATATGCATCCTAAAGGGATGCAATTTCTACAATATATGCCATGAACATCACATTGGTACACCCATGACAATGAGATTTTCAAAGCCTATAATTGTCTCCAAAACACTTATGAACCTAACTCCTTTGTAACATGATGTTCATCCTAAAAGGGTTAGCTACGACCTTTTATACTATACATTCCATGTTCGGACATTCCAACACCTTGATTCCATCCCGAATCAAGGAATATACCATAATGAATGTCACCTCCAATTCTGAGAATCAACCTCAATGGACCGAACAAGCTGATACCACTTGTAACACCCCACACATAGCTAATTGGGGTGAGGAGGCAGTGATGGTGACATGGCCTTAAGAGAAATTCCCAAGGTTCCATAGGATGGTAATACATACCGAGGGATTTGAGAAAAAATTGTTGAACGAGTTTCCCATAAGAAAAATTCAACCATACCATCAACTAACTACCACTATATGATGCATGTAAATAAAACATTCAAGCTTGAATTCCCAATATATAACCAAGTATTTTCACAATAAAATGAAAAATCAAAATAATACAACATGATATAAGTGTACTATTTGGAAGACTAAACAAGACACCCAAAATAAACCAAGACACACTCCACGACTCCACCCAAAGCTACATGCTCCATGCCCCACCAAATCTCCCAAGCATCACCATGAACCACTAGAAATGTGATGCCTTACCTTTACCTGTGTCTCAGAATACGACATCTGCCAAAGCACCGAAGTGACAAAGGAGGTGGTGAGTACTAATACTCAATAGGTTTTACCCAAATGACTTCCCTACACACACCACTAGGATAGAACACATTATAAAAATTTACATATAATTGTTTATATAATTTATATAATATAATACAACAATGAAAATCAATTCAAACAAATATTTACCCAAATCAATTTACCCAATTTATTAAATACCCCAGGAAAGAAAACATAGAAGTCCTTACCCATTCCCTTTTTGCAAGACCACAAACATTTCACAATCATACACCAATTATATCACACAACCAAGGCCATTCACTCTATCATGGTTTAACTTTAATGGGGGTAAATTCATTGACAACTCGTATCCTTCATGGTGTGGGACTTCATTCCCATCACTGGTGTCGGAAATCAATACCATTACCCTCCCTTTTTTATGATGGTACATTCACAACCATCACCTTGATGGTGATACATTCCAGACCACCATCCATCCAACTCAGGACTATCGATATTTACCCAAATTCCCACAAAATTTCAATCAAATATTACCAACATATTACCACCCAAAAATTTCCAATATCAATTTATCCAATTATTCCCAACAACATTCCACCAATAACATGTCATGTTTCCTCAATAAATCCCTCATTTATTGAATACACCCTAAAACCATTTTCCATGTAAACCCAAATTTCAATAAAATAACAGTTTTACACAAAAACATATTTCATAACCCATTTCCCATAAATTAATAAAGCTACCAATTTAAAAATTTATATTTTAAAATCTGACGATAAAACCCATTTTTACAATATTAACCCATTTCCCACAAAATCCCCATATCATCAAAAAATGGGTTTCATTTAAGCCTAACACATCATATTCATAATTAATTTCAAGAAATAAAAATTAATGGAAAACAAAGTCACTAGTTCTAACCATGTGGAGTTGAAAGAAAAAAACATACCTCTTAGGGTTTGGAGAAATCAGCCCTTCACCCAAACACACTCCAAACCAGGTGAACGAATCCTTAAAACGACCTCAAAAAACCATTCCCTAACATCAAAATGGTCAAACCTTAACAAAAAAGGAAACACTACCCAATATCTACATGAAACCATAGTATATATAAGAAAATATAAGAGGAAGAGGGTTAACCCTAATGAAAACAACAAAGAACCAAAAAAGTTACATTCACGAGGAGAACCGCCTTCGATCCACAAGAAAACCCCTTAGATTTGGTTCCACAATTAGATAAGGAGACCCCCCATCCTATGAAAAGTATAAATCCCACATGGCACATGATAGAGAGAAATAATGATTGAAAATGGGAAATATCAAGTGGCATGAGGCTTAAAAAACAAAACATTTAGTCGATGCATTGTTACCCGACAGGGTTTGGAAAACTCTGCACATACTGTGTGGTTTCCACTGTCTCTCCCAGGGACTTTTCATGGCTTGACCACATGGTCTAAAAAACCATGTTCCTCCCATGTGAAGCCCACTATCATGGGTGCACAGTTTTTTGGGCTGGCCGCATGGTTTCTGGGCTGGCCGCATGGTTTGTTCTGACCGTGTGCCAACTATGTGCCACTGCACAATCTCCACAACAATAAAATTCTCCCCCAGATTAGCCTAAACTTCAAAAGACCACTTAAAAAATAACAAACGAACTGAAACAAGGATCACATACCTCAAACTGATGGTACAACATTCTCCCCACCATTGTGCATTCAGTCCTCAGAATATAGTGAACCCACCCTTTGCCGAAAGATTTCGGCACATTGCTTGACCATATCTTTCTCCCGCTCCCAAGTCTCCTATTTTATATGGCCATCATTCCAAAAAAGTATAAATAGACCAATGATTTTACCCCATAAGACTTTCTCTTTCCTATATAAAACCTGCATTGGCGCGTGCGCCAACTAAGCATCTGGTTGTAGCTCAACATGAACCCATCGAATAACATGGCCAGGATCTGGATGATAATTTTTCAATTACAACCCATGAAACACATTGTGCACTACACTGAACCAAGGTGGAAAATCCAAAAGATAAGACAACTCACCAAGCCTCCCAACAATTCCCAATGGTCCAATATACTTGGAGACAACTCTCCCATCATCCCAACCTAATGATGTTCCAACCTAGGAGAGATGCATAAGAAATCGTGATCACTCAACTCGAACGACTACGACCATCGATGATGATCTGCATACGATCTCTGACAACTCTAAGATATCTTCATTCTATTCATGATTAACATGATCATCTCCGTAGTCTCCTAGACAAGGCTTGGTCAAACCATTGAGGACTCACCCATTTCCACCCAGCATAGTGGAGAACAGCAAAACCACCTATACCACACTTCAAACAAAGCCATATGTTTGGATTCTAGATAATTGTTATTGTAGATGAAATCAACCAACGATAACTACTTATCCCATGAGACACCCAATTCCACGACACAAGCCCAGCAAATATCCTTAAATGTTTGTATCGTCCTCTTGGATAGACAATCCATCTAAGGGTGATACACCTTACTCATGTTCAACATAGTTCCAAGGGTTTTCTGTAAAGATTTCCAGAAATGAGATGTGAACCTCGGATCTCGATCAGATAAAATTGAATCCAGAACATCAAGCCTCTTTACTACCTCCCGGATATACCATTTGGATAGATCCTCTATTGTACGAGATTCAAGAATTGGAATGAAATGGGCTGATGTCATTAGAAAATTAACTATCAACCGAATAACATCATGCTTTCTGATCATTCTTGGGAAAAATGTGAAAAAATCCATCTCTATTTTTTCCCTCTTCCAAACAGTGATTGGTAAATAAAACAACATGCATGTTGGCCTTTGATGCTCTGCCTTGACCTGCTGGAAAGTCAATCATCTCGAAACAATCTCATCCACTGTTTTTTTCATACCAGCCCACTAGAACTGTGCATTCAACGCTTTGTACATTTTTTGAATTCCAGGATGAACATCCCACCTGGAATGATGATATGATCTGAGAAGATCTTCTTGGAATGAAATTGGTACAACCATCTGATTCTGAAAACCCAAAACATAATCTCCTTTCAGTTGTCAACCCTCAATTTTCTCCTGATCAATGAGTATCGACCTCAGGGTCACACACTCAGAATCAAATATTTTTCCCTCATTAACCAGGCCAACCATGACAAGAATCAAAAGAACAACAAGAATGAAGACAACTCTATCACCCAGTTCACCACATTCCAACCACATGCCAGCTATAACTGACATCAAATACCACTGGTATGATGCTTGTTTCAACTTCCGATCATATGATTTTCTACTTAATGCATCTGCCATTAAATTTCCCTTACCCGGTGTGTACAACAAGTCAAAATCAAACATCTGCAGATATTCCATCCATCTTCTTGGCATCAAGTTTAAATCCCATTGTGATAAAATGTAATACATGCTCTTATGATCTGTATATATCATGAATTTCTCAATGAAGAAATAATGACGCAACACTTTCAAAGAATGGACTACAACAGGAAATTCCAAATCATGTGTTGGGTAGTTCTTTTTATGCACCCTCAACTTCCATGATCCATATTCAATCTCATGATTCACATCCAAGAGAACACACCCCAAACCAGATCCCGATGCATCATAATAGACAATGTACCCTTTTCCTGGTTTTGAAAAATCTAAGATTGGTGTTGATGTAAGGAAACCCTTTAGCTCTTCAAAACACAGTTGAAACTATTCATTCCACTAGAATGAAACATTCGTCCTTTTCAAAGCAGTCATCGGTGAATCCAACTTAGAAAAATCACAAAAAAAAAACACTGATACTTCCCATCTAGATTGAGGAAACTCAATACATCAAACACATTTTTTGGAGGTTTCCCTGAGATAATATATTCTATCTTTTCTACATCCACTAAAACACCCCATTTAGAAATCACATGGCCAAGAAAACGGACTTCCTGCATCCAAAATTCATACATTGAAAATTTGGTATACAGCCGAAGATCCCTCATGATCCCCAACACTGTCACCATGTGCTACTCATTCTCTACCATTGTCTTTGAATAAACCAGAATATCATCTAAAAACACCATAACAAATGAATCCAAATATCTCTGAAATTTCCAATTCATCAATGTGATGAACACCACCAGAGCATTATTTTGACCAAAGGGAATTACCACATATTCATAAGGGCCATATCTACTAATTAAAGGTATTTTTGGAATATCTTCCTTCATCACTAAAAATTGATGGTATCCCAACCTCATTTCGATCATGGAGAACCCTTGGGCTCCCCTCAACTGTTCGAACAAATCATCAAATCATGGAAGTGGATATTTTTTCTTTATCATAACCTGGTTATGTTTATGATAATCAACAAAGAGCCTCAATGTTCAATCCTCTTTTTTCACATACAACACTACTGTTGCCTGTAGAGAAATACTATGTAGGATAAACCCCTTGTTTTCTAACTCTTCCAACTAGATATTAAATTCCCAAAATTCAGTATGTTATATTTGGTATGACAGTAGTGAGATAGGACTTGTCTCCAGAAGGAGATCAATCCAAAACTCCACTTCTCTTATGGGTGGAAACCTAGAGAATTTTTCGGGAAATAAATCCATGAACTGATCCACCACAGCATGATGTACACTCTTCTCAACACCCACTATCGATTACAATAACAACACCGCCAACTAATATGATAACGTGCCCACTCCTATTTCCAACAAACCCATTGCAGCCTGCCTTTCATACCTGCCTCCAATAAAGTGATTTCTAATGCCATCGTGTGTCGTAAAATCCATTATTCGCACATTACAGTCGATGTGGACCTTAAATATACCAATCAATCCATTCCTAGGATTTTATCAAAAGAATCCATCTCAATAACTAAGAATCTCACATCAATTAAATGTTGTCCACCACTAAGAAACAAGCTCTACATGGGAAGGATTGACACTCTCTTTGACCTAGAGGAGTTTGATGTTTCAAAAACGAAGGCATCATCTAAAGAGTAAAACCCTGTAAAATAACATCAAGAGAACAAAAAATAATAATAGGAAGAAGTCGTATCAAATAAAACATGCAACACAATGGAATTCAAATGAACCATTCCTCGCATAATGGATGGTATTTTTTGATAATCCACTATAACATGCTCATCTACAAACGGATGAGTTATTTACATGATCTACTACTTATTACCATGTTGAAACTTCCCTTGCAGATGAGTTTCATGAGTACTTGACCTTAGATAATTATGGTAATACCACTGAAGATTCCCCATATGCTTACAGTTATGTCATTCTAGAGGTTGTTCCTTACAATCCTATTTTTTGTGGCCTAAAAAACCACACTGAATGCATCATGGCTTACAATTTCATCTCAAAGAATGTTTATTCAATCTAGTGGTTTGATTTTTATGTACTCTATGTTATTATGAAAAGGTTTATGTCTTGATCATTCTCTTAGTGTTCAGGTTCACAACTCCTCTCGTGATGACAAGCATGCTTCCATTACATGGATTTTAGACCATGATAGATATCGTAACAGTTGTATATAGTATCATTCATGACTGAACTATTTGAAAATCATGAAAGATGCATTGGGCCAACTACTGGTTCACCCAGGGATTAGGTGGAACCAAATTTTTGGTACCTTCCTCTGATTGGTCTCTATGATGTATACCTAGAGCCATTTCTATAAACAGAAATCAAAAAACCCTTAGTCATACTTTCATAGAAATCAATAATTCCCATTTCAAATTTCATTACATGACACTATCCCAATGAGGATTTCTACCATTCAATATTTTCCACATTTCACCATTTTTGAAAATCAATCAATTTTCAAAACAACTAATTTATTCCCATTAAAATTTCACATATTCAAAAAAAATCTAAATTAAGCCCATAAATCATTATTCTTAATGAAATATGCATCCAAAAGGGTAGTAATTTCTACCATATATTCCATTCAAAACTCATTGGCTACACCCATGACAATGAGATTGCCAATTCCTGTAAGTGTCTCCAAAACACTTATGTACCCAACTCCATGGTAACATGTTGTTTAATATAAAAGGGTTAGATACATAATTTTAGGCTATACATTCCAAGTTGAAAAATTCCAACACCTTTCTACCATCCTGACTCACGAAATATGCCACAATGAATGTCAACTCCAAATCTGAGAATCAACTCTAATAGACCGAACAAGCTGATACTACTTGTTACACCCCACCACTACCTCATTTTGTTGAGGTGACGGTGAGGTTTACTTGGCCTTAAGAATCACTCCCAAGGTTCCAAAGAATGGAAATACTTACTAAGGTCTTAGAGAAAAAATGGTGAATGATTTTCCCTTATGAAAAAAATACAAAAAACCATCCTCAAACAGCCCCTATATGATCCATGTCAACAAAACATTCAAGCATGTATTCCCAAAAGACAACCAAGTTGTCCCACAATAAAACCCAAAACCAATACGATCCAACATTATATAATAATACTATGTGGAAGAATAATAATAAACCCAAAATAAACCATGACACACTCCACGACTCCACACAAAGCTTCGTGCTCCAAGGACCACCACATATCCCAAGCATCACCACTAACCACTAGAAATGAGATGTCTTACCTTTACCTATGTCTCAGAATATGTCATCTGCAAAATGAACAATGTGCCAAAAGAGGGGGTGAGTAATAAAACTCAGTAGGTTTTCCCCAAATTACATCCCTACACACTGCACTAGGATAGAACACATTAGCAAAGTTTATATAAAAAAATTTATATAAAGTTTATAAACTAACGCAACAATGAACAAAAATACAAACATATCATTAACAAAATCAATTTACACAATTTATTGAATTACCAAGGAAAAAAACAAACAACTCATTTCCAATTGCAATTTTTCAATACCACATACATATCACAATCATAATCCCATTATGTCACACAACCAATACTATTCCCTTGATCATGGTGTTACTTTAATGGTGTTAAATTCATGGGAAACTTGTCTCCATCATTGTGTGGGACTTCATGCCCATCATAGGTTTGGGACTTCATGCCCACCCCCCTCCCTTTTTCATTTCGGTACATTCACGACCATCACATTGATAGTGATACATTATCGATCACCATACATCAGACTCATGACAATCGATATTTACCAAAATTACCACAACATTTCAATCCACAATTACCAAATTCACGCCACCCAAAAATCACCAATACCAATTTAACCAATTATTCCAAAAAAAATTCCAATATTAACATATCATGTTACATCAATAAATCATGCATTTATGGAATTCACCCTTATACCATTTTCCATGTCAACACAAATTTCAATAAAACAACACTTTTATTGAAAACCATATTTCGTAACCAATTTCCCATAAAATAATAAATCTAACAAATTTATAATACTTATTTTAAAATTTGGGAATATTACCTATTATCCCAATATTATACCATTTCCCCCAAAATCACGAAATCATAAAAAATGGGTTTCCGCATAACATCACACAACGTATTCACAATTAATTAAAAACAACAAAAATTAATTAAAACCAAAGTCACTATTTCTAACCAAGTAAAGTCGATAGATAATCCAAATACCTCTTAGGGTTTGGAAAAATTGACTGTAATCCCAAAGACACTCCAAATCAGGTGAACAACTCCTCGAAACCACCTCAAGAACACTTCCCTAACATTAGAATCTCACCCTTAAACACACAATGCCAACCCACCCCTAGATCTACACGAAACTCTTGTAAATCTAGAAAACTAATAGAGAGATAGGGATAACCATAACAAAAACCTAGAAGAACCAAAATAAGGACATACCCGAGGATAACTGCCTTTGATTCACTATGAAACCACTTATATTTCCCTCCAAAATGAGCTAAAGATCTCCCACAACCTCTGAAAACCAGAACTCTCATTTGAGCCACGAGTGGAAGAACGAATGTGGGAAAATGGGAAATCCCAAGTGGCCCAGTACAAAAAAACCCAATCTTTAAGTGGAAACACAGTTTGGAAAACTGTGTGCTAACCGTGAGGTTGCCACTATCTCACCTAGGTACTCCACATGGATTTCACGTATAGTCTGACAAATCATGTGTTGTCTCTGCAGAGCCCACTGTCAAGGGCACACAGTATGCTGGGCTAGCCACCCTATTTGTTCAAACTATGCACCAACCATGCGCCCATTCACAATCTCCATAACTTTAAATGTTTTTCCCAGAATTATCTAATTTTCATCCTACCACTACAAAAAGCACAAACGAATCGAAGTAAGGGTCACATACCTCATACCAGGGAACTAGATTATCAAAGTAACATGTTTCCCATACAATTTAAAATAGTTAGTGGATTATAAAATTAAGATAAATTATTCAAAAAACCATCTATATTTTCATATGAACTACATAAATATTTATTTTTAGTTATACTGGTTATTTTCATATAGTATTCAATGATATATGTAATTTATGGTTCCATGAGTTACCCTATCTTGGGATTATATGTCCCAAAAAATGAATAATTTTAAGAAATAAAATTTCTCTTGGTAAAATTATCAAAAAAATTCACTATATTTGGGATATAAAGCTCAATTATCAAGTCATATTTATGCTTCTATTTTCATGTTGACCATATAATAATAACATCATTAAATACAACCATATACAACTCAATGTAATCCTTAATAACATTATTCTATAAAATGATGAAATTATCTACGATATTATAAAGACCAAATGTAATTAATGTGTATTTAATGTGTCCATACCTGTTTTGTAATGATTCCTTGGGAATTTATTCTTTTTTAGGCTTTAATTGATGATATCATCCCCAAATTCCAATCAAGGGAAATTAATGTACACAATGTAGTTGAACAAAAAATCATCAATAAGGGGTAGTAAATACGTGTTCATGATTTTGTTTTTTTTACAAATTCAATTTTTAGAATCTTAGACTAATCATTATTCATTAAAATTATTTTTATCTCCCGATGGTGTAACAAATAGTGGAATAAATACCAAATATAAATTATCTTATAGTAACATATTCAAATCCCAAAGCTCAATCAGGACCACTCTATAGTAATTTTATCAAATAGGTGCATATTTATTAAGTGTTCTATTGAGAAATCAATATCGAAATATAGAGGATTACTAAGAAAATAATATTTAAATGCCTCATCAATCTCTAAACAATTGTAATATGACAGATGTTGAGTTTTTCCACTATAATCATTAATAAAACACCCCTTTTGGATCGGAATCAATACCCATACAATGGATGTATTTTCAATTGAATATTTTAATAAAAACATTCCATAATATGTGAAAATGGGTATATATGGAAAATTAAATGTGACATACCACCCCCATAAATTTATATCTATGCATATAATGAAATCAAATGAATTTTTAGATTCAAATAGAATTCAACTGCTGGGACAATCACAAAAATTTGTAAAATGAAATTCCCCCAAATATCAATTACAGATAAAATATATATATGAGATGTAGACATCATACCAATAAAAGTTTTTATCACTTAATAAATATCTAATAATATTGTATTGGAATTTATAATCCTAGATTTATTCCTGATAGAACATAATTTATATAACTATTCTGAAATAATTTAATTAAATATTTTAACATACCTATCAATACAACAAATTCATAGTTCAATAATTAATATGTTAGAAAAACTAAACTGTTTATCATGACTAATATTTCTATTTATTATAATGGTCAATAATTTATAGTATTTATAAAAAATGAATCCTTATTTTCAGTGTATTTAACCATATATTTTTACCATGTTAATTTAATAACATAATCTATTAAAATAAAAAATGATGATTTGAAAATAGTTTTGGAATTCCAAAAATATCACCCAGGCTTGTCAAATATAGAGTGAAATGGGAAACTTTTTCTTAAACCATATGATGATAATACGAAAAAATGTTCCCTTTTTTGGATTTGTTACCCCAAGGTAATAAAATTCCATAAAAAATCTAATTGTAATATCCAAACTATTTGGTAATTTCATGGAACCAATTTATAATTCATTAACAAAAATACCATGACATATATCTATAACTAACATATATATAGGGGCCTCAATAATTTTTTCTCATACATGATTCTAATAGATAACAAACGAATGATTTGATAACATTTATGATGAAATAATATTTTATTACATAAATATTATATCTTTATAGATGAATATTTAATATATTTTAGAAATATTTATCTGCGGAAGAAAAGATTTAGTTTTATAAGAGATGATATTTATAAACTTTTTTATTTAATGAATGATTATATATATCATTAAAGATTATCTTGAAAATTAGTATTCATTATAGTAATGTGTTACTTGAATACATTATTCCTAACTAGTGGAATGGAATTATATTGATGGGTTTGTTTAAATGATCAAAAATTTAAAACATCGTAAATTTAAATATATGATGATATTAAATTAGAATAAAATCATAATAAAAAGAAATCATGAAAAATGTAATTTTTTATACACAATCTATCATGAACAATAAAAAATTATTCATGGAATAAGAATTATCATTTAAAAAAGTATTCATTAAATTATGAAATCCCCATTATTCAAAAAAGAAACGTAAGATCATGACATATAAATCTAGATCCATCATATTTGTAGAAACCATATCACATGTTTTGTTTAACAGTGGAAAAAATAAAATAATAATGGTTTTGGAATCAATAGTAGTTCCTGGTAGTGGATCTTGTATAATAAATTTATTCCTATAATCGATAAAGTACATAGTCAATTTTCCAATAGTTGATAAAGCACATTATCATGTTTCCCATATAAGATCAATCACATCAACTTGTTTATCACAGTTGTCTCCTAATATAGAAAATTATCTAATTGGGAAGATGAAATGTATTTTCCTTTTGTAATATTTTAAAAAATTATAATACTAATTATTTTTATGGAAAATTAATGAGTAGAGAAAAATTTATTTAAAATATATATATTTATATATATATATATATTACATAGAAAAGACTTGTATTTCTATCTGAGGGATAAATAATTTTTCATTTCATTAAATTTTTTTTTGGTATATATAGATGATAATGTGATGAAAATGTAAGGAAACATGTATTATATAGAAATAAAATGATTAAATTATATTTTTTCTGTTACTTTAGTGGTATAAAATAACATTGAATCATAAATATTAAATCATTATCAATATTAATAAACAATGAGATTATAAAAAAACAACTATTGAAGTGGTAACATTTCAATTGAAAGAACCATGAAATAAATAACCATATATAGATATTTGAAATTTCATTGATTCCCCAATTTCATTGAATACAACATTCAAGGCAAGTGTTTGTATGACATAAATAAATTTATTTATGAATAAGATATGTGTTTCATAGGAAAAAAATTAGATGAAAATACCTTACTAGAAGGAACAATTTTATCAATACGTTATTTAACCTCTTATATAATAATATTATTTTCAACATATATATATATTTAACATCTATTCTATTTTATATAATACAACATAAAATTTAATTTTATTCATCTATCACTCCCTTAACAATTAGTTTTGTTAAAAATCAATGTTTTCGGTAATGATATATTCATTTTTAATGTATGTTTTTATTTAGTGGGATTGGCCTTTATAGTATGACCATTGATTCTTTATATACATAATTTTCATAAAAATATATATATAATAAATAATTTTTATACATACAATAATAGTATATAATTTTAATTGATTGAAAAATGAGTTACAATATGAATGGAGAAGGTATGTAAATGAACTCAATGACATTTTTTTCATTTTTTTAGGGATAAATTTAATGAATGTCAAATAATAATTAATGTTTCAATAATAACTAATATGTCATAAAAATTATATATTTTGATCACATATATCCTTTTTATAAACCTGTTAAAAAATAAAATGTAAAAGAAATGGCATTGCTTCATGGAGGTGGTACTCCCCACATAAAAATGAGTGAAAGTATCATTTTAGAATTGATTGGATGGTAATATGGTCCTAGTGATATAATAATTTCTGAATTATAATAAATTTTTAAATGTGTTATATATTTTAAATCCTTCATTATATATTTTTGGGATATGTGGTGATAGAAAAAAATTAAACAAATTAATGATGTTGTAGTTCTCTATACACATGATCGACAGTTTTGTTTACTGTTTGATGGAAGATGTGATGGATATATGTTATTAAATTTTATTAAAATATTTATCATAATATTATATATACATGTGTTATAATATTTTATTTATTTTGACATGAATTTGGTTCGTAAGAGTAGATATAACATAGAAAGTGATTTTTGAATAGAATTACCTAGGATAAGGAAATTCTCATCTACATAAAAAATTAAGGATATGAGGGTTGTAATTTTGGAATGATGAGTAGATCAAAAAAGTGGTTAAGATTTTTTTAGAGATGTTACCTATGGTCTCGGTTAAGGTAAATGCATTAAAATGTGGTTTGATGTGTGGGGATGTGACATCATTTTATAAATGGGTCGGAGATGAATTTTAATAAATAACCAAAAATATTTAATAATTAGAAATAAATATCAATGAAAATTCATAAAATTTTTTTAAAAAAATGGAGTTGATGGAAAATAAGGTTGTGTAAGTACTCCATTATATAAAAAATATTTAAATAACATTATTCCATAAATAAAAAATGTTCAAACTTTTACCATTTAGTCATTCAATATTATAACAATAATTCAATGATGTTATTTATCCATTAGTCCCAAAAAAATTATCTTATTTTATAATTTTCCCAAATTATTATAAATAATAAATGTAATTTTAAAAATAAATGTTCTATATGTGTTGAATGTTTATTTAAATATTTTTATAAATAACATGTGAAATATATATTTTAAATTAACAATTGTAATTAATTATCACTTTGTTAACAATCCATGATTACATAAAATTATGTCAAAATAATTACCAAATAATTACTAACATTTTTCTAAATATATAATAAATTTTACTAATTTAATTACCAAAAGTTTCATAATTTTATTTATAATGAAACGCAGAATTGTGGTGATAATATTGATTTATAAATAATATTTTCCTCCATTATAATAAGTATTTATACCAAATATTAACACTAAGTAGATTAAAATGATCAGAATTTGATTAATAATAATATAACTAAACCAATATTTTATTTCAAATTATTTTTGAAAATATACCTTTTAAAATTATATAAATTTATTATATGTTTTCAACAAAAAACAATTTTTAGAATTTACACAAAATTATCTTTGTTAAAAATTTAAAAAATAACATTTTTATAATTTATACATTTTCAAAACATTAATGAATTTTATTGTGAAAATCTTTTTAAAATAGATCATTATTAATTTTAAAAATAATTGAGAAAAATGTGATGGTAATACATTTTAGAAATTGTTTTTCTAATATAAAACTCTATTAATATACATGCCATGATTCGAAAAAATAGATGAATAATAAAATAATCAATAGAAAAAAAAATTAATACATTTCTTCAACAATGCTTAAAATAATTTAGTATGAAGTAAAAAATGTTCAAGAATAAAAAAGTTTTTTCAGAAAAAATATCTCTTACTTTCAATGGATTTTTTATTTTATTTCTAATCAATTAGTAAAATAATAATTTCTTCTATGACTATAATATCAATATAATTAAAATAATTTATTTAGTCAAATTCATTCCAAAAAACTTATCAAGAAGGTTATAAAAATCTAAATAATTAATAATATTTTAAAATTATTTCATGCTTTGATAAAACATATTATTGAATGTAATACAATTTAATGATGAAATGAAATATAATTGAAAAATATATTTCACCAATTATATGAGTGCTATACATGAAAAAATGTTCTACATTCCATAACACATAATCTTATTCATATCTAAAGAAAACTGAAACATTGGAAGGGTGATTTAAACATGTTGTATGTTAATGTATAAAATTTAAGATACCACAGAATAAAAAATGCATGAATACTATATAATGAATATAATAATCATAATAATCGTAATAATAGTAATATAAATTTTATATATAATAAAATAATCTGATATATATATATATATATGGATAATTGAATAGTTTAAATAATCACATTGAATAAATTAATTTATTTCATAATGATGGTGATTATAATGAAGGGAATAATATACAAACCATTATGTCCTCATGAAATGGAAGTATATAAAAAATGGTTATGGGTTATATCAAACACCCTTATAGACTATATAAGGAGACTTATTAATGAATCAAAGGGATATATAGTAATGATCAATACCCATAACAAATTTGTTCCAATTCAAAAATCATATGATGGAATGAATTAACTATAAAATTCATAATAAACATTGATTTAAATATAATATTCCTCATTATTGAAATATGAGGTATTTAAATTCTTAATATTTATTCCTAGAATAAATGATTTAACATTAATGCAACGAATACAAAAAATAATCATAAAATTGAATAGTATTACATAAATTATATAAATAATAAGATATTACTATTAGATGTGATATAGAATATATCCATAAAAATAATTATGGTTGGAATGAAGTAGAATAAAAATGATAAGATAAAGATGCATATCCACAATATATGTTTTTTTATTTTTGTGATAACAGTTTTAATGGTTATGTTTAGTCATTCACAATACCTCCACAAGAATTACTATATAATACATTGAAATTTTAAAGCAAACAGTACAACACTCATGATCTACCACCATTGTAGCCTTCAACAAAAAACACAAAATAAAAACTTCAAAAGCCTTCCATAATTCAAGAGACTGCCTCGAGATCACAATCGTCAATCCAGTCATCCATTTGTAGATTCGGTCAGTTGCCTCAATTAGTCCTGACATTTCAATCATCATTGATTCACAGAACCACCACATTCTTCATCGTTGTAGTCATCATCAGAGCTTCCATCACTGTCATCATTGTCCTCAATGCTTGACACCATCGTCCACTTCATCTACGTCTACCACCTAAATCACTCTTCTCCTTCATCCTCCACTCCACACACGTTATACGAACACATATATCTAGACGCAACACTAGAATACCCAAAATTCATGACAATGATATTCCTCTGTGTCGAAATAAACCAAAGAATGGAATCTCAGGTGCAGCTCCATAGAGAACGCCCACACGCTTGCATGAACACATCCATAATTATCCATGGAAGAAAATGCACAAAACCAACCTGGGAGGGTGCGAATAAATTGTAATCTAGAGTAGATAACAAGTGATGGGGCCTCCCCAAAGCTCTACTGCTAATCCATCCCCATAAACCAACTATGGCCTATGAAGAAGAAGTCACCACGAGCCACCACGAGTCACCAAACCACTCGAACTCACATCCCATATCACCGGGGAGACCACCTTCCAATATTCCTTAGAGTGAGAGGTGGAGACCAGGTGCTAGAGCAGAGAAATGGGTGGCCTAATCTCCTCAATGGAACAGAATATTGAGACCCAAAGAGAAATCTTATAACAAAAAAAGACAACATTAAAAAGTTAATGAGTGGGATTGAAACCCTAAATGAAATCTGGGATTGAATCCCTAATATAACCCCAAAGAGGAGAAGAAGCAAGTGGGGAGGTCACCATCAGGCCAATCAC
This sequence comes from Viscum album, assembly GCA_963277665.1. Classification (NCBI taxonomy): domain Eukaryota; kingdom Viridiplantae; phylum Streptophyta; class Magnoliopsida; order Santalales; family Viscaceae; genus Viscum; species Viscum album. Next base: position 512,649,854 of record OY728165.1, read on the forward strand.
AGAACCTGAGGGAACAAACCAGGAGAGAAGACCTGTCATGCGAGAAATAATGTGGTAGATGGAGAGAAGAGAACCCAAATAGAGGTGATACCGAAGTGACATTAGAGGTGAAAGGTCAAGAGCCACCATGAATGGAGAGAAACCCTAAGTGGAAAAGGAGGAGTCAAGAGCCCGAAGGTGGATTCCAAGTGAGTGAGGAGAAACTATGAGGGATGCATTTTTTTCAAATATAGTCATGAATTGGTCTCCCAATACATCTCCCAAAGATATTTATTAAATAAAAAGTATTACAACACATTCTAAAAGTGAAATGAATTTACACCAACACCAAAACATGAACTGAATGTGATACATAATATTTATTCAAATAAGCTCACATCGCACATCATTCAACATTCTTGATACGTCATGTATTCATGTAAATAAACACGTTCAGCCGGAAGTGCAGTGACTCCGATCAAGCTCCAACTCTTTACGATCACAAATGGTCAACCAAGTAAGTTCACAAAAGTTCCCTGCCAACATGCTATTTAAATTAATGAATATTTATTAAATAATTTTAATGAGCAAATTTTTTTGATATAATTGATAAATAGTAAAAACCCCCATAAAATAATATATTTTTTTGTTTAAAATAGGATACTAAACACTTAATGTAGATAAATTAAAAATAATGAATCATATGAATAAAATGATTTTGAAATTTTAAAATTTCTATTGGAAGATAAATATATTTATAGGTTTAATGAAATCCCATGATTTATTCGTCAAAATAATTTATATTTATTTTTAAATGTAACAATTTATTTATGAATGGGAATATTACATTATTTGATAAGGAATGCTAATACTGAAATGAACATGATAATTAAAAAATTAATTAAAATGGGGAGTACTTTCTTATGCATAAATAAATAAAAAATGAGATTCAATCCACAATTTTGTAAAAAATTGAATAAATTGACATTCTTAGAAAATGGAAAAATCATTGGTTTTAATTCATTGTTAAATAATTCCATAGGAAAAATAAATAAAATGATTAATATATCAATTAAATATATTAAATTTTTTGTAATATTAAAAATAATATTGTAATTAATTTAAATTATTCACAATAATAAATAAAATATATGTTTGGGTACACAAATAATTACAATTTTGTTTCGTTTTCATCAAAATGGAAATAAAATTTGAAGAAGAATTATGCACCATAGACAATTATTTAGGATAAAATATAACTTTATCATTAAGACGATGATTGTAAAAAATGAATGAGATGTGTTATGAATATAGATTTTAACAAGTTGAATGTTTATTTTTTTTAAAAATAAATTATGAATTTATTAAAGTATAGATCATGGGATAAAGAACTAGGAGAGAAAGTATGATTATGAAATTACTTTGTGTAAAAAATTGTTAATAATATAAAAATTAAAAATCCATTATATATACAATATAATATTAAATTCGTGCATGTTAAGAAGAATTTTTTAATGAATTAAGGTACAGATAAATATATATTTTCCCATGTATAGAATATTTTTTTGTGATGTTGAAATATCAAGAACATCCAAAAGGTAATTATTAAATAAAATATTAAAAATTCATTTCATGAAAATTAAATTTTTTTATAGTCTATTTATGATATAATTTATTTTAGTCATTTTATTGATTTTTCTTTACATGTTCATATGTGGTCATTTGGTCATTTCCACCCAAACCTGGGTTGATATGTTGATAATCATCAAATGAGTTATATAATAGTTTCATATGTATATATATATATATATATTTAATATATTAATATAGTTTTTTATAATTTATAGAGTTCAATATATTTTAGAAAACAAATTGTACATTATTAAATTGTCTTGGTAAACTCGTTTTAAGAGTTAATATTTATAATGAAAATTAAATATGATTAATTACTAGTAAAATGAAAAAAAAGTCTTAAAAATCATAAATTTTTTATAAAATTTATAATTGTTAATTAAATTTGTTTTTATAATGATTCATGTAAGTCTGTCTTAAAAATTACATAAATCATTGATAGAGGAAGTATAATGAAAATAATACAGGTGATGTTTTCGTTTTCTAATGAATGGTCAGATGATAAATATTGTACATTAATGTTTTGTTATAATATTTAAATATTCAAATTATTATAATTGCATTTTATATGAATTTTTGTAATATATTTGAAGGACTTCCATGAGTTTAGTAACATGAATGAAGTTGGTTAAACCAATTATATGAACATATAATGACCTCTATTATACCTCTCATTATAACATCTTAAATTGGCCTTTTGGTGGAACATAAAATGCAATGATAAATTGAAGTTAGGTTGTGAATATTTCTAAAATATTTTTTTAATATGGTATGATTTTGTTTTGATTAGATGTGGGGTTTTGGAGGGGTCCTTTTATTATCTTTTGGGAGTGTACATTCTCCTATAATTAATTCCATATTACAAAAATATATATATTTATAAATGAATGTGGATAAGAAATTGATAATTATAGATGGCATGATATGATATAATCGTGAAATTTTATATAAACACATTTATAGATATTTTAGTATATTTTGAGTCTCCACCTCTTGGATTCAAATTATTACATCATTTTATTAATTACCATTTTTTCTAAATTTTAATTAGTTACATATTTTATTAACAATACAGAAATTGAATTTATTATATAATTTAAACATTTTTCTTCCAAATATGAAATTTATGTTACATAATTGAAATTTAAAATGTTATAAAAATTAATTTTTATATCACAACAAATAAATTGAAATATATTTATTTTAAAAATAAATTTTTAAAAATATTATAAATTTACTAAAATTCCATTCCATGTATGTTGAACTAAATGGGTAGTAATTTGTTATAAATATGTTATCAATTAATTTTATTCAATTATTTTTTAATAACTGATTAGTATCACCAATTAGTATAAAAATATATAATATAATGAAAAATAAAATTCATCATCAAAATTCATTTTATACCATAAGTGATTTAATTCATATTTGATAAATTTGATTACTTCTTTTCTCTGAATTCATTCACAAATTGTTTTATCTAAAAGCCATAATTTTTTTTAATAATCATAAAAAAGAGAATGTTTTACAATAGTAAAACTATTTTTACATCATTCTAAAGAATACTTACCAAAACTCCCAAGACCTCCACATAATTTCTATGTTTATGTGTGATAATGTTGGCTGTCTTAAATGGTTAGTTATCTAGAATTTATCTCATAATGAATTCACTAATTTTAAATGTATTATATATTCAATTTATATCATTATATATATGTTTAGGAATGTAATGTAATTTTGTTATGGAAAATTATAGTAAGGATTCTTCCTTTCAAATATCAACATAATAAACATTATATGAATAATCCCAACTACTTGATTCAAATACCACCTATCTATATATATTTTTAAAAATAATCATAAAATTATATTTTCCATACATGTAATTGAATATATTAGAGAAACTATATTTAATACTTACAATTGTTAAACATATAATATTTTTTTATATATAGTGTTCCACGTTATACAATCTATTAAACATAATAATTATTTAATAGAAACAACTCAATAATATATAGGGGTGCTATATACTACCCTCCATAAAAAAATTACTTCCTGATAATTTTAATTTCTCTTTAAAATAAATTATATGATATTTTTCATAAAACTCATATCCCATGATATGATAAATTATTCAAATAATTCATAAAAGTTCATTTTGTTATTTTGAATCATATTAATAATTTCCCCAATGATTATCAATATAGTTGGTAATTCACACCACTTCACAATTCTGTGGTTGAAGATGAAGCTAAAAGAGAACATAAATATTTTATGTTTAATGTTCCTTGGGGAAACTAAACTATACCAAACATCTATTTTTTCGTCCAAACATGAAAGTCATTAATTTGAAACCAAATATCAAGTACTTTTGAATAAAATTTAATATGGTCTCTAATATATTGATTTTTCCTTAGGGTTTCTACTAAAACATTATTATTTCAATTTCCAAATAACAATTCAATTAAAATATTTCATAGAACATCCAATTCCAAATATTCATAAAAATATTTTCACCATGGATTCATCATCACCATTACCTATAATTTCAAATATATTTTTACAAATAAATATATTCATTAATGATATACTCTCCAAAAAATATATTAAAATTATTAGGAGAAAAAATTAATTCCCACTATTTCAGATTACTTACCAATCCTAATGAATTCATAAAAATTGATCTTATAGAGTATATTAAACCCATTAAATGTATCCAGTAATATTAATAATCATATTAATATCTAATAAAAATATTCTCAAAATAAATGATATAGTTTTAGATTATAAAAATATTATATGATTTTACCCTTTATAAAATACAGAACACATATATTACTATCAACAAATAACATCAAAATGGATAAATTTATATAAAACGATCTGATACCAACTATGATAACGTGGTATCATAACATGGAATGTTATCCAACATCAAATTATTTATAAACTTGTTATCAAATATACAATATATTGTAAAACATTAAATTTGAAAATTGAAATTTTAAAACCCAATATTTAGTCACATACACATCATTTTACATTTTGGTTTATAGGTTTAAAATGTTTGAAAAAATATTAACTTAATAAACATACATATTTCCCACCAAATATGTATGTTTGTTAAGAAATACCATGATGTTTTTAAAATAAGAATCATTTAACAACACCTAAAAATTTGTCTTAAAAACTGAAACATTAATATATTTGATATGATGAAATATTATATAGTACTTGGGGGATGGGAAAAAAATATTGTATACATCAAACACTCAAAATTTTATAATATAAAAAAAAATATTCTCGATGAAAAATTTAAGGTGTAATATAGAGATAATAAATATTTATAATGATTATAATAATAGTAAATATAATTGATAACATCACAAAGATGTATATCCATAGATTACATTGAAGTGTAGATATTACCATACATAATAATAGTTAATTTTATTTTTATATAATTCATATAGGGAAATATCATAAACATACCATTAATGTTTATTCTATAACTTCATAAATAATCATGTATGACTAGAACCAAATACTGAGACATGTATATCTCAAGATATTAACAATTTCACGAATGCGCTATATATTGTTTGGTTTATTAAATCATTAACAATGTCTTATTAAATTTTTAAATAAAGGAATGAATAAATTATAAAATATATAACTAACATTCCTACGTATTCAAAAACATTTGTATCGAAATAATATGTTTATGAATATTCTATATTTAATATGTCAATATATATAGTTGATTTCCTATAACGTATCCTTGATATGTTACATGTATGGAGTAATGATTGGGTGGTATTTTTAATAACTGAAAAAATATTTAGATTTAGTGATGTGGAATAAAATACAAAAAAATTAAATAATATAGACATTAAGGAAATAAATAACTACATGAGAATGAAAATTATTGATAGATAGCATATGTAGCGGTCTGGAATTACTTCTAGTGGACTATAATTGATACCTATCAGGGAACTCGATGGGTTGATACACCCCCTTGGAGGGACACACCACCATACCTAGTGGTAGCCATTTCCTCATGAAGCCCTTGGGCGGAGGGCCACACTTCATCTAACGCTCACATGGGAGAGTTCCCAAGGATTGGATTCATTCTTACCTCCTTTTCCCCTGATACCAACTATATAGACCCAATACTTGATGTACATAGACATTACATTACTTTTGTGTAATACACAGTGTAACATCCAAGGTAAATAATGAATAAAACATTTTCATATTTATTAATATTTACAAATTAAATATTAATTTTACTTTAAAAGGGTTGCTATGTTCAATAGCGTACCCAATACACAACAAAACGTTTTATTGAAATATTTTGTTGCACACTAGTAATAAAATAATATTATTTTAAATGGTTGTTAACACATAGCCGTTGTATTGGCGGGAATGGATATAAATAACTAAAATATGATTATATATGTTTTTTAAATGTTTTTACTTTTATCTAACAAAAGATAAAGGCTTAAAATACGGAAAGAATTCAATTTTAGGCGTATGTGTCCTAGTTTTCACTAAAGGTTCATTTATTGCCTTTTAATGGTGAACCATCATTAAATATAGTTTTTTTCACTCTTATAAATTCTATTGGACCAAATAAAACTCTTATTTAGAATCGGTACATCAAAATTTACTTTGTGTAAATTTTTGGTATTTTTCCGATAAAGTTCATTTTTTAATGAATAGTGTGAAATGTTGTATTTTAATTCAAAAACAATTTTTAATCTAATTTATTTATATGAATAGATTATCTTTTTAAGTTTTATTATAGTTAAATTAGAATATATTTTTACCATTAAATCCAATAGTGGTCGTTGGAATTAATTTCACTTTGAAATCAGACTTAAACTAGTGTCAATCTTTTGATACTTATTGTTTCATAAAATCACGCTATTCGCTCTAACAGCGGGAATTAATTGTTAAATTAATTAATGCAACTTATATGTTTGGAATTTTGTAAAATGGACTTCATTTTTGAATTCAGAATATCAAATATAGATTAGGGTGAATTTTTGGTATTTTTCTGAAAAACTTCAAATTTTGATGAATAGTGAAACCACTAAGTGGTACATAAAAAAATGATTTATCTTTTAAATGAAATTTTCCCACCTCTTTGTTTTGAATTGAAAAAATCCTACATACATGGTTATCATTAAGAAGTATAATGTGGTTCAATGGGATTAAAGTAATTTTTTGGTGAATAGTAACTTATTATGTTTTAAATCGCGATTAGAGGTACTTATTGTAATTTAAGGTAAAAATAATGTTGTAATAATATGATATGATCTTGACACATGTCCTAATCTCATTGTATGTGTCATGGCCGAACAAGAAAATCCATGGGTCAACTTGGGGACCCTATGAAGCCACTTCGGTTGGAAAATGACATTGATAACTTTTTATTTAAAGTTAAAATAAAAATGTCACAAACATGAGTTTTTTTACAATAACAATTTTTACATAGGGTTATACAAATCCTATTTTTGACTATAAATATTAATTGGAAAGGAAAAAAGATTTCCAACATCATAATAGTTTTGTTTATAATTTTTAGACATTTAATAAATTAAATTTTTTATGACACCATGATGATGCAGCGATTACCTCATTATTTAACGATTTAAATAAAATGGAAGGATAATGTAAAATATAAGAACTAACATGTCAAAAACCTATTGTATGGGTGGATTTCGAACCATTATCACCTTATCCTAGATAAACATCAATTTGGGACCATTTAAATCCTAAACGCATTCTAAAATAAAGTAACATTTCCTTACTTTCCAAGAGTGCCCCTCCTCTCCTCTTATAAAAGGCCCCCACCACTACCACCTATCCCACACTTTAAAAGCAATTGGCTCGGCCAAACCTTACCCATTATGTCTCTCCACATCCCTCTCTTACTCCTTGAAGCCTCAATTTGGGCAAAAGTCTTCCCAAGTAAGTCATTGAGGTCAAATCTAAGAGAGTTACCTGATTTTAAGGTGATGTCTTCACTTGTGTTCTTTTGTTTTACTTTGCTTCTCCAACCCAATAAACTCTTTTATTCATTTATTTTGTAACAAATCCAGTATCTTAAATATACTAGGATGTTTTTATAAGATTTTTTCAAGCTACACTTACACACATCTACATCTAATGGTTAAAGAACAAACTGTTTCTGTGGTAGGTGAATTTCTGTCTCAAGAAACGATGATTGTTCAATCTTCTTTTAAACAACATTAATGGTGGCCATTAAGATGTCAATATATTTATATATGATATATATTATTTTTATGTTTTCATTATTCTTATTTATTTTTCATTTCTGTTATACCTTTATGGTTTCCATTGTGGGTAAACACGATAATTTCATGTTTGGACGTGTGGACTACTGACCCTCAAAGTGATGTGATTCGTTAATGGCATAAGTGGGACGTATAAAGGATGGATTTTAAGTTATTATATATTATGTTATACATGAATTATAATACACATCTATATCATTATTATTTCTTCCCATTAAAGTATGAGATAGAAATGAAAGTAGTGTTCATGTGTACGTATGACTTACCGTCTCCATGAACGGTGCATTTCATTTCTTATCCCCAAATGTAATGTACTATTATATGTACATGTATATAATGGATATATATGATTAATGATACATATAAATGATGAATATAATTCTGGAATTAAAATATACATACCTCTCATTTAGTTTTAATTCCATTAATATGACAAAGAAATGAAAGTAGCATTCATGCGTACGTACGGCTTACCGTCTCCATGAACGGTGCATTTCATTTCTTACCTCTAAATTATTATGTAATATTATAAATACATGTATATGATGGATATATTTGATATATATGATTTCCAAATCAGGAATTTCATTCTGCATATAAAGAACCTTTGACCACACGAACAACATGTAATTGTAAGAAGTCCACTTTCGACTTAAGAACCAAATATCGACAAAACAAACATTATTAACTTAAATGATTACATAATGATTATAACATGACAATAAGTGATATAAAATGAATAATGAACTTGAAAAAGGTTCTTAAGAAAATAGAAATTAACTCAAGTTTATTATTCAGGACGTTAAAGAACGATCGAGTAATGTCAGACCCGATGTAAGGGGTTTCGTCTCAATCTCCTTTCATTGAGGCATATTTCGTTTTATACACAACTTTCATTTATACGGTGTATAATCCCCTTTGAATTTTACTTTTATACAAATGTAATCATTTCTACAAAGCATTTTACCAAACAACAAAAAGTAATCTTTTTTTCAACATACGCGGTGACAACGACCTCTTCCGCCGCCGCGAGTATTATTTGGTCTTTCGCTTCCTGAACAAGCTGTAATGTATTTTTTAAAATGAAATAAATACCATATACTCTTTTGTGTATTTTGTTATTGAAAATGTTTTTTTATAATGGATTAGTTATGTCAATATATTAAAGTGATATATTGTGATCAAAGAGTGGAAATGATTTCTTTCCATTATATTTGATTTATGTCTTATGATTTTTATAATGGTACATGAACATTTGAAGGGTGGTTACGTGATAAAACATATGAAGGGTGGTGCCGTGAATACCAGGACTCGTGGTTACGTTATAACCTCCAATGCATTGGGTATGGATGTCGGCCGTATGGATATTCCATTAAGTATATATGGAAGTTGGTTGTATAGCTATTCCATTATGTGATATGTGTGGAAGTCAACCGTATGTTTATTATACTTAAGTATGTTTATGTCCCAAGATACCTTTATATGTTATGTGTTCTTTATATGGGTTTTATGGAAATACATTGGTTACAAAAGGGTAATTAATGATATTTTATTAAATTATGAGTTTCTACTACATCATGAAGGTGAAGGTATTACTTTGATAAAGTATACATGGTTTACTTGATGTTTGAAAAACTAACAGTTTTCATTCTTTGTGTATCCCTTACTGAGCTTTTTATGCTCACCCCATGTTTTTTTGAAATGTTTTTCACAGGACATAATGTGGAATAGGGTCAAGGATGGGATCAAGGGAATGTCATGCTATATAAAACATTGAACTAGAAATGTTTATTTTTAAGAGTTTTTTTTATTCTATGGAATCTTAGTAGAACTGTCTAATTTGTAACCTTTTGAGATGAAACAGTTATGTCTTAATTCTCTAAAACTCTAAACCTGAAAAGATCTTCAATGTGAATTATTAATTTAATTAAAAATTAAGAAATGTTTAAGGCCGAGGCCTTATACATAGTACTTAATATTAACCAAATCTCAAGGATCTTAATAGTTTAGTGTCTTGGGAAACACATAACATGATCTTATACTAATGGTGAAAGATCTTCAACATCTCCCATAAATATCTTTATAGCATTCCGCATTTTTATCATATAGACATTCATTACATTTTACAAAACCGAGGATCTTTAAGGTTTAGTGTCTTGGAAACCAGGAACTTAAAACATGAAAACAGAAAACATTCTTCTTAAACACTTGAAAGTCTTCTCCTCATGTTCATCCTAGGTTCATTACTGTATCTCATAACCTGGGAATATACATCAAAAGAAAGGGTGAGCAGATGGCCGAGTATGAAAAACAAGAGAAACATTTTACATGTGAACTTGAGATACTTCAATAAGGTCATGAAAATAACTTTAAGGCATGAGAAAGAAATCATGAGATATATCATAATAAAAATAACATTTTTCATAACTTGAAGATGTGGATGCAACATTTAACATATACAATCATGTACATATCACCAAGGTTCATCCCCAAGGTGTCATTTGAAAATTACCAAGGTTATTCACCAAGGTATCGGGAAAATTGTAATCTCTAGTGGTTACATCATTATCCAATGCATTGGAGCGCTATCAGGGCGCACCATTAAATTTTCCTTTATTATCATTTGAGCCACATATATCATCATAAAAAATTTCATAAATAACCCATATAGAATAAAATAAATGGGTTTCATTTCATAATCATAACGTTTTAAAAACTTCTTTAAAGACATGATCTTTACGTCACTTTAAACCCACGGAAAACGGAAAGCGGGTTTCATGTATGTAAATACCAAAATATAAAATTGAACATTTTTATATATATCTGAATACCCCTGTAGAAATAAGAGCTTTAAGTATTCACTTTATAACATAAAATATATATGAGAAAAGAGCGAGGCATTTTGAGATGAAAATTCTGCTGCATAAAAGCTATGTTTCGGGGTTTTAGAAAACATTGAAAAGAGAGGGGACATGGGTCAAATATTCCTAAATGAACCATAAAACAGTATAGGGACAGAATATAAGGGTTTTAAGAACATGGTAATGAAATTTTAAAATATACCATATGAAATGTAGAATATTAAAGGAAGACAAAAATAAGATTTCTCTTAGGAAAATTCGGTAGCCTAACAGCGTTACATAAACATCAAACAAAAATTAATTGATGAGATCAAATAGGTTCTCTCATTATATGAACATAAAAGATCAGTATGATAGATATAGAGATCATACCTCAACATAATAAAAAGGAACTTGCAAAACATGACATGGAATTAGAACTTTGAAAAGGGAGAAAGGTTCAAGGACCACTTAAAAATTCAGCAGCCAAACGACTTCACTTAAACATCAAAATACTGAATTGAAGAGATCAAATGGGTTATCTCATCATATGATCATAAAGGATCAGAATAATAAATATAGAGGTCATACCCCACCATAACAAAAAGTAACTTGAATGAATTGACATGAAAGGAGAACTTCAAAACGAGAAGGGTAAAGAACCACTTAAAATTTCGGCAGCCTAACGACGCCACATAAAACATAAGAATACTGAATTAAAGATATCAAATGGGATATATCATCATATGATAATAATATATCATTATGATAAATATAGAGATCATACCCCAATATAACAAAAGGAACTTGAATGAATTGACATGAAAGTAGATCTTCAAAAAGAGAAGGCTGAAGAACCACTTGAAAATTCGGCAGCCTAACAGCGCCACTTAAAACTTCAAAATACTGATTTGAAGAGATCAAAAGGGGTCTCTCATAATATGATCATAAAATATCAGTATGATAAATTTAGAGATCATACCCAAACATAATAAAAAGGAACTGGAAATACTTTACATGAATATAGATCTTGAAAAATGAGAAGGGAGAAAGAATCTGTTACAAATATTTCGGCAGCCTAATGGCGCCACATAAAACTTCAAAAAACGAAATAATGAAAGTTAGAGGAGATCTTTCATTATGTGAAAATGAAAAGGGAAGTAAGAGGATTATAAAAGAACACCCTTTAACATAAAGACATGGAGCATAAATGAAATTACATAAAAGAGATTTCTTGAAAAGAAAGAGAGAGATCAGATCCCTTACCTTAAAACGTAACTCTTAAAACTCAAAGGATAGGACCTTAAGGGCTTGGGGCCACCTTGGGAGGAGTCCTTAGGAGGTAACGAGACCAGAAAATCATTGAGGATGGTTTTGGAGTTGAAAATATGAGAGGAGGGCTTGGTATTTATAGGGAAAGTGAGGGGACAAGGCATTAATGGCCAAGGGACACCTCAAAAGTGGTTTTCTCAAAAGCATGGCCCCCCCATGGTACTTCCCATAGATTTAGGCTACATGGGGACCCCCACACAATAATTCATCCTCTTTAGTCGAAAATCCATTAAAATATCTCATGAAATCATCATGACACATTTATGATGTCATTAAACATACCGAAACCCTAAAGCTGTATTTTTACTATTCATTGAAAATTCAACTTTCTCAGAAAAATCCCAAAATTTCATCTTAACCAAATATCAATGCTCTAATTTCAAAAATGAACTCCATTTTATAAAAATAATTTTCTAAATATTTGTAATTTATTTTTTAAATAAATACACAATTCACCGAAAAGTCATTTTTTTAGAAAAATCCCCAAAAATTACCTTAAAATAATATCGATGCTCGGAGTTCAAAAATGAAATCCATTTTATAAAAATAATTTTCTAAATAGTTTTAATTTAATTTTTAATTTGAAAACACTATTCAACAAAAAAACTAATACTTGAATAATAATTTATGAAACCGTTTTTTAACCATTTTATTGAATCACATTACTTAATCAAGGTGCCTAGATTATATTAATACTTTCTTTAAATGAGATTACTAATCCATTTGTTCAAATTACTAATCCTAAGCATAAAATCACTATTCATAATTTACTATTCATCAAAAATTATGTTGGTCTTATTAGACTCTAAATTCCATACTGAACATATTTGTAGAAGACCATTTTTTGAAAATAATTGCAAACTTTTATTTGTTTAAGGTTTACATAAACATTTTTAAAATATCCTTTCTCTAAAATTAATCAAAAATATGCATACTATATTTATCCGGTCATTTTAAAATTCATAAACATCATCATAAGAAGATATCCCAATTTATATTTAAAAAAAAGATTACACAAGGCAGTTACAGTCTCCTTACATAGCCCCTTATCACACCATCATAGGAACTAAGTGTAAGGTGTGATAAGGTTAGAGAATCCGAGGGAGGCTCGGCCAACATCGCACGAGTAGTAATTTCTATCAGTTTGAACTTCTCGCGAAGGCGATCCCGTTATAGCTTCACACGATGAAGTTCAACTTCGGTTTGGTCCAGAGCAAATCCCAGTGGTGCTACCTCCTTCCCAAGCTCTGTTATATGGGCTTCGATCGGTCCAAGACAACTAGGTGAGGCCATCAAATCTTTGTTCTATATTAATAAACCAAGATTACTTTTATTTGGAGACAATAATCAAAACGTTTAGTTTCCAGTAGTCATATTGACCAATGGTCGTATAACAGTCAAAAACTAATGGTTTCATTTTAATTATACTCATGTTATCAAATGAAACATTTTTGTTGAGTATAAAAATAAAATAAAATAACACATAAAATTAGGAAACAAGATTTATTCAAAATTTCGGGTTGTCACAATCTTCCACCCTTAAGAAATTGCCTCCTCGCAATTTTAAAAATTAGGTTTTGAAATTTCATTGAATGTCCCATATCTAAAAAGGAGTCAGTAAAACTATTAATTTAAAAGAATGAATGGGAAGTACGAAGGTCACCCGAGTTAGCCCACACTAGGATTCCATGTAGGAAAACATGGACATGAAAGAAAAACAAAGGGTCATGTTCTGAGGGAGAGTGATAGAGAACATGATTAGGAGAATATTAATCATAAGAAAATACCAATCATATAATGTGTGTAAATGGTCATTGATTACCTAGTAGTAAACGTAAACCAACAACGTTTTTGTTTTACATTCCTTTTCGTAATTTTGAGGAATATATTTACTGCATATAACAAAAACATAAGAAAATATTCCTACCTTCATGCAGAGTTTCATCCTGTAATAAGTTTCTACCAAAACTAATCTTTTATCCAAATGATGAGCATTCAAAACTACTTGGTCTCATCAAAACACAAGAATCATCGTCTAGAGAATAACATAATCCACAAAATATTAACTATCTATTTCTTCTATCTTTAAACATTATCCCAAAAGCAGAAAGGGTAAGGTAAAACAACTCTTCAAAAAGAAAGAATCCCATAGGAATGGAAACTAATTTTAAATATTCAAAGTTCCATGGTACTACCAAATGTTCATCATATACAATCCCATAAATAACAGTCCTTAAAATTCCTCAAAATACACTAAACTAAGATTGAAACCCAAATACAAGAGGGATTTGATAACATAGTCTTACAAAATAAACTTCATTGTTCATCTCCAAACAACATCAACCACACCTAACATCTTATAACAAAAGTAGCTAACCTAAACATATTTTACCAACGATAGGTTAATCATTCCCATAAGTAACCTAAATTACAATAAGTCCACCTTAAATTCATTGATTCTTTAAAATATAATTCAAACTTACTCCTCAATGAAAATACCATAGTAAACTATTTACCTCGATCATATAGGGTCCTAAAAATAGTGAACGTCTTCCAAAATAATAATAATCTTTTAATCCCCTAATCATCTTTGTCGTATTAATATGGAAATCGTAGCATTTCCTATCACATTGGTTGTTGGGACATGTTCTTCCATTTCCTGCCATTAACTAAGAAAAGAAACTATAATTAGGGGCTTAAATACATATCCAATAATATTGAAAATAAACATAAAGAATATAAGGATAACTTGTAGAAGAAAATATTCCCTACCTTGTGATCCCCTAGGTTCCCATCTAGGTTATCCATGATCATATATTCTTATGTTAACCTTTATTTTATTTTATCATTGTTCCTTTAACAATGGTTCATACTAAGCTTATGAATTTACCAAAGCATATCCCCCGAGAGTGTCGTAACCAAGAGTGCAGCAAGGCCTGTTGTCATGTACCAGTTCCCGTTCGAGTCTACCTCAAAGCGGTGATTTCAGGTTTTACCCCTATGTACATCTGTGCCAGAGCCACCTCTACCTGCTCGTATCCAGACAGGGACGTATTTGCTTGGAAACCCCTTACTCAATACTAACCAAAATACCAGGAATATTTCCTATATTTAAACTTTTCTATAGGGTTCTTCCAAGAGTTTTCATATCCTAATTTCCACAAATAACTAAACCATACATTGATACCAAATATAGCATCCCACCTTTTTATCACATAAACTTTCATTACATTTTACAAAACCGAGGATCTTTAATGTTTAGTGTCTTGGAAACCAGGAACTGAAAACATGAAAACATAAAACATTCTTCTTAAACACTTTAAAGGCTTCTCCTCATGTTCATCCTAGGTTAATTACAACATCTCACAACCTGGGAATATACATCAAATGAAAGGGTGAGAAGAAGGCCCATTAAGGAAAAAAAGAGAAACATTTTTCATGTGAACTTTAGATACTTCAATAAGGTCATGAAAAGAACTTTATGGAATGATAAAGAAATCATGAGATATATCATAATAAAAATAACATTTTTCATAACATGAAGATGTGGCAGAAACATTTAACATAGACAATCATGAAAATATCACCAAGGTCCATCCCCATGGTGTCTTATGAAAATTACCAAGGTATCTTGAAAATTGTAATCTCTAGTGGTTACATCATTACCCAATGCATTGGAGGGCTATCAGGGCGCACCCTTAAATTTGATTTTATTATCATGTGAGCCACATATATCATCATCAAACATTTCTTAAATAACCCATATAGAATAAAATAAATGGGTTTCATTTCATAATCATAACGTTTTAAAAACTGTTTTAAAGACATGATCTTTACGTCACTTTAAACCCATGGAAAAAGGAAAGCGGGTTTCATGTATGTAAATCCCAGAATTAAAAATAGAAAATTTTGATATATATTTGAATACCACTGTAGAAATAAGATCTTTTAGTATTCACTTTAAAACATAAAATAATTTGGATAAGAGAGAGAGGCATTTTGACACGAAAATTCTACAGCATAACAGCTATGTTTTGGGATTTTAGGAAACATTGAAAAGAGAGGGGACATGGGTCAAATATTCATAAATGAACCATAAAACAGTATAGGGATAGAATATAAGGGATTTAAAAACATGGTAATGAAATTTTAAAAT
Source organism: Viscum album (assembly GCA_963277665.1). Taxonomy (NCBI): domain Eukaryota; kingdom Viridiplantae; phylum Streptophyta; class Magnoliopsida; order Santalales; family Viscaceae; genus Viscum; species Viscum album. Next base: position 512,666,122 of record OY728165.1, read on the forward strand.
ATACCATATGAAATGAAGAATATGAAAGGAAGACAAAAATAAGATTTCTCTTTTGAAAATTCGGCAGCCTAACAGCGTTACATAAACTTCAAAAAAAAATGAATTGATGAGATCAAATAGGTTCTCTCATAATATGAACATAAAATATCAGTATGATAGATATAGATATCATACCCCAACATAATAAAAAGGAACTTGCAAGACTTGACATGGAATTAGAACATTGAAAAGGGAGAAAGGTGCAAGGACCACTTAAAAATTCAGCAGCCTAACGACATCACTTAAACTTTAAAATACTGAATTGAAGAGATCAAATGGGGTCTATCATTATATGATCATAAAAGATCAGTATGAAAAATATAGAGGTAATACCCCAACATAAAAAAAATTAACTTGAAAGAATTGACATGAAAGGAGAACTTCAAAATGAGAAGGGTGAAGAACCACTTAAAATTTCGGCAGCCTAACGGCGCCACTTAAAACATCAAAATACTGAATTGAAGAGATCAAATGGGGTCTCTCATAATATGTTCATAAAAGCTAAGTATGATAAATATAGATATCAAACCCCAACATAAAAAATGGAACTTGAGAGAATTGACATGAAAGTAGAACTTCAAAACGAGAAGGGTGAAGAACAACTTAAAATTTTGGCAGCCTAACGGCGCCACTTAAAACTTCAAAATACTGAATTGAAGAGATCAAATGGGTTCTCTTATAATATTATCATAAAAGATAAATATTATATATTAATAGATCATACCCCAAAATAATAGAAAGGAACTAGAAATACTTTACATGAAAATAGATGTTGAAAAATGAGAAGGGAGAAAGAATCTGTTACAAAAATTTCGGCAGCCTAACGGCCCCACATAAAACATCATAAAACGAAATAATGAGAGTAAAATGGGACCTCTCATTATTTTAACATGAAAAGGGAAGTAATAGGTGTATAAAAGAACACCCTTTAACATAGGAACATGGAGCATAAAATAAATTACATAAAAGAGATTTCTTGAAAAGAAAGAGAGAGATCAGATCCTTTACCTTAAAACGTAACTCATAAAACTCAATGGTTGGGACCTTGAGGGCTTGGGGGAACCTTCGGAGGACTCCTTGATAGGTAAGGAGACAATAACGTCTTCGAGTATGGTTTTGGATTCAAAATGATGAGAGGAGGGCTTGGTATTTATAGGGAAAGTGAGGGGACAAGGCATTAATGGCCAAGGGACACCTGAAAAGATGTTTTCTCAAAAGCATGGGCCCTCCCATGGTACTTCCCATAGAGTTAGGCCAAATGGGGACCCCCACACAATAATTCATCCTCTTTAGTCTATCATCCTTTAAAATATCTCATGAAATCATCATGACACAGTTATGATGTCATTAAACATACCGAAACCCTAAAACTGTATTTTTACTATTCACTGAAAATTCAACTTTCTCATAAAAATCCCAAAATTTCACCTTAACCAAATATCAATGCTCTAATTTCAAAAATGAACTCAATTTTATAAAAATAGTTTCTTAAATATTTTTAATTTCATTTTTAAATAAAAAACACAATTCTCCTGAAAAAAATAATATTTGAATAATAATTTATTAAATCGTTTTATAACTATTTTATTGAATCACATTACTTAATCAAGGTGCCTAGATTATATTAATACTTCCATTAAGTAATATTACTAATACATTTGTTCAAATTACTAATCCTAAACATAAAATCACTATTCATAATTTACTACTCATCAAAAATTATATTGATCTTATTAGACTCTAAATTCCGTACTGAATATATTTGTAGAAGACCATATTTTGAAAATAATTACACATTTTTATTTATTTATGGTTTACATAAACATTTTAAAAATATCCTTTCTCTAAAATTCATCAAAAATAAGCATACTATATTTATCTGGTCATTTGAAAATTCATAAACTTCATCATAACAAGAAATCCCAATTTTTATTTAAAACAAAGGATTACACAAGGAAGTTATGGTCTCCTTACATAGCCCCTTATCACACCAGCATAGGACCTATGTGTAAGGTGTGCTAAGGTTAGAGAATCCAAGGGAGTCTCAGCCAACATTGCACGAGTAGTAATTTCTATCAGTTTGAACTTCTCGTGAAGGCGATCCCATTCTAGCTTCACACGATGAAGTTCAGCTTGGGTTTGGTCCAGAGCAAAGCCCAGTGGTGCTACCTCCTTCCCATGTTTTGTTTGATTGGCTTCGATCGGTCCAAGACTCTTGGGTGAGGCCATCAAATCTTCTTTCTATATTAATTAACCAAGATTACTTGTATTTAGAGACAATAATCAAAACGATTAGTTTCTAGCGGTCATATTGGCCAATGGTCATATAACAGTCAAAAACTAATGGTCTCATTTTAATTATACTCATGTTTTCTAATGAAACATTTTTGTTGAGTATAAAAATAAAATAAAATAACACATAAAATTAGGAAACAAGATTTATTAAAACTTTTGGGTCGTCACAATATTCCCCTTTTTTTCATAACTAAAACCTTTATTTATTTCCAAGGTAAAAGAAAAAATATAAAGGGTGAGATCTAATGCTCAGTAACTCTAATCATATAGAAAATAAAATAAACCATATACATTTGAAAATAACAACATGAACATAATGTTTAAACATCAAAATCATGAGCAATGACATAAAACATGGCAGTACGTAAGGCGAAGATAATAATGGAACATCAATCATGGTAAAATATCTTTTTAATAAGACCTATAATTGTGGAAAAATATTAATCACATGATATTATTTCCTTAGTATCCAAGACATTGCATCCAAGACCATCTTAGTGGAAAAATTCCCTTACTGAACCGAGTTCACTCCTCGTTCCAGTCTTGTATCACTTAACCAGATTACTTGACGTTCTAGCCATGTCAATCTCATGAGATATAAATCTTTACCCATTTCATTGGAAGGAGATATAGGTCCCACCTATATCATAATGAAATCGTTCTTACTTGTTCCACAACATAAACATAAATCATTCATCATAACCCAACGAATAAAATGGGTTTCATAAACATCATCCCATCATAACATAATCCATATAAAAAAATGAATATCATTTCATCATGAGAAGAATAAAACCATGTAAATAAAAGGGACAGTATACTTCAAACACACACATATGAAATAATGTCATCTTATATGGAATATGGTTTTGATAAAACACTTTAAAAGAATTCTTGAGTAAAATATCCTTTATTCTTCAAAATCATATCATTTTTAAAAAATGCAATCAAATTTTAAAAGAAAAATATCTTGTTTACAATAATAATGAAATATTATAGAGGAAACATCATTAAAATAAGTCTATATGAAACCATAAAAATCTATTCACGGTGTATAAGTTAAATAAAAATCATTCTCCTCATACTTTTGTTAGAAAAGTCAAAAAAATTCTCGTATGGTAAACAAAGGAAAGATTTCTTCCATAACACAAAGTAAAATTCAAAGAGGGGTAAAGATGACATTAATGATACATGGAAGAATATGAAACACTTTATGAAAAACTTTTTGTGGTCATGGATGAAAAATATAACCCCAGAAAATACTTACGAATATACAATCTCGGATAAGAATGAGATTGAAAAGTTATCCCTTACATTATGTCCAATTTCTTTTGTATGTGTCCAAGACTCCTGTATAGTGGGTTTAAAAATATTATTAACTTTTTATAGAACCATAATAATATTTATAATATCATATATGATTCACTTACGACTTTATATTATTCGTTCATTTGTCATTTCCATGTTAAAGAAGCTTTTTGGGTAAAATCGTTTCATTTATCGTCCGTGTTTTGACTTGTAATTATTAATATGATTAATTTGATCATGCTTAATTGATTCCAGAATACAAAACATGATTTATATATAATATATATTCATAATATACATATATATAATTGATCGATAAATGGAAATAAATACACTGTTCGTTGAGATGGTAGGCCGTATGTACGCATGAACGCTGTTTTCATTTATTTATTGAATTAGAAGGAATTAAGTTGATGACATAAATATATATATATATATAATATAATTATTATGTAATATATTTCAAGATTACTTATTATATATACTTTATAATCGTTCTTGACCTGTTAACATGGAAAATGAATCTCATCGCTTCATGGAGACGGTAATCCGTACGTACTCACGAGGGATGATATTGTTCCCATATATATTTAATGGAATTAAAGTGGATGATATTATATTTCAGAATTAGTATGATGTTATAATAATAATATATAGTTATTATTTACACCATTATACCCATCCAAGTATGGTGGTGGTGGAAAAACTGATTACAACACTATGTGGAGACGATATTTCGTACGTACGCACATGCGGTGATTTCATTTTCCGTAGGATGGATAGAATGTGAAATAGGGTTGCTTCATATTTATAATAATATATAAGTATATAATTAATACTTAGGATATTACTTTATAATGAAACAACAAAATAAGTGGAAGTAGAAGAATAAAGAAACATGAAAGAGTCGGTAGAAGAGATTACCTCTTACTCGGCGGACATCCTTTAAACGTCTTCTTAGGGCACTAGAGTTGGTCTTTTGAGAAGACCAAGAACCTCTATGATATAACTAGAGTGGTTTAGAAGTTTATTTTTCAGGGTTTGGCCGAGCTTCAAGGATAAAAATGGTGTGAAGTGAAGATGTATGGGGTTCCCTTTTTATAAGGGAGGAGAGGGGCACTTTTGGAAACCACAAAAATATTAATATATAATAAATTCAAACCCCAAATAAAAACATATAAATTGACCCAAATATGAACATAGATGACATATTTTTGTAATATAATCAACCAATAAAATTTATACATGTTTTTAATTTATTTTAAACATTATCAACTTGATTTATCCTTATTTTATCTATTTAAATTTATTTGTGGTTATAAGATTCTAAATTTTAAATTGTTATAAATAATTACTTATGTGTTGTAAATTGTATATAATTGGATAATTTATGACATTTTATAACATATAAATTTCAATTAATAGTTTTTAAAAATTTATGTTATTTTTAAACAATTTAATAATATGTTATTTTTATAAAATAACAGTTGTGTTAATTTTTACACTATTCATTTAATTGAAATTAGATAAAATCCACACAAGGGATATATTCAAAAAAATGTTAAATAGATTCCTATTATGTAATATTCATCTAAAATAGTATTTTAGAACATTAATTACTTAATATAATGTTTATTTTATTATTTATAAAATCATTTATTTGATATTTCCCTAAAAAAACTTAATAAATTATTTCTGTATAATCATTTAATATTCATATTTGATTCATAAAAATAAAAAAAACCCTATGATGAAGATAAATCTCAAATATTTTGTAATAATAATTTTACTCGAATTTCTCATCTTAAAATAACAACATGTAAATTGTTTTATTTGTTAAATTATGAAGGTGACAACTTTGGAATCTTTTAAAATAAAATAATAAAAGTGTCATAATCGCCTTCATAAGGATCCAAATGGTCAACAATACGGCCAGTGGATTATTATGGTTTATATATAAACTAAAAAAAAAATTATTAGATTTTACGGCCTTTTTTTACGTATTACTATTTCAATAATAACTATATTATTGATTTTTCACTAAATAAATAATTTCTACATCATTAATGTATAAGATAATAAGGTAATTAAATAAATCATAAAAATTACAAAAAAAATTACCAGGATAAATAAAAACATTTTCTCTTTCAAATGAGTTCTTATAAAAGAATTTATATTTTGTATATCCTTATATTAAAAATAATTTAATTATTTAAGTTTGAGTGAGACATATTTCACTTTCCTTTAAATAAAATAATCTAAAGGTCATAATCAAATACAAGTGGGATCCATTAGATTCAATTTCGACCCAAGTATGATTTATGGAAAAATATAATCATCCAATTATATTAATACAAGTGTTAGGTTAATTTTATAATATTATATTTACCCTTAATTACCCGATTTACCTTTAACTATGGTAAATAAAATTTACCGTAGTTAATATTCACAATGCCTAAAAATAAAAATTAGCTTATTAACATAATTTGGACCTACTGATTCCAAATATGGAATCCATTTTTCCAAATTCAAATCATATAATTTTCAGAAATTAATTTAAAATTAATCCCATTGTTAAGAAAATGAGTTTTAAAAGTAAAAACATTGCAAAAGATTGAAATGATTTTACTTATGAATTCAATGTAAAATAAATTCTAATGACATAGTTTATATTAAATGGTAAAAATATATTCCATTTATACTTTAAAACCAAAAAATGTTATAATTTATCCATATAAATTATTAGGATGAAAAAGTTTTTTATAACTAAAATATAACGTGTTTTTACTATTCATTAAAATATGAATGTTATCAGAATAATATGAAAAAATTATCCAAAGTAAATTTTTATATCCTGATTCAAAATTAGAGTTTTTTTTTGTTAAATTGAGCTTATATACATGTCAAAAACAAGATTTAAATTGGGCGCACCATCAAAATGTGGAAAAACTGCATATTTTTAAAAATATTTATTTTACCAGAAAAAGTTATTTTGATCTTATACCTTATTCTAGAAAATGTGTAAGATGAATAATAATGTTATAAAATAAAAAATTTATTTTATACTATTTATAATAGCAAGTTCAAAATAATATTATAATAATATATCATTGTTTAGTAAAACCTGGTATTGTGTACAACACACGCTATTGAGGAAGGTTGGGATTTCATGTAATACATGCCATGTCAGGGTTGCATGTAGTGCAAGACTCATTTATTTTTGCGTATAACAAAATACAAAAATATTTAATTTATACAATGAATATATATATAGATATATACTCAATGTTTCATAGAATAACTACCATCAAGCAAACTTGAAATTGTGTGTAACACGATCCAAGATTAGTGTTGCGTATACTGCAAGCTAATACAGTGTTATGTAAAATGCAATATAATCTTGGTGTAGCTTACAATAGAATATTAAAAAGAATATATCTTATAAAATCCCTATTTTTTAAATTCTACCGCCCTTAAAATGAATTTCTCCCTCAATATTTTTCGGGGTTATAAATTGTTTATTACATGAGTGTTTATTTCATATAAACCGACATCATAAAAAGGAATACCAAAATATATATTTAAAACCTAATGTATGAAATGTAAAAGTTGTCCAAATTAACTAATCATTGGATTTACATATAGGAGAACATAGATGAAAATATGGATATAGAAGAGAAATCTAACCATGAAATTATGATGGAGAGTTGTAGAGAACATAGCTATGAAAAAGAAAACAATCACAAAGACACAAATTTGTGATGATCTAAGGTACCATCTGATTCCTCAAATATAAGAGCACTTGGACAACAGTTTTGGGTTTGAAGATCATTTCCCTAAATTTGATGAATGAAAAGAAATACTTACATTATTTTGGTACAATCTCACTATTGTTTGTGCCTTGAACAATTTCCACTTCATCTCTTTAAGAAATGAAGTTTAATATGTTATTCATGATGTGTTGGCTGATCATGCGATAGAATGATAAGTCATCCAATCTGTTTCTATCATAAAAATGTTATCATAAGTTATTAAATATGCATAAGTCCATTTATGGTGATATAAACCGTATAAGATTCCAACAATGGACTTATTCTTCATTTATCATACCGCTTATTAAAATAAAACTAGTTTCTACTAACCAGGGACTTCCTGTAGGCAAGTGGTAGGTAATAATAGCCTCTCACACTTCATTTGTGGGATCTATTCCCACAACCATGTCTGACGCGATGGGTTTTCACTCATCCTTCATGTTTTCCATTTTCTAGAACTACACTAGTATAACATTCTAGAAATAATATCGAAAAAAATTTCTATCCATAGACAATACTATATGATTCCCAACATAATCCATTCCAATCTTTAGGCTTATCAAAAATACATATGTCTAATCTCATAGTATAAAGAAAAATATTACTTGAAATGTCACATTACAAGAACGTGAATTCCATCATTGATCCCCCATATATCATAAGATATATCTTGTTGGTCACATTCCAAACATGTTAATACCTTAATCATGTATTCCTTTGAAACATGAATTACTAAAGAACCTTAGTAAAAAAATGAGTGCTGTCAAAAGGTAACTCTTTCCACATACCAAAATCCCATAAATTCTACATACACAAACCATGATATAACTTAGTCCTTATATCAATAATGAACTCATGGATACTATCAGAAAATTTATTTTTCCCTTATCCCATCCTTATGTGCATATCATCTGCTTTATAAAATATTTGAATCAGTTTTCATGGTTACCAGAACCATATTATTATAGAAAACCACAACAGACCAATACAAAGATATTTCTATATACTATAAAAGTATGTCAACAACAATAGTTTTAAATTACAATAAATAATACCTTCAATCCACCCACTTCAATGATTGGCATGGAATAGGTCCATACTCGATTTAGAAGTAACTTCGTAGGTTAGGGCATTGAGTTTGGTAATGCCCATATTCTCTGCATATAATAAATTGGACTCCATTATAGTCTGTCACTCTATGACCCTTTCTCCACATAGATAACTTCTTCCCCTCCATTTGAGGTATTCATCAAGGTTCTTCTTCCCATATTTAGAAATCTGAATCATCATTTATCTATGCTCCACACCATGTGAAGACGCATAAAATTCCATCTTCCTCTTATTTGATTACATAGGTATACAACTAAAGTTCACCTTGTTAATCATATATCGAGATGATGATTCAGCATAATCACAATATCCTTCTCTCTAGTCATTACATAATTTTTTTGGTCATAGTCACCATATTGTCCATTGGAATCAATTTTAAATCAATTACTTCTTGTTCCCTCTATTGACTAAGACCAGAAACCATACTTTAAGAAACAATTAAAGTAATGAGGAAGCCCATAATCATAAAAAGTCACTTATGGGATGTCTAACTTATCAAAAATTATTTAATCAATGACCCTTAGGTTAACCATAGGTTATTCATGATCATCAACATAATTATATGACTCTAACGTATACGTATACTTAACCTTAGGGACATCCGTAGACATACCTTAGAAATATCTATAGGGATTTCACTAAAGTTTTCACATCCTAGTTTAAAAGTATAACTAAAAATATCATATGATACAAACTTTAACGGTCTAGAATTACTTCATAAGGACTATAATTGATACCTATAAGGTCACTCCATGGGAAGCTACACCCCCTAGGTGGGACAAATCACCATCCCTAGTGGCAGCCATTTCCTCATGAAGCACTTGGGCGGAGAGTCATGCTTCTTCCAACCCTCACATGTGAGAGTTACAAATATCGGATTCAATCCTACCTCTGTTGGCTCAGATACCAACTATAGAGACCCGAAGCTTTATTTAAATGGACATTACATTATCTTTTAGGAATACTTAGTACATACAAATAACCAACACTCAATATTATAATAGTTTGGTGTCTTTGGAAACTCGTAACATGATCTTCTAATAATGGTGAATGATCTTCAACATCTCCCATAAAGATCTTCCCGTTTTATTTTCTTATCTAAAACCGTTAATTATATCCTGGGGAATAGAAAAAATACAAATTGTTAGCTCAAATTATCATTATGGGTAACAATGGGGAAATAAGACAAATCATATACATTTGAACATTAAAACATAAAAATAATGTTTATACATCCAAATCCTGAGCAATGACATAAAACATGGCAGTACGCAAGGCATAGATCATAATAGAACATCAATCATGATAAAATAGCTTGGAAAATAAAATTTTATTTTTGTCAAAACATTATGAACATGATATGATTTCCTTAGTATCCATGGAAAATCTACCAATACCATCTTAGTGGATGAAGTCCCTTACTGAACCAAGTTCACTACTCATTCTAGTCCTATATCACTAAACCAGATTAACTTATTGTTCCAGTCATGTCTATATCATGAGATATAAATCATTACCCAATGAATTAGATGGAGATATATGTACCACCCATCTCATAATGAAATTATTCTTACTTGTGCCACAACAAAAACATAAATCATTCATCACATCCCAATGAAAAAAATGGGTTTCATAAGCATCATCATATCATCAAATAATCCATATAAATAAATGGATATCATTTAATCATGAGAATAATCAATCCATGTAAATAATAGAGACATTATACTTGAAACATAATTATTTGAAATAATGTCATCTTATATTGAAAGTGGTTTTGATAAAACACTTGAAATGAATTCTTGAGGAAAATATCCTTTCTTCTTCAAAATCATTTCATTTTCACAAAATGCCATGAAATTTTAAAATAAAAGAAATTTGTTGAAAATAATAATGAAATTTTTTAGAGGAAACTCCATTGATATAAGTCATTATGAAACCATAATAATCCATTCACGCCTTAAATGTTAAAAAAACATTCTCCTTGTAATTTTTTCGGAATAGTCACAATGTTCCTCATATGGTAAACAAAAGAAAGATTCCTCCAATAACATAAATTAAAAGTTACAGAGGGATAAAAATGACATTACAAATACATGTAATAATATGAAACACTTTATTAAAAACATTTTAAGGGCATGGATGAAAAATATAACACCAGTAAATACTTACGAATAAACAATCTCTGATAAGAATGAGATGGAAAAATTATCCCTTACCTTTTGACCAATTTCTTCCATATGTGTCTGAGACTTTTGTATAGTGGGTTTAAAAATATTATTAATTTTTAATAAAACCATAATAATATTTGTGATATCATATATGATTCACTTACGACTTTATATTATCCTTTCATTTGTCAATTCCAAGTTAAAGCAGTGTTTTAGGTAAAATCGTTTCATTAATCGTCGGTGTTTTGACATGTATTTATTAATATGATTACTTAGTTCATGATTATTTAATTCTAGAATATAAAACATGATTTATATATAATATATATTCATAATATAAATATATATAATAAATCGATAAATGGAATGAAATACACTGTTCATTGAGATGGTAGGTCGTACGTACGCATGACCGGTGTTTTCTTTTCCATATTGAATTGAATGGAATTAAGTAGATGAGATACATATATATATATATATATACATAAATACAATAGCATTATTATTTCATATATTTAATGTTTACATATTATATATACATTATAATCATTCTTGAATTGTTAACATGGAAAATGATTCTCATCATGTCGTGGAGATGGTAATCCGTACGTATGCTGGAGAGATGATATTGTTCCCATATTTATTGAATGGAATTGGAGTGGATGATATAATATCGTAGAATAATTATGATGTTATAATAATAATAATATATAGTTATTCTTTACACCATTATACCCATCATGTAAGGAGGTGGTGGAAAAATGATTACACCACAGCGTGGAGACGGTATTCCGTACGTACACACGCGTGGTGATTTCATTTTCTATAGGATGGATAGAAGTCGAAATAGGGTTGTTTCATATTTATAATAACATATCAGTATATATGTAATACTAATGTTATTACTTTGTATTGAAACAACTAAATAAGTGGACTTAGAAGAATAATGAAACTGGAAAGAGTCGGTAGAAGAGATAACCTCTTCCTCGACGGACCTACTTTAAACATCTTCTTAGGGCACTATAGTTAGTCTTTTGAGAATACCAGAATGTCAATGATATAACTAAAAAGGTTTTGTAGAGGAATTGTCAAGGTTTGGGCGATATTCAAGGATCAAAATGGTGTTAAGAGAAGAGGGAAGGGGTGCCCTTTTTATAAAGGAGGAGAGGGGCACTTTTGGAAACCTCGAAAATATTAATTTATCATAAATTCAAAACCCACATAAAAATATCCAAAATGACCCAAATACGATATTATATGAGATAGGTTTGTAATATCATCCACCAATAAAATCTATACATTTTGGTAATTTATTTTAAACATTATCAACTTGATTTATCCTTATTTAATCTATTTAATTTTATTTGTGGTTATAAGATTTTAACTTTTAAATTGTTATGAATAATTACATATGTGTTGTGAATTTTCCACAATTGTATAATTTATGAAATTATATACCATATAAATTTCAATTTATAATTATGAAAAATTTTATGTTATTCTTAAACAATTTAATATTATGTTATTTTTATAAAATAACAATAGTGTTAATTTTCAAACTCTTCTACTATTTGAATTTAAATAAAATCCACACAGAGAATATATTTGAAAAAAAAATGTTTAATATATTCCTAACATGTCATATTCATATAAAAATTTTTCGGAGAACATTAATTAGTTCATATAGGGTTTATTTTATTATTTATAAAATCAATTATTGTATATTTCCCATAATAAAAAAATTTCTACATCATTAATGTATAACCATTTAATATTCTTATTTGTTTCATAATAATAAAAAAAATTAAATCCTATGATGAAGATAAATCTAAATTATTTGATAATAATAATTGTACTCAAATTTATCATTTTAAAATAACAACATTTAAATGGTTATGTTTATTAAATTAATAAGGTGACAACTTTGAAATCATTTGAAATAAAATAATATAAGTGACATAATCCCATTAATAAGGATCCAAATGGTCAAAAATTCATCTATTGGATTATTAGGGTTTATATATACACTACCAATAGGTTTTTTTTAAACTTTTGGTCCTTTTGATATGTATTACTATTTCAATAAAAACATTATTATCGATTATTCACTAAACAAATAATTTCTGCATCATTAATGTATAAGATAATAAGGTAATTAAATAACTCTTCAAAATTAAAAATAAATTACCATGATAAAGAAAATCAATTTATCTGTAAAATGGGTAATTATAACAAAATTTATATTTTGTATAACCTTATATAAAAAATTAATTAATTTTTAAAGTTTGAGTGAGAAATATTTCACTTTCATTTAAATAAAATAAACTAAAAGTTATAATCAAATACAAGTTATTCCATTAGATTAAATTTCTACCCAACAATGATTTAGAGAAAAATATAATCATCCAATCATATTAAGACAAGTATTAGGGTAATTTTATAATAATATATTTACCCTTAATTACCCAATTTACCTTTAACTATTGTAAATAAAATTTACCGTAGTTACTATTCATAATGCATAAAAATAAAAAGTAGCTTATTAACATAATTTGGACATATGGATTCCAAATATAGAATCCTTTTTTTCCTAATTCAAATCATATATGTTTCAGAAATTAATTTAAAATTAATATCGTTGTTAAGAAAATGAGTTTAAAAGTTGAAACACTGCAAAAGATTGAAAGGATTTTACCTATGACTTCAATGTAAAATCAATGATAATGATATACATTATATTAAATGGTAAAAATATATTCCATTTATAATTTAATACCAATAAATATTATATAATAACCATAAAAATTATAATGATGAAAAAAGTTTCTTTTAATTAAAATATAGTGTGTTTTTACTATTCATTAAAATATGAAAGTTATGAGAATAATATGAAATTTTTTTCCAAATTAAATTCTTATATGTTAATTCCAATGAAGAATATTATTTTTTCAAATAGAACTTATAAAAATGTAAATAACTAGATTTAATGTGGGTGCACCATCAAAAGTCAGCAAAACTTCATTTTTGGAAAAATACTTATTTTACCCGAAAAATATATTTTGTCCTTATACAATGTTCTATAAAATTTCTAAGATGAATAATAATGTTCTAAAATGAAAAATTTAGTTTATAATATTCATAAAGGCTAGTTTATAATGATATTATAATAATATATCATTGATTAGTGAAACCCGATATTTCGTACAACACACGCTATGGATGAAGGTCGTGATTGCGTGTAATGTAAGCCAAGTCATGGTTGCGTGTAGTGCAAGAATCCTTTGTTGTTGTGTATAAAAAAATCCAACCATATTTAATTTATACATTAAATATATATATATATATACTCAATGTTGCGTATAATAACTACTATAAAACAAACTTGAAATTGTGTGTAACATGATCCAAGATTAGTGTTGTGTATACTGCAAGCTAATATGGTGTTGCGTATAGTTCAAGATAATATTGGTGTAGCGTACAATAGAAGATTAAAAAGAATATATCTTATAAAATGCCGTTTTTTTCAGATTAATCATTATAATTCTTATAAGGTAGAAATTATAAATTCTAAAGATCATTTAGAGAGAAATATCTTCATCATATCTTTAATGGAGATATTTCAGTAATATAAATTTTGGAAAAATAGTTGAATTTATGAAAAATTCAAAAGATTTAGTAATATAGCTGTTAAAAAAATTAATAAGTTACTTAATAAATATATTTTATTTGGTGAAATAAATTAATTGAAAACTATAATTAGAAAATAATTACAAATCATTGAACCTTCAATAGAAATTAATTTAATAATATTATATATAAAGTGGAAGATAAAAATATATATTGTTTGAATGAAACTTGTTGAATAATTTATTAAAAATACAATCATATATTTTTAAAAGAAAATTATGAATTAATTAAATATTATTTCCATAAAAACGCTATAAAATTGAATTTTATTGATTCTAATTAATCAAATAAGTAATATTTGGAAAATTATCTCATTTCTTAATCATTAAAAATGAGATTCATTACTAGATTTTTGAATGATATTGAAAACTAAACATTGAATAATATTTTAAAATTATTATATTTATTAATGAAACAAATTTCAAATTCAATGTAAAAGGAGTATAAGTAATCATTCTCATAGATGGAAGAAAATTATAGTTATATATAACAAATATATACATTGGTGAAATTGATTATTGACCATAAATAATAAAATAGCACATGTAAACATACAAGAAACAATATAGTTGAAATGTTAAAAAAATTCTAAACACCATAATACAAATAAGGATGAAAATATAATACAATTATATGGTTGATTGACTAAATATATCATAATGAAGTTCAAAAATAAATGTTTCAACATATAGAATATACTTTTATGTTAATAAAAAACAAAACAACAATGGAAATGTATGTGTTGATGGACAATTGATAGAGATATGTTTTATGAATGTAAAAATACCAAGTGTAAAATATTAGTTACAACATATGAATTCAATAAGGAATTATTTACACCATATAAATGTACATAGTTTCATAATAAGAAACATATATCAAAAAGTTGAAATGTTTTCAATGAACCCTTACATCCTATATAGAATCATATCAATCATGTATTTAACCACCCAAATAAACAAATTAGTACATGCATTCTTAAATGAATTTTTCCAATAAATATTCTTTTTATATCTATATGTATAATAATATCAAATTGTACTATTGTATTATATTCCTTTTTCCATTATTTGGATATTTTAAATAAATATTTGTAATAATATATTTGTAATGTCATGATCCCCTCCCCTCAATGTGTACCCATCCTGGGATAAAAAATTATAGAAGAGAGTTATTTTCCCCCAAGTCCCACCTCTAGTCATCCTCATGTCGGAGACTTTCACGGAGGTTATAACAAACATGGATATAGAAATCATTTCCATATAAGAGAAAATCAAGCTGATGAGAGGGATAAAACACACACTGAACATCACCTACTCAGGAAAAAATATAAAAGAAAAGGCATGGTGAACATCTTTAATGTCATGAAAAAATGCCTCAATGGAAAGGGAAAACTGCATGTATAAAATAAAATGTAATGAAAACAACAACCACAAACTCCAAGTCAATCCTACTAAATATCAAGATAATAGTAACAATTTTAATTTGAAACATGATCGAATTTACCTAAAATATGAATATATATATATATATATGATGGTTGGGTAAAATGGTATACTCAGTAGGATCCTTCCTGAAGCCACTCATGAAAAAGGTAATGAAATAATTCTTAAGAATAAAGAACTATATGAGAAACTAAATCATTAATTTAAAAATACTTTAATGTTCCCAAACACAACATTAATAATCTCACCATTTATCATATGCTGGATAATAAGATATTATATAGAATATCATGGCTATCCTACTCCAACATCCCATTTGTTTTACCTATCTTCTCCAATATCGCTATTCCTCATCATATCTATCAAAAAAAGTTATCCCATAGACACATGGGTGAATCACCACAACTTGCACCTCATGAAAAACACCACCATGTTCACATAACCAAATGTAACTAGGTAATTTTTGAGAGCCACTATATCATTCATAACATGTATCATACGTCAAGTATTATACCATAATCCATCACATCTCATACATCAATAAAAGATCCTTAATAAATCATTGAATGTACACATTATACCTACTTTAGTCCCCAAGAAACTGTTCCATGATACATGTTTTTTAAATTACAAAAATCCATTATATCCCTCCACACTAATATATAAGGAAAACTAACTGTCATGCAAACTAGCACAAGTAACTACCTATAGAAGAGTCCAAGGCTAGTAGGGGTATTCATCCATCCTTCCTCCCAATAGGATTTTAGAGATAACACAACCCATATGTGGATCAAAATACCAAAGGTTTTACTTTCCCGAAAAGATATTTTGGTGTGTCAAATATAAACACAATATGTACATGAGATAACATAGATCCCAAACAAAATATGAGAATATCCTAGTCTAAAAATCAAATGAAGATAATGTTCCCTCAACTCCTTGATACAAAACCTATGTCCATATATCCTATAATCGTACAACCAATTATAGAGCTACTTTAAGTTACATCATCCATTTACATTGTTTTCAATCTATGTTAATTAATTATTTAATCAGTAATTTACCATTATCATTTTCCTTATTACATTTAATTACCATTTCTACAATTATCCATGCCCCCATCCATATGTAATCCTCTCTAATAGATTATTATTGTTATAACCTCTAAATTACATTCCATTAAGCTATAAATCCATTAGTTAATCATTTATTCATTTATGAACAACACTACTTACCAGATATTCTAGAAAAAAAATTCTAAATATTCATAGACAAGGGGATCAACAAGGTGACTATAGAATAACCCTTCAAGTATCTTTTTCATATAGTAGATGTATAGAATAATCAATCCATGAGAAGAGAAACATAGGTAAAATATGGTATAGGGGGGAAATATTCACCTCTCTGTGAAATAGAATAACCAAAACCATCTACCCTCATGTAGTGGGGAATGTAAAACTGATAGAAAACAACATCTCTATCATCCAAGAAAATGATTCAGAAAATAATCCAACATCCATATCACTAGGATTTACAATATTAAACATGTTTTATCATCTTCAACGTCCTCCTAGACTCCCACATGCAGATCCTATTACATCTCACCACTCCAAGCATCGACTCTTACACCAAAAACTGGGGATCCAATCCCCACATACCAGAACTATCCTCTAGGATCTACTATCCCAAGATCACATCACATCTATGAATCTCCACACCATATAACATAACAACACTCTAGGATCAACTGTCCTAGAATCACAACACATCAAAAGATGTTGGATGAAAGCCTAAAAACTAGGATCATGGACTTAAAAAAATGCATCCATCCTTTACACACAATGAGATCTCACGACCCCAAATCACCAGGAAATTTGCCTTCACATAGTAATAGGTAACTCCGACCCTACAAATGAATCATCATGTTTCACAAACCTGGTTTGTATTCCAAATTAAATCTATTGATTTATTATTCAAAGGTTATAAATACATGATTCTAAAGAAAAAAGTTACCCAGAGTTATTAAAAAAATATTTAAATAATTAAATTTAATTTCTATTATTTCTATTATCAACAAAAACCATCATGATTGAGGTTCATTGACAAATGCAATTAAACATGCACACTCACATCAATATGATTATAATTAAATTACAAAAACAACCATATTTTTTAATAAACCCAATTTAACTATTATCCAATTAATTATTAATTAAATTAATCTTAAAATTATTTATGAAATTATTTCATGAGAAATATGATAAAAAAAAATAAAGGCCTTACTATCACACTATCTAAAAATTCATGTGGTAAATCGTTAACATGATAGATAGTAGAAACTTCCCTCCGTGATCAAATACGAATTCATAAATCCAGTTTAGAGAATTATTGTTTCAATATAACTATGATACAAGGGGTTAAATTATGCTAACTATAAAACTATAAATAATTAAATCTAGATTCAATGAAACCACTACATAAAAACTGATATCAATGTTTTTTCCACAAGAATGGACAATGCAACGGATCTATGATCACTAATCTAGAAAAAATTATTTATTCTGAGGATGGTGTGTCATAACCATAGAAATAAAAACAAATATAAACCCCATTAAGAGAATCTGTATTAAAAACCACAACACTATTAGTAGATAAGATTGTTAAAGAGATCAAATGAAGAGAAATCTCTATACAAAAAGAAAGAACATACTTTAGAACACCATAGATCAAAATATGGAATCGCAAATATTGATCCCTCTATATTGGAATCGATAACTATAAATAATAGAGTCTCCATAAACTAGAAAATAAGAGAATCTATAAGCCTTCACAACCCATGGGGTATGAGATGTTTTAAAAAATATAGCATCGATGAATTACAAAAATGTGTGATCCTCATCCATGCCATATAATTTCTAGGTTTCAGTTTTATCTAAAAACAGTGGCTAATTAAATTTTTTTATATTTCAATATCTAATATGTTACACATTGTGAAACCCTCTTTTACATCATATAACTTTTAATGACGTGATATTAAACCCTTCATGCAGAATCTAGTAGCTGAATATACCCAAAATTCTTTTGAGCCTCCACTGAGCTCCTCAGTCTTCATAAACCCATAAAAGGTTGATCCACATGGATTTGATCCCTTAAATTACATAACTCTCAAGTCATTATCATCCATGAGAATCCAAAACAAACTAATAGTGGAATCAAAATGGGTTAATTTGAACAAACTCCTCATGAGTTACCTCTCAATGCTCTCGCCACCACAGGATCTTATGCACTACACTAGGGGAACAATTAAAAAGAATGAAATAACCCTAAATAGCTCATTAACAATCTCCTATGGTAGATACCAATCAAAAGAGTGGAAGACACCAAAACATTACAGTATAAATTCATCTAATAACTATAAAATGTATACCACCACAAAAAACAGTGTCAAAAGAGAATAGATAAACACGAAATATATAGGGGATACTGAGCATGTATATGTAAAAGAGGTTCCAAAGTACTCTAAATCATGCAACTACGCTCCCAAAATACATTAACCAAGGGGATAACATGAAAACACAACACATTAACCTTCCATTCATTGATATCTAATGGTTTCCCATTAAGGTTTTGTCATCGTCGTCATTGATCTCACCCCAATAGATGATGTGACAACCATCTTGAAGAAAATGAAGCACCTGTGATAGATGAAATAAATCAAGTATCCATCGCATATTTGTGAATGTTCTATCAATACATCACAGATCCCACATGAGACAACAACATGAATGGCCAAAAAAATGGGGAGAAATATTACTCTGAAGAAAAATCCAATGATTCCCATGATGGGGAGTAACCATCAATAACTCATGGTAAACAATTTCTAACTCTAGATATCTCCAAATATGATCTGAAAATTATTTCTATTGATTCGTTAATGTTTTATTTCTCTTATATACCACATGAATTCTCTCTGTTCTTTTTTTACTAGTTTCAGCCTATTACATTCAACCTCCCCAAACCTAGTCCAGGACAATAGAGAATGGAATGGCCAGCCATAAAGGAATCAAATAGAACCATACCTATGATAGTGGGAAAAATTACTATATCTCAAGTCTACCAAGGGTTTTTTGTCTCTTCCATGAACCTCTAAAATACAGGGCATAAGAGCATAACATGTATTCAAGAGTCTGGAAGATGCACCCTATCTAAATATCCCATGGTAGATTAAAAGTAGTTCTTAGGCATATCAAAAAACCAAAAGCATGTTGGATACCTCCACACACACTAGATGTAAAACAAGGATCTAAATTGGAAATTATAATCCTCGAGACAACAAGGAGTCTCAACACCTTTTCAACATACTGCATTGATAAAAGATTCACTGAGATCAACTCCTTGATAACTTTAATGATGGCCGATTTCATCTAAAAATACACTACCATCCACATTGTTCCATTTCTTCCTAGGGTTCATGATAATCATGCTACAATGTCCTTCGAGATATCCTCCCACTTCTAAGAATAAACATATAGTTTCTGGAGAAACCCAATAAGAACACAGTGCTCGGTCTTCACCTTGTGACACAGAAGACATGGAGACATAAAATCTAAAACTACACACGTAATCCCAAGACAAAAAATAGACATCTCGAATCCTCAGAAAATCATTTTCCACACCAGTTTGTACCATAAAAAAAGAACTATTTAGCACCCTATGAACTGTATCATACATCACCAATATAATGAAAATCATTTCATAATATAGAATATGATGTTGTTCATACTTCGACCAACCACAAGGGGAATCACCACAAAAAAACTAGTCTCTTCATACCTCCACCTCAAGATCCCCCAAGAAGTACATTTCCTCTAAATACACCATATATGACTTCAACATCATTTGGAAAAATCTTCCTCTACCTAGACATCTTCCATATCTAGATTCATGGATGAATGATCTCCCATCACTCTCCAAGAATCCCATGATCCATACACCGTATCACTGCATATTACATTTCGGTGTATTGACTTTAATATCCCCCTTTAATGGTGTATACAATATCTCAAATTTGTAATCCTGTATGAACGTCATCAGTCTATATTGGTACACCAACATGTTGAATTTGGATAAAACAAACCATGGGCTCTATTAAACAGGGAACACCAAAAAATATCACTTATGAGGTAATGGCTCCTCATGATCAGGGAAAACAACACCAGCTCTAACTAATGATTATGGGGTGTATAGTTAAACTATGGGGACCTAACAAGAAATACCAATATGAAATTACTGATATCGGTTGTAGCATGAAACAACCCACCCCATATATGAATCATAGCAAAAAACATCAAAATTAACTCCTTATATTTGAACAAAATGAACTGGATCACATGCTAATATTTTGTTTAGATATTCTATATAATTTCAGAATGAATCAACCCATAATAAGAATTGATCTTTTTTCATAAAAACTATCAGAGGAGTCTCTACCCAAGATATATTGGTTATAGACCTCATTTAAAAGCCTAAAATACCTTGAAATTTTCACACCCCTCTAACTGTCTTATGGATTTTCAATGAATAAATAGTTTCTATCTTTGGTGGACAACAAACTAATCCACTCTTGTATAAAACATGCCCTACCAAAGAGAATTGTTGATCCAAAAATTCACATTTCGAAATCATACCAAAAAAAATTCATAGTAAAGAAGTCCCAAAATGGTAAATAGATACTCTGCATGCTCGTTGTCATAAATATTTTACAAAATGATTTTATTGATGGAAATACCTATGAACTAATTTTAGAACTCAAGAAATAAATCCTTCATTTACCATATGAATATAGACGAGGAATTTGTTTCCTTGAAAGAAATTTTTGAAAAACCATAATACCCATTATAAAGATAGATATCATTCTTTGGGTCATCCCATCCTTTACATGAATCCTATGAAATACAAACTAAAAAATAGATCATCGAGAACGAACATGAACCCTTCATCTGATCAAATAAATCACTAATATAGGGATGATTTTAGAGGGTCTTCACAATTTCTTGGTTCAAGCGAGTGTAATCAATACACAATTAAAAACGCCTTTCATCCTTCTTCATAAAAAAATTGTTGCACCCCATTGAGACACACATGGTTGAACAAATCCATACTACAGAATACCATCAGGAAATGCATGCATCTCCAAAAAAACATATAAGACACCATCATATAACGATACATCGATATATGATACATTCCATAATGTATTTCAATCTTGAACACAATCTCTCATCGAATGGGTAACGCTTCAGCCGCATAAAGAATAATATTGGGGTACACTTCTAAAACACATGGAAATCTAAAACTAATGAGAAAAAAAAAGAAATACACATCATTCAGTCATCTAGGATGATAAAGATAGAACACACTTTTGACCAATGAGAGAGTATTGATCACCAATAAACATTATTGGCTCTCTATTTGCATCAATGAACACAAATAGACACCTAGAGAAATCCATCATAGCCTATATCGAATACAACCAATCCATTTTGAAGATTACATGATATGGGTATATCAATCAATATAGGAAATATCCCCAACATAATTTCTCCCCCAAGAATATCTCATAGTCTCTACAAAATTCACAAAATCAGCTCGACCTCCAACAGGCATTGTCAATGCACATATAACTATATTTCTATATACCATTTGTCCCAAAGCATGGTAAAGGGATGGTTATATGAAGGATTGTTTCAAAAAAAGATGAAACAACGAATGAATACAAGAATAAAATATGAAAAGGGTACCACACATGATTTAGGGATTGGTTAGAGGTATTATTACTAAATCATGATGAAGAACATTACTTTTAACATGGCCTCTCAAACCCTAATGATGACAATATCAACTATTGTACTATACTCTCTAAGGATTAGAATATAAATGGGGATATCCTCTACCTACCCCATCTACTATCTGTTGATCAAAAATTGGAGTAAACTGCTGCAACTACCCTGGATGGAACTATCGAAATAGATGAACCTACAATGGATAAACTAGTATGTAATGACCTACAAAATGTTTAGGAACTCTCACTAATTATTACATCGACGTCCATAATGAAAACCTGTGTTTGGTCCCTTATAATATTCTTGGAATATTTTTCCCCAATATAAATGATAAGTTGAAGGCTGGGACCAACCCCATCAAATCTAATACACTTCACTCCAAACAACTGGGAACCACATACCACTTCTCTACTCCTTGAGGAATCCCCATGACTCCCCACTTGTGATGATCTGGTTCTTGATGGCATCTTATCAATGAAATCTTCCCTTTATAGAATCCCTAGAAATGTATTCATTATAAATGGGGTGAACTAACATTTGATTTATGGATCCAAAGCCTCCTCAAAATGCCTCACCCTTGTTTCATCATCCGGAAACAGGTCTGAAGCATAACACATATGGTTCTTAAAATGGATGCAAAATACTCACACACTAGATTTCCACTATTGAAGGGTAAGAAGCTCCTAGGGTATGATTTCCATCCTGGATGATGAAATAAACATTTCTCTGATCTGGTCTCATAAATCCTCCCACAATATTGATGATTCATCATGATCTCTGAGGGATAAGATCGACCAATTTGTGATTTACCCACATAGAATCATTATTACCCATGATACCTAGTTCTTTATCCGACCATGAATTGAACTAATGTTTATATCAAACTTATATTACATTACATCTACGAATACATCTAAAATGACACCCACATACCTCTATGGAATCTAGTTCAAAAAACCCTTACTGTTTTTTCCTCCACGTATCATCATAATCAATATCCAAATTATTTTGATCTATTGGTCCAACCTTATGAACATATTCTACATGATCCTGATGTGAACATTGACATGGATCCATGGATAAAAAATTATAGATATTTAGTGGTCCTAATGCAGAAATATGTATGACTAAATGATTAATAAATTATTATGTTTTATTCATTTTTTAATACTCTCCCATGTTCAATCCTTTCCAGCACAACGCTATGAATAATTATTCTTGATACATTCCTATGTCTCTTCCCTATAACCAGTATCACAACAATTAGTATCCAATTTAAGCTTATTGTTCCATGATTTATATCACATGGGCCCATAAATACTCGTGTATCAGTCGGTATCCCTTTTTCTCAACACCTTCTAAACATTGCTGACACCATTTCCCTACCAACCCAATCATCATAACATGTTCGAAACTCGATAATACATCATATCCCTTAAACATAACTCTAATAACAGAAAATAAGGACCCTCTCCCTACACGGAGTAACCTTCACAGGCGAGAAATTAGATAAGAGATATAGTGACCCGTATGTCCAACCTCTAGTGGTCCCTTGGTTAGAGACTAAAGTCGAGGCTATAATTAACATTATGATGAGAGGAATTGTCAAATAAGATAAACACATGTAGATGAGAGATATAAGAAATACACTAACTAAATCTGACTCATAAAACAATATAAAAGAAAAACCAAGGGGGAAATATCCAATTTATGGAAACAATAAATAAAATATAAGGGAAAACTACAAGTTCCTAAAAAATGGTAAATATCAGTGTCCATGATGCCCAAAAAACTCCTGGTAAGCCTCATGATAGTAGTAAGTAGAATGATCTCCATAATTTTACAACTAACCAAAATAATAGTTTATATATATTTTTGGTGAGTATAACATTATAGTCAGTGGGATACTCCCCAGATCCTCTCATGAAAATAGAAATGAAATTGTGCTAAAGTATAGTAAACAAGAAGTGAAACTAACTCGTCACCTAAACATGTATACTATGTTCATAACCTCATAATGTCTAATTTCACAAAGTATAACATAAAATAAAAATGTGATATAATTATTAATATAATAACTAAAACACTACCCCTTCCCCAGATACTTTCCACTCTTCCCCAACTTCGTACGTCATTCCTATCTCCCTCCAAAAATCTATACCACATACACTTAGGTGAGGCACCACAACATGAACCTCATACAACACACCACCACTTCCAGGTAACAAAAAGTAACGTAGTTGTTTTATAGATCCACCACACCTCACATAACATGTATTATACTCCAGGTATTACACCTGAATATATCATAACCCATACACTGAGTAAGGATCCTCATGCCCTCACAACATATACATGTTATACCTATATTAGTCCATATGATAATAAAACAAGAATATATCTCCCTGAAATAATAAAAATGCATTAAAACACTAAAAACACATATATGGGGAAAACTAATCATCATACATTGCAGTACTAGTATCAACGTAGGGAAGAGAATGTGGCTGAAAGGGGTTATCATCCATCCATTCTCTCACTAGGATGTTTGGAAATACACCCTCTTGTATTAGAATGCTCATGATATCATTAATCAAAACCAACATTGTGAAGTAGTATATAGAAATAAAATCATTACATTATATAATATTACATTCAAACACACTATTAGTATATCTGAGTCTCACACACAACTTCATTTTTTTTTCATAGACACCTGCCATCCAATGAAAAAACAAGATATCCTATATGAACGCAACAAATTTGGGAGCTACATTATGTTACATTTTGCATTCCCATAAATTTCACTTTATATTAATTATTTATTTAATAATTAATTATCCATTAATTTTTCCCCATTACAATTCATTACCATTTCAAAAAATATACATTCCCTCCATGAATTAGCCTACCGATTCTACAGCTTCTCATAGTTACATCCTCATCACTACATCCCCACAACTTCTAACCCCTTGGGGTAAAAATTTATTCATATATTAACAACATTATATTTAATATAACCATGTAATCTCACAAAAACATTTTATTATATAAAACACAAGGGGATCATCACAATTAGTAGGTGTGAAACCCATTGAGTATCGACCACCTATTTAAGGATCATAGACTCATCAATAAACATGATTTTGAATGTGGAAATCTTGTGGAATACCCCACGTGTCTTCATCTCTTTTGATTGGTGAGTAACCAATTCCATCAACCTCAAGAACTGAGAAATATAATGAAGATAAACAAAAACCTTTTCATTGGGCATGAAATGGTTTCAAACAAGAATCTATCAACCATATCAATAGTTATGACCAAGAACAACCTCTTCCTTCTCCATTGGAATCATCATCAACACACATGTTCATATCTCGATGTATATCAGTACACTACGAATCAACTACTACCTCAACAACTAGGCCTTACAACCCCACATAGAACAACATCCTTCTAGGCTCAACCATTACTAGATTATGTCACATCCAGGCCTCCCCATCCCATATAGATAAACATCCATCGAGGATCATATATCCTCGGCTCAAAACAAATCACATGAATCTAAAAACAAAAATAAAATGTGGGATAATAGCCCCAAATAATGCATTCATCTTTTACACACAACGAGCTCTCAGGGATCAATAGCACAAGGCATATGACCTTTATATGGAATCGCGTAACTTAGGCCCTAAATAGGTATAATCTATAATCATACAACTAGTTCTTATTTCATCTTGAATTAACTGATTCATTATTACCACAATCCGACTACAAGAATTCTTAGAAACATGTTATCCAAATCAGTCAAAAAAAATTATCATTTAATTTAATAGGACTTAAATTCATTTACCAACAAGAATCATCAAATTTAGGATAATTATCCAATTCAATTAAACCTGTAAACTTCCATTAATTGAATTATCTTTAAATTATAATTACAATTGGATTCAATCAATATGCATATTTATCTTTTGACAGATAAATTATCAATTAATTCTTTATTTATTTTGTTTACCAATTTCCATCATAAACTACATGCTAATACAAAAAGGGAATAGATATCCCACTATCTATAAAATCCAGAGGCAAACCATTATGATGTTAAAATGAAGCAACATCACTATGTGATCGAATATAATTCATTAATCCATCTCAAATAATTAGTTGATAAATTTCCTTGTGATCTAAGGGGATAAATGATGATAACTCTATGATTTCATGTAAATAAATATATAAATAATTATTCCCCTACCAAATAAGGGTAATAAATGTTCATCACTAAAGAAAATACTATACTACAGATCATTAATCACTTATCCCATGCGAAATGCATCCATATGAAAATTTTTAAGCTCAGTCACAATAAATCATCCATGATAAACCAAATTAGACCCACAGATATTAAAAAAGCAATTATTTTTAAGAATAAATTATATGAAATGATATATAACTACTATAAGATGCCAAAAAATATGGAATAAATCCCCTTGGATCACCAAAGACCATACCTGATTGAAGACGCAATCCCAATGGTCAATCCCCCATGAAGGGAAAAGAAAATGATTAAGAACATGCCAACCAGGAAATGGAAAATTAGAGTTGATATAGTGTTTGAAAACCCAAGTGGAATAAATTTTTTAAAAACATACAACATCAAGGAATTACACAATGTGTAATCCCAATTCATGTTGTGTAATTCTCAGGGATTGGTTTCAGTTAAAAAATTTGTTCCCACATCACATTATTTTATTTTTTAAAATTGACATATTACATTGAATGAAACTATATTTCATACTATGTATATTTTCCAAATGTGAAATTGTTGTCTACTTCTAGCATCATTTAGATGAAATTCTCTTGATATCTTTCAATCCTTATCTATGCACCTCGGTCATCAGAAACACAGAAATAGAAAATCCATATGGATTTAATCCATTATAAGTTAAAATATGGTTTTAAGTGATGTTATATAATAGTATCATAATCCCTTGAATTAAATATATATGATATTTATCATTAGTACATAAATTATATTGTACTCTCATGTCGGATATAAATCATATATTCAAATTAATAAATGACTATAATTGTGCCCATTTTTTAAATTTAAATTTACAATGGTCATTCATTTTCTAATATTGATAATATAATGACAAGTTCAACATTATCAACATTTATCCTACATATAATATATTTTTTTATCTTTAAATCATCTTTAATAACAATCCATGTAAGGAGATAATATAAATTTAGTACATCCGTTACGGGTGAAGTAGTCCGAACATATCATGAGACAAATTTTTGTCACATAATTATTTGGTAAGAGGTAGATATTAGTTCTTCCATAAACATAATTACATTCATTAATAATAATTATACTTATGTCAATATGTTATGATTGTAATTATATATATATAAGAGGTGGATAAAGGCAATTGCTGAATGTAATCGGTTAAAAAAATACATTTCTATTTTATTTCATTAATTAAATCACTCATTTAGTTATATGATTGGGATTTTTTTGGGAACATAACCACAAAGATATGGTAAATATGGATGGGTTACTATATTTGGTTGATATTGTTTAATCATGGAATCATTTATGGTGAGGGAAAATAAATTTTCGTATGATTCATTTTACAAGATAGTGCGGTGAAATTTTTTTCATCGTTATTTTCATATTTTAAAAAGAGATTAATTTTTTCTAGAATATAAATCAAAATATTTAAATTATAGAGTAGACTTTATTGTAATTAGGATAAATCATTCATATATAAATTTGGAGAGGCGGTTTTATGATATTTTTAGACTATAACTCTCAATATAACATTTTTTCATCATTTTCACCTTTACCATGGTTATAATTTTAGACATAGATACATGACATTATTACCAAAATAAAATTGATGCTATTTAGACATTGGATAAATTACTATCAATTATTAATCCCACTTAGACTGAATAAAATTCTAATTTTGATAAAATCTAATTTGTGTATTTTATATAAATACAGTTAAAATAAAATTTTTACAATATTTATTTTTAATTTATAATGTTTTTTATTAATTTTGCAGTAAAAATAATTAAATGATAGATATTTTCTAGTTCTAAATATATTACCAATACATTTCAATGAATTAAATATTTATAAGATATCAATTTAGTTTTTTATAATTGAAATACATAATATACTAAAAAATACAACACATAATATGTTATGTATTTTAAACAAATATTTCGTTACTACCTAATTTTATAAAAAAATAATTTTTTTCCTAAGAATTAATAAATACATTTTATTAAATAATCGAAATTACATATATTTAAATAATATTAAATATAAATTTTTTAAAGAATTGGTAAAATATATTACATTAAAAATTATATGTTTAAATAATTAGAACATCTTCTTATAGACATTGTAAAACTAATGATATGTTTGATATCTCCATTATATGAAATAATTTTTGCTATTAAACCACAAAATAATTAAAGGATATCATTCATGAATCTGAAATATATACTAAAATGGTACACTATTAAATATTTGATGATAAATACTTTTATAAATTTGTTTTTCTGAATGTAACATTTTTATTGATACAAAATTAAATATTTTTAGTCATATGATACCCATTAAATTTCATATAAGATTGAATATAGTTAATTCGCACAAAATCATGTCCTATTAGACTAGACCTGTAGGTTAAATTTATCATCTCCCATTCAAATTCATCATGAAAAAAGGCATTTTGACATGAAATCCAAATTTCTAGGCCCTATGTCTCCATTTGTCGGCCCAAAGGCCCTTTGATAACATTTACTATTACAGTACATGGGAAATTATAGTCTCTAAAATAACACTTCCACCCCTATATTTCATTCTATAATAGACACCATCAATATAATGTTGTCTGTTCTATATTTCCACAAATACTACAGTACTATTACAATATCCTTCTATAGAATTATTAAATTATATAAACCTAATGGATTTTATATGCCCATAGATATATTTATTATTACTATTTCCATACCAATATTACAATTCTAAACCACCTTTGATGGTATATAATTAATAAAAGTTAATATTGAAAATTGTAATTTTCTATAAATTCCATTATATTTTTTATTTGTTTTTACATTTAATAGAGAATATTAATAAAATTAAATTAAAATATTATAAATTAATATTAAATCAATGCATTCCTATATCAACATATAAAAAGTATGAATATATTAGTTTTTCTTGTAAATTGTATTTTTTTAGTTAAAATTTAATATTTTATGTAAAACTAATATTTTCTGATTTTTTTCATCATGTAATAATATATATGAATGTTAAAAAAGAAATTATGTAATAAATTGTTCATCTAGTTATTAAAAAAATAAATTTTTATTATCCTTTGAAATTATAATCCCAATTGAAGTATTTCTAAATCTAAATAAAAGGTAATTTTTTTATAAAAAAATTATTCAACATATTTTTCAGTAATTATTTTTTTTGAGGTCGAATATCAATTTATAATTGATGTAAAATCAACACACCATTCATTTATCTATTATAGATAAATTTTATTCATTAAAATATGTTTCCAAGATAGTTTAAATTAGATATAATTTTAATATATAGCATGATTTTCTAATTTTATTTACATTAATAATTTATTTTATTTTAATATATCACTTTTACCATTTAAAAAAAGAATATTTTATATAATTTTTGATGTTATATTTTTTCACACACCCAATTGGTAATCTTTTTCTTATAGGCCCTTGAATAATGTTACGTCATTTATAAAAAATGATTTATTCTACAAAATTGAATAATTATCTTCCATAGAATGATTCAACTTACACAATATTTATATTAAAATTCATTATTAAATTACCCCATAAAACTGTACTATTATTACGAAATTATAATTTTCATAAAAAATATGCACTTTTGGGCGTCATATTTTTACTCAAGAACATCACTTACAGTGTATTTTCTATGAGAAAACATACTCTTCCAATGTGTATATTAAGTTCTCTAAGGATTTTCTATTATCGTAATAACTAATAAATGATTAATAATGTTTTCATTTGTTAATAATTATAATTATTATTGTTATTAAATATAATTTTATTAATTTTATAAGTAACACATCGTCTATGAAAACAAAATAGCATCGATCATGAGAGTGTGTATACTACAACCTATATGATGTGATGTCGTTTTTGTCCACACAATTCCTCATGTATGGTAAAAAGAATTTATTTTATGAATAAACAGGTTTTATATGTAACAAATTATTGTTTTATATTATTATTTATCATATATTGTCATTTCAACCATTTATTGCGAAATAGGATTAATAATCACGATTATGCACAGACTACCACCACCTAGAATAATGAATTTAAATTTTTGTGACCACCAATAATTTATTGTACGAATAATTATTTTAAAGAATAAAAAATAAATATTAATCAATAAGGATTCTATAATGTAAATATTGCAATTATATAATAACATTCTCTTATATGTTAAATAATTATCACACGTACCAGTTTATGTAATTTTTACCCCAAACATGCTTGATGATGTAATATTAATATTTTGGATATTTGAAGAATTATATATCCTTAATACAAAATCTACGAATAGTTTATTCTTTTTTTATAAATGATTCATGATACATTATGTTACAAACTAAATATTTATTTAATATATTATTTATTATTCCTTACACTCTATTAAATTAGCTCGTCATTCATTTTTTCTTCAGAAAATATTTAAAAACGACATCTATAATAAAATATTAAAATTATAATGATCTTAAAAAACATTAGATGCTCTCATTATAATATAGGAATTGTGAAATATTAAAGTTAAAATTATAAAAACACCACTATTAGTAAAATTTATTAAATTAATGAATTTTAATAACAATTAATTTTGAATATAGATTACAACTACATAATAAAGAGGTTTTTAATATTTATAGATTAATATTATCAATATATATATATATATATATATTATTAAATATGTAATTAAAATATTTTTAATGACATTGGTGGTTATATAACATTTGATTAAGTGGGATTAACAGTAAGTGGTTTTCTGACTCAATTCATTACATTGGTTCATAATAACATATCTTTTTCAAAAATTCTATCATGTATGATATTTTCTGATTGTGATGTTATTATCTTATATAAAAAAACCCTCTATTATGAATAAATATTATTTTAAAACAATTTATTTATCATTTATGAATATACTATTTTCTGGAAATGATATATTACTGAGAATGATTCCCATATATTTTAATTGAGTCTTCCCATAATAACCTTATTTATTACATTATTCGAATGGTTTCAATTCACTAGATGATACTCAAATTATTTTTATCACTAGCGAACATTATTTTTCCATTTATTTTCAACCATGGATATTATTTCAATTAAATTAGGTTTTTTCCTATAATGATTTTTCTATATATCAATTGTCCTTCCGTATAAAAATAATATATTATTCCATTATACAAAAAACATATAAATTCTATTAATTTCATTCACTATAATAGTTATTGGAAATTATTTTCTATGTGTGGATTAATGATTTTACCTATTTATTTATTAAAAAAATCATCCTCATGACACATTATTCTCATATATTTCTGATGATATTAATATTAATTTTTTGAACGAAGTACATTTTTTTGATTTTTCTATCATTTTAAATTTATTCATCTCTACAAAATTTAATAGTTTATAAATCATCAGATAAATAGTCCTTACACATGATCATTTATTTGGTATAAAATTACAATGTGATACCATTTGAAAATTTTATGAAAAGCTTTTTCTTCCTGTTTATTATTTATAATTAGATGAATAATATGATTTTAGGATGAATGGTAAATATGTATGATGATTAGTGGGGTCCTACATCACCCCGATCATTTTATTTATTCAATATACACCAATATAATTTTATGTGGAAATACATGGATTTTTTTACAAATTAAAAGTTGATAATGAATTGAATTTTTTATAAAATTAAAAGGTTGATATAATTTCATCACAAAACACTTTTTTATTTTGTATATATTTTTTCAAACCTTCCATAATTTATTCTTATTTTTTACCTATGACACAAATTATGTTATTCTATGTTATCAATATATTAAACATTAAATTGTAATTATTTCATGTTTAATATATACATAGAGACAATTTTTTGGATGACCATTCTATTATATAATGGTTATATGTTGTGATCCATAATGATCAATCAGTTTATATCACTAATGATATTATGATATTTTAATTTGATATTACACTCACCAATATGTTTTTCTTCATATTGTAGATCAAATATTTTTACTAGTGGAAATGTTTCATTTAATTATTACTCTAGGTCACATATTATTATATTTCAATTCCCATGGGATTAAAGAATAATATTTGATATTAGATATTACGAATATGATATATAAAAGAATATTTATGTAGAAATTCCCAAAAGTGATTTAAAAATAGGTTAATTTTTTCTATCATACTAAACCATTTGTCATAATTTTTCTAATATATTTAGTTAATTTTTTAATTTAAATTTTAATTAAATATAATATTATTTCATGTATATATTTGGTGCTCGATCTTGGCATATGGGGTTAGATTTTATTATCATGGGAATTATTTTAGAGAAATTTTGTGAAAAATCATGTAATGAGTCAATGTTTCAAATAATATCTACATGTTTTTAAAAAATATATATAATATTGTTTTATAAGAAAATCATATTGGTAATCTCACTATGATAGGTTAGTTGGGAATTGACTCGATCAACAAATTAAAACAAGAATAATCGGTCCTAATTCTATGCACCTTGAATGACATCCCCATGGCATATGCTTAGTTTCTTCAAATTTTACATATAAGCCATTATAAATGTTATGGTTGAATTTTTAACCAGTGAGGTTAGGGAAATTGTATTTGGATAATTGAAAAGGGTAAATTAGATTTAAACATAGACATTTTTTAATAATGAATATTCTCATTATTTAGATGAAATTAGTTTTACAGTCATGATATTCCTCTAAAATGTGTCATTAAATTCTTAATTAAACTAATACCTCAATAATATCATATATCATAGATGGAAAAAATAATTTCTTCCATTGAAGTATTGGTTTTAAAAAAGAATGTACATTAATATCTTACCTTGGGTATAAAGTTTCTCCAATGCACACACATTGGATAAACCATAGCAATGTTAAAATAGTATGTTGAATCAATGAGTTTTTTCATCGATTATGATGAGATCTACAAAATGACGATACAAAAACATGTATCATTTACCTTGTATTAATTCTATATTCGTTCAACTCAGATCTTTTCAATCTCTCTCAAATATTGACCATCATTATGAATATCACCAATTTAGGGTATTAAAAGAGGATATAACTGAGAATGATTGATATATATGTTCTAGAAAATATATATTTATATTAATTTACTATATAATTTATAAAAATACATTAATCTTTATGTATTTGATGAATATGGTATTCAGAGTGTACATTAACAAGGGTGTTATTAATTTTATTGATGACATTCTTATATATTTTGATAGTAATGATAACATTGATGGGAATTTGGGAGTTTCCTTATGGAATTAAAAATTGGGAAATAAAATGTCATGAATATAATGTGTTAATATTGGATTCAACAAGTATCATTCATAGGTCATGTTATAAAAATTGAGTGATTATTTTTGGACACATCATTGAGATATAAATTTAGAAATTGTATGAAACCGTCATATGGCACTCATGTTAGAAGTATTACTGAATTATCTATGTAATATCATTAATCTCTGAGATACATATCAAGATTATCTAAAACAAAAACCAAGAATGTATTGATATTCCTCTAGAAAACTGAATTTGATGAAATCTTCTGGATGATTAAAAAGATATTGGTCATTATTATTATTGATTAATTACCAAACGATGGAGAGTGGTTTGTTATATATTTTGATGAGTTTTAAAGAGACAATTTTTTTATTATATACAATGATAATTTAATTTATAATTATTCCATATAATTAAATACCAATGAGAAAAACGAAACAACTGATGATTGAGTCCAAAAGGTAGTAGTCATTGCAGCAAAAAAATTGTCATCATTATTTCTTTGGTGGAAAGATAGATATTTGTACTAAATATAAAATAAAAATAAAAATATTCATAATAAATGATCCAATCATCGCACGAAGGATATTGTTAGATTAGATCATGTTATTTGATAACATTATACATTATGATCCTTCAAAGTCAAAATGTGTGGCTAATTCCCTTACCATGAAGGATAATTCAATCTTTTCCATTATGATGATTGAAAAAGAATTAACAAAAATTAATTTTTAGTACATAAATCAAGTAATCACATGGAAAGAGGTAATATTATACTAGATCAAAATTATTTCATAACAATACATTCCCAAGAATATCAATTATTCCAATAAATATGATTTGTAATTATAGAAGTTGGTGGTTAGTATTATAGATTTTAGCCTTGATAGTGGATGAGTTATAAGGTTTAAAATCTATTTATGTATCCAAAAAATGTAATTATGATATATCCTTTGTAAGAGACTCATAGATCATCCCTATATATTACTCAAGTATGTATGGAAATTTTTAAATATTTAAATAAAATGAAGTGGTGGGACAACATGAATATAGATATCACAGATTACACATAATGATGCTTATAATGCCAATATGTTAAGGTTGAATGACAAATTTCAATGGTTTTGGTGCATAAATTCCTCACCGATGTAAGTAAATATGAAACTATATCAATGTAATATTTTGTAGGGATACCAAAAAAACAAGGTACTAGTTTTTATTTTATTATGTAGATCTCCTTATAATGTATGTGTATTTTATAT
Organism: Viscum album; assembly: GCA_963277665.1. Lineage (NCBI taxonomy): Eukaryota > Viridiplantae > Streptophyta > Magnoliopsida > Santalales > Viscaceae > Viscum > Viscum album. Next base: position 512,701,789 of record OY728165.1, read on the forward strand.
CCCTAAAATAGTGTTTATCTTATTACCAACTCTCCTTTATATATACAACAGATTTTGTAAAACCCCATGATATAACACAGTCAATTGAATCTAATTGTGGTCAATGGTTTACCATTATATTCTGCAAATGTTTTCAAAATTTCATAGAGATGGACTTCATGTTTGAAACTACTTATCTCAGTCAAAAAGATGGTATGTTTGAGGTGAACAACCCAAATCTGTAGGATATTTAGATATCATTTTTTATAGAACACCACGAATATCTATATCGACACCTTATCAGGGTAGAGTTATTATAGAGAAAATGATTCCATTATATTATTAAAATTGGTCATTATGAAGCTACATAAATGGTGATATATTATAATCCAACATGTTGTGATGATGTTGGGGAGAGAAAGTTGACAGGACATGACCATGTTATATCCTATGTTTTTATAGTTGTTTTATATATATATAAAATATTCATTTATTACATGTAATGAACTATTTCAGAATTTCCTTTCAAATGGAATAGACTATTTCTACATTATTATTTACAATGATTATTTGTACGTTACATAGAATAATGACCCAACCATTACTACACGCAACACCGATGTTTCTACAAAACATCATTCTATTGTTATAATTATTTAAATTAGATAATTATTATATTTAAATATAAAATAGTTATATTAATATAAATAACTACTTTTGAAATATATTTTTACAAATAAATTATACAAATAAAACAAAAATGATAATGAAATTTATGATCTTGGATAATGTCCTTTAATGATTTAAAATATTATTTTCTCGAATGAAATTCCTTTAATGTCCACCCATTAAACGTAATAAAATTAATTTATAAACATTTTGAAATTTAATTTGATATTATATACATAATTTTGTATTTAATAATGTAGAAATTCACATTGCGTAATTTTTTTGTTTTATTATGTGAAACATCATTTGTTGATGAATTTTTAAAAAATGGAATTTAATTCAAAACTGATTCCTCATCTAATTTAATTTTATGATTAAAAATATTTTAATTTTTTTCAAAAAATTAATAAGATTATATATTGATAAATTAATCCTATTCAGTTCATTTGAACCATTTTCAAAATGAAATTTGTTATTAAAATGTAGCAAACAATTGATCATTTTTTTAAAACCCGCATATTGTCCACGAGACGACGTGATAAATATTAATGTATTTTCATCCAAAACTATAGTAATGTGTTGTAAAAATTGATTATTTATTTGTAAGAAGATTATTTTATAACCTATAATATGTTAAAATTATTTCTTGACCACAAATATTATTGAATGGAAATAAAATTTATTAAATCGATTAAAGTAAAATTATGTAGAACTATAGACCAAACCATGACATTTAGAGCCCAAAAGACTTAGAAACATGTATAACATAAATATTAATGACATTTTTCATCCATGAAACATATATTATTTAGTTTTTTTAGTTTGGTATGACATCTTTATGTAATAATATTAGTACATATAAATTGTTTTATAAAATACCATGTCAGTAATTTCCTTTCCCTATAAATGGCCACCACCTATCCCTCTTCTTAAAAAATATAAAACCATATAGGATTGAAAATATAAATCCAATACACTTATAATAATCACTATCTTACTACATGAAGTCCCATTTGTTGGATATTGTCCTCCATGGAATCCTTTTTTCACAAACCAAATGGAGCTACCCAATTAAGAGGTAACAAATTCTCCCAAGATCATTTCTATTATTTTCATTCTCCAAAACTCTACTATCTTAAATATAGTCTTTAAAAAAATATAGAATATACAAAGATGTTTTTATTATAAAATTTTAACCTTACTTATAAACACCTCCTTTTAAAGGTTAATGAAGATACTATTTATATGATTGGAGAACAACCACCGCATTAAATGATTACATTTAATGTTCGGTATAACGCCTTTCATGGTGGGAACTATGATGGAAAATTTATTTATTCATGTTACATATTTTTTACTATTTATTTAAGATTATTTTTTATGTTTACAATAGATATCATTTTATACGTTCTATTTGGTCTAAATTTCAGGACATTGTTTGACGAAGACGGGACTACACCCCTTCAAAGCGATGTGATTCATTCACACGCTACATGGATTGTATTAATGATGGTTTAAAAAAATTGTATTATATATACATAATAATAATTATATAACAATTATATTATATATATACATATTTTTCATTTTCATCATTTCATTCAAAACATCAATAAAAACAAAATTAACCTTCCAACATACATATGACATACCATCTCCATGAAAGTTGTATTCCATTTCATAATTATATATTATATATATTATTATATTACGCATACAATTAATATAAATTATATTTTTATAATTTTTATGTTTTTAGAATCATTATATATGTATAATGACCATTGATATAAGAAATTTGGACACATGCAATGAAAAAAGAGAATATTATTCGAAGTGAAACCATAAAATATAATGGTTAACTAGAGGGTAATATAAGGTCATGTCACATAATTTTTAGATTGAGATATAATAATAAGGTTTTTTTAATTATTCATAATATATTTATATTAATTACACATGTGATTTAAATTACTATGTCAAGATACATGTGATAAGGATTGGGGATTTGATCTCACTTTTAATTTCTGTGAGGTAGATATTGTGTTTTCCACACATTACATTTTTTTGGTGTATCAAATAAAAATTATTGTATTATATGTATATTATACATAAAATTGTAGGTATTATCATATCCATTTTATTGCCCTTATTTCATGGGGATTAAGTATCCAATGATAACAAATAATTGAAATAGTATTATCACAATTTTCATTCCTTGATACTGTTGTGTTATGATGAACTTAAATTCTTCTTGAGATGTATATAATATCATTTTAAAGGTTATATAATGAATATACTTATTTTAATTATATTATATGATTTATTTAATTATATTTTCATACAATGAATCTATGATCTCGTGTGTTATCTGATAAGAGCTTATTGAAAAAACCGTATCACATTACATGATTATTTATGTTTATGTTTTATTAATGAAATATTGTGATCCATATCTCATGGATTATCATGGGATTACTTATCCTATGATTATTCAAAATATAACCATGTATTATTATCATTTTCAAATCTTTTGTAAATAAGATAATCTGATTTTCCATCTCTTCATACAGAATTCTATTTTATTAAAAATAATGTTTTCAAAAAGTTTTCATGAATATTGTCAAAACATATTTTTTGGAAATTTTTAAAGAAAAATGGTTTTTAAAGACATTTAATTGATTTCTATAATTTTATTTTATTTTCAATGAAAATTTGTTTCAAAAGGATTTAAGTTTTAAAATGCATTTTTCAATGAAATTTTTTTCCTTAATAAATACATTCATAAGATCATTTAAATTTTTTTTCTCATGCATGATAACATCTATTGGTGTAATAAATTCTTTGATATACGAATTATAAATGTTCACGGTCATATTATTTATCATAATTGATTATTTTTTGATGAAACAATTTTTATGAATCATGTTTCTTTTTCATGAGTTATATGTTTTTGAAACCAAATTTTTTTCATATGTAATGTTCATGGTAAAATGAATATGAAATCAGTTTTTTCAATAGATTATGTTATGATTACATGTCTAGAGTACACATTTCATTTCATGAGTTATGATAAGATTAACTGTGATCTTGGGTAATATTTATTTATGATTTCATATTGATATTGGTGGAATCTACATCAACATGAAATATATTTCGTAAAGATTTATATCATTCAAGAATGACTAATATGTTAATGGGAATGCACCCGGACTACTATGATGGCCATTGGAGTGATATGTGACAACCAATATGTTATGTGGAGGGAACACATCATACTATGATGGCCATGGGAGTGAACTATGACCCCCCAAGTAGGTATGGACAATAAACCCATATAACCAATATTCTCTTAGAAGTGATGCCTTGGATACTATAGAAATCATATTATATATGCATATGTTAGTTTCACAATTTTGTATTTTGGTACTATTTTATTATTTTCGGTCTTCTGTTGATTATTTCCCTACGATTCGTGTCTTATGAACTACCTTGATTTATTCCATGATTAATTTCTATGATCTTTTATATTAAGTGTGAAATATTCTATTTTTATTATTCTGTAGTAACACCCTTATGCTCATGTTCATGCACAAATATCTCTATTATTATCACATACTAAGCATTTGGGTTCAACTATTTTTAGGTTTCCAACACATGGTTATGAATATATGTATTATTTTTTATGTGTCTAAGAAGAGTTTTATTTAGGAAGAACCTAGTGAGGGTTTATATGGATCACGTATGTTTCAGGGATTATGTTCCCATCATTACAAAGGCATGAGAATAGTATAATCAATGAACATCTATTTGTAAAAAAAATTAATTATTTAAAAAATGTAATGTAATGTTACTGTAAGAAATTTAACGATATCTATTGTCGGTATCATAGAAAAGGTTTGGTTAACATTTTGATGCTAGGATTAGAAAACCATACTAAGAACCCTATATACATGCCTAGGGATAAGTCGAAAGATAAAGAAACTATAAGAAAATTTCCATGAATTTGGTTAAATCATAGAGTGAGTGGTTTCCTAGATATAAATCCCTATCTATATAATACTTATGGATTTGGATATAGAATATATGTACCTATGGGTAAAAACACTTACATAGTTGTACCAAGCATTTACCAGGGTAATGTTGAAAATGAAAAAGGTCCTTGTTGTGCACAATGTTTGACACTCTTGGGGATATTAATTTTAAAATTGGAAAGATCATTAGGAACCACCATGAAGGATTTAAATAATGTTTGGATATGAATAACATATGATAACCCTCATATGTCATATATTAAAAATGGTTTCATTATTTGGACAATTATTTGTTATATTTCATGATAAAGCGGTTCCTAAATATAATGATTGTATCTTAATATATGAATATTAGTCATATCCAATGTGTAGAAACTAATGAAACCATATTAATATTGATTTTGATTGGAATTTTAGTGATGGTACTCCTCGCATACCAAATGAAATTTAATGTACAATGAATAAAGTCATTGTTATGCACAATAGCTTTGTCACTCACTGAATAATTGTTGAAATCCAAATGAGCAATGGTGGGAAGAAAATTATACAGAGACATTCATGATTCAATTTGAACCTTTTCCATACGGCCATTGGATTAACTTATAGCTGACAAATGGATATTTACTACTGGAATGAGATTCTACATTCTCCTATGTTTGGAGAATGAGAAATTAATAATGGTAATCTATTGGTTAGAATATAAATCAGACCAGGGGTGGACTCTAATCAAGAATATGAGGGGCAAAGATGAGATATAATCCATGGATTTGGATGAGTTCATGAATATATTTTTCAATAAGTAATGTAATAGGATTCTCCATGCCATGATAGAGAATGAGTGACATGCATTGAATCGAGGGGTTGATGAATTTGTTGGAACCTACAAGGCTAATTTCATGTGACGTGTGAGCTATGATTTGGGAATTATCATACATCCTGAAAGTAAATTTGATAGTATTTTCAATCTATTAAAGAAAATTATTAGAGTGGATTTTTCTATAATAGACGTTATTAAAAAAGATTATATATTGTATTGTGGAATTATGGTTGGAATGGAGGTTGGATTTAGATATCAATCTCATGGTTTTTACAAGAATAAGAATATGTTTAATCAAAAATATAAAAACCATGATGAGATGAATATTATGTTCCCCTTATTATGTAATTTTGAGAAGAATCATGGAGGATATTTCAATATGGTTCTAATAAATTTTTAATGTGTGTATGGTTTTTTCATCAGAAATTTGATTTCCAAAGATAGATTATGAAGTTAGATAACATTGTGGATGAGTAATAACAAAAACAGAATGTACCTCCCACGATTCAGTGCTACATGTGTACGGAACATGTGAATTATTCTAACCACTCCACAAATTCATGGGCTAGTAATGTTGATAAACGTCAGTAACCACTAAACTCAAAGGACATGGTTAAATCCCAAGCCTTTATTTTTTTCATGAAGGGTGTGATAACTAACTGATTAAAGGTACAATTACCTACCACTATAGAGATCCTAATTTCATAATTGATTCTTGAGATACCTACTCTTTCATATCTAATTTTTTTTCTAAGGGTGTAATTATTATACCATGAAAATTAGTTAGGAAATTAGTCGTGCATCCCCCTTATGGTATGATTATTTCATATCTTGTCTATGATTCCTCTTCGGTTGAAGTTTAAGGGAATGTGATTCTTGAAAATATGTTCATTATTCCCATCAAGGTATTTTATGTCTTCTTAGGCATAGATTGGAATTCAATACATAAATCTCATATTAATAGTCATATATGGTACATTAATGGTGATACATAAAACCATTCTATGATCATCCATCCATGTGATGATGTGTATTAAAATTATATGGATATTTCATCAAGTGTAAGGGTCTTAATTCCCACAATATTGGTTTCATAACTCAAATGTTTGGTGAGAGAATCGACATCGATGATATGCCTATTTTTTTGTACTTTTTGTATTTATTTCTAGATGTGTTGCCCAGTCTTCCACAAAAATGATATTTTTAATTATTAACACAAATATTAAATGGTTCACACCAATTTCAATGACTTTATATATAATATCTCGAATTGAGTTGCAGGAATTAAAGAAACAACTCCAATAAAAACTTAATAAGGGATTTATTCATCCATGTGTATAACATTGGGGATTCCATGTTATTTTTTCAAAAGTAATGATGGATCAATTTGATTCTACATTTATTATATTATTTTGAACAAGATAATGATCGAGAGTAATTATCCTTACACCCATATTTATGACTAGTTTGATCAAATGTGTGGGGCTAAACACATTTCCAAGATTAGCAACATTTCATCATATAATATTTTGATGGTAATGAAAGGGGATATACCCAGTACAATTTTTTTACAAGGTATGGAAACAATGGGTATTTATTAATTAATGTTTTCATGATAATTCCCCTTCTATAATCATATATAAAACGAACAGTGAATCTATTAAATAAGTCAATCAATTTGTGGTAGTTGTTATAGATGATATTATTTTCTATTAAAAGAGTAAGGAAGATCATAAAAATAAAAATATATTTGTACTATAGACCCAAAGGAAATAGAATATATATGAACAATTTTAAATTTGATAATTTTTGGCTACACAAGGTTTTATTTTTGGGTCACAAAATTTCAAGAGATCGTATAATAGTATATCCATCAATGATGAGGGCTATCGAGTGATGTCCTAGACCAACCATGATGACTCAGATTGATAGATTTCGTGGTTTATCAAGATGTTATAAAGGTTTAATGTAGAATTTCATAAAAGTATATAATTCTTTTACTACAATAACAAGTAATGGTGTCACATTTCTTAGGATAGATGAATGTGTTAATTTATTCAAGGAACTGAAGAGAAAGTTAATTATTGAACACATCCTTACATTTACAGGATGTAGATAATTGTTTTTAATCTATAGTGATGCATCCAACAAGGTATTGGGATTTGATATTATATATAATAATGTGGTGATCACTTATTCATCATTGTATTTGATGATTCATGGGGCGAATTAACAAACTCATAATTTAGAGTTAGTATTATAAATTTTTTCATTAATGATATTGATGAATTCCCATTATGCAGAGAAGTGTGATATGTATACTGATCATAAATGTCTAAAATATATATTTCCACATATTTATTTGAACATAATTCATTGAATATGGTTAAAATTATTAAATCATTATGACTTCTTAATACATTACTACCCAAGGAATGCGAACAAGGCATCCAATGCTCTATGTTGGAAGGATTGTGGTAGCTATCCATGATGAGGATAAAAAAGTATTAATATTAATTGATATGTGATAAATGGATCTATAAATCATAATGTAAGGGGAAATGAATAACTTTTCATATGAATATTCAACCCTATATCGAAATTAATAATTTGGAGTCACAAATGGATGATGAGGAGTTATAAAAGAATGTTAGAAATGTTAGTAATTTAAACCTCGATCATGGTGGAATGATACATTTCAAAAACCATGTATGTGTTCCTTTCATACAAGATTTTATGAATATGTTTTTATAGGAATCTCATGGTTATTCACTCATTGTTCATACTAGAAGTATGATGATATATTGGGACATGAAGAAATACTTCAGTTGGGATGGAATGAAGAGGTATATCTTGTAGTTTGAATCTCATTTCATGGTATGAAAAAAATTCTAAATCCGTAATAGAAATAGATTAAGGGATGTTTGATCCATTATAAATAATACAATTAAAATGGGAGAAAAAAAATATATATTTTTTCTTTGGAATACCCTAAACCACAAATGGATTTTATTATATATAGATTGTACTCTATCACCTTACAAATTCACACCACATCATTTCTATTAGATAATACTTCTCTCTTGATAATATTGTCCTGATATTTATTAGGGAAGTGGTAATATTCTATAGAGTAACACATTATATTGTATCATATATGGAACTAAAATTTACCTCATTGATATGGATATGTCTTAAGAATGAACATAATACCTAATTGAGTTTCAACAGTTATAATCTTCCTAAATCAAATGGTCAGTATGAAAAAACAATACAAACCCGATATGATATGTTGAAATATTATTCTATGTATTTAAATTTTGGTTGGGATTAAAACCTTAATCTAGTTGTTTTTTCTTAAAAAAATTTACGTCACTTAATAATATTGATGGCACTGTATGAAACCCTATATAGGGAAAAAAGTATTGTACCATAATGCTGGGATTTGGTTGGAGAAATAAAAATATTGCGAAATGATATTGTGGAAGACATGGTCGATATGTCTAGAACTATACAACTGCATATCAAGGTAGATCATGGTTAGATGAAATGTTATGATGATAATCACCGATGTGACCTAAGATTTGATGTTGGTGGAATGATGTTCCTACAAAACTCACAATGGAATAATGATATAAGAATCCTGAATTATGGTAATTTTGGCACATTGTATATTTGTCCATTTGAGATTCTAGATTTTATCATGGTAGTATCATATAACTCGTCACTTCCTTCAAATCACTTTATTTGTTCATGATGGGTTCCATATATATCTCTTTCCGTAGAGCATACCTAAAACTTCATATGTATTGAACTCAATGTTCATATCATAGGAGCATTAAATGTATTACAAAGAACATGTAGTAAAAATTTTGGATTGATTATATAACATTTGACAAAACAAGACCACTCACCTAGTGATATTTTTGTGGAGAAATTACCAGTTAGGGGATGATATGTGGTAGATTTGAGATATTATGAATTATATGTATCTTGATTTTTTCTAAGTGATGAATTTGATTGGATAAATTTATTTTATGGTTGGTAGAATTTAACACCATGAGTTTCTATGGACCTTAATATCAAATAAATTGAAAATAAATTTATTAATTATAATGTACTAGTTCAAAAATTATATTCACAAGGCATATAATTTTCATACGTTACAAAAAATAAAGATATGTCATACATAACATGGTACAAATACATAGAATACATTATACAGAATATTAATGTTTCAACAAAACATAATTTTATTGTTATAATTATTTAAATGGGAAAATTATATATTCTCCATTAAAAAAATTTATATGTATAGAAATTAATACTTTTAAAATATTTTTATAGTACTATTTCATGACTATATCATATTTATAATGAAATATATGATTTGAAGTTGCATTATTTTATATTTAAAAAAACAATTTTCTCGAATGAACTCTTATTAATGTCTATATGTAAATAATAGTAAAATTAATTTTAGAAAAGTTTTTAAATTAAATATTATAATTGAATTTGATTTTTGAATTTATAATTTCTATATTATATTTGGTAGATGTTTTGGTTTTTTAGGAGAATATTCATTTTTTGATAAATAATAAAAAAGAAAGGATTTTAATTCAAAACTAATAATTTATCTAATTTATTTGTAAGGATAAATTATAATTTAATTTTCTTTAATATATTCATTAGATTATATTTTTATCTATTGATAATATTAAATAATTTGAACAAATTTTACATTGACATTGGATATAAAAACAATGCTAACATTTGATCATTTTTACATTATAAACCCAAATTGTCCACTCTAGGACATGATTAATTTAAAATTATTTTTTATTAACAATGGGATTATAATTTGATAAATGAATTACATATTTTGAATCATAATTATATATAGTTTCTAATATTTTCTACTTATATTGTCACAAGAAATCATAGTGAAATTAATAAATATTTATTTCATTGATTAATGTAAAATTATGCATAACAAAAGACTAAACCATAAATTTAAAACAAAAAAAGATATATGATCTTTTTAAAATCTCATTTTACAACCATTATTCATCTATAAACATTTAATTATTGCGGTTTCTTTTTTTTATATGACTTTTTTATGTAAATATATGGGTACACCAAACTTGTTTTGAAAAAATACCAAGTGACTCTCTTCCATTCCTCAAAAAGGTTACCACCTCTCTATCTTCACCAAAAACTGAAACCACATTGGATGGTAAAATATCAACCCAATGCACTTACAAAAATCAATAACTTCCTCCTAGAAGCGTCAATTAAGGGACAATGTCATCCATGGAAGCCTTTTGACACAAACCAAAAGAAGATACAATGTTACGAGATAATGCCTTCTCTTAAGGTCCTTTATTTTATTTTCGTTCTCCACCCCTCCACTATATTTACTAAATAATTGTATAAAATAATTATTATATTCAATATATTATTAATTTTTATTACATGTTTTAAACATAAAATTACAAACACCTCCAACTATTTATTAAGGATCAAACTTTGTACCTCTAGAGTGAACTATCGCCTCACAATATGATGATTGTTATTATTCTTTTAATGCCTCTCATGGTAGAAATTATTATTGAATATATGTATATATTTCATATATTATATTTATTATTAAATTTTAATTATGTACTAATTTTAGATCAAATTGTTTTATTAATATCAATTTCAATTAAATGGGATAATTTTGTTTGTGGAAATTTGGAAAACAGCCCCCTCAAATCAATATTCATCATTAAAACACTCTATATATTTTATTAAATATGTTTTTAGTAAAATAATATGATAAATATAAAATTCTAATGATAATTAAATTATATTAGATACATATATACATATAGTTCATTTTATACCATTCTTTCAATTTGAAATAAATTGACACATCATCCCTACGTACGTACAACTTACCATATCCATTTATATTTTCTTTATTATATCAATTATTTATTATATAAATTATTATTGTAATGATATAGTGAATATGAATTATATTTATATCATGGTTTACTTTATTTAGTCATTATATATGTATAATGATGAAGTATATAACTAATTACGACACATGTAAAGAATAAAGAGAATATTATCTCAAGTGAATCCATAAATTATGATGGTTGTCAAGTGGGTAATTTATGTTCATAACAAAAATTATATTATTATATATAAGAATACAATTATTTAATTTCATTATAATAAATTTATATTGATTGTATTATTAATTTTAATGAGTATGATGGGTGTCAAAACACTAGGTTATGAGATTTCAACTATCTTTTAATTTATGATAGATACATTATATGATTGAAACTATTTCGTTTTGTGTGGTGTATTTAATAAACCCGATTGTATTATATGTTTCATAAAATTAAATTTATGTTCATTCACTTATTTAATTTATGATAAATTTTTCTTTTGGTTTATGTTTTAAATGATATTAAATTTGTGAAATAGTTTTGTCTCAATTATCCTCCCTTATAACTAATGTTTTTTCATGGACCTAAATTATTTTGAGGTGTATATACGTATATTTTTCTTTCAATATCATGAATATTAATCATGTTATTATATTATATTTTCATTTAATTTTTTTACTTAAATATTTTAATCCCGTTTTACCAATTGATAAGTGCTTAATGAAACAGTCTCATCACATTTTAATATTGTTTATGTTTATAATTCATTTGACGAAATATTCAGATCCAATATCAAGAGTGATGATGTGTTTTATTATCAAGTATTTATTCATGATATATCCTTTTATTAGTTCCATTTTTACACACATTGATATTTATGATAATATTACATTTCATTTCTATAGTAAAAAATCTATTGTATTTAATAACCATGTTTTAAGAAATGTTTTCATGAATGTTTTCAAATGATATTTGAATCCAATTAATCAAGAAAAATTATTTTCAAAATATTTTAAGGATTTCAATGCATTAGTTATATTTTCAATTAAACAATATTTCAAAAGGTTTTATGTTATAAAAATGGGTTTTAAATAAAGTAATAATAATTTTGTGAAGAAATTATTTTAAATGATCTTCAAAAATTATATACCATCTATGATATCATATATTACTGTTAATCATACATTTATATTGAGATTATTCAATGTTTCTATTCATATTCTTTATATAAATGGATTATGTTTTGATGGAATGATGTTTATGAAACTCGTTTCTCTTTCATGGGTTATATGTTTTTGAATCCCAAATTATTTTCTTGTTATGATTATGATTAAATGAATATAAAATATTTATTTTTCCTCAAGTTATGATATGATTAAATAATTATGATACCCATTTCATTTCATGGGTATTGATATGATTATTGATAATATTGTGGAACATGTTTTCATAGATTTGTTATAAGATAGTTGGGGAATATATCTCCCTATAATTCATTGGGTAATGATTTATATATCACGAGAGAGACTAATATCTTCATTGGAATGATCATTAAATACTACGGTGGATATGTGAGTGAACCCTGACAACCATAATGGTATAATGAGTTAACGTGTGATATTAATATAGACATGGGAGTGAACCATGAATTCCAAGACATTAAGTCAATTGAATCCATACTTCCAAAATGGTCTTTGTAGTGATGAATTGGCTACTATGGAAATTATTTTATATATGATATTGTGTCTACCACAATTATATATTTTTCTCTTATGTTACTGTTTCATGGATTATGTAATTTATTAACATATGATTAGTTTCTTATAAACTACCAATAATATTTCCATGATTAATTTATATGATCTTTAATATGTAGTGTATGATATTATATTTCCATTATTAGGTTCAAAAAACCCTTTTAAAATTATTAAACTTACATTTCTCCCTTACTTACCCATACTAATCACTTGAGCTCACCACATTGTATGTTTTCATCCAAATTTTTTGAAGAAATGTATTATATTTGATGTGTTTAAGAATGGATATAGTCAATATGATTATATTTCACAATAATGTAACTCTCTATTGTTTCTGTTTTTATGTATATATGTTTTAAAAGGAACTATACTGGTACAGTCTTTGGGCATCTGTTTGTACAATGTTTTCTCTATTAAAAATAATCTATGTAATTTTAATGTATGTAATGTAAGGTTAAATATAGGCAATATCCATAAAATATTTATACATTTAAAACATTCAAAGGAATATAAAAATGAATAATTTCAGTATAATAGATATGTTGAATAATATATTTTGGATTAGAACTTGTCGTTCTAGATAATTTAATCCATTATATAACTCCATGGATAATGGTTGTAAAATTTGGGATGAACCAAATGACGATCTCTAGATTAATTAGTCTATTTGATATCCTGGATCATATAGGGGTTGTATCATATTTAGTAGTCCTACCTCCAAACCTATACCAAGTACATTTAATGTATCTCATATGAGGATGAAAAAATAATAAGAATTACTTATACTAAACTCATAACATGTGAAAATGGATAATGGTCCATCTAATAAAAAACCACACATGGATATCATTTTTCAATTTGAAAAGGTTTTTGTGAACAAGAACACACATGTGGTAAAAGCCCAAGGTAGAGATTATATTTCTATGGATGATAGATTGGAACCTGATATTGTGATGAGAGAAATTTAACCTCCCTTTTTTTCTGTTGTCTATCAAATTTAAATGGATTAAAATGATTTATTATAGGAGAAATAAATTACCCAAAATTAATGATAATGTAAATAAATGTTATGCTTGATAACATTTAATACATAGTAACCCTAACAAATGAAAAAAACAATAACTTGAAGTTATAATCAATGTTATAATAATGTATTATATTGTTATCCCTTAAATATTTTAAAGGAAAGAAAATATAACGAGTCATTGCTAAAATAAAAAAATTCAATAAAATAAATATTATTCTTATTATGAATTTTCATTTAAAATATCAATTTAATAATTTTAAAAAATAGAAATTGTAAATTAAAATTTATTTTGTAACATCCCACAATTAAATTATCTTAATAAATAAAATTATTTTTTTCTGAAAACATTTATCATAGTAAAAAAATAACATTTTAGAAAAAATATAGTTTTCATGATTTGATCAATATATTAGATTAACTAATAAGATAACATAACCATTAATGCAATAAATAATTTATTTAGGAAATATAATTATACAAATTCAAATATATGTTTACCATAAAATTCTATTTCTAATATTTACAAAAATAAATTAAAATTTAACATTGATAAAAACATTATTTTATATCATTTCATATAATTAATTGTTTTTATAGTGAAATACAAATTTTTATTACTATAAAAGGAATCTAAATGTTAGTTTTTATAATAAAACTAACCCTTTAAATAATATCAGTATATTGGATTATACAATCTTATATATAAATTTCATTCTTGTAAATTTTATTATTCCAAAAAATATTCATGACATTATGTGTATTTAATTTAAAAATAATATATCACAACATTTTAATTTTTTTTAAAAATACATTCATATTAGAACTAAAAATGTTCAAAATAGGATAAAGTATCTGATTTAAATTTTTCTTATTATGGGTTTTTATTATGGTCATAATTAATTACAGATTTCAAAAGTTACTTTAAGTAAAAGGTCATATGTAATAAAAATAGATGGTTTATAATCTCTATTAACTTTTGTGAAAATGAATATATGTAAGGATTATTTTACATTATCATGTCCTTAAAATTCTATTTTTTATCTATTAATCCATTAACTTGGGAATAATTTCAAATATTTGAAAAATTAAATTTTGTTTAAAAAATATACATTATATTCTTATAAAATAAGAAAAATATTTATCCATTTAAATTTAAATATCACCACCAAATTCCTCTTACAAAATATACCATTTTCCTCATCCAATAACCCACTCCCATATATATAAGTTACCCTTCACAATATGATTTCAAATTTATCTAAATTATAAAGAGTTTTCCGAGAGAAATATCAATATTAAAAATTGATTATTACATTATCATAGTAAATTATATTATTATAATTATTTATAGACTCATTTATATCAATTTTAAATTATTTAAATAATGATCATTAATATATATAAATTCATAGCGACCATGACTCTAGTATCCAAGATGAAATATCTATATTAATATATTGGCATAACATATGACAAATCACGTCCAAAAATTATTAATAGTTTAATAGTTTCCAAAACAAGATACAAACATGAATCAAATTTTTATTTGAAAACATAGGATAGAAAAAAATATTATTTTCACAAGAAGACTATTATTTACCTTAAAATATCAATTCATATCAATAAAAAATTTCAATATTTTATCTGTGAGAAAAAATATTATAAATATAGGTGACATCCAATTAAATTAATGCGTATCAGTATTTATATATGAAATAAAAAGTCAAAATCAATATGAAAATTTAAAGACTAAAACATATTAAATTTAGTTAATATGATTGAAAATAATATTGAAAGAATAAATGATGATCAATTAATTCCAATTTAATAATCTATTTTGTTAATAAAAATAACATTGGATATTCAAAAAAATATAATAATCATATTTAATATATAATAATGAATTTATAATGATGGAATTTAAAATAGAAGACATATAGATTCTCTAATTAAATTTATAATCAATATAACTAATATTTAATTGAATACATATAAAAAATTCAATTATGGGTAAATATTTCATTAATAATGTTTTTAAAAAGGATAAAAATAATTTCAATTTTTTTAGAAAACATATGTTTTGATGAAAAAAGGCTAATGACCAAATAAAAAAAATGTTAAATTTTATTAAAAACTTTTTCGTAATAATTTAATATACCAAATAGTAGAAAATTTTAATATTATATGAAAATATAATATAAACCAGAGGATATTAAAATGAAATGGGTTTGTTAAAAGTTTATCAAACATGATGCTTTAATGAAAATAAAAGTATAATTAATCCACACTAAAATGATATTGTGAAATAAACTATTGCAATAATCATAACATTAATTTGAGAATTATTCATTCAACTTCATTAATGGTATAATCATAAGGCTGATCAAGATTTATCAGCTTCATTTGAGGAATATTACATTGACAATTCAAATTTTAATTTTCATAGTTCCCCAAATCCTTATTGTTAACGCACTCTACATAGGCATTGTTTTTCATACCCTTGGAAAAAACAATGTCTATTCTCTCCAAACAAATAGAAAGCTGTCATTACATTAATTTATATTCAAGGGATTTTCATTCCATAATTATCACTTGTGGGAAATTCTTTTTTCCATTCATCCCAATATCTATATTATTCTCCATTTTACTGACCTTCTGTAGCATCCCTACAAAACCATAATACATGTATAATTATATATCTGTATTTTATGTAGATGAAACTATGTCCTTATCTAATGATAATGTTTTGGAGACTATATCCATTTGAATGATCTATTTATGGTAATCAATGAAATGATCATTCATACTATTTGAATTTCATACATTCATGTGGTTCACATCCCTATTCTATGCACCATTTATAAATTATTGAATACACTTGATTAGATTATAACATTACAAAACATTATGTATAATCCTAAAACATGCTAAATGTTTAACATAAATTGATTATTTTATGTGTATCTAATGTCAAAATTATAAATTTGTTTTCCATGGGGAAATAATTAACTTTAAATCCAAAATAATGATTTGTAAATAAAATTTGAATCATCATTGCTATATCCCTATGTAGTACTAGAGGATGTGTGTAGTATATCATGTTTTCATGAGTCGAGTAATGAATAGGTGTAACTTCCCATGTAAGTAAATAATAATACATATTTGATATTTATTAAAATTTGTGAATTAAATATTAATTTTACTATAAATGGGTTTCTATGTTCGATAGCTTACCTGATACGGAACAACGGGTTTCTTTGAATTCTTACATTGCACACTAATAATATAATATTATTATTTTAAATGGTAGTTAACTCCTAACCATTATATTAGTAGTAATCCACAAAAAATAACTACAATATGGGTATATATGTTTGTTAAAAGTATTTTCATTTATCCAATTAATGATAGAGGTTTAAAATGTGAATGATTCTAATTTTAAGAATAATTTACAGTTAAAGGCTGATTTACTGCCTTTGAATGGAGAATCCTATTATAATATAATTTTTGTCATCTTATTAAATTCTATTTAAGAAAATAAAATCCTTCCATATAATGGGGACATCAAAATTTACTTTGTGTAATTTTTTGTAATTTTTTTTAATTTTTCTGATAAAGATCATTTTCGGATAAAGATCATTTTTTGTCAGCTTATTAAATTCAATTTAACCATAAACAATTGTCAATATTTTGATAGTTATTGTTTCCTAAAAACACGCTATTTGTTTTAACAACATGAATTAATATTAAATTTATCAACATACACTTCTATGTTTTGACATTAAATAATTATACATCATTTTTGAATTTGGAGTATCAAATATAAATTTGGCTTAATTTTTGGAATTTTTATGAAAAACATCAATTTTTTATGAATAGTGAAATCACATAGAAGTAGTTAAAGAACTGAAGTTTTCATTTATATGATATTTTACCTCTTCTGTGAATTGAATTTTAAAAATAAAACATACATGGTTGTTATCAATAAGCAAAATGTGGTTCAATAAGATGGAATTTTTTTTGGTGAATAGTAACTTTTGACTTTTATTTACCGCGGTTAAAGGTAAATAGGGTAATTAAAGGTAAAAAAATTATGTAATAATTCAAAATTAACATAACACCTGTCCAAAACTTATAAGATGAATAATGGACAACCATGGGAATTTTTTAATCTATTTTGGGACCCTATGGCGCCACTTATTAATGATAATGTCACTTTAGAATAAATAATTTAATGAAAAGGTAAAAAATAACATAAAAAAATCTTTTAGTAAATTAATTTTTATATGGTGTTATATAAATTATATTTTCAACTATTAATATTCATTAGAAATATAAAAGGATTTCCTACATCTTGGTATTTTATAATAATTATTTGACATCACATAAATTAAATTAATTATGACACCATAATGATGTAATATATACCTCAATAATAAAGGATTTAAATAAATAAGATTATAAATTTTAAAATAACATCCAAAACCTATCCAATTCCAATTAGATTATATTATTTCGACTATGATTCTTCTTACCTTCTACGTTTATGATTGTTTTACCTTTAGAAACCGAATATCATTATATATGAAAATAATATTATCATACTTTTTTAAAAAGCCCCTCCTCTCCCTTATATAATGTGACCACTTCTAACAAATTCCTCAAAACACTGAAGCCTTTTGTCTCATCCAACCTCTTACGAATTATGCTCCCTATATCTCTATGCTCCTCCTAGAAGCCTTATCTTAGGCAGAAGGCACTTCAAGAAGTCCTTTGGTTCAAACCAAATAGAGTTACCCAAATTAAAGGTAACAGTTTCTCTTAAATTGTTTTCTTTTATTTTACATCTCGAACCCCTAAACACTTTATATACCATTATTTTGTAACTAAAATAGTATCTTCAATATACTAAATTGTTGTTATGATAATGATTCTATCTAATAGGTGAAGAACATAATGATTCTTAGGATGGAAAACTAAGGCCTCACGAAACGATGATTGTTCTAATATTTCCAACCAACTCTCATTGTGGCCATTATGATGGTACTGTATTTATATATGATATATATTATGTTTATGTTTACTTTATGCTTCTGTATTTTTCCATTTATAGAATTAATTTTTGTTTTCCATAGTTGGTAAATACGATAATCTCATTGGAGGAAGTGCAGACTACCGCCCCCTCCAAGTGATATGACTCATTAATGCCTTATGCGGGATGTATAATGGATGGATTTAATAGTATTTTATATTCTATTATACAGGAATTATAATATTACGTTGTATCATTATGTTTTCAATTCCTTTAATGTAAGAAATAGAAGTAGAAGTAGCGTTCATCTGTACATACGACTTACCATCTCCATGAACGGTGCATTTCATTTCGTATCACTAAATGTTTTGTTCTATTATAAATACATGTATATTCATGATATATATGAATTATATGATATCTAAATCATTAATATAATTTGGAATATAATGGATATCTTGCCACATGAACAACTTGTAATTATAAGGTTTTATTTTTTTTTACTCAAGTACCAAATATCGACAAAACAACAAGTATTAACTTAAATGATTACATAATGTTTATAAAAACATAATAAGTAATATTAAAGGAATAATAACCTTTAAAAAGGTTCTTAAAAAAGTATAAATTAACATTAGATTATTATATATGATATTAAAGAACAAACAGGTCATGTCAGACACAAGGTTAGGGATTTTCTTATCTCACTTTTAATTCTGCGAGATTTCCATTATTCGCCACTTATTCATTGCATGTGGTTTATTGTGTACCGAAGATTGATATATATGATCATGATTCTCATTTTATTCATTGTATAATGTGATTAATTTGGTTGTTATTAATGTTTGATCATATGACTCGATCGATTACAACGTGGTAAGGGGTTTTCATCTCACTTTTTATTTCCGTGATATTCATGCTATATTTTCCCCTATTTCCATTTGCGTGAGGTATGTACTGCCCATGATTGTATTCATTGTGTAATATAAATCAATCTATGGGTATTTAAAATCTTTATTTTTTGATCATTTTTCATGGGTTTAATGTTTCGTAAGTTACCAAATCGATAAGGGAAACTTTTAACCAAATTTTTATTCTTTGGGTTAATCATTTAATTCTTGATTGTGTCATGATATTATTATGTGAGGATTAGGTATTTATAATCATTGTAGTAATTTACACATCCATTTATATGGGTATACTTTCGATACACATAATCACTACATTGATAAATTCTCAACTCATCGATATTAACTTGATAAGAGTAATTTTAACTCAATATATATTTATTGAGTTAAACATCCAATTCATTAGTGTTGTTTTTACAAAAATATCTGTGAATTTTCTCTTATTTATTTACTCTTAATATCCAATCATATTGAGTGAATATATATTTTTCACACTTAATTATGTCATTTATTTATCCTTAACCTAAGGATACGATCTTTATAAGAGATTTATTCTAAATTTACATTCCATTGATACTTGTTTGTTGTTATACACCAATTCAATTTTATATGGTGTATATAATGTACTTTGAAATATATTATCTTGAATTCATTTATTCCATTGAAATTATAATGTTCTGAATAAATTTTATTCCTCAATTATTAGTATTCAAGCGCCTCTCTTTTTGTTAAAAAAACTCTTAAGATAAAATATCATTTTAAATGTTTTAATAATTTATTCTTCTGAATATTTCCTATTAATGTACATGATTTAAAAATGGGGTTTAGGATTTATTTATATGGACATTAATGTTTTCAAATGATAATTCATTTTAAAGATTCATTGTGGTATGGGATACATTGATTCAAATATAACTTTTTAAATGGTTATGAAAATGATTTGATAAAACATTGATTATTTCAATATCTTGATTAGGTATTTTGGAATGTGGAAATGTTATCTTTCTATTATACATGTGTTATTTATTATGATTATGTTATTTTTATTGGGAATTTTTTACGTATATGGGTGGTTCCGTGATAATCCAAGAGTGGGTTAGCTCGAGATAGCTCTCTAATGCATTGGGTAACATGATAGAGGTAAATGTGATGTTTCTCCTAAGAAATTTATGGAATATACTATGATGGGTATTCCAAGTATAACTCCCTATTTAGTTATGAATGCAACAATGTATATTTGATATTGATTCCATAAGTAACCTTTATGATTTATGATTTGTGTGTGTTATTCGTGAATCTTATGATTTCGTAAGGTATTTTATGAGTGAAAAATATTGTTTGATAGATTTATATTTATTGATGGGAGATTATTTTCCTTCTTTATTTTATAACCCTTACAGAGCATTTTATGCTCATACCATGTTTTTAAAAAAATTTCCACAGTAATTAAATATGGAGAGTGTCGAGGATGGTATCATTGAAAAGTCTAGCTGTCTAAAATATTGAAATATACATGCTTCTTTTTAAGAGTTTTTTATATTATGGGAAAAATAGATACTGAGTAGTTGTGTCGACTTGTAATATTCAATTTGTTATGTAATAGTTATGGCATAATTATCTGAATATATAAACCTGAAAAGATCCTTAATTTGAATTATTCATTTAATTCAATATTATGTAATTTTATATGGTCAGGTTCTTATAGTTGGTATCAGAGGTCGGTTTACTGAACATTATGGATTAGAAGTGTTCGTTAGACATGTGGTTAGTCCCGATGTCTGTTATTTCAGTTAAATCATATTTTTATAACTTTTTTAAATCATGGAATGTTAGTTAAAAATTGAAGGATGAGGATCCCTAACAAAATTCTTATCTCTTCCTGATGACATGGTTGCAATTATTATTGTAAAGGCATGTTCGGATGATTGAAAAACATTTTCTAGCATACAACTCACCTGAAATAAGATGATTGTGATATAAAAAACATCTATTATATCTCGTTATCATCATGGATCATGGGTTGTATTTAGACAAATCCAATTTTCACAATATTCTCATATTTTCGAGAAATGTAAATATTATTAAGGAATATTCAAATATTTTACCTTATCACTAGATTTTGAAGAGTATTATAATTTTAAAAAACGTGCTGAAGAAGGAGACCCTTGTGAAACCCATTTATATTTTCTTTTACAATATATTCTCCTAAAATATTCATATGTTATTTTAAAAGTACCATTAATTGAAAGTATCAACTCAAATTAGGTCTAACTATTTTATAGAAATCATTTTTAATCTGATGTTTTGAAATTATATGTCATACATGAATATTTTCCCAAGCTATTTTATCTGTGAACACCCATAAGACCCATGTTGTACACGGTGTATTTGGATGGAGGATGAAAATGAATTTGAAGGATCTCTAAATCATTTTTGTGATGCATGTACCTTTTACTTATGTGAACAATGTGATGATGAAACCAAAAGGACACCATGATCAAGGTATGTTCTTCTCTAATTTTTGGATTGTTTTTTTATCATATGGTGGTGAAATAATACTTCAAGAATTATGATGTTGAAATCATAATGAATGTTGAAGAAAATTAGTTGTAAAAGGAAACCCTTTTGGTTAAAAAATATTAAGGTTATTTTTTAGTTTTATAAAAATGACAACCTGTAGGATGGGTAATAAAACGTCACATTCGGAAAGGCTACATGAATCGCACCCACAACCAAAGGGCTACTAGGGTGCATCACCTACCACTAGCACACATGAAGTACCTTATTAGGGTAATGTATTATTTTAGTACAATGTTTTTTATGGAACAAGAATATGTTCATTTTTGGAACTTTTGTTTAATCAAATAGATATATTTAGTATAGAAAAATTATTTAGTGATTATGTGATAAAGGATTTGTGGAATACATTCTCTCTTTTGAGGAAACACTATATGCCTAAAAAGGATAGAATTATATGGCTTCTAATTGTGAAAAAATGGTTTAAAATTTAGTTTGGAAGATTCAATGTTTTTATTTTGGACATATGATGATTTTTATTTATTTATGAAAATGATTAACCTATCATGGAGAACATGTGATTTGGTTGATAACATTTTAATATGAGACAATATGAGTAACTGTTGTTATTTGGAGTTAAATGTTATCTTGGAATAATATGTAAATAAAAACTTATGAGATTTCGGGTTCAATATAAATTTGGATCACTTTTGAAGAATTTTATGGAATGTTGTTTTTTTGAATGGTCTTTTTTGAATATAGGGTTTTTTTTAAAAAATTATGGAGATTATGAGTAATTATTGTTTTTGTAAAAGATTATACTTTTTTGGTATTATCTGAGGTCGCATTAACAATTTTGGTTTTAGTTGATATCTAAAGAAAAGGGAAATATATAGTTCTTATTTTTTTTAATTATGTGATTCTCAAGAAGTTGATTCGTGTGCTTTTGATGTGACTAAGTCTTTTGGAATTCTATTTGTTTGGAGAAAAAGATAAGTTTTTGTAGAAACTTTTTAAAGGATGAAACTCTACTTGAAAGTATGTATATTTCTTTATTTTATTATTCTATGTAGAAAATTTATACCTCCAAATTATAAAAAGTAATGTAAAACAAAAACATTGTTGGTTTACAATTCCTACTATGTAATCAATGTCCGTTTAACACCTCATATATTTGTGATCTTATAGTCGTTAACATTCTCTTAATAATGTTTTTTATTGCACTCCATCATAACATGACTGTTTTTCTCACCTTCATATCCATGTTTTAATACATGGAAACAATTTTTGGTTTATCTCGGGTGACCATCGTACTTTTCATTGTTTATTTTAAAGTGATAGTTTTTCTGACTCTTTTCTAATGTGGGACTATTAATGAAGTTTCCAAGCCCACTTTTAAATTTTCAGGACAGAATTCCCAAAAGAGGGAAAGGATGTAACATCCTATGTAAATAAATAATAATACATATTTAATATTTATTAATATTTGTGAATTAAATATATATTTTACTTTATAGGGGTTTCTATGTTCGATATCGTACTTGATACACAACAACAGGTTTTTTTGAAATCTACATTGCAGACCAATAATATAATATTATTATTTTAAATGGTAGTTAACTCCTTGCTATTGTATTGGTGGAAAATAAACAAAACTAACTACAATATGATTATATTTGTCTGTTAAATGTATTTACATTTATCCAATAATTGTTAGAGGCTTAAAATGTGAATGAATATAATTTTAAGTATAATTTTCATTAAAAGGTCAATTTACTGCCTTTTAATGGAGAATAATATTTAAATATAATTGGTAAATTTAATAAAATCTTTTTGACAAAATTAATCATTCTTTATAATTGGGACGTAAAAATTTACTTTTTGTAAATTTTTGGAATTTTTTTGATAAAGTTCATGTTCTATTGAATAGTGAAAGATATTATATTTTAATTAAAAACCGTGTTTTAATGTTATTTATATATATAGTTATATTATATTTTAAATTGGTTTTAAAGTGTAATTAGAATATATTTTTACCATTTAATCCAACAATGTTTGGTTGAATTAATTTCACTTTGAAATTGGACATAAACAAGTGTCAATATTTAGATATTTATTATTTCTTAAAAATAGCTATTTGCTTTAACAACGGGAATTAATTTTAAATTAAATAATGTAACTTCTATATTTTGAATTTATTAAAATAGAAATCATTTTTCAATTTGGAATATAAAATAATTCATAGGCTGAATTTTTGTTATTTTTCTGAGGAACTTGAATTTTTGATGAATAGTGAAATAACTTAGTAGTAGTTAAAAAAACTGACTTTTTCATTTAAATGAAATTTTACAACTTCTGTGAATTTAATTTAAAAAAGCCAAAATACATGGTTGTTATAATGATGTATAATTTTTTTCAATTAGATGGAAATTATTTTTGGAAAATAGTATCTTTTGAATTTTTTTTACCGCGGTTAAAGCTAAAAGGGGAAATTCAAGGAAAAAATAATATTGTAATAATACAATAAATATCATAACACATGTAATAACCTTATTGGACGAGTATTGGAAGACCATTGTCATATTTGGTTCTATTTTGGGACCCCATGGATCCCCTTATGAAAGATACTGGTAGTTTAGATTAATTTATTTAATGAATAGGAACAAATGACATAAAAATTATTTAGTAAGTTAATTTTTATATGGTGTTATATAAATTATATTTTCGACTATACATATTAATTGGAATCATAAAACTATTTCCTACATTATTGTATTTTTTTAATAATTTTTAGATATCACATAAATTAAATTAATTATAAAACAATAATGATGTAGTATTTACCTCATTAATAAAATGTTTAAATAAATATGATTATAAATAATAAAATAACATCCAAATACTATCCAATTACTAATGTATTATATTTTATAGTATATGAGCCATCTTATCTTAGAAATTATTTTTTTTTGGAATTTTAGAAACCTAATATCATTATATAATAAAATAATATTATCACACTTTCTTAAAGAGCCCCTCATACCCCTTATAAAAGGAGACCACATCAAAATAATTCTTGACACCTCTCAAGCCTTTTGGATCATCAAAAAACTACCAAATTAAGCTCCATACATACCTATCCTCTTTCTTATAATCCTTACATTATGTATAAGGCATTTCAATAAGTCCTTTGGTTCAAACCAATGTGAGTTACCCAAATTAAAGGTAACAATTTCTCTTAAATTGTTTTCTTTTATTTTACTTCTCCTACCCCTAAACACATTTTATTACATTATTTTGTAACAAAAAAAGTATACTCAATATAGTAGGATATTTTTATGAGAAGGATTCTAAATACACATACACACTCCTCCATCTAATGGGTGATGAACATAATGTTTCTATGGATGGAAAACTAACTCTTCACGAAACGATGACTGTTCAAATATCTCTAACTACCTCTCATGGTGGCCATTATGATGGAACTATATTTATATATGATATATATTATGTTTATGTTTTCTTTTTTCTTCTGTTTTTTTACATTTATAAAAATACTTTATAATTTCCATAGTGGGTAAATACGATAATCTCATTGAAGGATGTGCGGACTACAACCCCCTCAATGTGATATGACTCGTTAATGCCTTATGTGTGATGTATAAAGGATGGTGTTAAAAATATTATATATGATATTATACTGGAATTATAATTTAACTATGTATCATTAGGTTATTAATTTCATTAAAATAATAAATAGAAATGAAGTAGCATTCATGTGTACGTACAACGTAGTATCTCCATGAACGATGCATTTCATTTCAAACCACAAAATGCTATGTAATATTATATATACATGGATATAATTGATATATATGATATATATGACATCTAAATTATTAATATAATTCTTAAGATAATAAATATCTTTCGACCTGAACAACTTTTGTTATAAGGTTGTAAAGTTTTTACTCAAGTACCAAATATCGACATAATAGCTATTATTAACATAAATGATTACATAATGTTTATAACATGGTAATAAGTAATATAAAAGGAATAATAATATTTTAAAAGGCTCTTAATATACTAGAAATTAAAATTACTTCATTATTCCAGATATTGAAGAAAAACGGGTCAAGTGGAAGACATGGTAAGGGATTTTTTTATCTCACTTTTAATTCCATGATATTTCCATTGTTCGCCACTTATTCATTGAATGTGGTGTATTTTGTAATGAAATTTGATATATATTATCATTATTATTTTTATATTCATGGTATTATGTGATTTATTTTGTGGTTATTAACTTTTGGTCATATGACTCTATTGATTACAATGTGGTAAGTTGTTTTCATATCACATTTTATTCCCGTGAGATTAATGCTATATTTGTCACTATTTACTTTTGTGCGGTGTATTTCCTGACCATGATTGTATTAATTTTGTAATATAAATCAATAAATGGGTATTTTCAACTTCATTTTTTGATTTTTATTTCATGGGATGTATGTTTTGTATGTTACCAAATCGTTAAGGGAACCTTTTAACCCAATTTCCATTCATTGGGATAATCATCTAATTCTTGATTATGTCATGATATGATTATGTGGGGAATCACTATTTATTATTTGTGTAGTAATTTCCACTCACCTTTCTATGGATATACATTTTATACACATAATCACTCCGTTGATAAATTCTCAACTCATCGATATGAACATGATAAGAGTAATTTTAAATCAATCTCTATTTATTAAGTTAAATATCCAATTTATTGGTGTTGTTTTTAGAATAATATATCTGAATGTATTCTAATTTATTTACACTGAATATCCAATAATTTTTAGTGTATTTATATTTTTCACACATTATTAAGTCATTGATTTATCGTTAACCTAAGGATATGGTCTTTATAGGAGATTTCATCTCAATTTACATTCCATTGAGACATCATTGTTTTTATACACAAATTATCTATTATATGGTCTATATAATGTTCTTTGAAATATTATATGATGAATTCATTTATTCACATGATATTATAAAGTTGTGATTAAATTATATTCCTCAATTATTTGTATTCAATCTTCTCTCTTTTTGTTAAAAAAATATTAACTAAAATGACGTTTTAAATGTTTTAAAGATTTACCATTCTATGTATTTCTCATCATTGTCTATGTTTTAAAAATGGGTTTTTGGATTTATTTATTTGGACATTAATTTTTTCAAATGATAATTAATTTAAAATCTTTATTGTGGTATGGGACACTTTGATACAAAAATATCTTTTTATATGGTTTTAAAAATGACTTGATAAGTCATTGTTTATTTCAAAATCATGATTTGATATGTTGGAATATGTAAATATTATATTTCCATTATACATGTGTTATATGTTATGATTATGTTATGGTTATTGGGCATTATTTATTTATATGGGTGGTTCCATGATAAAACTAGGGCGGGTGAGCCCGAGATTTCTCTCCAATGAATTTTGTAACATGACAGAGGTAAACATGATGTTTATCCTAATATATTTAGGGAATATTCTATGATGGGTATTCCAATTGTAACTCCCTATGTAGCTGTGATAGGTACAATGTAAATTTGATATTGATTCCATAAGTAACCTTTATGATTTATGATTTGTGTGTGTTATTTATAAATCATATGATTTCTTAAGGAATATTATGATTGAAAAAACTAGTTTAATTGAATTGGATTTATTGATGGGTTACTGTTTTCCTTCGTTATTTTATAACACTTACAGAGCATTTTATGCTCATCCAACATTTTTGAAATTTTTTCCACATGACTTAATGATGAATGGGGTAAAGGATGGGGTTAAAGAAATGTCATGCTGTATAAAATATGTAACTAGACATGTTTTTTTTATGAGTTTTTATTTCATTATAAATGGATATTTAGTAGTAGTATCTCCTTGTAATATTCTAGTTTTTATGTAATAGTTATGGCCCAATTGTCTACAAATATAAACCTGAAAAGATCCTCAATGTGAATTATTCATTTAATTTAATATTATGTAATGTTTTATGGTCCGGAACTTATATCAGGTCTATAAAAATGTTCCCATTGGAGTTATTAACATTATGCATATTGATTCCAGAACCGAATTCAATTGTAGAATCATGAAAGGGATGTATTACTCGTAAAACCAACATAATATCTTATATACAAAATCATTAGTACGTTCTTATATGCTTTTCATAAATGACTATTATAGTGTTATGTCCATGATATAGGTTTTCCTAAATCTAGTTCCATATGTGTCTTCTAAACATCCTATGATATAGAAAATAGAAACCTCAATCCTAGTATCCCAATACAAGTGTTTTCATTATTTCATTGGAATAAGATAAAATTAATTACACCTTGATGGACCTAAAAGTTTAGAAATCTTGTTAATGTAGATAAAAATGAAATTACAATATCATTTTAAAGCATAAAATAGAAAAAAAAGATATAAATGTTATTCCTTTTATGATATACCTTCATATAAATCATAAAATAATTATTATCCTATTGAAAATAAAGCATAATAGAGGATAGGATTAGATAATCATCATGGGTAACCATGTAGATTAATCTATTAATAAATATGTAATTATATATATGGTAGATTACCGAAACTTGTGGCATTTAATCACAAATTACTTAATAATATGGTAGAATTAAATTATTATCTGGTAATTCCATATAATTAATCACATGATTTTGAAAAATACCATGGAATGTAATGATAATAGAATTATCACATTAAATATCAATAACTAAATTCAAAATGATTGAATGTATAATTCTAGACATCTGATTAATCATGATATAACCTCAAGATAGATACATTTATGATATATCCTCATGAAATTTTATATATTGGGGTAGAAACAAAATTTGTTTTTCTATCCATTTTTTTACATGATACCTATTGATAAATCGTGGGGATATATGGATCCCAATATATAACAGACTATACATATTTCATTCCTAATATTAATTTGGATAATAATAAAAACCCTAAACATTCATATTAAAAAAGAAGAATATATTAATGTGAATACATTCCATAATAAATTAACATAACTATAAAAAATCAATATTAATTTGGATAGTGGTATCAAAATATCACATCCACATTCAAAATTATCATAAAACATATAATTAAATAATAAGTACAGTAGAAACACTATATATCACAAATATATCAAAATTTTATGGAAGGGTTAATTTAACCTATATTTTGAATATCGTAATGAGATCATTTAATAAATATTATAGGATAATATAATTTCTATATAGAAAATACTTTTTTAATACCTATATTTTTTGAAAATCAATTGCTGTGTGAGAAGAATTTTAAAAATTAGAGTTCCAAAGATATACATTTTTCATAATGAAACTATAAAACTTATTAATGGATCATTAATGATTATTTTTTCTTGAAAGGAGATAATTTTGTATGTGGCACATGAGAACATTCTTTTTTCGTTGAATTTTTTTTAGAAATGTAATTTGTTTAAAAAAAATTATAAGATTACATTGAAATTATCTTATAAAATTTAATATATGGTATTATATTTTTAAAATATATATTCTTTAAAAAAAATATTTTTTAAATTCTATTAGAAAACATTGGATTTGATTACATATGATTTTAGACTGAAGTGAAATAATGTTGTATTTTTATTAAAACTGTTTATAAACATATTACGATCTAGATATTGGAAAATTTTTAATATTACATTAAAAATAATAAAAAAACAATAGGATTATAAAATTATATTGCTTTTAGATAATAATAATATAATTTACATAGTTTAAATACTTTTAGAAATAATCATATTTAAAATGATATCATGAAATAAACGGTTATTGTGATCCTATCATTGAAGTGAGAATTATTCATGGAATCATTTTTTGATATAGATATTAATTTTTAAAAAATGTGGAAATATATAATAAGATTATAAAAACTCATTAAAATAATTATTGAGTATCAAAAACCTTGATGGATTTATATAACCCAATGAAAAGAAATCGAGTTATTAAATTTTTTACCACTCGGTAAAATTTCAATAAAATCCCCTTAGATGAAAATAATTAAAATGTAATCATCATATAAAATCAATTATTAAGGAATAGTGTTATTAAATTTAAATGGTTTAGTATATACAATATTTAATCTCAATTGGTTCACAACCTTCAAATGTGACTCAATGAAAACAAATTGAAAAAGTATCCCTTACCTCCTGTTACATTTAAAGATAACATGATTTATCTTCTTGTATATTGATTTTATACAATATATTAACATATACCAAAACCATATTAAAATTTATAATACCATATATTATTCATTCATTAAATTTTATCAATTTTTAATTATTTATTATTCATTATTTTCATTTCTTCTACTGATAATTTACATAGTTTCTCATATTTGATTTATTACGATTATTTCAGTCCATGAGAATATTATAAAGTTCCATAATATATAGAATCATAAAAATGAAATAATTATTATATTGGTTCGTCAATTTCACTTTTATCTCCAATCAAAAATTATTTCTTGAAGAAATGATATATGATACATTTATAGAGATAGTAAGACATGTGTAGGAATGGGTAACCCTTTAATTTATCAATGGTCCTTATGAAGAGGAGGTATTTAATATTTTATCAATAAAAAAGAATCATAATATCATAAATAAAATTTAATTTATTAAATAAACTAAAATACAAAATCTATGTGGTGTGATGATGAAAAGGGAGTCACATAATTCCCATATAGTTCTAGTCCACACATAAATGAATAACATTATCATATTTCATTAAGTAATAACATAATAAAAAATGATTTATATTTTCCTTCAATAATGAAAAATATTATTAGAATATAATATTTATTTCATAAATTTCACATATATTTAATATTTTTTTATTAAATTCCTTGTAACACATTAGTGAAAGACAAATCACATTGCTTCATGAGGCTGAAATTTGTCACACACACGAGAAACATTATTGTATCCCATAAATAGATTTATTTAATATTTAATATATGATATTATTAATATGTAGGAATAATGAAGCTATAAAAATCATATATATATATTAGAAATATGTCCATACCATACTGTGGGAGGTGGTTAGGGGAAAATGAAAGACATCATTCTGTAATGCTAAAGTTTACTGTACATGAAAATAATGATTTTATTACCCATTTTATGAAAGTGGGGATGGTTTAATGTATATAATATATTATGAATAATTCATATTATATTTAATATAAATATTTTTATATCATCATAAATTAATATTAATTTAATGAGGGGTAAAAATATAAAAAAATAATTACTAAAGAACATTACCTCTTTTTATTGTATCATCCTTAGTTTTTCACTATACATTTATTGTGTATGATATTTTCTAAATGAAACTATTTTAATATTGGACTTTGTAATTTGGGAATATATTTTTTAGGTAATTTTTCAATACCATTGTTTTGAAGGTGTGATGAATAGAAGAGTGGGGGTGGCCTTTGTTTTTTATGAGATTGGCATACTTGTAAATTTATGAGAAATTGAATCATACTCATCTTTCAATCATTCCAAAAGCATCCAAGATTGGTAATTTTTATAAGTATATGAAATAAGTAAATTTATTTTCATAATGGCAAATACTGAACATTAAATGAAAAATATAATAAAACCTTTAAGAAAAAATCAATAAAATATCAGCTAAAGATAAATATAATAATATGATTTTAAAAATAATTTTTAATTTGTAAAATAAATTTTCAGTAACTGGTATAATTTAAATTTAAATTATGTATCCAGAGTATGAAAAATATGTAGTTTTAAAAAATTAAAAAATAGTCAATTTTTTTTGTAAATTTATTCATATATAATGTAAAATAAATATATAACTAATACATGTTTTTAGATATATATTTTTATAATTTATTTTGTACTATTTATAATCTCTATTACAATGTTTAAAATATTAAAATTAAATAATTAAAATAGTATATGGTTTTTATGTAAAATTCTAAGATAAATGTCACATAAATTATAAAGAAACAAGTTATTATTTTAATGTGATGTAAACTTTGTTTTGAATGTAATAAAATCTATTTAAGGGATTTATTATATTTAAAAATAAATATAAACTCTATGTGTGTTATATTGTATTCTATACTTTGGGTTGTTTTTCATATATTAAATTAAATA
Source organism: Viscum album (assembly GCA_963277665.1). NCBI lineage: Eukaryota > Viridiplantae > Streptophyta > Magnoliopsida > Santalales > Viscaceae > Viscum > Viscum album. Next base: position 512,734,730 of record OY728165.1, read on the forward strand.
AAATATTCTTATTTTATAATTTTGGGGTGTCATAATTAAAATTTCACTAATTAGGAAACTTGTGTTAATTTATTTCACCCAATAAGAAAAAAATTTACATTGATCATGAAAAAATTTGGGTTTCCACCTCTGTGAGGTGATGTGGTTTTTTATCCATATGTATGACATCATAGATTTATTTTATTAATAATTTGGTTATCTATTTAGAAATAAAATTCTAAAATATATTTTTTATATAACATCATTTAAAAAATTCATTTAGATTTGGGGTCATTAATCAAGCATGAGAGGATGACTGCCTCATCAAAAAATCAATTTAATTTTTCATGCCTACAAATCTTAGAAGGTTTAAAAAAATAAATTAACAGATATGTTTGATATATATTACTTGTTTAATATTAAATAGGTGTAATATTAATATTATAAATATTTTCATTATCTTACACATTCACAAATTATAAAACACGCTTTTTCATCATTCATACCACCACCATGAGTGATGGTGTATTATCTAGGTCATGGGTTCTTATGAAAGGTAATATTCTATTAAAAAAATTAAATCAATATTTATTCATGATGAAAAAATTGATCTATAGTAATTATATAAATATATAATTATTTTATTCATATATAAACTTTTAATCATTAATCTCTCCAAAAAATATCTTTTTTATTCACTAAAAAATGATATAAAAGATTTGTTAAATAAATTATATTTTTTTGAATAATTTCAAAATATATTTTATAATACCTGGTATGAAATTGGAATTATTAAACATGAATGAAGATGGATGAACCAAACTATAATTCAAAAAAATGTCTTAAACCACCATGTTTTTTAACTGCTTATTCTAAAAATTGAATACAAATATATCATAATCTTGTATTGAATTTTTTTTTAATTTTATAAAAGTTTATTTAAATGATAAGAGTAATAAAATTTGTTATTTGCATAATAATTATTGTAATTTTATTGGATATATACCATTATACTATGATGTTGAAATGGTAAGGTTTTTTCATGAATCAAATCCCTCGGTTTAGATATAATATGATCTATTTATCAAATTAATTTTGAGGTGTAATCATATATAACATATTATATTGTGACGTAATATTTCAAACATATTTTATTATGAAATAATTTAAAAATTTAAAGTCTTATAAAATGACTAATATTTTTTTATTGAAATGATTTGTTAAAACAATTTTTGTATCATTTATTGAATTATACCGTAAATATCTATGTTGTTTATTCCTTATAATATTCAATTTTCACTATTATAATATCCAAAAAGAGTATCTCCCATAATCCAAATATTTAAATTTATTCTCGTTCAATGGTTTTTATGCCCTTTTAATGATCTGTGTTTTAAATAAAGGCATTTAAAATTACTTCAATATATTTTCTATTAAATGGTCATAAATCATTACATTATAAAAATATTTTGAATTATAATTTATTTTATCTAATGATTTGTTTATGGGAATTTATTTAAAATAAATTTTTTATGATGTTTCATTTTTTTAAAAAAATTTGTATTTGGAATGTTACATGGAAATTACATTATATTAAAGTGATATTAAGAAATAAAATTTATCAAAATATAGTATTTAATTTAAATTTAGTTTTAAAGATATTTTTTTGCAATGATGTAGTGGATAACAATCCAAATGATATATTCTCATTTGCGGTGATCATTAATTTGGTACTAAATGATATATTTATTTTATATGATACCAGATGGAAAATTGATAAAGCCCGATATTAATCAAATGTGTAATAGATGGTTAGATGGATTATTTGGTTTTTTATGGAACTCATATAAATGGATAATGATAGTTAGGGACCAATATTTTTCTCCAACATATTATTTATATATCTATAACTCATGAGATAATTATGTGTTTAATTAATTAGATTTTTTCTAAAAAATGTGTTGAAATTCATTTATTTGTTCAAAAATAAGCGGTTAACATTCTGAGATTTATTCAAAGTATTTTATAATTAATATGTTTTTACTCTACTAGATAAAAACTTTATATATATTAAAACTATACATAATATTTATGGTATCCCTTGTTCAAAATATATCCCCCATACCTATATATTGATTTCATGTTAATTATATTTTTCAGTTTTGTTTTTATGACCATTCGATGGTATTATATTAACATTCCATATTCCTAATAGACCAATCAATTTTTTTATTAGATATTAGGATTTTTTTCCTAAAATTACTATTATAATAATGTCACCCATTATATTTTAGATATAAATATTATATCTAGTTGATAAATTTCCATTACTAAGTATTCAAATTAACCAATTATTGTTTTTCCAGTTCTCATGGTTATGAAGATGATTATTTCATAGGAGATGTCTGTTGGAGGGTCCAAAGGATAATGATTGTGGATATATGTTCATAAGTTTTGTTAAATATTATGTTTATATAGATATTGATAAAGATAAAAAACCCTTTTCAACATGTCTTAGGATACTATTTGTGGAAATTATTAATTGAGAAATAAAATTAATGTATATATTTGCATGGTTATAATTGATAACCATGTAAATGAATACATATGCCAATTCACAGATCAAGATAACTAGTCATTTCATTATGCTATGGATTTTATGATAAAATTTATAGGTTAAATATATTTATTATAGTTTATTTTTTTGATATATTTTATAATCAATTATTCCTTTTTAACACATACAAAGTCACAATATAGTGAGTGTTACCATTTAGAAAAACTGAACTCAATAAATTTTCAGCATAATTTATGCTATCAATGCATCACATAACAAAGTATTATACATAAAATATTTTATATTAAAAACATTGAAACTAAATATTTTCTTATATGAAAATTTTGGATGGTATATCTTTGAACTGATTTTTAAATATCATTTTAATTAAAAAATAATTTGATTTAAAAAATACGAAATAACCATTAAAAAAACATTTTAAAATAAACCCAATAATGTTGTATAATAAAAAAATTACATTGAGATAACCATTTCATTTAAAAAAGATACATGTAATTAGTATTAAAATAATTATTTTCAAGTAGGAGAAAATCATTTAAAATGCATTTTTTGATTAAATATAAAATTATGTCTTAATAGATTCTACAAACAACTAAATATTAAAAACATATTTTATAAAATAGACTAATGAAAAAAATAAAAAAAAATTAAAAATAATTTCTAATTATATAATAAATTGTTTTCTTGAATAATAAATATGAATTATGAAAACAATTTGAATTAGATAAATTCTAAATGAAATCAAATACATCGTCTTAGACATATAAATTCAAATATTAAAAAATTCAAAAATCTGAAAATCAATGAAATTTGAATGAATCCATCAATACCAAATAATGATTTCTTATTACTATAGCATGAAATCAATTAAATAATAAATCTATCTTCATTATTATTTGATTCAAATGTATCAAATGAATATTAATATAGAAAAATATTTTTATTAACCAAATAGAATCATCAATAAAATATCTAAAATCTCTGAATTTATTTGACGTAAAATCATTTGATATATATTAAATATATATGGATATGACCCAAAGTTTAACCAAATTAACCACTAAGTAATAAAAATATGAGTTCCAGTGAAAATTAAAGTTGTTTAGTAAAAATATTTTACATAATTTCGGCCATAGATATGATTTTCCAACTACTTGTTTTCCCTCTCCATCGTGTTCTAAAGACTTTAAGGATATCAATTATTGTAAGCTATGTATTGGGGTGGAATAAATAGTATTTTGATTTCTTAGTTAGAACAATGGTTCAGTCATGTAGAAGGGAAGATTGTGTTTTCGCAAAATACTAAAAATTTGAAATAACATGATCAATATTACCATTTAAGGGCATGGACATAGTCATATCACGTTGTGATTTTCTATGTCAGCCACCACCAAAATAGCCTCACCACACAATTGTGTATTTTGTAGTGTATAAATAATTTTTGTTCATTTTACAGATCATTATGGATGGTATTGCTTTTGAAATAAATGGGTTTAGTGTAATATTTGATGTAATGGTAGTGGATTTAATCTACATTCCATGTTGATTGTTGTTTTGGATGTTGAACCAGCCAATTTTCCCGTGATCTATTGGGTGGAGTTAAGAATCATGATAAAGAAACTAGTAATAATTTTCCGAAGTTGGTTAAAAATTATTGACTCAATTTATCCTCAATTTATTGATTCGACTCGATTACCATTCCATGACTTCATATTAAAGAAATTTTGGTAAGGCTTCATGGAATTCTATAATTTTATTCGTTTGGTATTTTTCTATTCACATTCCTTCTTTAGGGATCCCTCCCAAATATGGTTGTATTTCGCCCCAATGTTCTATATAATTTGATATCACTCAATTATCACTATTTTCTTTCATGTTTATATATTTTTAAGTGATATAATGGCCATATAAATGGGGTTTTATTGGATATTAATTATTTTTGTTCCTGATCGTTTCCTGATAATAACCTATCTCTTCATTAACAATCACTATTTTCGAAGGAGACTTAATTTTATACACATCATGAATTCAATGAAATTATAGAAATATAGATTTCTCCAAAAAAAATTAAAATCATGAGATTGATATTGAATTTATTATGGTGAAAAGTTTTACATTTACGGCAAGGTTTAATAGATTATTTTATGATAATATAACACATAAGATCTTTAGGTGGATTGGGTTTGTGATAGATTCATATTTCATGTTGGTTTTTAATCACATGGGAGTTATGGATGTGATAAATATACATTTAGGAATGACATGATATAATTATGATTCACAATTCATTGACTAGTATTCCGATAATTCCCTATTTATTTATTCCCATAGTCTAGAGCAATTTTTTTCACTTTTTATTTGATTGAGTAATTTTTTGAATATTTATTCCCCAAATGAATATCTTATGAGGACAGGGAATAGATTTTTTAACTTCCCACTATTTAAATAATTTAACTTTTAAATATCATTGGTTTATTTGATAATTGGATGTTTTATTGTAATCAAAATGTTGTTTTTTGAAAAAAATTAATTTTCTGAAAACCAGATTGTTTTTAGATATTCAAATTATAGTTTCATGTTAACAAATATTGTATAAGTTCAATTTGTTTTCCTATTATTCATTTACATTAAAAATATTTATTCTTTTGGAAATATGTTGAATTATTTTTGATGAATTTAGGGGATTATAGTGCTGTCATGTATTATGTTGTCAAATCATGATGAACATATGTTTCTTATTTTTTATGATGGTGGTGGTTGAAAATCCCACATAGAATTAGTTTTGGGTTGTTTGGGGTATTTATAGGATTTTCATTATTAGATTATATTGAAATAATGAAGGGTTATGTGAATATTCTTCAATGCTGTACTCTTGAATTTTATCATTATATAATCAAACACTAAACATGTAATGTTTTTTATGTTGAATCCATTACCATGAACATTTTGTAGACACCAATATTCTTTTCCAAAACAAATAGAAATCTAAAATTTAATTATTTCATTCTTGATATCTAACAAAGGTAATATTTCAGTTTGACATGGGATAGTTCAATATAATATGTTATCATTTTAGTTTATATGGTCATTTATGGTATAATGGACATAGGACTATCATGAATCAAACGGTATGAATAGAAGTGTTCTTGTCCAGTTCACATTTGTATTATAAGATTAATATCCTTGGGTGTTCAAGTATATTTTCAAATATGTATTTTGGATTTTTTTTAGGATTACATAGGTGACTAATTTTTTAATCTCTAGATTGTTTCATATTTATTCACAACTTGAAAAAATGTTTTATCTTTTTTTCATAACAAGTAATGTCCACAAAAAAATTATCTTTCAAAAAAATGGAAATACATATGAGGAAATTCAAATAGAAAAATCGTCTAACAAACCCATTATGGGTGGAAATGGTAAACTGATCTATTCATTCCCCATGAAAAATATGTGGGAGAAATGGGAATTGTTGTTGGGCCAATATTTGTATTTTATTATGTAAAATTCACCAATATTACATGTTGGTAATAGAACATATGATACATAGGAATTGATTGTGATAATATATAAATATTTTTGTGGGATCGTTAGATTCCTCTAAGACCGTACATTCACATATATTCAATATGTACTTAGATAGAAATGTTGGGATTCCATCGTACATGATAAATTACATTTGGAACTCAATTGGAACACCTTCATAAAGGTAACCTATTTGAAGTTGATCATAGAGATATTTCATTGGTTTAATTATCATGATATTTTAACCTTGTATCATGGACATCATTTAGTAATGATGAACAAAACTCATTTCACTTGGTAAGTACATCTATCTGTAGAACATTTCAATAAATAGTACATGAAGGATAACAAATTTTATATGGGTCAAAAACACCATATCTAAATAATGTTTAGTTTTTTTATTATTTACAACATTTCACAAGTTAGTTGATAAATAAAATATAGATGATATAGACTTATTAAAGACGATATCACTTATGGTAGCTTATTTTGTGTCTTGGGATAGCTAGGATGTGTCATCTAACTAATGAAGGATGGTCATTATAGATTACATGATTACAAAATGATCAATTACTAATTATAAGAATAAGACTCCACCTCAATTATTAAAGGATATCATATCATCTTAATTATTATCACATCTCAATCCATCTAACAATGATAGAACCCAAAATAATACGTAAAAAAATATTTAGTAATATTATTCATCATCTTTTATTCTCAAAAGCCTAAACTTATGGTCCCTATAATTAGTCCCAATAGATGTTCTTATTATTAATGTTAATCATATTTACCGAGCTCCCTCATTTTTACACCATAATTTTCCACTATCAATTCGGTATAAAAAATTATATTTAAATAAAAGAATTGAATTATATATACTAAGATGTTTTTATGAGGATTTTATATATTTTATAAATCTCCCCTTGTATATAATATGTAACAAAGCTATCATTGTATTGTATAGTGGATAAACAACATCCAAACCAATGAAATTTTACATTCCATATCCTCATCAAAAATATATTAAAGAATATATATGTTACTAAAATATATAATATTAATTAAATAATAATCATTATTTACTAGTTAAAAATCTTATAGATACATTACAAAAAATTTATTGAAAAACGATAACATCTTTCTTGTTTACGGTTCACTACCTCCTCAAAATTTGTTGTGGTTGATTTTTTATTATCTCAATATTTCGGTGGTGAATGAATATATATATATATATATATTAATAATATCATTCAATTATCATTTTTAATATAAACTAACATTTTCCCCTACCTCTCATGATCAATGAAAAATTAATACGTTGTCTATGTCTATATATGTCATACCATCTCTGTTATTTTAAAATAGTTCTTCCAACACAACCATGTGCCATGGATGGTTTGAAGAGTATATTTGATTTTTTATCATTAAAATTATTTCATAAGTATTAATAATTTTATTATTTTTATATGGCACCTTTTAACATGGTCAACACACTAATGTTGTCTTGTAATTCTGATTTATGTGTCCTCTAAACCAAAAACCTGCAGAAAAAACTAATAAAATTAAATATGCCCTTAAGATATATGTTGTAAATGATTTATTATAACGAAATTTACTTGAAATATATTATTGAGAACAAAAATGATTTAAATATGTATATTTCTAAAAATAACGAACCAAAATGATTTCATAATATTTAGTTTTATGTTAAGAATTAATCATCTTACATTTGAGGATGTTTTCATCTTTATAAATTTTGAAAATTATATTAAAATTTGCAATTGAAAAATCCATATAATACAATGTGTAAACTTCTATTCTGTATCCATTCCCCCACCATAAATTTTTTTTATACAAAACATAATATCATTTCAAGAAAACTCTTCCAAAAATTCAACTTTACCTCTTACATTCCTTCATCCAACATTAATTCTTGTGAAAATATTTTTAAAACTATGGTTTGAGACCAAAAATCTTATTCATGAACATAAAAAATTGTAAATACATTAATATAATTAAAAAAACAAAACCAAAAAAAATTATTTTTAAAAAATGCATCTTTTTGCAATTAAGGAGAGTTACCCTTCATTTTAAAATATTACTTATATTCACTTTTAAAAAAATATGACTTCCATGAAAACCCATTATTGAAAATTGTAATGTAATATTGGTACCATAAAGAATCATGTCATATAAACATACCAAATCCTTACAATTTTTTATAACAATACAGAAAAATTCAAATATATTTTTTCAAAAAAACATAATCACAATCCAATGCATTGGGTCACTATCTACAAATAATTGCTTTACAATATATAATTGTATCAATAGAAACATTCTTTGAAAACAGATCATATATAAAATCCATGATCTGAAACAAAAGTAAATTGATTTATGAATTATCTATTTCTTACTGAATTGATTGAAAAGTATTTTTACCTCATATACAAATCACATTCAAGCATAAAAATTAATTTTTTAAATCCCATTTAAAAAAATAAGTGAAATGTGGTTTTATGTTAATGAAAAAAATTATGATTTAAAAAATTAACAAAAATAAAATAATGTTTATCATGATGATTTTTTTTATTTTTGTACATCAAAAATATAACATCGAATTTTTCATTTATAAAATCTTCACATATAAACATGGTCAAAAATTCCATCTCGAAACCATTTTATATAAATTAAAAATAAAAATAGAATGAAATTTATAAATCGTGTATGATTTATCGAAAAACAATAATATCATTTTAAAAAAATTGATATTGAAATGTATGTTTTGAATGGAAACTATTAAAATTTGGTTTTTTAGGAAATATCCTAACTTCGGGATATTTGAGTCAAAATATCCAAAAAAATAGAATTAAAAAAATACCATTATAAATGATAAAATAAGTATATAACATGTTAAATGGTCTGTATATACCTCTTATAAGAGTATATTGGTTTATAATAAAATATTATGCCACAAATAATGGAAATTGTGACAACGTCCCTTACATTGAATCGTACACATCACATATTTTCTAAATAAGTTTGAATTATAACCTTATATTAATTATATTCAATATTATGTTCCTTATTTATGTTTACATTAAATTTTTCTATTATTTGAATGTTATATATGATTACAAAATCTTTTAATTTAATCTGAGATGTTTCGATGATATTTGGTTCATGTGTCACAAATTACGTTGATTTGATGACCATGGTCATTGAGGTCATTATTTAAACCACTACATGATAATAATAATGACATTAAATAATAATTGTTCTTAAATTATACTTATATGGCATAAAATGAATTATAATTTCTATTGAAGTAAATGTTTTACTATCATGAAGACATTAGATCATAAACACACAATGTTTCCACTCCCATTTTACAATGATCATTATGGAAAGGATTTTTGTAATATATTATTATTATAAATCAATAATAATACCATATATACCATATTATTTATTTATATATATCATTTTATATCATCTATTTGGTGTGTTGATGAAAATAGAGTCACATCACTTTGTGAAGGCTTTGGTCCACACATAAACAAACGACATTATCATTTTTCAGTGAGTGGAATGGTGAGATATAATATGAGAAAGTATTGATTAATATTGAAATTTTTTTCCTAAATTTCATTATTATGTCATTTATAAATCATATATTTAATATAATTACCCTTATTATGTTCCCTATAATACATTATTGAAAAACTAATCATATCGCTTTGTGAGGCGATATTCCACAACACAAATGATAGATGTTATCGCATCCCTTAAATAAATTGGCATAAAATATTATATATGGTATAATTAATCAAAAAATAAATGTAATTTACTTATATATAATCTATATCCATCATCATACCCAACCATGACAGGTTGGAATGAATTACTTAATGACATCCGTTAACAAGTAGGTAGTTCTCTGAAACATGAATTATAATTTCTGTACTAGATTGATTTTATCAGAAATAGATTTATGATATTAAATACAAATTACAACATATAAATATATTTAATATATTTATAATATCAAAAAAAAAATCTTGATTAATTTAATTTTTTATGTGAAGAAATAAATTAAAAACTGTCATTGAGATACATGGCCACTTCTTCAGGAAAAAAACATTGGTTTGTACCAAAATGACTCATAGAATAACTTTATGAAAAATATAAGAATGCTCATATGTGAGTATGAAAGTATATAGGTCATTAAAAAAGTTATTGGCCGAAAAAATACTATGATTGTTTGATGATGAGAGTATAGGGGCCGCCTTTTATGAATGAGGTGTGTGGAACACTTGTAATTATTGAAAAGAAAATAGTGTACCCACATTTTTAATATGAAACATAGGAAAAATAAATTATTATTGTTCCTTATAAATTATAATGTAGATATATGTATTTAAGAAAGTATTTTAGATATGTTTATATTTCATTTTTACCCTTTTAATTTTTATTTATTACATTTATAAACATGTTTTTAACTTAATCATTGATATTAATTTTTATTGGTCTCATTATTAGTTTTGGTTAAAAAATTCATTCAATATATTATATAAGTAAATTTATATTGATCCCAGATATTTAATATAGTTTTTTAAATTCAATTATGATTCAATAAAATTTAAAATTTAAAACAAAATCAAGAAACACAGAAAGGGAGGATTTTAAGAAGTGGATTTTTCTAGAATGACGTAGATTTTAATATTAACTATGTGACTAATAAAAATCATTGTATGAATATAAATTTATATTAATTGATATATAATATACAAATTAAATTTAATTAATATCCTTCTATTAAATATCTCAATTAATTAAAATTTTGAATGATTGTAAATTTCTTAATATTATATATATTTATATATATTTTTCTTTTAATCCAAAATAAATACATATAAAAAAACAATATAAATTTGATTTGAATGAAAATTATTCAATTATAAATAATTAAGTGATACATACATTACATTTATAATATTATCAACATTTCTTAATTTAAATATACATATATTATTGAAATGAATTTTTTTATAGAAAGAATTATTTGTCATTATTGGCTAAAAATTCAATATTTTCGAAATGAATCCCAAAAATTCACCATAAGTAAATTTTGATATTCATATTTAAAAAATGGTCTTAATATTATAAAATACATATTGAAAAATAATTAAATATAATCATTAAATAAATCATTTTTATAAAAAATTTCAGTAAATTTTATTTCCTTTTCCATTTCAAATTTATTTTGTATTTTAAAAACCAATATATATATATATAATTCATAATAATTAATTTGAATATGATTTATTCTTTCCTTAATTTTATATTTAATATTATTTCTCCATTTTATAACATTAATAGTCACATTTATATTCACTTAAAAACATATCGGTATATCTCACCCAAATATAGTTTTCTGATTCATGAATTTCCTCCTTAATCATATGGGTTTCCATAAAAAATAACATGTACAATCAGCTTTTTTGAAAACACATTCTTCATATGGTCAAGAATGTATATATTTTGTTTATTATATCATATATTCTAATCCAATTTACATAATTTAGGTGTCTAAACAATATATCAATTTGACACATATTTTCATAACCTCGAAAAATGAAATATGATGTGTACATGAGATAAATACATCAGAAAATACACTCGATTGTAAAATGTTATAACATTATCATTGATAATATATATTCCAATTAACCATTTAATTATCATTATCTTTCTAATAAAATGTGAAGCACTTTTCCATAGAGACCCTTTTAGAATTACCTAAACACCTAAATTTTAAAAAAGGTTATTTCTATAGTTATTCACAAAGCATTTCTACATAATTTGGTTTATTCTCATAGAGTTCTTAGTCAAATACACCTAAATATCGATTTATTTGACCAAATGAAGTCCCATAAAAATACTTTAAAATAAATAATAATATAAAAATAATGTCTATGAAGGTCTATAATATAATTCCACAGACGGTTCCAGATGTATATTGGAAAAAAATTATTATAATAATAAAACTCATATAAAGAATGACATGATATAATTATGATTCACAAATCATTGACTAGTATTCCGATAATTCCCAATTTTTTTATTCACATATCCTAGAGCAATTTTTTTCACTTTTTATTTGATCGGGTAATTATTTGAAAATTTATTCCCCAAATGATTATCTTATGAGGACCGGGAATGGATTTTTCAACTTCCCACTATTTAAATAATTTAACTTTTAAATATTATTGGTTTATTTAATAATTGGATGTTTTATTGTAATCAAAATGTTGTTTTTTGAAAGAAAATTAATTTTCCGAAAACAAGATTGTTTTTAGATATTCAAATTATAGTTTCATATTAACAAATATTGTATAAGTTCAATTTGTTTTCCTATTCTTCATTTACATTAAATATATTTATTCATTTGGAAATATGTAGAATGATTTTTGATGAATTTAGGGGATTATAGTGATGTCATGTATTATGTTTTCAAATCATGATGAACATATGTTTCTTTTTTTTATGATGGTGGTGGTTGAAAATCCCACATAGAATTAGTTTTGGGTTGTGTGGGGTATTTATAGGATTTCCATTATTAGATTATATTGATACAATGAAGGGTTATGTGAATATTCATCAATGATGTACTCTTGAATTTTATCATTATATAATTAAACACTAAACATGTAATGTTTTTTATGTTGAATCAATTACCATGGCCATTTTGTAGACACCAATATTCTTTTCCAAAACAAATAGAAATCTAAAATTCAATTATTTCATTCTTGAGATCTAACAAAGGCAATATTTCAGTTTGACTTGGGATAGTTCAATATAAAATGATATCATTTTAGTTTTTATGGTCGTTTATGGTATAATGGACATTGGACTATCATGAATCATACGGTAAGAATAGAAGTGTTCCTGTCCAGTTCACATTTGTATTATAAGTTTTATATCCTTGGGTGTTCATGGATATTTTCAAATATGTATTTTGGATTTTTTTAGGATTACATAGGGGACTAATTTTTTATTCTCTAGATTGTTTCATATTTATTCGCAACTTGATAAAAATGTTTTATCTCCTTTTCATAATAAGTAATGTCCACAAAAAATTTATCTTTCAAAAAAATGGAAATACATATGATGAAATTCAAATAGAAAAATCGTCTAACAAACCCGTTATGGGTGAAAATGGTAAACTGATCTATTCATCCCCCATGAAAAATAGGTGGGAGAAATGGGAATTGTTGTTGGGCCAATATTTGTATTTTATTATGTAAAATTCACCAATATTACATGTTGTCAATAGAACATATAATATATAGGAAATTATTGTGATAATATATAAATATTTTTGTGGGATCGTTAGATGCCTCTAAGACTGTACATTCACATATATTGAAGATGTACTTAGATAGAAATGTTGGGATTCCAACGTACATGATAAATTACATTTGGAACTCAATTAGAACACCTTCATAAAGGTAACCTATTAGAAGTTGATCATAGATATATTTCATTGGTTTAATTATCGAGATATTTTAACCTTGTTTCATGGACATCATTTAGTAATGATGAACAAAAATCATTTCACTTGGTAAGTACATCTATCTGTAGAACATTTCAATAAATACTACATGAAGGATAACAAATTTTATATGGGACAAAAATACCATATCTAAAAATGTTTATTTTTTTATTATTTACAACATTTCACAAGTTAGTTGATAAATAAAATATAGATGATATAGACTTATTAAAGATGATAACACTTATGGTAGCTTATTTTGTGTCTTAGGATAACTAGGATGTGTCATCTAAATAAAGAAGGATGATCACTATAGATTACACATTTACAAAATGATCAATTACCAATGAATCATCAGGACTATAGTAGGTGGTTTTCATCAATTTTCAATTAATGTTCCATAATAATCCTGATTTTATGATAAAAATGATTATTTTATATTTTTGTTTACAATCTGTTCTGTAAAATATTTTTTAAATGTATCCTAGGGAATTAGGGATTGATCTAACCTTACTAGATGATATTAGGATTGATAATAAATAGTATATTATTATGGATATCTCTTTCAAAAATAGGGCTAATTAGATGCAATGAACATGAAAAAGGGAGGTAGTGTGGATGGATTCCCTTATACTATGGCGTATGATCTGATGTAAGATGTTGTGGGGACAAAAAAATGTTAATGTTATAATGTATATTCGTGATATATAATCCATTATTCAATTTATATAGGTTTATGAGATTATTTTATATCATCTATATTGTTTAATGTGATCATATTACACTAGGAATCCATTCCTTTAATGATGAAACATTATTCTCTATTTGAAATGATGATGATCTATCATTTTAATGTCTAAATGTTCTTACTTATGATTGTTGACCATGAGATTATATAGTATTTTTATTTCCATGATCATAATATATCTAGTATCATGTTTTCTGTTTTTATAGTTTATTTTTAAAAACAAATAAATGGTTAAAATAATTGAGTTTTGATTCTAACCGTAGGTGGTGTTACTAAAATATTCCATGTTATGTTAGATACCAGATATTATAGATTATGCAATATTATTCCATAGTTTTAAAAGATATAATTACAATTTTAAATAATTTTTAATTATGTAATCTACATGAAATTATGTGGCCCTCCTGAAAAATAGAGTATTTTTACATTAAATCCATCACTAATAATTTCTATAGGATACCACCCTAGTGATGGATTTAGTTTACCAATGAAGTACTACCTACTTCAAGTACTATATCCATTATATATTTTCATTCTATACTAATTGAGATTGTTAACAAAAGTTATTTCTTAGGTTATTAATACCATATTAATTATTCGTTTGAAAATGTACATTATATAATCCTATGTTAACATTTTCATATTGGTATATTTTATCATCGAAAATTATATATATTTGTGAAATGATAATCCAATGACTATAATAAACAATTATCATTTTCATAAGATGGATGATATATTTCAACTACTCAAGGATATAGATCGTTTTATATTTTTGATATGTAATAATTGTACCATTAGCTAATAAAATGAGAGGAGGATATTCATAAGTACATATTTAAGAATAAGTAAGGTTAATTTGATTATTTGGTTAATAAAATTGGGATTTGTAGTGATCCATTTGTATTTATGGGATTGTTGAAATAGTAATTTAATTAGATCATATAAACATTATGTCTTTTTTCATGATTATATTTTGGATTATTCCATGGTAAAATATGATGATACGGATTATATATTTTTTGAACTCAAAACTATAAATAGATATCCTCTCTATGAATATAATTTTAAATCCCATTTTCAATATATTTAGTGTATTTTTTGATGTATTTTAATGAAGAATCATAGTTGATATAAAAATTATTATTGAAATGATGTCTTTGAAAAAACCAGGGGATGGATTTTAGATTTTGAGTTTCATGGGTTTTTTCTATTATTAATAACTTCTTATCATATTTTTTTTTGCAATTTCGTATCTTATTTTGGTGTTCACTCATATGAGGTGTTCTGTTGAAAAGGAATGATAATTTTAAAATATTATTTTTCAAACTAAATCTCTAAATGACTTCTACATCAGTAATAATTCAAACAGAATGCTATTTCGATTATGAAATTTTTCTTTGGGAAACTACTTCATGAATAGGATTTTTTTTCTAATGAATGGAAATAGGTGGTATCTTATGGATACCACAATCTACTTTTCACAAAAAATATATATATGTAGTAACAGATAACTCATGTAATTTCTAATAGTATGAATATCCATTTCTTGTAATAGGGAATTTCATAAGGATGTCTCACTAGACCCTATCAGATAAAGGTATAGAATTGCTATGTGAGAAATAATTGTATGTGTCTAGAAAAAAAATATAAATTTTGTTCATAGAAAAAAAGTCTATATGAACTAGTAATGTGGCGAGAACAATTACATTAATCTTTTTTGTACCAATATCAGATATGGGAGTGAAATACCTATATGAAAATTATCTATAATTGGGTAGATGATAATCATGGATGTTGAATTTGGATCCATGGATCAATTTGTCATTAAACATGACATCATAGATCATGTGTGATTATGATGGAACATTATGATATCCCTAACTACCAATAGATGATGAAATATGTGGGACGATTAATAATATGAGAGACAACCACATTCGATAGTTTATTTTTCATGGGATATAAAAAAATTATTAAAACACAATCCTTGTGCAATATGGATTATATTTTCTATATTTTATGAAAGCTAATATTGGAAGACAGATTTTTTATCATGGATTTCATTCATTCTGAAATATATATGTAATTTTAACCTTAGATGAATGGATTTATTTAATAGGATTTCATTTTTCTCAAAATGTAGGTTGTATTGGATGTGATAATGTTGTCATAAAATCATACAATCGTCATCAGTATAGAAATAACAAGTATGAATAAATATAACAATATCAAAACTAATTGGAGAAAATGAGGACTTTTTTCTACATATCATATGATTGTTTGAAGTTATATTAAGGTGGTATTAAAAAATTATTATTGTTATTTGTTTTCTATAATATTTTTTCTGAATATTAATACCATTCATGTTGTATGTATAAATAATAATTATTTGGATATAATAATATCTTATAGATGGAGTGTTGATATCTATGTTTAAATAGAGAAGTTAGATCTCCAATTATTGAAGGTAGTGATCCTTGAGGCCTATTGAGAATGCACCAAATTTTGAAAAATAAAATTATTTAGAATTACTATAATTTTGTACATAATATATTTATCTTACGATCTCCTTAGACTAGACTATTGAGGATGAAACAAGAAAAATACCCAATGTTGTCAGATAATTTCATCCTTCTTATAGTGTATTTATAGAAAAAATTGAAATCATTGTCATGGAGAGAGTAAAATATTATAATATAATAATTAGATATTATTTTTTGAATATATCCTACTTCACCCCCTAAATGTGTAATACTTTTTATGGTTTTAATAATTATAATATTTGTTGTTTATATATTATTTCTTTTTATCGAGAATGTCAATTATTTTCAGCAATAAAAGTATCAATTTAATTATAGTAATTAATTTCGAAATGATTAAAAGTGAAAAGAAATAATAATTTAGATATATAGATATATATATATATATACAGTAACCATCAATAGAGTAAGAAATAAATTTGATAGAAGATCCATAATAGAGAGATATTATCATAACACTTATATATATTCCAAACCATAAATGCTCTGGGATATTCCCTTTGCTGTCCCATTTTTACAAATGTTTTCTACTATAAAAACACTAATATTTTTGGAAAAGAGATTTGAAATATAATTTTAGGGGCATTGTTATAATGAGTGAATATATAGGTTCTATGGATAAAATATTAATATTTCACCATGAAATCAAATATAATGGTTGATTCATTTATTATCATCTATATTTTATTTATATCTATATATTTGACATTGGTGAAGACCCCAAATATTAATATATATTAATTAGAATATAGGGAATAATTCCAACAATTTTTAATTAAAAAATATTTTTTTGAAGATAATGATTTAAAATATATTTCTTACTGTTTTATACATTGTAAACATCTATAATTTGAAATGATATAAAATGATGATGATTCAAGAATGAATTAATTTCCCAAGGATTTAAATTTAATTCAATTTAGAAAATCTAAAACAAAAGGAATCTATAAGATGATTATGTTAATGGGGTTAGGTATATCATGTTATCTAATATTAATATTTGAAGACAATGAAATATGTGCAATATTCCTCATGGATTTTTCTTATTAGGACTGGTGGAACATCTTGTGGCTTAATGTACCGAAAACTTTCTCAAATGTGATGATAACCGAAAACAAGAAAAGAAGATCAAAATGGGGTAGAATTAATTTACTATTGTGGTTGATTAGAAGGATAAATTTCCTACTGAAATAATAAGATACCTCTGTAAGAAATTGATGTGAAGGAATTTAAAAATTTGAAGTGTGAATGTGTGACTATGGATGTTGAATATAATCATTGAGATGTACATGATTAAAATGATAATCAATTAAGGTATTATTTATAGGAAGATAATGGGTCTTCTAATGAAGAAACAAATGTGAGGAGAACAATGACAATAAATGACAATTCAATTGTGTAAGATTCTATGATCCACATTAAAGAACATAATAATGAATATTAAAAACTGATTTATAAGATTGAATTTCCAAAAACATGGTTATTATCTTATTGAAATTTTTTTTATGAAATGAAACATAAATATGAATAACAAGCATGAATCATTTATTACCAAGATAATACTATTCATAAAAGAGTAAAGATAAATGAGTATCTAAAAAATGAATATATTAAATTTTTTATGAATTTATAAAGATAAAAATGATTATTGACACTCTGTATAGAACAAAATATAATAAATAATAAACTTGTTAATTAAATTTTATTACAATGGAAGAAGGTATAACTATTCGTGATAGTTAGTGATGGAACGATTATGGATAATATATTGATTTTTCAAAACCTAAAAATCAAAGTCCATGGAATATGGTATATAATAACATTCATTGAATTATATTAACCATGTTTATATGGAATTATTAATTGTTCTTGAGGTGTATTTTTTTAATTCAGAAAATAAAATAAATTCATACGATTTTTCATTTATATCTGTGAAGTCTATCTAGAAGTAACATAACTAAAAAATTAAAATTAAATTTATAATATTATTTATATTTCATGGACAGTATTTTTATTAGTAAATCATTCTGATTAATGTAATGAATTTTATATAAAAAATAAACTATATTTCCTAACCAATATACGAGGTTGAATAAAATAAATTACATAATAATCATAAAAAATCATAGGAAGTCAAAATATAATTTTTATTCTATATGAAGAATAAAATATACACAAATATTGAAGAGAAAAATGTATCACCAAAATGGTTAATAATGTGGTGTTTGGAGAAAGAAAAGTTTTCTAATATTTCGTTATTAGTAATTGAAATGTCAGTTTCATTAAAAGTAGATTGTTGATAAATGTCATATTTAACATTAAATAATGATGTTATAATCAATATCGAGAAAAATAAATATGGTGTCAATAATTTTAGAAATTACTAGGGTCATATTATATGTGGTTTTTGAAATGAAAAAATTGGGGGAAATGATCTTAGGCATAATAACGTTTTTTTATTGATTGTCCGACTCTTCATCTCATTAGTGACTAAATATTTTTTGGACAAAGATATTCAAATTAATTCAATGAATATGTATATATATTCAAATCCAATTATGGATCAAGTATCTTATATATAAAATGTTAAATCAAAATTTATATCATTTTGTGGAGGAAAAATATGGTATGCTTTTTAAATATGAGGAGAATTGTAAATACTATATGTGAATTATCCATTTTGAACCAAACATCACTAAATATGATTGTAATGAACAACTGGTATGTCATATCCCCAATTTATATTATGATTAATCATAGGTATTTGATTCATGAAAAAGTTGGAATACTATATAGAAATTTTACTATAAAAACAAGAAGATGATGTCAAGGATAGAAGATATTTTTCACATGTTTAATTGATGAAAAATTTCACCCAAAGAGATTAATGGAGTAAAGAAATAATTTCTTTTATGAATTCATCATGATGGAAATTATTATTTATTTCACACATAAAAATTTAATTATATTGTTTTTTCACTCTATATTTAATAAGTTATGATATTACTCTTGATATAAATGACTTCAAATTATTAATTGATAAAAAATCTATATTTTTTAGTCAAAAGATTAAAAATATCTAGAGTAATAAATTATAGAGCAATATTATTATTTTATTAGAAAACCCCATGAATAATAGAATCGTTGAATGAACAAATCACATAACCAACAACATGGATCAACAAATGTTTTATGAGAATTCAGTTTAGGAATGTCGCAAAAATAATATTTTTCTAATAATAGTGTCACTAGTAGATATAGAGGAATAAATGATTGGGTTTGAACATCACATTCTAATAAAATTATGTTAAAAGTGATGTAAAAAATTTCTTCAAACATTATTTATAATATCCATGTTAAATATAATTTTAAAGAACTATTAAATTTTGTATTGTAGAAAATAATTTAAATGTAAAATATTTAATTTTTTAAATTTTTTATACATTGACGTTTAAATGATTCTAAAAAAACATGCACATTAAATACATACATTATATTTGATAGTATATATCATATAATCTAATTGTAATAGAAACTGATGGAACCAGATGTAACACCTAATGGTTTTAAAGTAGAATTATTTTTCATATCCCATATAACACGCAACACTGAGATCAAACCAACCATGGTATATTATTAACGTATTATTATATGAACATAAATAATTTATTATCAACATTATAACTATTAATATTTACAGAAAAAATAATAATATGAAAATGAAATGTAAATTTTTCCAAAAATTTAAATGTATTGATTAATTCACAATTAATATGTATGAAAAAAGTAGTAAACTTTTTTTGGGGTCAACAATACGTTTTCATCAAAAAAATATATTCAATTTAAAAGATAGTATTTTTCATAAATTTAAAAACCATTAAGAAATTTTATTTTCTAAAATTATAATAGTTTTGGAAATAAAAATTTCAATGTTATCTTATTTTAAAATTTATGTATTTTTTCTCAAAATAACGATTTTCAGTAAACACACAAAAAACTGATTTTTTATAGAACTACCATTTCCTTTAAAAAAAATTGTTAGAAACTATTTTTTATATTATAGTATAATGTATCATTATTTGAAATATTATTCATTTTTTTATAACCTAATTAATTACATTTAATTCACATTTATAATAGATCTTACTATATTTTTATTTTAAGTATTTAAAATGATGTTTTCTGATAGTAATTTTAAAGTGAATAATGATCATCAATTTTATTTTTAAAAATAGCCACTATTTTAGAGTTATTTAAATTAAACATATATTATTTATCTAAATTTTTTAATTTAAATGCATATAATTATGATTTATATTTATATAGATAATATAAAATAATTTTTTCTTTTAAAATAATTTTTTTAGAATACTTCTATTCAATACCCTTGCATGTTATTATTTTTAATTAAAAACATCAAATTTATTAAATTTAAAATAGTAAAATAAATTTTTATTTTTTATTATTATATTATTTATTATATTATAATTTCATCTAATTTTATAGTTCTAATAAATAATAAAAACAATATGAAAAATATTTATCGTGGTAAAAAAGAAATATAATGCTAAAATTTAGTACCTGTAGTGTAAAAAAAGATAACAGGATTAAAAGATGATTAATTTTTATGTTAGCAGGTTTAATTCAATTTATATTTCATATATATATAAATTTATTTTTTGTTTTGGAGGCATTTTCCATGAGACTCACTTCCCTATATTGGGTAGTATAAGAAAATTATAAGAATAAAACTCCACCTCAATTATTAAAGGATATCATATCATCTTAATTATTAACACATCTCAATCCATCTAACAATGATAGAAACCAAAATAATACGTAAAAAAATATTTAGTAATATTATTCATCGTCTTTTATTCTCAAAAGCCTAAACCTGTGGTCCCTATCATTAGTCCCAAAAGATGTTCTTATTATTGATGTTAATCATATTTACTGAGCTCCCTCATTTTTACACCATAATTTTCCACTATCAATTCGGTCTCAAAAATTATATTTAAATAAAACCACTGAATTATGTATACTAAGATGTTTTATTGAGGATTTTATATATTTTATAAATCTCTCCTTGTATATAATATGTAACAAAGCTATCATTGTATTTTATAGTGGATAAACAACTTCCAAACCAATGAAATTTTCCATTCCATCTCCTCATCAAAAATATATTAAAGAATATATATTTTACGAAAATATATAATATTAATTAAATAATAATCATTATTTAGTAGTTAAAAATCTTATAGCTAAATTAAAAACAATTTATTGAAAAATGTTAACATCATTCTTGTTTACGGTTCACTACCTCCTCAAAATTTGTTGTGGTTGATTTTTTATTATCTCAATATTTGGGTGGTGAATGAATATATATATATATATATATATATATGCATATTATCATTCAATTAACATTTTTAATAAAAAAATAACATTTTTCCCTACCTCTCATGATCAATGAAAAATTAATATGTTGTCTATGTCTATATATGTCCTACCATCTCTGTTATTTTAAAATAGTTCTTCCAACACATCCATGTGCCATGGATGGTTTGAAGAGTATATTTGATTTTTTATCATTAAAATTATTTCATAAGTATTAATAATTTTATTATTTTTATATGGATCCTTTTAACATGGTCAACACACTAACGTTGTCTTGTAATTCTGATTTATGTGTCCTCTAAACCAAAGACCTGCATAAAAAACTAATAAAATTAAATATGCCCTTGAGATATATGTTGTAAATGATTTATTATAACGAAATTTACTTGAAATATATTATTGAGAACAAAAATAATTTAAATATGTATATTACTAAAAATAACGAACCAAAATGAATTCATAATCTTTAGTTTTATGTTAAGAATTAATCATCTAACATTTGAGGATGTTTTCAGCTTTATAAATTTTGAAAATTATATCAAAATT
Organism: Viscum album; assembly: GCA_963277665.1. Lineage (NCBI taxonomy): Eukaryota > Viridiplantae > Streptophyta > Magnoliopsida > Santalales > Viscaceae > Viscum > Viscum album. Next base: position 512,757,610 of record OY728165.1, read on the forward strand.
TGTAATTGAAAAATCCATATAATACAATGTGTAAACTTCTATTCTGTATCCATTCCCCCACCATAATTTTTTTTATACAAAACATAATTTCATTTCAAGAAAACTCTTCCAAAAATTCAACATTACCTCTTACATTCCTTTATACAACATTAATTCTTGTGAAAATTATTTTTAAAAATAGGGTTTGATCCCAAAAATATTTGTCATGAACATAAAAGTTTGTAAATACATTAATATAATTAAAAAACAAAACCAAAGAAAATAATTTTTCAGAAATGCATCTTTTTGCATTTAAGGAGAGTTACCCTTCACATTAAAATATTACTCATATTCACTTTTGAAAAAATATGACTTCCATGAAAACTCATTATTGAAAATTGAAATGTAAAATTGGTACCATAAAGAATCATGTCATATAAACATACCAAATCCTTACAATTTGTTATAACAATACAGAAAAATGTAAATATATTTTTTCAAAAAAACATAATCACAATCCATTGCTTTGGGTCGCTATCTACAAATAATTGCTTTACAATATATAATTGTATCAATAGAAATATTCTTTGAGAACAGATCATATATAAATTCCATGATCTGAAACAAAATTAATGTGATTTATGAATTATCTATTTCTTAATGAATTGTTTGAAAAGTATTTTGACCTCATATACAAATCACATTCAAATATAAAAATTAATTTATTAAATCCCATTTAAAATAAATTAGTGAAATGTGGTTTTATGTAAATGAAAACAATTATGATTTAAAAAAATAATAAAAATAAAATAATGTTTGTCATGATGATTTTTTTTATTTTTTTACATCAAAAATATAACATCGAATTTTTCATTTATTAAATCTTCACATATAAACATGGTCAAAAATTCCATCTCGAAACCATTTTATACAAATTAAAAATAAAAATAGAATGAAATTTATAAATCGTGTATGATTTATAGAAAAACAATAATATCATTTTAAAAACATTGATATTGAAATGTATCTTTTGAATGGAAACTATTAAAATTTGGTTTTTTAGGAAAGATCCTACCTTCGGGATATTTGAGTCAAAATATCCAAAAAAATAGAATTACAAAAATACCATTATAAATGATAAAATAAATATATAACATGTTAAAGGGTCTGTATATACCTCTTATAAGAGTATATTGGTTTATAATATAATATTATGCCACAAATAATGGAAATTGTGACAACGTCCCTTACATTGAATCGTACTCATCACATATTTTCTAAATAATTTTGAATTATAACCTTATATTAATTATATACAATATTATGTTCCTTATTTATGTTTAAATTCAATTTTTATTTTTTTGAATGTTATATAGGATTACAAAATCTTTTAATTTAATCTGAGATGTTTCGATGATATTTGGTTCATGTGTTACAAATTACGTTGATTTGATGACCATGGTCATTGAGGTCATTATTTAAACAACTACATGAAAATAATAATGATATTAAATAATAATTGTTCTTAAATTATACTTATATGGCATAAAATGGATTATAATTTCTATTGAAGTAAATTTGTTACAATCATGAAGACATTAGATCATAAACACACAATGTTGCCACTCCCATTTTACAATGATCATTATGGAAAGGATTTTTGTAATATATTATTATTATAAATGAATAACAATACCATATATACCATATTATTTATTTATATATATCATTTAATATCATCTATTTGGTGTGTTTATGAAAATAGATTCACATCACTTTGTGAAGGCTTTGGTCCACATATAAACAAATGACATTATCATTTTTCAGTGAGTGGAATGGTGAGAAATAAAATGAGAATGTATTGATTAATATTGAAACATATTTCCTAAATTTCACTATTATGTCATTTATAAATCATATATTCAATATAATTACCCTTATTATGTTCCCTATAATACATTATTGAAAAACTAATCATATCGCTTTGTGAGGCGGTATTCCACAACACAAATGACAGATGTTATCACATCCCTTAAATAAATTGGCATAAAATATTATATATGGTATAATTAATCGAAAAATAAATGTAATTTACTTATATATAATCTATATCCATCATCATACCCAACCATGAGAGGTTGGAATTAATTACATAATGACATTCGTTAACAAGTAGGTAGTTCTCTGAAACATGAATTATAATTTCTGTACTAGATTGATTTTAGCAGAAATAGATTTATGATATTACATACAAATTACAACATATAAATATATTTAATATATTTATAATAAAAAAAAATCTTGATTAATTTAATTTTTTATGTGAAGAAATAAAATAAAAAATGTCATTGAGATACATGGCCACTTCTTCGGGTAAAAAACTTTGGTTTGTACCAAAATGACTCATAGACTAACTTTATGAAAAATATAAGAATGATCATATGTGAGTATGAAAGTATAGAGGTCACTAAAAAAGTTATTGGCCGAAAAAAGACTACGATTGTTTGAAGATGAGAGTATAGGGGCCTCCGTTTATGAATGAGGTGTGTGGAACACTTGTAATTATTGATAAGAAAATAGTGTACCCACATTTTTAATATGAAACACAGGAAAAATAAAGTATTATTGTTCCTTATAAATTATAATGTAGATATATGTATGTAAAAAAGTATTTTAGATTTGTTTATATTTCATTTTTACCCTTTTATTTTTTATTTATTACATTTACAAACATGTTTTTAACTTAATCATTGAAATTAATTTTTATTGGTCTCATTATTAGTTTTGGTTAAAAAATTAATTCAATATATTATATAAGTAAATTTATATTGATCTAAGATATTTAATATACTTTTTTAAATTCAATTATAAATCAATAAAATTTAAAATTTAAAACAAAATCAAGAAATACAGAAAGGGAGGATTTTACGAAGTGGATTTCTCTAGAATGACATAGATTTTAATATTAAAAATGTGACTAATAATAATGATTATATGAATATAAATTTATATAAATTGATATATAATATACAAATTAAATTTAATTAATATCCTTCTATTTAATATCTCAATTAATTAAAATTTTGAATGATTGTAAATTTTTAAATATTTTATAGAATTTTTTTGGTTTTTAATCCAAAATAAAAACATATAAAAAAACAATATAAATTTGATTTGAATGAAAATTATTCAGTTATAAATAATTAAATGATACATACATTACATTTATAATATTATCAACATTTCTTAATTTAAATATATATATATATTATTGAAATGAAATTTTTTTATAGAAAGAAGTATTTGTCATTATTGGCTAAAAATTTAATATTTTCGAAATGAATCCAAAAAATTCACCATAAGTAAATTTTTATATTCATATTTCAAAAATGGTCTTAATATTATAAAATACATATTGAAAAATAATTAAATATAATCATTAAATAAATCATTTTAATAAAATATTTCAGTAAATTTTATTTCCTTTTTCATTTCAAATTTAGTTTGTATTTTAAAAACCAATATATATATATACATAATTCATAATAATTATTTTGAATATGATTTATTCATTCCTTAATTTTATATTTAAAATTATTTCTCTATTTTTTAACATTAATACTCACATTTATATTCACTTAAAAAACATATCGGTATATCTCACCCAAATATAGTTTTCTGATTCATGAATTTCCTCCTTAATCTTATGGGTTTCCATAAAAATTAACATGTACAATCTGATTTTTTGAAAACTCATTCTTCATATGGTCAAGAATGTATATATTTTGTTTATTATATGATATATTCTAATCCAATTTACATAATTTAGGTTTCTAAACAATATATCAATTTGACACATATTTTCATAACCACGAAAAATGAAATATGTTGTGTACTTGAGATAAATACATCGGAAAATACACTCAATTGTAAAATGTTATAACATTATCATTGACAATATATATTCCAATTAAACATTTAATTATCATTATCTTTATAATAAAATGTGAAACACTTTTCCATAGAGGCCCTTTTAGAATTACCTAAACACCTAAATTTAAAAAAAGGTTATTTCTATAGTTATTCACAAATCATTTCTACATAATTTGTTTTATTCTCATAGAGTTCATAGTCAAATACACCTAAATATCCATTTATTTGACCAAATGAAGTCCCATAAAAATACTTTATACAAAATAATCATATAAAAATAATGTCTGTGAAGGTCTATAATATAATTCCACAGACGGTTCCAGATGTATATTGGAAAAAAAATTATTATAATAATAAAACTCATCTAAAGATATATGTTAATTAAAAAAATATTTTGTAATTAATTGAACATTAACAATGAATACTGTACATTTACTTAATTCCTTAAATAGAAAATTGATACGATTGGGAATTAAATGATTTATTAAAACATAATTCAGTACCTAACTACACCTGATGTCCTTTAATGAAATAATATGATATCATATGACCATTTTCTAATACAATTGAGAGATTCAATCCATTAAAAAATATATCTCCATTAGATATTGTAGATAAAGATAATATAAATTAATTTTATTTCGAATGTGAATGTAATGTGTAGAATAAATTAATTTGTGATCAATAACACAAATCCCATTATTACCTTGATATGTTTCTTTGAATCATACCATGAAATTCCATTAATATATTTTTACTTTTTCACTCCAACACTAAAAATTGATTATGTATTCAATTCAATAACTATCATTAGTCATCAACTATATAAAAATTAACAAACATCATTTTGAAATATATAAAATAACTATTTATTCTGTCATACATATAATACTATTTAATTTCACTATTAATTTTTATTTCAACACAAATTAATATAAAAAGGTTGTTTATTAGGTTCACTAAACAATAGAATATTAAACTATGAATCAAAATGTATACACCATCAATTTAAAAATAATATGTAACCTTCTTCACCAAAAAAAAAATCTATAATTTTATACTTATTGACCTATTTTAACACATCCTATAATGATAGACCCAATTTTTGAGCTAGCATAATTCATTCTAAAAATGTCATCTATACTAAAACATGAATAAATATAAAGTACGCCACAATATCCAAAAAATATTCGAAAAAATCTATCAAATGGTTAAAAAAATGGTAATAAATAAAATGTAAATTGTTTTAAATGATTTTATTTTCTTACTCAATTCCTCATAAACATTTTTTATATTCCTAGATATTAGTGAATAATTAAATCAAAATCCTTGATCACTTCCAGAAATGTTCTCTCTCCCTCGTTTAATTATGTTTAGGTTAAAATATAATTCCAATTTTGTTATAAAAGTAAATTTCACTCATTAATCTGTACATATTATTCCTTGGAATATTAAATGAAAATAACATTAGGTATTTCCAAATAATATATAGGTTAATTTAACTCATGAGGTTACAAGTCACATGAAGCATAACCAATTACCTTATTATTATACCTTGAGAATTAACTTTTTTGTTTCAAATAAGAATGATTGTAGATGTCAAAATCTCTGTTTATGGAATCCAGTTCCTGATCTATAGAACTTGCTAATCATATTTAATGTTTTGGAAAATAGTTAAAATATAATTTTCTCCTTCTAAATTTTTCATCATTTATATTTATCATATTTAGTGCTCTACAAAACTGGGAAAAATTTTCAAGAAATTGTCTATAGTAATGTTATAATACATGAAAAATATTAATATCTATAAAACTATTGGGTCTTTTCTATTCATCAATTAATTTTTATTTTCCTCGGCCAGCCGTTATTCCATCATTACGAAAAATATTTCCTTGGAAGTAATTTTTTTCATCCAAACTGACAAAATTACAAAATTTCCTATATAAACTCTTTTCTATATTTGTTTTTTAAAAATATCTTATATTCCATTCATTTTCTCCTAATATTATAGAATATAGAAAAATCTCTTCAAAAACACAACAAAAAATATATTTATGAACACATGAACACAATTTACGTATTTTCCATAAATAAAATAGTTTCATTGGAAGACACAAAATTAATAACTGAAAACTAAGAGTACCGATATCAATTTTGAAATGAAGTCTTAATAATTTCATCCTACTATACTTTAAATAGATGGTACCCAGAACATATTTCACCCATCAATAAATTTGATTTTCCATAGATATTGTCATGTAAATCATCAATATGGGGAAACGGATTCTTGGTCATAATTATAATGTTATTACAAAATCAAAAATCATTATAATGTCTATTTTTATCCTCATTATATACTTTAAATAAAATATAATCTTTTCCTGATGAATTTCATGTCAAAATGAGTCATTTATCATTATTTACTCTAATTTGATTTCTAATTATAAAAGTTCTTGAAGAGCTATTATATAATGGATGTTAGAAAAAGGAATATAATCACACACTAAGTAAACCATATGATCAACCTCTCGATCATGAATGAGATGAGGTAAATCATCGATAATAAAATCAACATATTCATTCAATCCTGGAATATCTATAAATTTTAATAGCTTCTTTATTTCCAACAACATCAGATTTGTATCTTTTTATATAATACCTAATAATTTTCAATGATTTTTTGTATGTTATCAATTGAATGAAAAAAATTAATAAAACATTATTGGATTTCTTATTGATCATATAGTGATAAACTAATAGTTAATCCAAAACCAGAATGATAGAAAAATCTACTATGTCTAGTTTAAAATTATTTTTAGGGAAGACCCACCCACTAATGACAATTGGAATATTGTGTTAAATTATGGATTCATTAAAAAGTCCACCTAGAGTTTTCCCCTAAATTTTGATTATACATTCCTGAGGTCAAATACCTAGTTTTCTTGAAAAATTATTAAAATTTATTAAATGAAAATAACATGATTAAAAATAGTGTGGTATAATTTAAATACACAAGTATCATATCTATTAAGACCACATAGGAAATCCAAACATTTATTATGGTAGTAGTAAATGATTTTTCGGAACTACTATTCCACTGATCATGTAGATTTCCATCTTTAGATACTAGATTTGGGTATATGTTTTCATAATGGATGACTCATTAATACTAAAACAACATTATATTGGAAGGATATTTTTATGCAATTATTTTATTCCATGGAAACATTTCCCCTACAATAATAGGGAATGTGGAAAGAAATTCATCATCGGTGACACATATATTTCTTCATAATGTATTCCCAAGTGTGTTATTTACTGCACTAACCAATATATTGGGAATAATTTTTTATACATATATATTAATTTATTATTTTTCCCCAGTCAGTGCTCATGCTGACCACTTGTTACATTCATCATCATGAGGTACATAACTGCCAAAAAAATCTCCGATTTTTTAACAGTGAACATCATTCACATAACTATTGAATTCTAAAGAATCGAAAAAATAATCATAAACATGGTTCCATTATTGAGTAAAATCAGTAATTTTCAATCAATTTATTGAACCTAATCTATTTCTCACCTAAACATTCAGGTAAAATTTACATCATGCTTGTCTATAATATATTATTTACCCTCAATTCGTTGAATTTTTTTCCAATTCATAGTAATAAACCAATATGTAAAAATATCTCATTGAAAAATATGGTTATTATTTCTCATTACATGGAATTATGGTTATCATTATCTTTGGTAGTACTAACCATATACCATAATAGATTTCCATCACCATGATATTGATAAAACATGACTTACCATTTGATGTTACAAAACATCCCATTAATTCAAATATATTATAGAGTCTTTTATTCCATCCTTCATCAACCCTAGTATAATATAATGCCCATGATTATTGGGATGTTTTATCATGATATTGAACACAACAGACATATTCCTTCATCATATTTTGGAATCCCCCCAAATATGGATACAACCACCATTTAATACGTGTGTCGACTAATAAATCACTAAAATAATCTATTATTTTTCAATTTGAAACATCTCAGCATACTGATTTGGTAGGATATTTGTTTTTAAATACCATCCCATTATTGATTCATTATGTCCACAGTGGAAATCATTATCAAAAAATATAAATTGGGTAAATCCACACTATAATCAAAAATTTCTATATCATATTAAATATTCCACAAGGTAAAATCAATCAACGACAATATATAAATATTATAATAAATTTAATGATATCTAAATCTATATCTAATACAAAATATTTAAACCATACCATAAACATTTCATAATAATTTTTAAGGTAGTAATGTCCCGGGTCTGGAAGCCACTCATATGGTACCCCGAACCAAATTGGCCACATGGAATAAAATAAATTTCCACAAACACTATTGGATACAATCTAGAAGCAATGGTCTGGGGTGTGATAGTGTGGAAAGAATACCCTCTTTGGTAGGGTGTAACACATCAAAATATATAATGAAAGTTGCAGAGGATATAAACATCTTGAAACTGATGTCAACAATGGAAGAATACTAGGTAAAGATAATGAGAAGACATATAATATCATAGTGAGGCAACATTTTTAATGTTCTAAGAAAACAACCAAAACATGATATATAGTAATCATTAAAAATACAATACCAAAGTATGGTGAAACAAAATGAAGCTCTGAAACATTTCAAGTTGTGAATTAGTCACAATCTCTCCTTCTACTAAGCTTCAATCATGTACATATAAAGGGTGTCTTGCTCCTATTGACCCCTGCAGAAATATTGTCTGTTTGAGCACCAAAAATTGACCCAAAAAGAGTGTGAGATGTAAATCCCAACCAGAAACTACCAAATGTCACTAACAATCTGTTAGTGAGTATATGAAAGAATAGTGTGTAGGAGTAAATTATTAGTAAACTAGTAGTTACTCAAAATTAAACCTTTTTACAAGTACTAAAATTCATTTAAATTCATTTCATGTTCGTTAATAAATTAAATTCCATTTAATTATATAAGTCAAAAGATATGACCTAAGCTAGTCAATCCCCTATATGACATAAACACAATTGATACCTCATTAGTCCATCTAAAAAAATAATTGTAGACCAAATCCAACCCTATTCTTAGGCTTGGTAGAAGTGTCATCAGTCATTACATTTCAATATGTATTAGGTCCATGAATGATGTATAATCATTTCATCTTATTAAAATCAGTGAAAATACTAGTGTATCAGCATTTCAGCAGGTATCATGGACTAGCCTAGTGGATCAAAATTTCAGTATGTGTCTAGTCCAAACCTAGTATATCAATAGTCAACATATTCAAATCAGGGAAAATCTTTATGTATAAACAATTCAGTATATTCAGGGCCCAGCCTGGTGTATTCAAATTTTAGCATAGCAAACAACCCATGTAAATTACACTATTAAATGGTTTTGAATAATCAAATCATGTGGAAAATATTATATAACAATATTAACAAGTGAATTAAACTATCAATAATATTTAACTATAATATTGATAGGGAAACATTCAATTAACAAATTTCATTCAAAAACAACTCATCAAAAGGAAAACAAAGGAAATCACATCAGCATCCTAGGAACAATTGTTAAGCAATGGTCATCTGAGGGAGAACACACACACGTGGATTCCCTTAATCAACAAAATAAGCCTAAACATACTTCAATTAAATTTATCATGTACCTAAATGATATTAGTTATAAAAATAGTAAAATTCATTCTCAGGAGACACCCTAATAGTGGGCCCATATCATAATGGCTCATATAGAAAACAAGGCATTATTCAATTTTCATGGGACCACCTACCTCGACATAGATTGGCTCTCATCTTCCAGCCATACTTCCAATTCAATATTGAAAAATATATATCTATAAAATAAGGATAGTCATTAAAACTTAAATAAATTCTTCTAGAATAAGAAATGAGACTAATGTCTCAATAGTAATTGATGGCTTACTGACATGGTACAAACACAACTAAAAACGATCAAATCTATGTTCTAATGATCAATTGGGAAGAGGTTGATAGATCGCCTCTCCCCTTGAGTTCCCCCAAATATACCACTTTCCAATCTATAAAACATTGTGGCTACTAACCATTATATGAAAAAAAAACATAAGTAAACTATTTGTTTGTATATATACACGATTTTTATATCACCTGACCACATGGAGTGTTTCTGGAGGTACACGGCGTGTAGTATATTGTTCTTCTCTCCTAGGCCATCATGCTCAGGCACCAATTAATTCTATTGTACGTGGACTTACTAAACAATGTTTATATATAATTACATTACCTGTAACACTAAAATAATCATTTTTCAATTTTCTCCATTTATCCTCCAAAATAAATCATGGAAAAATGAATGGATGAACATTTTACTTCAAATTAAGAATCAGGTTCCTATAAATATTCCACGTTAAATAAATTCATCCTCGAATCTCCCATCCAAGGGTAGTGATGGAATATCCGAGAATAACTATGACCACTAAAAATGTATGTCGGCCACCCTCTCCAGTTTCTCATCCTGACCTCAATCATGCTTCCATAGCACCTGTACAAGAGGTATTGTCCATCCTCAAAGAACCTTCATGATACTATCAACAATATGAATCAGATGCTCCTAAAAGGATACATCAACCTGAAGATCAACATAATAAAGCAGAAAACATGAGACAATTCAAAATGATAGTGGCAGACCTGAGATACAAGGAAAACATCGAGGCTGGATCGATCCCTTTGAGGTAACTATAATCATTAGGTAACAACAATGACTCATTATAGAATCTAAAATGGACAGCCATATATCGGTGAAATCTTGAACTGTCTCCTAATCCTCTTATGCCCCAATCTAGGTGTGGCACATCAGAAAACACGATCACCAGCCATGAACTGCAAAAGATATCTATGGAGATCAGCATAATATTTCGGACAATAGTACATAGTATCCATCCATCTATGAATCATGTGGACTAGCTCAGTAGTCTCTTCGACAAGATAAGGTCCCACTACATATCTATCTCAAACATCCATCCAAAATAGGGGTGATCGGCATAAACTCATGTATAAAGCCTCATATAGTTCCATGTGAAAAGTTAACTAAAATATATTATTATCTGAGAACTCAAACATAAGTATATGGTTCTTCCAAGATCCCCCATGGTTTAGGACACATATATGTAATATTCCCTATAGAACATATATCATACGATCTGACTAGAAATCATTTTGAGGGTTGTTTGTTGTGCAGAAAAGCATATCTGTACCCAGCACCCACTAAAAATTCTTCTAAAATTGAGATGTATTGTGATCTTATTTATCTGAAAGGATAGAAAAAAGAACCCATAATTTCGTACCACCTCTCAGATATACAGATTTATGATCTCATCAACATCGATGGTCTATTTGATTAGCCATAATTGAGGAACCATCGTACGCCTATCATCTACGACCCACACTACATCATTGAATCTAGGTAACCATGGTATCCCCATCATCATATCCATGTCTAAATCATACCACTTCCACTAATGATTGGGAAGCTTCTGTAAATGTCTCGCATGCCACTATTGTTCTTCCTTCACCAACTAATAGGTGGAAAACCTTCTAAAAAATACAGCTACTTCTCAAATCATTCCTTTCCACCAGTATAGGCGGTGCGTGTAATGGTACATCATGGTGGTTCTAGGATGCACAACCAAAGATAAAACCAGAAACTCATTGCTCAGCTACTCACGTATATCCCCTATAACACACATATGTCCATGGATAGAAAAAAGGTCATCATCACCTATTGGCCGTCCATGAACTGGTTCCTCACCTTCCACACTCTCTTGGATGACATAGTTTTTGGAATCTAATTTCTACCCCATACTCACTCTATCTAGTAGGGTTGAGCTAACTTTAATAGATAAATCATAAGCATGTCCCTGACTGTTTTGGACCTCAAAAGGAATCTTAGAGAACAAGGCCATAACCTACACCTCACCACTATCCTCTTGCACTAACAGTATCTGATTCCTCTGGCTAAGTTCTTCAGCCACTTCATTTCCTTTTCCATGCTTATAGGAAATCTCATAATCAAACGACTGATTATATTACACTCTACTTTCTTATATCAGATTAAAATCTCAATAAGTGAAGAATTATTTTTGGCTTTTAGGTTTTTTGTACACCAAATAATGTTCTCCCAATAAATAATGTATACAATAGTGAAAATCGTGAACAACAACATATGAATAAAGATCATGCATCTTGTAATTCATCTCATGTGTACTCAACTGCAGAAAACCCGTATGTAAAAACATTCTCCCCTTTCATAAGGATTAATCCTTTCCCAGTAAAAGATGCATCACATTAAAAAATTTAACTCTTTCCAGCATCTGGAAATATTAGTATTAGCGAAAAATTCAAATGTCCCATCATCTACTAAAATATTATCTCACAAGAGTCTGACTAGTCAAACATCGCACCTTTCCTGGTTAAGCCCATCATTGGTGCTACTAAGCATTTGAAGCCATATATAAAATTTATGTAGTTACCAGCTATCCCAAATAAAATTCTCACCTCAAAAACGTTCTTTGGTTGATCCTAGGTAACTACTGCTCTTACCTTCTCTAGTTCCTCTCATACTCTAGTCTCTATGATGACGAGACCTAGGAGGTGAATCTGATCCATCCAAAAGTGGAATTTGTTGAGAATAACTTATAATAGGTTTTCTCTGAGTGTATTCAAAATGATCTCAAGGCTTTTGTAATAGTCATGTTGAATGTGAGAATACACCAAGATATCACCCACAAAGACTCCCACAAAATAATATAGGTAATGATGGAACACACGGTTCATCCGCACTATTAAAACTGATGGTGCATTCATGAGACCAAATGGAATAATAAAGTACTCATATAGGCCATACCTCGTACGAAACGTGGTACATGGTATGTATGCAGGTCAAACACTTACCTTGTGATATCGTGACCTTTGGTCATTCTTCGAGAAAACTCATGCTTCTCATAGTTGATAAAATAAGTCAAATATCCATTCAATGGGATATCATCTCTTGACAATTAATTGGTTTAGGTTATAATAATCCATGCGTTTCCTAAGTGTACCTTCAGCCTTTTTAAAAAAATAATCAGTGAACCACATAAAGATATACTGGGATGGATAAGATAATTATCTTCTAGATCTTCCAACTACCTCTTGAGATATTGAAACACCATTGTAGACATCATGTATGGTGGAAAGGATAATGGTGAAGCTCTTGGAAGAAGATCAATAGTGAACTCTACCACTCAAACTACATGTAATATTGAAAAGTCATCTAAAAAACATCGCTGAAATGATCAACCAGTTGAGGGATTTATACTTGTCATGATACCTGGTATTCTAGATAAAAAATCACAATTGTTACTATTATTCCGCCCATCCCACGATGCTTGGGTCCAGTTCAACTCACATGAAAATCCCATTATCCATTATTTAATGACTATTCGCCCTTTGGAGTTATAAAACTGACCCTCTTGTGATAAAAATCATCAAATTATTGAAAAGAATCCCACAATTCCATTCCAATAATGACCTCAAATCATATCAATTCTATGACACAATGGTTCCATAGAAAGTGAAACCAAACAATATCAAGGGGGAATTCCTTACACAAACGCACACCCACCATTCTAAACCATCACAGAGTGTCTAGAATATTAAAATCGAAATTTGAATAAATAGAGTGCCCATGGAATTCCACACGGGCCAAATATATAGAACTATCTGTATCGACATAATAAAAACATTTAGAAAATTTAACAGAGGATACAAGAATAGTACCAATGACAGTAGATGTTTAGGGATCCTACTCATACTAGGTTTATTCCATTGCATTTGTCAAACCCATGTTGGGGCCCTCAGACACTACTTTGCAACCCTGAGTTGACCCACCCAACTATCACTGAAGCCCTAGGGTCTCACTACATCAACCATGACCACCCTCTCATCTTGAATGATCTGATGTATTCTAGGTCCCTAACTAGAGAGAAGTTTTTAACCCCACTCTTGAACGTGGCGCTGGTGTTCACCCACTCTCACTAGATACTGGTGGAAATGTCCTGCAAAAAATGTTGTAAATAGTCAAAAATTCCGTAATCTTGGAATTCAACCAGGTCCATAGGTCACTGAGGATTAATATTCCTAATCATTTAGAACTAATAAAACCTAACCTGGATACCAGAAGAAATGTTCTGACTACTCATTTCCCCATGAGGAAGCTACATACGATGCTTCTTGCTTCCATTCAAGACAGTTATTGATCATAGTGCAAAATCCACCTTGGTTCACCCCCCATATTTCCATAGGTTGTGTTCGATAATTAGTGCATGATTTACTATAAGAGATATAGATGGATGCCTGAAGTCATTCACTTGTGATCAGCTGTCAATCTTGAGACAATCCTCGAGTCTTAATGCTTTCGATGCATCATCACCCATCAGAATATGTGAAAAATGTTGATGATCAATATATCAGACAAAATAGTTCATAACTAATAGTGTGCCCTGAAATAATTGCATTAACTCCCATGCTCGATAGTCCCTCAGCATCTCATGAAAATAATAATCATTAATGACCACAAGAAAGTCTTCCCGTGTCATATCTCGATGACGACCTACATGAGTGAAAACATACCACAATGTATTGTAAGAATCACGTAGTATATAATTCAAGATCTTGAAACTCCCTTCAAGAGAAATCTCTAGATGAACAATAATAATAATAACTGATTCCGTCCACGATTTCATAGCTTGTAGTCTACCATCCCTTACAATAGAAGGTGGATGCTACTATTGGAATTCAGGCATCAGCTATGCCATAGATATGAGAGCCTATACTGCTACCTGGATGGTCTGCATGAACCTTAGAAAACCTTCTCGTATCAATTCATCTACACCTAGATCTTATATAATGGTGTGTGCCATAGCTGGCACAAAAGGAGCATCCATTAGTTGCACATGGCCTCCAATTTCTAGAGTTTTACAATCGCCACTCTATTAGCTTATACACCATGGTTGACATGCGACATGATTCTACCAGGTCAAGAGCATGACTTAGGTCAAAGATATTGTCATGGATTTCCTTTAAAATGTGCCAAAAACAATATAAGAACAGATCCTAGAATTTGAAAAAATACACCGCACAACGTGTAGAAATAATAAACGGAGGGTACCCTTATGTTGTCACTTAGTTGTATTCTACCACCAGACCGGGCATGTATTAACCCTAGGTACACGAAATGTTCCACCCATACAAAACATTGTATACAGTCTTGTCCTCCCATCCATCAACTCTCCCACATTTACGTCTATATGGGTTCTGCCTAGGTATACTACATGGTGTCTTTAGAGAGTAAATGGTGTGTTCTAATCAAAACATAAGAGCATGTGTTTCCTATCACATGTCTCGTTACACAGTCATTTTCTGCATAGTGTGTACATGTAATACATAACATGTATATCATAAAACTATTAACACATTTTTCCCTGAATAGGAAGAACACACGACGTGTTAGAATAACTACACACCGTGTCAACTTGTTCTTTCAAGACAAAACCTTCAGATTTTGTAGAAAACCCTTATTCATATGATGAAAAAACATACAAGTGGGATTCCAAACTATGAGACCTGAGGGAGTATACTCCGTATTAATCAATGGTTGGCACCCAAGAATTACATGTCACATTAATTCTATTATAATTTCATCCAATTATATCCATATTTGTGATATGTTCTTTAAACCCATAAATTTTATTGGTGCGTCATTAGAAAATTCATAAGGGCCCTTACTCTTTCTATATTGAAAGATGAACTCATTCCATAATTTACCGTACCCAACTAACACAACAGTAGGCATAACTATCACATCAATAATCACAATAGTATTCATTATCTTATTCATCCTTCATGGCATGGAATAATTCATTGCATGTGATTCTAACAGTTCCCATTTGATGCATGAGATGGAATACCCTCATATTATCAGATTTCAAAAAAATAGAGCTACAATTTTATCAATAATAGTAGTATAATAAAATTGTTTCACATAATGGTGAAATAATATATACCATAATTACAAAAAATTGAAAAAACAGATGTAAAATCAATGTAATTTCGATTTTCCCCAAACACAGGATAACTACTCCTAGAAATAGTTAAATTCAAAAAATTATTTACTTCATATCCTGGTATAATGTATCAAAACTGTAAGAAAATCCCGAAAAAAAACCCTCTAAACCATATTATAATGTCCCGGGTCCGAATGCCACTTGACTGGTGCCCCATACCTGGTTGAACATAAGGCCTCAAGAGAATTTCCTAAAATGTCAGATATTTCTTATTAGAAATGAGGGCCTATGGTTTGATAATAGGGATACTATCCCCTCATTGGAAGAGTGTAACACAACGAAAAAAATAATGAAAATAGAGGAAGCAGTAAACAACATGAAACTGAAGTGAACCGTGGAAGACTATAATGTAACGATATGAAGAAGGGTTATAATATCAAAATAATGCAGCATGTCAAATGTTCTATGAAAATAGAGAAAATAATATACACTAAAATCATGTACCATACAATATCAAATAACAATAAAATATAATGAAACTCATCTGTATCAAAAGCCATGGCTTGGTCCCATACACTCACACTCCAAACGAGCAATCAAGTCCCTATATAGGGAGAATTTTCACTATCGACCTCTACAACAATATAGTCTGTTTGGGCCTAGATAAATGACCCAAATTGGGTGTGAGAAATAAATCCAAGTAAAAAACCACAAAAGGTCAGTTCTAATCTATCAGTGAGTATATTCAACAGTACTGTGCAATAGTAAAAAGTAGAAAACTAGTATGTACTCCAACATAAGAAATCCTATAAGTAATGACATTCATTTATATTCATTTTTTGTTCATTAATAAATAAAATATCATTGAATTACATATTTCATGGGATCGGACCTCATCCATTAAATCCCCTAGATAAATAAAATTGTATATATACCTCATCAGGCCATCTAATCAAAGAAGTGTAGACTGAATCTAATCATGTTCTTCGGCTTGGTTGATTCTTCGCCAATCATTTTATTTCAATATGACTTATGGGAAAGCCTGAGGTATTATCATTTCGTCATATTCATATTAAGGAAAAACTCAGTATACAAACATTTCATTGTGTATCGAGTACTAGCTCTGTGTTTCTTCATTTCAACATATATATGGGCCTAGCCCAGTATATCATAATTTTAATATATTCAAACCCAGGACAAGCACAATGTATTAGCATATCAGTATATTCTAAGAAATGAAAAATGTATAATCATTTCATAATAGGGAACAACACATGATTATTACACTATTACATGGTTATCAATAATCAACTCAGGTGGGAAAAATTATATAACAAGAATAACATGTGAATTAATCTTTCAAAAATATTTTACAAAAAAAAATCACATTGAGACATTAATTTAACCAATTTAATTCTAAAACAACCCTTCAAAATGTAAAAAATGGAAATATGATTGACATCCCCATCCGAACATAAAAATAATGGTCATTTTAGGGAAAATGCACTCATGGGGTGGCCCTTAATCAAACAAAATAAGCCAAACCGTTCTTCAATTAATTTTCTCATGCACCTAAATTACATTTGGTATTAACAAAATAAAATTCACAATCACATGACTCCAAAAACATGGAAACGTGGAACAAAGACACATATCATTAACATGACAATAAGAAATTACCATGAGACCACCTACATCGATGTGTTATTACTTTCCTCGTCTAGCCTGGCTTCCAAATCAAGATAGAACAATAAAAATATACAATAAAAGTATAATCACTTGACCATAAATAACATCCAATAGAACAAGAATTATGATGAATGGATCATGAATAATCAAGATTTTATTGATATGGGTCAAATTGTACTGATAAAATTCAATACGGCTTCCAGATGATCAACTGGGAAAGGGTTGAAATTATGGCGCTCCCATTGAGTTCTCCATGCCTGCCCACTATCAAATCTGTAGAATAGAGTTTCTACTACCTGTATTAAGTGTGAAACATAAGTACACAATTTCTATGTATATATACATGGCATGTATATCATTGAACATGTCATAATTTCACCAACTTACTTTTCATGTCCCTCACTGACCTACTGACATGACTACATGTCGTGTATCAAGAAGTACTCAATGTGTAGTGGATTTTTTCTTCCTTCCCTACCCAGCATGTTCAAACGCCTTGTATCCCTATCCAAGAAATCCACAATACATGGTGTGTATATATTATTATACATCATGTAACCCAAAAACTATCTTTTTCCTAGTTTCCCCTTGTTTCCTCATAAATAACTCACAGATAAATAATTGATAACAATTTTTCCTCAAACTAAGAATTATGTTCTTTAAATGATTGTAATTTATTCTATTTCATTTTATGATCTTGTGGACATAAAATTTTATTATAATTTTGTTATATATCTTGTCTAAAACCATATAATAAAAATTTAACACTTCAATGTAGTGTCAAATTTTCGCACCAAATAAAAAAATTAGAGAAAAATATTATTTATTTTCATGAAAATTATTCCTGAAATTAATGTTTTGTTCTTCTATTACCTTACCCAACTGTATATACTATGAAAAACTTTTTCGAATATTTGGATGATAAAAAAATTCTAGTCAAAATAAACAAAAGAAAATATTTTCCCAAAAACAATACCAAAACCCTAGGAAAAAAATTTTCATAAAAACATTACCTTCACCTAGAACGGAAATTATTACTACTTGAAAATGATAATTTATATTACCTTTTTGGATGAAATTATTTCAATAATAACTCATTTGAAAGAATAAAGAATTCATATAGGTGTGTTTGGAAATCATATCATATAACACATACAAAACCGTTAAATACCATACAAATTTGAATAAATGTATCACCCACATAAAATATAATTTCATTAAGAACATAATTATTAAATAAAGTATTGTAGTTCAATCCTGAAGGACACATCATATAAGATATAACTGGTTCTCCCTATTTAATCAAGGGGAACTCTCCATATATGATGTACATTAACCAATAATGAATAAAAAAATGACACATTAAATTCTACATCACAAAATGTTCAATATAATATTTTTTGCTATCAAGAAAATCACATTCAAGTTTTAACATGTAACATTATTTAAAAATCCATATAAAATAAAAAATAAAAAAAATTGGAATGTTTAATTTTTATTTGATGAAAACATGATATATTAAAAAAGAATCATGAAATAAATTTAATTTTATAGTAACAAAATATTCCCTATCACCCTGTACTTTACAAATAAAACATTTCTTTTATCATTTTTCAAAACATTCAATATAAAACATGTAAAAATATTCATTTCTATATTATTTTAAAATATAATCAACGTAGAAAAAATTTATAGTTTATAATAATATTTTGACTAAATTAAAACAATCAAAAAATTCTTTTAGAAAATTGATATATATAATTAAATAATTTGATGGAAAAAAGATTAAAGATGAATTTTTAATGAAAATTCCATTATCATATTCGAAACATTTGAATAATAAAACACATGAAATATTAACATTAAAAAAACAATAAATACCTTGATAATAGATAAAAACATGACAAAATATTTCAAAGTAGTATTAAATACACATCACAATGAATATTTGAATATGTAAAAAAATTATTCCTCAAGAAATGGAAATTGAGATGTAGTTCCTTAACTTGATTCTGACACACCATGTATATTCATTATCATCCTAAATAATAATCCAATGTTAATTGATTAAATTATTATGTATATTTTTCTCATTAATTAATTTATTTATTTTTCTCATTCAAATTTTATATATAATTACATTATCAATTATCTTTAGGTCAGATGTTTTGAAAATATATAGGTTATGTCAAAAAAACACATTGATATGATGTCTATGGTCTACATGGTAAATAATGAAAGAACCATATAGTAATAGTCATGAAATTACTAACCTATTTTTAGATCAATTAAAATTTTAGTTGTAGTTAGTGAATATGGTTTTTAGATACGAAATATGGTTCTCCCATGGAGACAGTAAGTAGTATGTATGAATTTGAGACGATTCAATTTTTAAAAGATCTACACGGAAAAAGAAACAAAATATTTTTTCATTATAGAATAATCATATTATCTTATATAAACTATTTTTAAAATTCAATTATTTATATCAGTAATGTTTTTTTGGTTGAAATTAAAGTCACATAAATTCGTGAAGGTGGTAGTCCACACTACGATGAACACTATTAATATTTTATAATAAGTGAATTGGTATGAAATAAATTCATTTTTGTAAATAAATTAAGATATATATATGCAATGAATCACAAAAATAATTTTTTATATAACATAAATTAATTATATTTAATCATATTAACATTCAATTGTAATGGTAATGAAAAACTAGTTAGAACATTTTGAAAGGCGATAGTCTGCGGTATAAAGGAGTGATGTTATAAAAAAAATTCATAATGGAATGTAAAATTGAAATATTTTATATGAATAATTTAATTATTAATTATTTAATTAATATAATATATATATATATTATATAAATCACTATACACATCCGTTTGATGTGGTAATGTAAAAACTAATGACATAAGTTATTGAGGTGGCACACTGATGTACACATGATTGATGATTTCCTAATTCATATGATTAATGGGGGAATTTAATTTTGTTAAGAAATTAAAATCATAATCTCAATGTATACAGATGATACTGAGGTTATTAAGTAATACTTTTTCAAGAATAATAAAAGGGAAATGGATAAATAATATAAAAAATCTAGTTAAAGAAAAACTCTTCTACTTCGGGAATCATTATTTTGTTTTCGTGAAAAGGTATAATAGGTGGGATTTATGAGTAGAATATGACTTCCAAGCTTATAATTGGTTGGTAGTAATGTTATTATAGAAAGTATTTTCTAAATAAAATTCCAATTAATTTATAAATATGATATGATATGTTGTGGTCTTATATAATTGATGTATGTTGTAAAATAGTAATTGTTGATAAGAATAACGTGTAGTCATGTTTTTCACAAGAGAAAAGGGTGAAAAATATATAATTTTTTATATTTATAAATTATATGGTCACAATTTATCCTTTATATATATTATAGATATGTTTTTTTGTATTTTTATCACATACATTTTATGTTTAAACCCTAATAAATCCATTTTAACTTAACCACTATAATTTGTATCTATAATTTTTACAATTAAACACGGTCAACTATTCAATAAAACTATTTATATAAAATAAATTATTTTAATTATATATATGAAATAAATTTTACCAAATTAAATTCATATAAATGGAAACGATATATTTAAAACAAAACCAGTAACTGCGTAGAAGAGAAAGCATTCCATGAAGTCTATTTATTAATCTAAATTAATAATTATTGATATATATTCTAGAAATTTAATTTTAAACATTTCACATAATGTATTACCTTAAGTAGTTAAAACGTAGAAACACTAGTCATTTTAAAGCCATTTTTTGTTAAATTTTGTTTTTAAACACAAAAATAAATTTATTTTCAAAAAAAATATAAATTTCACTAAATATTTATTATATTTTAAAAATATAACTAAATAATTATATTATTACTATACCTATTATTCAATTGATATTTTTAATTTTAAAATAAATATATTTTTGAAAAGAAATGACTTTCCAAAAAATTAACTTATTTTTCACCATTCACTGCAGAATCAATATTTTCTGAAAAATAAAAAAAGTAATCCATACGAAAATATGGATTTTTTATTTCTAAAATAAAATTATTATTTTTATATTAATATATTAAATTTTGGAATGTAACTTTTTAACAAAAACCTTATTTCGAAAGAGATTAGGTAAAATTATTTCCTACTTTATTTAAATATTTAATTATTATTTTTGTAAATAATATAAATATATAATTAATATTTATGAATATGGAAGTTATATATTTGACCATTCCATATTTTTATAAAATTATATAAAATATAAAAGGCATACATGACTTTTTCGGGGTTTGATGTATGCGTTTCATCTCAAATAATTAATCAATGAATCCTCTATTCTTCTATATACCTAATTTATTTAAAATACTTTATATTATACATATTTTGATATTATATAATTAATTTATCATATATAATGATATTAAAGGTTTAATTTCATTCATATCAGTCATGTGAGTTATCATTCAATAGTTACATAAGTCGTAAAGGTTTAGGTTTCAATATAATTTACATATAGATATTTTATACATGAATTTTCCCTATGGTAAATAATTTCATCATAGCATAATTAATAAAATATTTATATTATCATATTTTATTCCAGAAATAATAATGTAATAGTACTATTTTAATCTCTTTTATACTTAAAATAATTGATAACATTATTTTATGAAAGGATGCCTTTATTTTTCACTTGGGATAAAAATATTTTTTCAACAATATAAAAATTATCTTAAAAAAGTCAACAATGTTTTTTGAAATTCACATTGAAAAAATTAATAAAAATTTTTCCTTGTTATTTATATTTACAAAATGGTTTGAATAGAATTAAATAATATTTTTTTGGAATGATTATATTTTGAACTATTTTACAACATTGTGAGAGGGCCTTTGGAAACATATATTGAATTTATAAAATTAAATTTCATAATTTTAAATAATTCATTGATGATTATATTATATTTTTAAATGGATATTTTAAATAAAATTCAATGAATAACAGTTTTAGTAAATTATATTTTCATAATTTTAATTCAAATTTAAAAAAAAAATTCCTCTTGAAATATTATTTAAATATTTAAGGAAATTTTTATCAATGACAATATCACTTGATGTTATCAATTACATTTATGTTCTTTATATATGTAAATCACATATATAAATTTCTTATTCTATGTAACATTTATGATGTAATAAATGCCATATTGTCATTTAACAAATTCATTCATTACAAACATTTCATTGGTTATGATATGAGAAAATATTATCCAACCTATTTATTTTTATAGGTAATTCATGGCTAATACCTTATCAATGTATTCCTTTATGTGGAAAAAATATGCATGTATGTGAATTAAATTTGATGGGTGGGATTATAGTTATATATCAATTGACATAATTTGGTAATGTTTTTTTCTCCTGAGACTACATGTATGAGTTTAAATGTTAAAATTATTACATTATGGTACAATTTTCACCATGTGATGTTTTCTAATACATTTGACTTGAATTTTCATTAGGTCATTTTTATTTTTAAAATTAATTTCATACATTACAATGAGATTATTATACAATGTTGTTTATGTTAGGATTCTTGGTGATTAATAAGGATTAAACACATTAATTATATCAGTTTTTCTCATTGGATCACATGTTTAACTTACTTATCTTGTCTATTCCCTTACAATTATGTTTAGATAAACACATTAATTTTTGTATTCCCCATTTTATCCAATGTCTTTTTTATGAGCTCAAATGTATTGAAGATCTCATTATGGAGAATAAAAACTATGATTTCTGTTAATAAAACATTTATGTATAAGGATCCAATTGTCCTAAAACAAACTAGCGGTGATAATATTTGGGATTAAAATAAATGATGTCTATGGTAAAAAACATATAATAAGATGTGTTAATACATGTGTTTCAATACCTAATGACCCCCTATTATGAATAATTTTCACTATTACTCTTCTTTAAAAATCTTCAAACTTTATTTATCATCAATCATAAATGCATTATTCATTAATTTATGTTACTCGATATCATTCTGTTTTGGGGAAATCTATTCTAATTGAAATGAATCCATGATCCATGGTTTTTTTGATTTTATTTCTCTACTTAGATTTTGAAAAAAAACATGTCCTTAATATTGAAGGATTATCTTTTTTTCAACATTTTTCTTGTCAGATAATTTTAGTTCAGGAATTATATTCTCTAAAGACATAAAAAGTATTGTAAATTCTTAAAGATAATTTAATTTTATGTTTTTTATAACTTTTATTCATACAGTCATTTGTTTGTATTCATTATATTGAAAAATATAATTTTTATTATAATTTTTTTAGTGTTCTTATTTTTTCAAGACAAAAATGTGATTTTGTCAGACACTATAACGTTTTTAAGGTATGTTCTAATTTTTTTTGTGGCTTTTGTCTTTGGATGGATTTAGTCATGTTGTGAAAAAATTGGGATGATACTTGTTAATATGATGTCAATAATATTTTTAAATTTTCAAAAAAAACATGATACATCATAGTATGATGTGGATTTACACATTATTTAATGTCAATAGAGAACATGTAATGTTTTCATAGATGATATCATGAATATAGTACATTTCATGCATATTTATAAGTCATACATTCCTTACACTCCATAAAAAAATAATAGAGTAGGATTTTTAATAAAAGAAAATTGGTATTTTAACATATGTGCGACTCAAAACTACATAATGTGTAATGGGGTTACAAGACATGTAAATATTGGGGAATATGGATTTAAATATAATTATAATATTTCTTTTCAATCCATCAAACATTCATCACAACCCTCTTAACATATATCTATACCTATGTGATTTTGGATCCCCACAACCCTTCTGGATCATTTTTTTTAGTGATTGATCATTGATGGGGTTGTGGTGAATCTATATAGGTAAGCAGTCTTCCATTTATAATATCTTTATCTATTATCCTTTTGGGGTTATGTTGGTCATGATTTTATTTTTTGGTATATACTATGGGGATTTCACTATATTTCTAGGATGAAATCCTAGATCTTCTACATCATCATTAATCATTAGTTATTTGGGTTGTGGGTATTGTGATTCTGTTTTCATGGTGGGTGGTATATTTTATAAGTATCTAGTTTATTATACCATGAATTTATTTTGTTCGAAATGAATCTAAAATCCTTTAAGAAAAGTCAATTTAATGTTATTTGTAACATATATTTGATTTGGGTTGGAATTTTTTGAAACAACCCTCAATTATGACGAAATAAGAATTTGGTGTGTAGATAGATAATAATGGCATTTTGAATATTTATTTTATGTTTTTTCTTTGAAATATGGATTAAATTTATTCGATACTGACATATGGATAGTTTTCAAAAGAATATTCATGAAATATTGAAAAATTAATTTTTTTTTGAAGGGGAATTGTGATTTCGAATAGGATAAGTGGGTAATTATTAATTATATTGAAATTAAATGATATTTACTTTCTTTATTAATTGATTTAGAACATTAAATAATCAATAATTATTGTGTTATTTTGGAAAAATACAATATGTTTGTAATTCACTATCATTATATTGATGATTAACAACTGAAATAAAAAATACATTGTAATACCTTATCCCTAATCGGATGTTTATGTGTCCATTCTAAAATTATCAAGAGGTATGTGTATACATATACTTGTTTTGATAATAGATATTAGATTTGTTAGGGTCCCATAATATGGATCTATAGTACCATGGGTAATATGAACATATTTCTTATTTTGACTTATTGTATTATATACACCACTAACTCACAAAATGATTTACGAAAACCAAATGATGAATTACACTTTTTTATGTAATTTTTTCATTTGAGACTAGTTTGAAACTATACCCACCATTTTAATATCAATGTAATGTTTTTTAATATGATTCAATATTAACATCCACATTTTGATTAAAATTGGTAGCATAATGTTTTTTATTTTTATGGTGTTTTATTTTGGGACACATGGTGAGACATGGAATAGATTTATAACCCACACCCTACCTATAGATTTTACGAAATTATAGATTTTTTATTGAATGTTCTGTGTAATTTTAATGTTCATATGGGAGGAGGTGAATGTTTATGAACCATGGGTACTGTGGTGACACTTCCTTTGGGATGTGGATTTTGTCTTATTATGAATTTTGTTACATTGATGATGTTTTATTTGGGTTTTATATACAATTATTACTTTTTGTAATATCTCACATGGGAGATTTATTGACAACAATTATTTGTATTTATTTTATTAAATGTGTGGGATGGAAATTCCTTCCCATATTTACATTATATTATGTGAGTTGTAACTCCCTTACAAGTGCAGATCACGAATTCTTTTTGGGATATATTTTTTTTTGGATTAGTTATTATTGTATAATGTTATCCATGATACATCATAACAAAGTGTTATCATTGTTTCTTGGTAAGCATCTTGCCCTTATGTTAATATAATGTTGAAAACTCATGTCATGATTAGGAGGTAGTTGTGAGTGATTTTCTTGCTAGAAATCACCGTAAGGAGATTGAATTCACCATGGGTGGTTTGGTAAACACATCACGATGACTATTTGTAGTATTTTACAATAATTTTATTTGTATTGGTTGAAATCCAAATCATGTTTATCTATCTGTCATGATTAATTTCATTTATTGATCCATTTTAGTGTGAATATGAGTAATAGTTTGATTTCATCAATGTTTTTTGAAGACTTTTTCTAGCTTCATGACTCTGAAAATATGTGTGAATATGTTCTGGGGGTAGATAATGATGAACCAAAGTGAAAAAATCATCCGATGGACCAAAATATGATTGAGGATGTTATGAAAATCATCCAATCTCTATGATAAAATCCTACATCAATTCATATTCCATATACATTGGTGTATCATTAGAGTGATGAATCTTCATATCATTAGTAGGAGTTCCTTGGTAGAAAAACCCCCATATTTCCTATAGTATTATGATCCCAATGATGGTGGGGATTGGGTGAGAATGTTAGTTCTTCACATTGACTTATTGGAATCACTATAAACTATTAATATAAAATGTGGTACAATTAATCCACGGGTGCTAAGAAATATATGGTGACACTATGTGGTGATGGAAAAGAGGATTGAGTGTTTAAAGAATAAGGTCATTGAGATTGGATTCACAAATCAGTTCTATCAATAATATACGGTGCTTTCTAAAACTCATTTATTTTTCAAACTCGAGTAGGTTAATAGGATTATGACTGTATTTGTGAACTGATTCACATATGATTTTATTTTCAAACATATAATGTATTGATTGATAAGATGAATTCTTTACGGTTATATATGAGACATTGAGCTGATATGTATTCTCATGTTTTTTAATCTATCTTCAGATGATGACATATTGGATAAGGTTTTGATGTGAATGATTTATCTATATAGTATGAAAAGATTAATTAATGTTCCATCATATTCTAGTGGTAGTTCTATGTGTTTCTATAAATGGACGAGAATAAATGATGAGTCTCATTAAGGTTCTCAATAGCAAGGTTCTTCTATTCCAGTTACAGTTTCTAGAAGAGACCGTATGATGTGCTACATGTGTGGAAGGACTAGGTATTGAAAATAGTGTCAAACTAAGGAATAATGGTTTGTGGATCATATGGATATTCCATAAAAATTCATAATTTATGTTATATATATAAGTCTTTATATTTTTTCATTGAATTATCAGAACCAAGAAGTACATTTGTTCAATTAGATGCTCTACTTTTGATGGGATTCCAACAAAAAAAATCTAGAATTAATCTCTATCACTATATATAATTTTCTCCCGAGGATGTGGATATAGGTCCGATGACTATGAGAGGTACCATCACTACAACTTCATATATAGTGTTTCATTTAATTGATACAGGTTCATGTCACACATTTATATCAACATTTATTGTTGATATGGTTAATCTTAATATGTACGTTTTATGATTTTTATGGATATTAATACACCTCTAGAAAGACGAGTTAGTGGGGGATTGATTTCTCTACTTGTGTTATCTCATTATTATATTTCTTGCATTCCTATTATTTTGTGGTTATCTACATGAAACCTCCCTCTATCATTTTTTTGGATGGATTTCATCTTTGTTAATAAAGCTGACATTGATTTTTATATTCAATAGTTCAATTTTTCTTCCCTCAATGATGTCTATAATCACATTACTATATAATGGGACTAGAGTAAGAGTGGAGATTGAAACTATTTTCTTGGTATTTGGAAAGTAATATCATTAATACATTTTTATCTAGGGTTATAATCCATGATTAGTAATCTCTCCCAAGTGGATGTTGATTTTACTAATGTTTTTAGTTCTGAAATCATTATTTTTACACTTGTAATGGTTATAGATATATATGTTGATTTAGTACGTGTTACAGAACAAGTATATATTAATTATAACCATATTTAAGAAGTTTAAATGATAGAATTTATGACATAGTGGGACAATATGTAAGAGAAAATATTTATACAGGTGAGTGTGTAACCATGGTTGGATCCTATATTATTTTATATGATTACTGATAGAATAATTTAAATTCCTATTAATTAATGAAAACTCGTTAATTTTATGATAAAAACAAATATCTATTTCTATTAATGCATGATCTATTTTATTTATTGAAAGTGGGGATTTGGTTTTCAATGATTCATCTTCGATCTAGTCATCACTAGTTGAGAATAATATAATATTACATTTCGAAACAACCATTTGAAGTAGGTATGTCCAAACTGAGTAACTTGTCATGCCATTTGGTCAAAAATATTCACATAGAGTCTTTATATATTTTATAACCAATATTTTCTATTATTATCTTGAAATTTTCATTGTGGTTTTTGTGGATGACATCCTAGTTTAATATAAGCTAGAAGACGATCATCTATTCCATTTGAGAGTAGTTTTGAAATTATTGGGAAATCAACAAATTCATTCCAAACTATCAAATTGTTGTTTATAGATTCATGAACTAATTTACATTGTATATTTTGTCCTGAAACATGGAATATTAGTTTGTCCAAAGAATGTGAACATTTTTGTGACAGGGGAGAAACCGTATAACATTTCGTCGATAAGGATATTCCTAGGATTAGCTTTGTATTATCACCAATATCCCAATGATTTCTTATTATTGTCATCTCCAATTACATGTCTATCTTATATAAGAGTGAAAATTTCTTCGTATAAGATATTTTAGTGTTTTCTTGTTTAAATGAAACATCTTTTTGAGTAATGTGACAATGTTGAATATTCCAGAGGTGAGAATGGCTATGTGGTGTTTTGTGATACACCAGGTTTTGGAATGTCTTGTGTTCATATATATGGTGACCACATCACTACCTATGGTTCCTGGAAACTTAGACCACATGAAATTAATTATCTGACCATATACCAAGAATATTTAATTCAAATTCATTTATGAAATTATTAGTGGAATGATTGTTTTAGAGAAAGGATTATCATTTAATATGACCATAAGAGTCTAATTTATATCATCTCTCAAAATTATTTGATTCACCTCCACCTTTATTGGGGGAAATACCTAAAATCTTTTGTTTTCTATATTTTATATATCTCTTGGAAATGTAATCTCATTTATAATGTTTTGCATAGGGAAAATTTTACCCATACCATGGATGAATTATCTTACGAGTGTAACATCGTCATAATAGTTTCATAATTTCATATTGGAGTTTCAAAAGGAGTGATTTTTTCTATATTTGATAGTGTTCTATTATCCTATACTATTTTTAAAGATGTTTCTTCATAAAAATAATCTTTGTGATGAATTTTTTTAATTAGAAACTATCATTATGGTTGGTAGACCATTGTTGAGTGGTCATTCTCCACGTAGTGTATTATATATTTCCAGAATGCCAACATTTTATATTTTTATATAAGTATTGATAGGATAGATTATTTCGATATTTTATAATGGGTAGTGCACTAAGAAACCACAGATAAGATTAATGACATGTGTATATGCTTCTAGTCATTGGGTATGAAATGCTTCATTATTATTATTTTATTTCTGTTACACTTTCCAACACATAATGGTGGGGCTCAAATCAATTTGAGTTTTAAATCATATGCGCAAGGCATGATTAGTGGTCCAACATTGTCAAATGGTAAAGGCATGAAGTTCACAAAAGATTCATAGATGTGCGTGAAAAATGAGTGTGGCATGAAAGAGACTTACACACAAAATGGGGCGTCCCATGGGGTCTTGTGTGATGTTCCACAATATTGCATGACATAACGGGGTTTTGCATACAGGGGTTAATGAGGTCAATATATAATAGGTGACCCCCTCACACTGTGAGTGATCGAAACACAGAGAGATCTTGAGATCTGTGGTTTGGAAAAATATTAAGAAAATGAGTGTTAAAAAAATAAATAGAGTCGCACGAAAGAATGAAATGTTTCACACAAGAATAGAGGTTCTCTCAATATTAATGTTACCTATAAGAGGAGTTCTATTAAAAAACTCAAATCATGTGTGAATGGCGTAAAAGTATCACGCATGAAGCCTAAAAGGGTGCACAAAATATTTATGTTCTTTACACGTATTCAGTTTTGTGTAAGATAGTTCTTATCATCTTCTGGGTAAGAAAGTGAAGATTTGAATTTCATTGAATAAAAGAGATAAATTATAAGGAATCACGGAAATACTGTAATTCCATATTTATGCTAAGATGGTGCACACATACTTACTATTTTTTCCATGTACTAAACAGGTGTAAGGGTATATCTTACTCATTGTATTTCACATCGATTGTTTTTTTTCTAGAGGATAGGGTGGTAATGGATCATTTCTGTACCCTACCAAGGACGTAGCTGTTGAGCAATGTATTGTTTTCAAACAATTCAAAATAATGTTTTTTAAAGGGGGAGATTATTTTAAATAATACTCTGTCTCTTTATGATGATTTTGATGCTCACAAATACCCTTAATTATTTACTAATTATTTCGTTGAGTATTTTGCAGGAATTTATTTTATTTATTTATTTCATACAACGAGATTTCATACTTCATTTATTCCAAGATCAATTTTAGCGTGTTCTGGAATCACTGTAGCGCGAGATCAATTTTAGCGCGTACTGGAATCACTGTTCATACCCTACGTTGATGAACGTAACGTATGGATGAAAAGTTTACTTTTTATGTTAAAAGAAACATATGGTTAAGGAACCTTACGTTATTTTGAAACGTATGGTTAATGAATCTTACGTTGTTGAAAAGTATGGAAGAAGAACATTACGTTTGGAAGGAACCTTACGTTTTCATTGTTGGACAAGTATGGAAGAGAAACCGTACGTTAGTTTTCAGTGTTGAGTTTGTTTCTCAAAAGTATGGATCATCAACCTTACTTTTATAATCAACCGTACGTTCTTTGGAGAGTTGAAGCGAGACAAAGTATGGATGATCAACCCTACGTTTGAATGCTGAAGAGAAAGTATGTACGTTCTGAACCTTACGTTTGTGAACCCTACATTTGGATCCACGTCATCAACCCTACGTTTGGCGTCGGGATATTTTTGACAGACGATATTTCCTTTTGCATTGGTCAAACAAGCGGATTATTAAGCGGATTTCGAGCCGATTCTTAAGTATGACTTTGACTGAATCAAAGACAATTTTCAACGGATTACTGATTGATTTAAACGGAGCTTTTTATGCCGATTCTTCAAGGGAGTTACAACGGCTCTGTTATTTCATTTAATATCGCGAATCTAAAGGAGATTTTCATGGATCTATTTATGCGGAAGATTTTCTCAGATTTGAATATATATGTTCTATCTTGGAAACTTCGGATATATATATATATACACAGGAAAGTGTGTGAAATATATAGATTGATCTTTTAACGAGCAAGAAACAGAGACTGAGTAAAGGCGTTCTTTTCTGGAGATCGAGAAGAAGTGTAAAACCATTATTGCCGAAGGAAGATCTTGATAATAGATTCACGTGTTCTACATCGACTATCTGTTGTGAATCTATTGCTGCTGAAGTTGTGAAGTTTCTGGTAATATCTATTGCAACTGGATCGACTCAGAATTGTTTTGATTACAGATCTTTATTTTCTGAAGACAACGATCTATCTACTGTCAATTGCATTCTGTTGCAATTGTGAAGAACAACTGGAGAAGTGTTTTCTTTATCGAAACCCTTTTTTATTTTTGAGTGATCAGCTTCTCGTTCTAAGCTGTGTGGGTTCGTGTTTGAACCAGGAAGGCTGTGTTTGCCTGAATCTTGTAAAGGTGTCAACTGCCTGTACTCAGTTGTGAACAGGTCTGTGGAAATGAGGACCAGATAGTAAAAATCGCCAAGCTCGTGGATTTGAGCGTTGGTGGAGTGGACTAGGGGCCTTCTGTTCCCCGAACCACTATACATCCGTGTGTTCATGCTTTTACTTTTTCCGCTGCATATTTAATCGTGCAAAAGCATAGTGGACAGAATTTGTCTAAATTGAAGAGATTGTAATAATTTTGAAAAGACACAATTCACCCCCCTCTTGTTTGTAATCTGTAGATTCAGATCCAACAATTGGTATCAAAGGAGGAGCTTCTTATTTTTAAAGTATTATCAAGCTAGAAGTATTTAAAGATTATGCATAGTGTTTCATGGCTGATATGAGAGAGGGAATGTCAATGGTCAGAGCACCTTTATTTAATGGAGATAATTATGGCTGCTGGAAATCACGTATGATTATTTATCTGAAAAATCTTGGTTACAAAGTCTATTCAAATATTCTGACTCCCTATGAAATTCCTGAAAATTCCGATACATGGAGTGCTGCTACAGAGGCTGAGTATGACATAAATTCAAAAGCTATGAATGAAATCATCTGTGGTCTAGGACCAGATGAATTTAACAGAGTATCTCAATGCCCGACTGCATATGAAATGTGGCAAACAATAGCTGTTGCTTATGAAGGAACAGATAATGTAAGACAGATGAGATATGCAACTGCTAAGTTAAAATTCGATACTTTCAGAATGATTGAAGGAGAGAGCATCACTCAGATGAATGGAAGATTTACAGAAATTGTCAATAATATAACAGCTCTAGGAGAACCAATCAAGCAGGCTGATCAATCGTTGAAGGTACTGAGAGTACTTCCTACTCGATGGAATGGAATCTCTGCAGCAATCAGACAATCAACTTCTGTTAAAGATCTAACTATGAGAGAACTGATTGGTACACTGATGATGTACGAAGCTGAAATGCAAGATGAGGTAAATGATCATAAAGTCTACATAAAAAGGGAAAATACTGCTTTGAAAGTGACTTCTCAACAAAAGGATAGAAAGATGAATAACAGAGAAGTAAGTGCTAAATCAGAAAGCTCTGATTCTTCAAATTCGGATGAAGAACTGGCTCAGCTAGCCAGAAAATTCAGAAAGTTCTACAGTAAGAAGAAATACTTCATGAAATCCTTCAAAAAGGATAGCAAGGAAGTGAGATGTTATGAATGCAAAAAGATGGGACATATCAGACCGGATTGCCCAAAATTGAAAGATGCAAAGAAGAAGAAATTCTTCAAAAGAGATGATTATGAGCAGAAAGACAAGAAAGCTATGAAAGCTACTTGGAGTGTTTCTGAAGACTCAAGTAATTCTTCTGAATCTAGCTCAGAGAAGGAGTAAGCCAATTTAAAAGAAAATATGTGTTTCATGGCTGAAACTGATGAGGTACACTCATACTACTCCTCTGACTCAAATAATGAATCAAACTCTGAAACAAGCTTCTCAAATAAAAAACTTGCAGCTTACTGCAATATGCTTGAAGAAAGGTATGACTCATTATTTAACAAATATAAATCTATAAAGAACTTGCACAAAGCTATTTCAGATGAGAGAAATACTTTGCTAAAACAACATAAGGAATTAATTGACAAATACAACTCTGCTGACTCAGATAAAATTAATTTTGAATCAAAAATAAAAACTCTACAGGATGAAGTAGAATCTTATAAAAAGGCTGCATTAGTTTTTACAAAAGGAGAAAACACCTTAAATGAGATACTTGGAAAAACTGTAATTAAAAAGGAAAGGTTTGGAATTGGGAGTAAAGGAGAAAAACCTAAGTTATACAAAAATTATTTTGTTCCTAGCACTAAACAGGTTATTTGTAACTTCTGTGGAACAAAAGGTCATATAGCTAAAAACTGTTTTCTATGACAACCGCAAATATGTGGAATTAAGAAAGCTTATATTTCCAACGATCTATATGATTCAATCAATTTTAAGGAAACAAAGCAAATCTGGATACCCAGATCACTGCTTGCTAACACTCCTGGACCCAACAAAATATGGGTACCAAAGCAATTTGTTTGAATGTCTTTGCAGGTAGCAGGTCACCAAAGAAAGAAAGAAATATGGTATATGGACAGTGGCTGCTCAAGACACATGAGTGGAACTTCAGCTAATTTCTCTTCTCTTACTCGAAAGGAAGGAGGACTTGTCACCTTTGGTGACAATGCCAAAGGAAAGATTATTGGTATTGGAACAGTTGGAGATCCAGAGACAGTCTCAATCAACAAAGTACTTTATGTACAAGGGTTAAAACACAATCTGATAAGTATCTCTCAACTCTGTGATGATGGATACACTGTTGATTTTACTAACAATAGTTGTACTGTTTCTAAAGATAAATTGTTTAAGTTTAGAGCACCCAGAACTGATAATGTTTATACTTTGGATTTGTATTCCTTGTGTAAACAACAAGTAAACTGCTTAACTGCTAATATAAGTGAATCCTGGATCTGGCATAGAAGACTTGGTCATTGCAATATATATGCTTTACATAAATTATCTAAGAAACATCTAGTTTCTGATTTGCCTAGTCTCAAATTTGAAAATGACAGATTCTGTGATGCATGTCATCTTGGAAAGCAACACAAATCATTATTCAAATATGTTAATAAAGTTGCTACAACTAAACCTCTAGAACTTATCCATATGGATTTGTTTGGACCTTCAAGAGTAGCAAGTTTAGCTGGTAAATTATATGTTTATGTATTAGTTGATGATTATTCTAGATTTACTTGGATTTTCTTTTTGAAATTTAAAAGTGAAGCTTTTAGTTTATTTGAAGGTTTTTGTAAATCTATTCAAAATGAAAAAGGTTTTAATATAATCTCATTGAGAAGTGATCATGGTGGAGAATTTGAGAACCAGGAATTTAATTCCTTTTGCTCAAACATGGGTATTAAACACACCTTCTCTGCTCCAAGAACACCTCAACAGAATGGGATTGTAGAAAGAAGAAATAGAACTATTCAAGAAATGGCTAGAACTATGTTAAATGAATATAGCCTACCTATATATTTCTCGGGAGAAGCTGTTAATACAGCTTGTTATAAAATGAATAGAATTTTAATAAGACCTATTTTGAAAAAGACACCCTATGAACTATGGAATAACAGAAAACATAAAGTAAATTACTTTAAAGTTTTTGGATGCAAGGTTTACATCTTGAATACCAAAGATAATCTTGGTAAATTTGATCCAAAATCTGATAAAGGTATTTTCTTAGGATATTCTGCAACCTCCAAAGCTTATAGACTCTATAATAAAAAGTCAAGGATTGTTGAAGAATCAGTTCATGTGAAATTTGATGAATCTGATCCTTTTGAGAAAAGGATAGAACAAATAGATGAACCTGATTCTAATGAAAACATGAGACTTGAGAATTTAAAGAATGATTTTGAAAATGATATAAAAGAAATTCAGTCCAGTTCAGAAGAACATGACACTGAAGAACCTTTGAATGTAATGCCTAGACAGTCTAGAACCTTAAAGAATCACCCTTTAGTATCTGTGATAGGTGACTTGGAGACTGGTATTCGAACTAGAAGAAACTTTGGAAACATAGTTGAATTCTCTGCTTTCCTATCCCAACAAGAACCTAAGACCATAGAAGAAGCCTTTGATGATGAGAGCTGGGTAATAGCAATGCAGGATGAATTGAACCAGTTCAAGAGAAATAAGGTTTGGGAATTAGTTGAAAGACCACATGATTATCCAGTAATAGGAACTAAATGGGTCTTTAGGAATAAACAGGATTATCAAGGGATAATAACTAGAAATAAAGCAAGATTAGTAGCTAAAGGATATAATCATGAAGAAGGAATAGATTATGATGAGACCTTTGCACCTATAGCCAGGTTAGAAGCCATTAGAATCCTTTTAGCCTATACATCTTATATGAATTTTAAATTATTTCAGATGGATGTTAAATCTGCCTTTTTAAATGGTTATTTAATGGAGGAAGTTTATGTTGAGCAACCTCCTGGTTTTGAAAATTCTCAAAAACCAGATTCTGTTTTCAAACATACTAAAGCTCTTTATGGCCTTAAACAAGCACCTAGAGCTTGGTATGAAAGACTAAGTTCTTTTCTTTTGAAAAATGATTTTACTGTTGGACTAGAAGATCCAACACTCTTTAAGAAAACTGTGAAAAATAATGTTTTGTTGGTTCAAATTTATGTTGATGATGTAATTTTTGGATCAACCAATAAAATTCTTTGTCATGAATTTTCAGAATTAATGCAAAAAGAATTTGAAATGAGTATGATGGGAGAATTAATTTTTTTTGGGTCTTCAAATATTTCAAAAAGATTTTGGAAACATTTTAAATCAATGCAAATACATTACTGATTTACTTAAGAAATTTGGACTTGAAAATAGCAAGACATTTACAACTCCTATGTGTACTAATATAAAACTTGATTTGGATGAAACTCGAAAATCAGTGGACAACATGTTATATAGAGGTATGATTGGTAGTTTGTTATATCTTACTGCTAGAAGACCAGATATAATGTATTCAATATGTCTTTGTGCTCAATTTCAATCAAATCCCAAAGAATCCCACTTAACTGCTGTTAAAAGAATTTTTAGATATTTAAAAGGTACTATTTATCAATCTCTTCTTTATCCAAAAACCTATGATTTTAATTTAATTTCATATTCAGATGCTGACTTTGGAAGCTGTAGATTAGATAGGAAGAGTACTTCAGGAACATGTCACTTTTTAGGAAAGTCTTTAGTATCATGGTCTAGTAAGAAACAGCACTCAGTTGCCCTGTCAACAGCCGAGGCAGAATATGTGTCTGCAGGTAGTTGCTGTGCACAAGTGTTGTGGATGAAAAACACTCTTATGGACTTTGGATTAAATTTCAATAATACACCTATTTTATGTGATAATACTAGTGCAATTAATATTTCAAAAAATCATATTAGTCATTCTAGAACTAAGCACATTGATATAAGACATCACTTTTTAAGAGATCATGTGTTTAAAAAGGATATATTTTTAGAATTTGTAAATACAGAAAATCAATTAGCAGATATTTTTACTAAACCACTTCCCACGGCAAGGTTTGAATTTATTAAGGGGGAGTTAGGTTTATTTAATTTTAAATAGTTTTTTTTAATCTTATTCTGTTTTCGAATTCTTCTTAATTTCTATTTCCCGCTATAAGTAATTTTATTTTGTTTTAAATAAAAGTAATGATTAGTGATTACACAAGAATCAAGGCTGTCAGAACCGTTTCACCTTCTAAACTGTTTCACCTTTTTCGGAAACCCTTTCGAAAACCTAAAACCGCACATCTGCTCCAAAACCCTTTTCTGAATCTTCAAACCCTAAACTTTCGAACCTTCAGAAATCGTTGTTGAAATGGAAAAGACTAAGCGTCCAGATGAAGCTGAGAGCAGTGCTGCAAAGAAACCTAAAGTAGTTGGTCGGAAAATACTGCAAGGTAAAGTCATAGATTTAGAATGGTTGATTGAAACTAATTTACTGTTGAAGCAAGCGTTGTCGTTTCAAAGCCTTGAGCAAGCTTTTAATAGTGAAAATTCTGTGTTTCTATATGAGGCAGAAATGAGACATTTCTTTAGAACTGTTCAGTTTAGCCTTGGAGATACGGAGGGTAGTTTATTGGCTCAAATAGAGGATAAGGACTTTTCCATATCATCTGTAGAGATAAGTCAAATTCTTAAATTCCCTCATGAAGGAGTTTTTCATTTCGATTTACGGAATATTGGAGATTCTGTACATAAGTCTGAAGACATTATGTCTTTTCTGTTTGGAACCAGAGTGATAAAGAAAATGTTTATTAAAGATTTGGAGCCCGATCAAAAAATCTTGGTAAAATTTGTTCAGACTGGTTTAGCACCAAGGATGGCTGAGATGGAGAAAATCCTATACCCTGACATGTACATAATGTATCTTCTGATGTGTGATATTAAGTTTAATTTTCCTCGGTTTATGATAACATATCTGAGATACTGCTGTCAGAGTGAAGCATGAATGACCTTTTTCCCTTATGGAAGGTTCATTTCTTTGTTTTTGCATAAAACAGGAATGATCAGATTGGTAGATGCTGGGGTGAAATGTCACCACAGAAATGTTTTTAATGCTTGAACTTTAAGGAAAGTAGGATACTTCTGGAGCACAATTAAAGGAAAACTCTTACCTGTTGGAGTTGAGGAAGACTCGGAGAGTGCTCAGGCTCAACCGGCTAAGTCTAAGGAGGGACAAGCAGAATCAAGGGTTAGTACAGTGGCAAGGAGAATTCGCTTTGAGATGGAGGAAGTTGAGGAAGAGAGAAGTCAAGAAGGACTTCAATCTAGAAGGAAGAGGTCAATTGATGAAGAAATTATCTCTCCTGCCTTGAAATCCTCTGAACCGGTAATTTCTTATTCATTTGTGAGAGAAGCTGTTGTGGAGCAGACTGCACCGATAGAGGAACCAGTAGCTCAACCGGAAATCCAAAAATAACCTCAATCTGCTGTTGTGGCTGTTGAAAAAGTAATTCCACAAGAACAACTTATGGAGGCAGTGCCTGGTGAAGAAGTGGCCCGACCTCAAGATTTACATGAAAATATTGTTCTTGACCATTCAGTATAAGTCATAGAGACTACTGTTCGTGATGAACATACTTCTGAAGCTAATACAGAGGTACTTCAGGAAGATTTTTCAGTGGAAGAGTTTCAAGCTTCAAAAGCTAGTTCAGTGGATCAACCTTGTCAGGACAAGGACAAAGAACAGTCAGATGCAGATTCTTTACCACTTGCCCTACCTCATCAACCTATTTCTGGACATGAAAATAGAGAACAGGGTGCCCCTGATTTGAGAAAAGAAGAAGTTGTTGAGTTGTACAAGCGTATCTCTCAATTAGAATCTGAGAATGTTAGTCTCAGAAATTCTCTGAACTTAGAGCAGTTGATGTTTCAAAAGCTGAAAGAATCTACTGTTTCAAGACAGGAAGTAGATTTGTTTAAGACTGATATGCTGCATGCTGTTGATCAGTTAAAATCAGAGATGGTAAAGAAAGATGATTTGTCTGAGATGAAGATTTACATGGAGAATAAATTTGAGTTTGTTGCAAACAATGCTGTGAGTGGATCAGGCTCTTCACCTGATTTGATTCGGAGATTTCAAGCAATTACTGCAGCAATGAGCAATATGAGTGACAGATTACACGATCTTCAGTGTAATAGTGCCCCTTTGTCAGTTTTGCTAGATAATCAGAAATTTTTAGTGGATCAGTTGACATCTGGAGAGAAACCGATTAGGATTCTTTTGAATCAGTTATCAGAGAAACTGGCTCTTTTTTTGAAAAAGAAGAAAGAATGCATGAGTTTTTCAGAGTTAATTTGATTGAAGATATTCATATGACTCAAGAGAACAGAGATCTTATCATCAAGTTAGGAGATGGGATGATGAAGAGGCTCAGAGAACAGTTTACAGAGATCAAGACCGCGATTCAAAGGAGATAGACACCCTTTTTTTCCCTGTCTTATCCATGAACCTTGATTCCTCTGTATATCACAATCGTTTATATATAACAGCTTGTGAATGAAAATTCTTTTCTTACTTTTTTTTTGTTTTGTTGTTTATTGATTTATGATTAAGTTAGCCAGTATAACAAATTCACTTATTCATACACAGTTAATTATAGCATTTACTTATAGTTCAGTGCAATATTGAATGTTTTCAAATCCGTAATTTTTCATTCTTTTTGATATCACAAAAAGGGGGAGAATTTGGATAAACACAACATTTAAATTCATTTGTTTCCTATGAAGAAATATGGATATATAGGAGAAGAGATTTATCTTTTATCTATTTTTTTAGCTGAAAATTTATTTTTATGGGGAAGAAATTTTATTATAGTTAAATATTGTTTTAATCCTTTCAGAATTCTAAAATTTTATAAAACTAATTTTTCAATAAAGATTGCAATTAAATTAGTTCTATTATTTTATGGGTTTTGTGATCATCAAAAAGGGGGAGATTGTTGAGCAATGTATTGTTTTCAAACAATTCAAAATAATGTTTTTTAAAGGGGGAGATTATTTCAAATAATACTCTGTCTCTTTATGATGATTTTGATGCTCACAAATACCCTTAATTATTTACTAATTATTTCGTTGAGTATTTTGCAGGAATTTATTTTATTTATTTATTTCATACAAAGAGATTTCATACTTCATTTATTCCAAGATCAATTTTAGCGTGTTCTGGAATCACTGTAGCGCGAGATCAATTTTAGCGCGTACTGGAATCACTGTTCATACCCTACGTTGATGAACGTAACGTATGGATGAAAAGTTTACTTTTTATGTTAAAAGAAACGTATGGTTAAGGAACCTTACGTTATTTTGAAATGTATGGTTAATGAATCTTACGTTGTTGAAAAGTATGGAAGAAGAACATTACGTTTGGAAGGAACCTTACGTTTTCGTTGTTGGACAAGTATGGAAGAGAAACCGTACGTTAGTTTTCAGTGTTGAGTTTGTTTCTCAAAAGTATGGATCATCAACCTTACTTTTATAATCAACCGTACGTTCTTTGGAGAGTTGAAGCGAGACAAAGTATGGATGATCAAACCTACGTTTGAATGCTGAAGAGAATGTATGTACATTCTGAACCTTACGTTTGTGAACCCTACGTTTGGAGCCACGTCATCAACCCTACGTTTGGCGTCGGGATATTTTTGACAGACGATATTTCCTTTTGCATTGGTCAAACAAGCGGATTATCAAGCGGATTTCAAGCCGATTCTTAAGTACGACTTTTACTGAATCAAAGACGATTTTCAACGGATTACTGATTGATTTAAACGGATCTTTTTATGCCGATTCTTCAGGGGAGTTACAACGGCTCTGTTATTTCATTTAATATCGCGAATCTAAAGGAGATTTTCATGGATCTATTTATGCGGAAGATTTTCTCAGATTTGAATATATATGTTCTATCATGGAAACTTCGGATATATATATATACACAGGAAAGTGTGTGAAATATATAGATTGATCTTTTAACGAGCAAGAAATAGAGACTGAGTAAAGGCGTTCTTTTCTGGTGATCGAGAAGAAGTGTAAAACCTTTATTGCCGAAGGAAGATCTTGATAACAAATTCACGTGTTCTACATCGACTATCTGTTGTGAATCTATTGCTGCTGAAGTTGTGAAGTTTCTGGTAATATCTATTGCAACTGGATCGACTCAGAATTGTTTTGATTACAGATCATTATTTTCTGAAGACAACGATCTATCTACTGTCAATTGCATTCTGTTGCAATTGTGAAGAACAACTGGAGAAGTGTTTTCTTTATCGAAACCCTTTTTTATTTTTGAGTGATCAGCTTCTCGTTCTAAGCTGTGTGGGTTCGTGTTTGAACCAGGAAGGCTGTGTTTGCCTGAATCTTGTAAAGGTGTCAACTGCCTGTACTCAGTTGTGAACAGGTCTGTGGAAACGAGGACCAGATAGTGAAAATCGCCAAGCTCGTGGATTTGAGCGTTGGTGGAGTGGACTAGGGGCCTTCTGTTCCCCGAACCACTATACATCCGTGTGTTCATGCTTTTACTTTTTCCACTGCATATTTAATCGTGCAAAAGCATAGTGGACAGAATTTGTCTAAATTGAAGATATTGTAATAATTTTGAAAAGACACAATTCACCCCCCTCTTGTGTGTAATCCGTAGATTCAGATCCAACAGTAGCAACTCTTTTTTAGTAGTGAACCTTGTAACTATTGTGTTCATGTGGATGTGTGTGTTTAGTAGAGAAAAAAACATTAATATAAGGTGATGTTTTTTTCAAAAAAGAGGAAACATAAAAAGGTAACATATTTCACTAATTCACCCCCTCCCCCTCTTAGTGATACACAGTTCCTGATTGGGAACATTAATTGATATCGGAGCCCTGTGATCGCTTCATTTGTTCTTTTTTGATGTTTTGAAGAGAAGATGAGATGTAGAATTTGAATTGTGTTAACAGTTATGAGATTTTTAAATTTAATGGAATGAATTATCATATCAGGAAATATAGAACGATTCCTTATCTTAGGTCACTTTGGTATAAAGTTCATGAAACTACAATTGATTTATTTACTCTTATTGATGATATGGTTACTCTTACAACTGTTGATATGAAGAATCTTGATAATTATGAATGATCATAAAATGCATTACTCTCATCTTTTTATGAGAGTGAGTTTATTTTGTTAGAGGTGTTTCTACAGCTAAAAGAATATTGGAAATGTTGTGGAACATCTATGAATGAAATACGAAATTAAATAAGTCAAGACTACAAATATGGAGGCTGAAATATGAAGACTTGAAAAAACGAGAGTCTGAATCTTTTGGAGACTACTTTACAAGTTTCAATGATACATTCATTACAATCAGAAGTCTTCATTAAATGTTGGAAGATTCTACATTTATTTTAAAGATCTTGAGAATTCTACCAGACAAATTTGATGAAAATGTTTTATCACTGGAAGACATAGACCCTAAAACCTTATCTATGGAAGATTTTTATAGAAAACTTATAACTTATGAAATGAGAAGGGAGAAGACTATGACGAGAAAAGAAAAATAAAATAGGGAAATTTCTTTCAAGGCTGCAAAGATAGAGAGGTCGATGAAAATTCATATTGAAGATGAAGCTGGTGAATCCAACTCTAAAAATGAGGTATGTCATAATTTTGATAATATTATTTCCAAGATTTCTAAAAATAATAAAAGAGGAACATGGAAATACAAAGGGAAACTCCCTTTGAAATGTTTCTAATGTGGTGTTGTTGGCCACATTATGCAAAATATCCCTTAAAATGGAAAGATGAGGACAATTATGAAGATGAAAAAAGACCAAGATGGTTATTGAAGAAAAAGCGTGGAAAATATAAATATTATGGTAGATTTAAGGATAATTTTTTTTAAAATAAAAAAGAAAAATATTTTTTTTGCAAAAGATGATTTATATTTTGATAGAAATATTGAATTTGAAAAATCTATTTCTATTAAAGCGTGAGAGAGTTTCTTTTTTGAAACATTGAATAATAATGATTTTCAGAGTAGTGGTTCTGATGAAGAAGAAAATCCATTTGAATAGTAACTGAAAGAAGAGCTGAAAAATTGTTTGAGAAATATCGAAATGATTGAGGGAAAAAAATAAAAATGACCAATGAAAACACTACATCAAATTATCATACATGTTTTTATGACAAGAATGAAATATATGAAAATGAGATAGATGATCAAATAAATTATTTGGAGCCCAGAATGATGTCTATTAAATCTCGGTCCAGTAAGACTGAATATATATCTAAGAAGAAAAATAATGATTCTATTGAAAATATGAAGGTTAATGGATATCAAAATTCTGGTAACAAGACTGCTAAGAATCACGTTCACAACTACAACTAGTAGGGACGTTTCCAAAGAACATATACATTCTATGGAAACTGTTGGTATTATCCTAGATTTGTCCACATTGAAAATATGTGTTGGTACATCCAACAATATTACAAATATTCCACATGTTTTGAAAGGAAATGATTGATGGGGATTCATTCCATTCAAAATAGAAAAACATCAAATATATTTCCGAAGATATCTTATATGGTTGGTCTGAAAGTTGATAATAGGTTCCAACCACTAGAAACTATTTTTGAAATATGTGATCGACCTTGAAATCTTCAAAAGGGCTTCCTTAATGTGTTACCAGAGAAAAAAAAATTCAT
The DNA here is from genome assembly GCA_963277665.1 of Viscum album. Classification (NCBI taxonomy): domain Eukaryota; kingdom Viridiplantae; phylum Streptophyta; class Magnoliopsida; order Santalales; family Viscaceae; genus Viscum; species Viscum album. The sequence continues at coordinate 512,801,565 of OY728165.1, forward strand.
AATATTCCACAGAAGACATAGTTTTTAAAATCTCTAAGGTATAGGTCTGATAATTCCTAAATTAAAGATTCATGTTTGTCTGGACAGAAAACATTGGCTTTTTTTGGAAATTGGAGGAAGCAAAACATAAATTGAATGAAATGGGAGAACCAAAATATCTCAATGTAGATACTGTTTTCAATGCTACAAATATTGATTGTCCAAGGATTCTTGATACTGGTTGTTCCTATCATATGACCGGAGACTTAAAGCTGCTAAATAATTTGAAAGACATCATATAATTAATGATTACATTTGGAGACATTGAATATCTAAGTATCGAATGTGTTGGATTAGCAATCATTGGAAAAGAAAAGATGAAATCCAGGAAAAAACTATTTGCTGATGGTCTGAAAAATAACATTCTAAGTGTATCACCTCACTATGATGAGGGAACTAATGTGATCTTCAAAAAATATGGATTATCTGTGAAAAGTGACTATGGTGGAAATATAGTTACATGTGGCCAACGTACAAGAGGGTGCTTTTTCAATGTTGTTGAAGTACAGAACTCTTATTACGTGGGTGTCGTGGATGAAATTTTTTTATCTCATAATATGCTAGAACATATGTGTTAGAGAAATAGGTGTAAGTTATCAACGCGATATGGTGTCCGAGATATGCATGATTTATCAAATAGAAGAAATTAATGTTGATCTATTTGTTGGAAAAGGATGATTACAGACTCTATTCTTAAAAGAGTTTAAATTCACTCCAAATGACTCTAGTAACTTATACAATTTATATCTGTTGACCAATGTGTAAAAAATATACAAATGGAGAGAAGTACTACATTACATTCATTGACGACATTATATGCATTACTTGTGATATGTACATGAGACATAAGTCAACTGCTCTAACAATGTTTAAGAGTATAAAGTGGAAACCAGAGATGGAATGTGAGTATTCATTGATGTAGTTATGAACTGAAAATGACAGTGAGTATAAGAATGAAGAGTTTGAACGTTATTCTGAGAAGCATGGAATTCAGCATGAGTTCAGTTCACTTTACCCAGCTCAACAAAATGGGGTTCCTGAATGAAAGAAATGAAGTCTGGTGGAAATGGGGAGAACAATGTAGCCAGAAGGTCCAAGAGCCAAGCAGAAACCTTCTTCCAAAAAAATATAATATAAAAAGTAAACATTACAAAAAGGTCAAATGAGGTGCTCCTTACAAACCCTTGTGCATATCACACCATTATAATCATCCCTAACCAAATTATCACAATAGTTTTGAAGAACAAAAGAACAACTGGAACAAACCTCCATAACATCCCTTTTGGAGAGGCCATGAGCAACTTGGTTTTCTTCCCAGTAGACATGAGAGACATCAAGGATTAATATTTGAGCAAGCATCAGAAAAGAGATCTAGGTAGACATCATCTTCCATGGAACATTTTGGGACCGGTCCTTCAAAATCTGGACGGAAACTAAAGAAGCAGACTCCAGCCATAACCTGTGCCATCCATAATGAACGACATACCTGATAGCCTTAATCATGGCCCATTGTTCAGCCTTAATTGCATGCACATGGCCTAATAATGGAAAAAAGTAACCCTTGACAAAATCCAGATGGGTTCTGAACACCCCACCACACCCAGAAGGGCCTGGTGCACCCAAGGCTTCCCCATCAACATTCACCTTTAACCAGCTAAAAATAGGGGGAATCCATCGAATATATTTCATCATACATGGCTTCCTTTCCCTACCACTAACACAAATAGATCTCAGAATTAGAATCTCAGAAATTTCATTATTCATGGAGCCTGTTTGATTCACCGAGGCCAGTTTAATGCCTCTATGAATCATCATGATCCCTTCACGATGGCTGGATTTGACATTATTTAAGATCAGTATATTACGAGACTTCCAAATGTATGAAATAACTGACACAGTAGCAGCATGAAGCAAGGATTTAAGCTGCTCACTAATGGAGGAATGCATGACCGAGCTGAACATGGAAGGAATAGATGAAAAGTCAAGGAAGAAATGAAAAACTTCTTGACGATAACTTCATAACCCCATAGAAAAATCACAATGAATAAAAAAGTTCATAATGGATTCATATGCCTTCATACAGTTGAAGAAAATAGGAACAGTAATGATACATGCTCGCTATAGAGCAGCTTGAATGGGTAACCTATTTTTTCTATATCTTCTAGATGAGTAAAGCATTAGTAGGCAAGATATATGGCTTGTGGACAGCCTCCACCCACGAAGGAAAAACAGAATCATGACCACACAAGGGCTTATAACATTCCCTGCTAGAGATGTATCCATTCATTGATGGCTTCCACATCAATACATAAGAGTCAACATAATCATAATTGAAAATCTCATCATAAAGTGAAGCTAGAATAAATACAGAAACATCATAATTCCCATGATGGTCATATATGGACCTATTCATCATTGATGATGGAATAGTGACAAAATCCCTGATGGGGGAGGACAACCATGGAGTGGGCCAGAAATTCAGTTGTAAAAAATGGAAGACCAGCCATATAGATTGGGACATGATCTTGGAGATTGTGTTTCTAATCGAAGACCAAACTGATGACTTAATGTACAAACACTTCTTATTCTGTAATCTGTCAACGAACCTACCAACAAGGAATTCCATAGAGAAATCAGGCCTGGCAAGAAGCCTCCATGTGATGTTTTGCAGCAAGGATTCATTGAATAATTTAATATCCTTAACTCCCATTCCCCCCATTTTAATTTTATTAATACATTATTTCCAGGAGACAGTAACCAATTTCATTTGATGTGTTAAACCAGTCCAAATGAAATTCTGAACCAAACTACTCAGATCCTTGAGAAGGGATCATGGACATCTATAGACAAAGAAAGAATAAAAAATAATATAAGTGATAACTGAATTGACAAGACATATTCTACCAGCCTGAGAAATATTCTTTCCCTTCCAACTTGAAAACTGATTACTGGTTTTTAAGGCAATGCCTTCCAAATGAACCCATTTCACTCTTCCCCAAAACAGTGGTATACCCGGTTAATCAATGGGCAATTCCCCTCTATTAACTCGTAGCTTACTTTAAATCCTGTTTTGTTTCACAATTGAGACTCCTTACCCAAACACAACAAAGGATTTACTCCAGCTGATTGCCTACCCTGAAACCTATTCATAATGTGAGAAAATTCTATTGATACAAGATATAATTCCCCTATTATCCTTACAAAACAGAAGGATGTCATCAGCATAAAACAAGTGTGAGGGAACAAAGAGATTCTTACCAGCTTTCATTCTTTGATAAAGACCTATATTGAAAAGATCATTTAGACATATACTAAGGTAGTCATCGCCCAGAGAAAACATAAGACTATATAAGGGATCCCCTTGAATTATTCTCCATTGAGCACTAAAAGAAACCCCTGGAGGAACCATTATCAAGAATAGAGATACGACCACTTCATAGAATAGAAGTGATCAGCTCAACAAACCTATTTGAGAAGCCATGCTTTCTGAGAATGGTGAAAATGAAGTCCCGTCGTATAGTGTCAAAATCCTAATAAATTTTAACTTTAAATTCCATATTCCCATTCTGATTCTTACCCTTCATAATGTCAATGCATTCAGATTCAGTAAATAGACAGTTCTGAATATTTCAACCAGGCAAAAGCCAAACTGATTAGCAAAGATGAGATCCTTAGAAACATCACATAAGCGAAGAGCAACAATCTTGCTAATAACATTAGGAATAGAATTACCAATATCAACAGGCCTAAAATCCTTGAAATCAAAAGTACTCTCTTTCTTTGGAATCAAGGCGATAAAACTGGAGTTCATACCAAGAGGTATAAAAGAATTTTGAATGAATTACCTGACAGCATTAATAACCTCAACATGGATGATATACTAGTAGAACATAAAGATTTTATTAGTGAAGCCATCCAGGCCAGCATCACTATCCATATTCAAGGAGAAAAAATCATGATTAATCACTTTATATGATGGGATATCAATGAGTCTTTTTTTTTTGAGTTTCATCAAGAGTTGATTCAATACATGTTACAATCCTACTTCAGCTGTTCACACCAGAATCAGAGTAGAGATTATCAATGTGACCAGTCACAACATTAACAATATCATTTTCAGAAGTGAGTAACTTACCATCAATCATAAGATCCTTGAGATTTTTCTTAATCTTTTCCTCCATATGCAAGCAATGGAAAAATCTTGTGTTCCTATTCCAATTCTTCATCCGTTTTATACTCAACTGATTTCGATCCAGATTTTCCAAAAGGGAAAAACACTATATAGTTTGGAGGCAGCTTGTAGCTCCTCCTGAGATGGGGAATCCTGATGTATATTTCTTTTCTTCCAGTCTAAAAGAATAGCATCAGCCCCTTTGATGTCATTAACAATTCTGGAAAAAGATTCCTTGCTCCAAAAATTTAGTTTCACCTTGATAATTTTCAGTTTCGAAATCAAAATGTGTGAGGAGAACCCAGTGAAACCAGATCCCCATGCTTCTATAATAATTTCCTTACATCGTTGAACAACTAACCATGCATTATTAAATATTAAGGGAATAGGAGATGACTTTACAGTACAAAAACATAACTCAACCAGGATAAGATTATGATCTGAATGCAGCCTTGGAAGTGTTAAACTTGAAGCATCCATTGTATCACCTCTATCATTAATCTCATCTAGGAAACGACCCATCTTACTAGCCTGCCTCCCATTGATAGTATATCTACTCCAGGTGAAGTCAGCACCTAAAATAGGAATCTCACTCAGATGGCATTGATCAATACAGTAAAGAAAGTCCTTGGCTGAGACCCAAAAAAATTGCTTCCAGTCTTTTCCTCCGAATTTTGAATTGTGTTGAAATCACCAAGCATGATCCATCTCTTGGATTCAGGCCATGTGCACTACTATGTAAATTCAGAACCAATGTTTCTATAGTACCAACATATATTTGGCTCCTTATGAAATTTTTAATGGAAGAAATACAATTCTGAATAACTTATGTGTTTTTTGGAGAACATGAATATTAATTAATAAAGTTGGAAAGCATGTAATGTTTTGGAAAAAAATGGGAAAATGTAATTTATCATGGTATTGATCCAAAAGGAAGAGGATATAAATGTCTCAAAAAAGAAACAAGAAAATTTATTGATTCATAAAATTTAAAAGTTGATGAAAATTTTTTGAATGAAAAGAAGTCCTATGTTAATTTGGAAGTTGATCAGGATATAACAAATATTGTTATTGATTTTGATAATGTGTTGAACTATGTTAATAATACTCAAGAAGAGAAATCCGACTCAAAATTCTCTAGTGATGAGGATTAAGTTCAAACAACTCATTATAGGCTCAGGGAAAATGTGGAGGCTCAGATCATTATTAGAGATCCGAATCATAGTGTTCATTGAACAAGAACAACGAATACTATAACACATACTACTATTTATTCGAATATTAAACTAGATGAATTAAATGAATCATTTGACATCCGAAATGGGTTCATGCTTCGAATGAAGAGAATGATCAGATAATGAAGAATAATACCTGGGAACTTGTATCCAATCCGGACAAAAAAACATTATTAGTACAATGTGGGTTTTTTTGAAACAAGTTGAATGGAGATGGTAATGTAATAAGAAAAAAATGTTTAGATTGAAAAGGGTATTCAAAAATTTGTGGTATTGATCTTGATGAAACCTTTTCTCTAGTGAATTGATTAGAAACAATCAGAAACTTTCATGATATTGCTGCACAATGAGGTTATAAAATCATTCAAATGGATGTAAAATCAGAATTCTTTTACAGTGACCTCAATGAGGATGTTTAAATTGATCTACATTGTGGATTTTCTATTAGAAAGGATAAAATTTATCTATGTAGGTTGAAGAAGTCTTTGTATTGGATAAAAAATGCTCTAGGGGCATGGTATTCTAAATTTGACACTTTCGTGAGGAAGATGAATTTTAAGAAATGAAGAGTTGAGAGTAATATTTACATCAATGATTGTCAAATGTTTTCATTGTATGTAATTGATTATGTCGATTATATTATCATTGATGGGAATGTGAAAGATCATGTGAGATACATTCTGAGTAAATAACTAAATTATTTAATATGTTCATGATTGGAGAAATGAAATACTTTATTGGGATATTAATTTCTTGGAAGAAGTGTCACATTTTTTATCTCAAAAAAATTATGCTATGGAACATCTAAAGAAGTCACACATAGAAAATTCAAAACCAGTTTCCATGCCAATTTCGTTGGGAACCAAGTGGTCTAATGATAGAGAATTCAAGGAAATATATCATAATGATTTTTGAAATTTGATCTGAAATCTATTATATTTGACTACCTCAAGACCCGACATTGTCTATGCTGCCTGTTTTTGTGCATGATTTCAGAGTGATCCTATATAATCACATTTGATTACTGGAAAATAATTACCAGATATATCAAACACAAAACATATTTTGGAATCAGTTATAATATATTAGGAAATACTGATATATTCTATCTATAAATTTCTAATTGGGCATGAAATGTTGATGATCAATGATCCACATCTGGTGGAGTTTTATTTCGTGAGAAAAGTTGTGTTAGTTGTAATACCAAGAAACAGAATTCAGTATCTCTTAGCACAGCTGAGTTTGATTATTTTTCTATGACTTAATTTTCATCTCAACGAATGTTTATGAATACATAATTGGATGAGCTACTTGTTTTAGTAATGCTAACCATGCTCTTGGGTTGTGACAATAATAGTGCAATCAATTATACAAGAAATATGGTATAACATTCTCATTCAAAACACATTGAATATAAATTTATAATTCAACAAAGAGTAGGTGGAGAAGAATTAATTGATGCTGTTGTATATTCCATCATCTGAACAAGTTTCTGATATGTTCACAAATCCTTTATCGAAGGAAGAAATTGCAAAATTAAGGTTGAACATGTGTGTCCATGCTTCTTCCCATCAAGGATAAGGTATGTTTGTTTTTTCCTTATCTTATAATACCTATTGATAGTTTTTTAAGTGGGTGAATTGTTTCATAAATATATCCTTATTAAGTCATGAATTAAGGGGGTTTTGTGGGTAAGTGGTGAATCTGGCATTTATGTTTGTGAACTATTCAAACTGTTTATTGTAGTGGTTGTAGAAAACAATGTTTTTTTATTCTTGGAAAATAGTGTAAGTGTAGAATGTTGAATTAGAATTAGGAATGATGTTCTAAAGAATGATGAGGATATTTGATTATAAAATAACATCGATACTGCTTTTGGACTATATGGTTTTAGCGGTCAATAATTCTTGATTCTTAAAATGAGTTAGCACATTTATGGTTAGAATTGTTGATTAGGAATCCATTGCATGAGGTTACAAATATTATTGATTTATGAATCTTGGTTGACAAAAAAATCCAAATGGGAAGATTTTTGGGACCAAGATGGGTGAAAATGGAAGATAGGGGAGTCTATTGTTACATAGTGTTGTCTTTTTTGTCAAAAAAGATAAATCAATTCACTTTTTAAATGACTATTAAATTAAACGATGCTTTGCTGATATGTACTTCACAAATATCATAATATGGGAGAACTTGTGATTAACACCTTATTATGTAATGGGGGAGAAACGATGATTCCAGTCATATACATTTTTTATTATAATGAATGTTGATGCTAGAAGATAAAGATGTTTATGTACATCTTATTGAAACACTGATGATGTTGAAGATGATATATCTAAGTATATATATAATGATATTGGAGATCTTGATGAAAGCTGAAGAATGGATATGGTATTCAGTGAAGAGAATAATGAAAATGGAATGGTTTACATGGAGGCGGTACAAAAGAATGTTTAAGATGACGTTGTTTGTAGGTGCTTTCAAATTTATAGGGCCTAAAAATTAGGAGATGTAGAAATGTGTTTTTGGTGAAGGATGTTGCGCAGAAGTTTTATGATGGCTTGTTATATTGTTCACAAGTGGAGTTCCAGGATCTAAACATCAAAATCAAGAAAAGGAGAGGCTTACGGGATAAATTTGGTTGTGTGCACAGGATTTTTTTTCGCGCTAAATATTGAATGGAGTTTGAAATCTTGCGTGCATGAAAAGATATGATGTCCAAACATTGAAAAATGGAAAAGGAATTAAGTGTGAAAAATAGTGAATGAAGTACGCGAGTAATGATGTTAGATCATAAAAGAATTGTGAGCACAATGCGACATCAAATTGGGTTTTGCACATCTCGTTCGGATCTTCCACGACATGTATTGGTTTTTGAGTGCATGGGTAAAAGAGGTCTATAAATAAGAGGTGACACACTCACACTATGAGTGATAGACAAATAGAGAATTCATGTGCTCTATGGTGTAGATAAATATTACGAAAAGGAGATTGCGTGAAAGAAATAGAGTTTCATGAATGAATGAGAAGTTGTGTGAGTGAAGAGAGTTGGGCGCAAGATTGAAATTGGGAGGAAGAGGTGTTTTGTGAAAAATGTCCAATATTTAGTCTAGGGGAAAAAATTTAAACACCAAAAACCTAAAAGGGTGTGAAAAAGATGTGGGTCCCTTGATCATATTTATTTTTGTGTAAGATTGTTTTTACATACATGTGGGCAAGAAATAGAAAATGTGTACTTCCGAGACTACACCTGTTGAATTGTATGGATGCCATGAAATACTGTAATTCCTTATTTGTGCTATAAAGGTTTCCACACACATTCATGTTGTTTTCCAAATGCTAAAAGGGTGTAAGGGTATATCCTACTCATTGTATTTGACATCAAATGCCAGTTTTCTACTGTGTTGTGTGGTACTGGATTATTTATGTCCCAAACTAAGGACGTAGCTACACATGTTCATTATTAAACCATGTTAATCTTGTGTTTCTGTTGTTGTATCTATTTAGAATAGAAGAAAATCATTAACAGGAGGAGAATGTTGTTTCAAAAAAGAGGAATCATAAAAACAAAAAGATATCATTGATTCAACCCTCCCCCTCTCAGTGATAATTAGATCCTGATTGGGAAAAAAAATTGGTATGACAGCCATAAGATCCTTTCATTTGTAATTTGTTGAAGTTTTAAGAGAAGTTGTGATGGAGAATCTAACATGAGTGAATAGTAATGGGATTATGATATTTTATGAAAAAAGTATTCTATCTAGAAAGATAGAATGATTATTTATCTTATGTCCCTTGGGTATGATGTTCTTGAAACTACAGTTGATGAATTTTCTCCTATTTATGATAAGGTCCCCTTTTACCTGTTGATAAGAAGAATCTTGAGAATAATGGAAGATCTAAAAAATTCATTACTCACATTTCATTCTGAGAGTGAGTTTTTGAGAGTTAAAAGTGTTTCTACAGCTAAAAGAATATTAGATAATTTGAAGACCATCAATAATGGAAATACAAATGCAATGGGGGAAAAACTACAAATATGTATGCTAAAGAACGAAGACGTGAAAATGGGAGGGTCTGAATGTATTGGAGACAAAATTACAAGGGTCAATATTAATATAAGTAGAATCAGACGTCGTAGTGAAAAGTTGGATGATTCTACAGTTATTGAAAATATTTTTAAATTTCTACCCAACAAATTTCATGGTAAAGGTTCATCATTATAAGACATAGACCCTGAAACATTATCTCTAGATTATTTTCATATCACTCTTATAATTTATAAAATTATAAGGGAGAAGTCTATTAATTGAAATGAAAAATTCAATAGTGAAATGTCCTTCATGTATAAAAAGATAGTGATATCGATGATAATCCATATTGAAGAATAAGTGGGAGAATCTGACTCTAAATATGAGCTATGTCAAAATTTTGATGAAATTGTATCATTGTTTTGTAAATAATGATATAATTGGAAAAGTGAAATACAAAGGGTAGAACCATTTGAAATGTTTTGAATATGGAGCGGTTGGCCACTTTAGGGATAATATCCCTCAAAAAGGGATAGGTAAATACAGTAATAAGGAATACAAAAGACCATGAAGGTAATGGTATAATATGGGTGTAAAATATAAATATTCTGGATGAATTAAGAATATAATAGTTTTTCAAATCAAATAGAAGTTGCTATTTCTCAAAAGATGATGAATATAGTGATAACGATAGTGAATCTGAAAAATCTATTATGGAGACAGCTAGAGAGAGTTACTTTTTTTGCAATAGTGAATAATGATGATTTTGATTGTAGTAATACTATAGAAAAAGAAACACAACATGACTTGTATCAGAAAGAAGAACCGTTGAAATGATTGATAGTGATTAGAAGGATTGAGAATGAAAACCGAAAATTGACCAATAAACACTCTTCATCAAATGATAAAAAAAATTTCTGGAAATGAAAACAATATATGAAACTACAAATAATGATATAAAAATTTTTCTTGACAGAGAAAACAATCATTTGATCATACGAAAGTGAAGTAGAAGTCCAAATAATATGAGTTGTAACTTTTCTAATATAATATTTCTGAAGCTGAGGAAATGATTATGAGGTTCAAAAAATCTATTACAGATGTTGGAGAATATAATGCTAATAATGTGCCTAATAAGTATCAACAAATGTTTCCTTAAAAGGGTGAAAAGAAATATCTAATGGTTACTGATATGAGAGATTTTTGAAATGATACCTATGTGGTCAGGGTTCATAATACAAAAGAATTAGAAGCAACTAAAAATATCATGTACAAAATGATTTCTACAACATCTAGTTCTAGTAATACTGAACATAAATCAGAGGGGACGAAGAATGTTGAAATAGGAAATATTAAGGTCAATGGTTAGTAGAATTCTGGTTTGAATATTGTGAAGAAGCATGTTCACAACTCTAAACAATAAGGAATTTTCCATGGAAAATATTCATTCTATCAATATTGCTGGTATTGTGGCAGATTTGGAGACATGGAAAATATGTGTCAGTTCATACAACAATATTACGACTATTCCACATGTTTTGAATCTCAAGGATTGAGGGAGGGGGGGGGGGGTCAATCCTTTCAAAATGGAAAATCTCTAAATAAATTTCAAAATATATTAAAAAGGTTGGTCTGAAAGTTGAGTTTAGGTTCGAACCACTAGAAACTATTTGTGAAATATATGATCGACCAGGACATTTTGTTTTGGAATACCCTAATGTGTAACAAAAGAAACAAAATATTCTTAATAATCCTTAGAATAATGAAGTTTTTTAAATATAAAATGGATAGGTCAGATAAGTCCACAATGAATGAGTGTATGGTGGTATGGCCAAAACACATTGACATGTGTAAAAAATTATAGGAAACACAACCTAAAGTGTACGAAAATGAAGAACAAAACCCACTCATTGTTGAAACTATTTTGAAAGCTAAAAAAGTACAACATCCATTGATTTTAGATAGTGGGTGTTCATATCATATGAAAAGAGACATAATTCTACTTATGTATGTGATACACTTCAATGAAGAAATATTGACATTTGGGAAAGATGAATATCTAAGGATCAAAGGAGTTAGGCCAGATTTCATTGGAAAAGAAAGGACAAAATCCAAGAAAACACTATAAGTTGATGCACTAAAACCAGACCTACTAAGTGTCTCACTACTTTGTGATGATGGAATAAAAGTGATCTTTAGAAAAGATGGATATTTTTGATATATGTGAAAATAATGGAAATATAGTTACAAGAGGCCAATGTACAAGAGGTAATTTCTTCCATGTCAGTGAAGTACATAACTCTTGTTACATGGTTTTGGTGGATGAAAATCAGTTATGGAATAAAATTATGTGACATATGTGTTAGAGATATATTTGTATTTTATATATGCATGATAGTGTCCGAGATAAGCCTGATTTATTAAGAAGAAGATATTGGTGTTTCACTATTTATGAGGAAGGAAATATTACAAACTCTATTATTAAAAGTGATAAAATTATCTCAAAAAGACCTTTGGAACTCATACACTCTAATATATTTGGACCAAAGAGAAATTAATATACAAAGGAAGATAATTACTTCATTACATTAATTGATAACTTTACTCGCATTACTTATGTTATATACATGAGACATAAGATATATGTTCAGAAAATGTTTAAGGGTTTTAGGGGGAATGAAGAGAATGACATTGTGTATTCAGTGAAGAAGATGAGAACTGATAATGGTGGAGAGTATTAGAATGATGAGTTTGAATGTTATCTTGAGATTCAATGAATTTGTACAGAGTTTAGTTCACCATACAAACCTCAACAAAATGGGGTTACTGAAAGAAAGAATCAATATCTATGGGAAATGGGGAGAAATATGTTACATGAACATAGTCTTTCTCATTATTATTGGATGAAAGCCATGAGCACTGAAGTGTATATTCAGAACTGATTTTTCTATGGTCCAAACACATATATGACTATAATAATTTTTATATGGAAATACTCCAAGTCTGAAACACTTAAGCATTTTTGGGTGTCAATTCATTATAAACAATAATGGTGTAAAAGATGAAATTATGGGAAAAAAAGGAGATGATTGAATTTTTCATTGTTACGCTCCAAAAAAAAGAAGAAGATATTGACGTGTCAATAATGAAACGTGAAGATTTATTTATTCTTCAGATGTAATATTTGTTTAAAATGTCGAGAAAGAAAAGAGGTCACATGTTTATGTAGATGTTCAGTAAGATAGAGAAGACTTGGTTAATGATTCTCATAATGCATCAAAATATGATAATCCTACTCAAGAAGAGGAATCCATCTTAGAAATATCAATTGATAAGGATGAAGTATGATCAACTCATACTGGGATGATGAAACTAGTGGAGGCACAAAACATTATTGAAGATCAACATTAGAGGGTTAAAACAAGACGAAGAACGAATATTATAACACAGACTTCTCTTTATTTGAAAGTTGAACCGAATGATGTAAATGAATAATTTGAGCATCCAGAATGGTTTCTTACTATGTATAAAGAGAATTATTTGATAAATGAAGAATGATTCTTGGGAACTTGTACCATTTCCAGACAATAAGAAAATTATTATTACAAAGTATGTTTTCCTGAATAAGATTAATGAAGAAGGTAATGAAATAAGAAAAAAAGTAAGATTCTTTTACAAAGGGTATTCACAAATTGAAGGCATTGATTTTTGATGAAACATTTTCTCTGGTGGCAAGATAATAAATAATCCGAATCATTATTTCTATTTCTGCACATCGAGGATACAAAATCATTGAAATTCATTAAAAATTCACTTTCTTTAATGGTGATCTAAAATGAGGAAGTTTACATAAACAAACCCTGTGGATTTGTAATTAGAAAACATGAAAGTTATGTGTGAAGGTTGAAGAAGGATTTTTATTAACTAAAATAGGATCTGAGGTCATGGTATTCAAAATTAGATATATTCTTGAGGAATATTAATTTTAGTAAATATATAGTTGACATCAATCATTAGATGATGGATTGTGAATAGTTTTCCATGATCGTAATTTTTTATGTCGATGAATTTATCTTTACTCAGAATGATTAAAGATCATGTGAGAGATTTTATGTGTAAATGATGAAATTATTGAAAATTTTCATTTTGGGAGAAATGAAATACTTTCATGAGATACAAATTTCATAGAAGAAGAATCACATCATTATGTCTCAAGAGAAGTTTTCTATGGAACATCTGAACAAGTCTGGCATATAACATTTGAAACCAGTTTCCACCCCAATTTTAGTAGGAACCAACTTTTCTAAATATGTAAAAGGAAATGAAGATGATTAGAAAATGTTTTAGATGTTGATCCGAAGTATGTTACATTAGACTTCCTCATGACCCATCATTTATGAAGTTGTCAATTTTTGTACAAGACTTCCGAGTGCTCCTAAAGAATTAGAGTTTATTATGGAAAATTATTTCTCAGATATATCAATGGAAAAAAATTGGATTCAGGAATGATGGATCAAGAAATGTTAACCTGTTTTGGTATTCAGATGCTGATTGGGTAGGAAATGTTGATGATCGAAGATCGACATCTTATGGAGTTTTCTTTCTAGTGGAATGTTGTGTTAGTTGGAATACATAGGAAGAGAATTCAGTTACTCTTAGCCCAGCTGATGCTTATTATATTTCTTCTACTTAACATGTAACTCATCTATTGTGGATGAAGACTCAGTTGAAATATTTACATGTTGATGTAATGCTACCCATACTTTTGGGGTTGTGATAAAAATTGTTCAATTAATCATACAATAAATTTGGTACAACATTCTCATTCAAAAATAATTGATGTAAAGTCCCAATTCATGAAATAGCATGTGAATAATAATGAATTGATGCTGGAGTACATTCCTACATCTGATCAAGTTGTTGATATATTCACAAAAACAATAATGAAGGAACTATTGTCAAAAATAAGTTCAAACATGGTTGTCAAACTCTTTGGAACTGACAGTTTGTTTGACCCACTGATGTTAGACACACTGATGTTAGACACACCGACATTCGACACACCTAGGTTCGACACACCAATGTTTGACGCACTGATGTTAGATACACCGATGTTCGACACACCGATGATTAACACACCATTGTTTGACAAACCGATGTTCGACACACTGATGATTGACACAGAGCTATTCGACATACCGATGTTCAACACACAGCTATTAGACACACCGATGTTCGGTACACTGATGTTCGACACACCAATGTTCGACACACGGATATTCGACACAATATTGTTCGACACACTATTGTTCGACACACCAATTTTCGACACAGCGAAGTTCGACACAACAATGACGGACACACCGAGGATAGACACATAGATGTTCGACACACCGATGTTCGAGACATCGATGTTTGACACACAGACAATCATAAATAACTCTTTCAAATTTATTAATTCAAATTTATTTCTAACAGCCATATTTAGAAAAATTAATGTTTCTTACATTATTTAATGTTTTCTATAAGTCTATCGATAGAAAATATAAGGTGAATGAACATTGGGATATTCTATTGCCTAGTAGACCATGAAATATTAAATTATTACAATCCCACACTTAAAGAGTCTGTACGAAAACCACTAAAATATTAAAAGGACGGATTGTGCGGAAACCCATGTTTTCTCAATGAGAGAGACTCGAAGGTTGATTTCACATGAATCGTTACAAGCAACAAACTGTGAAAGCTCACTGAAAATCCCCACATTGAATATATTATCCTTTTCAAACCTAGAATATATATTATAGAGACTATGATACTTGGTTTTGGAGACAACTCCTAATAGAGGACTTGAATATAATTTTCATTACATTCATTGAGTCTAGTGCTTTAATCCAAAACACACATAGATTTCTAAAACATGTTCTTCATTAATAACTTTGTTATGATCTTGTGTTTACTATTTTAGTAGTATGTGTATCTCTCTGTGTCACACACTCTATCTATAGATAAAAACTGAAGGATACTAAAATAACATCACACTCAATCCCTTTCTACTCTTATATCACACATAGAAATGTGGAAGATATCATTTGGGACATGTTTGATAGTTTTCCCATGAATAACTATGGTAGTGGTCATGTGTAACATGGATATCCATGTGTGATGTTTTGAACCTCGATCTATGTAGTTGATCAAATGATTATTAATATAAACTGTTTGGTGGCAGGTGATCACTATGTGGAGAAGGATAAGTCTCAACTTGTGTCCGAACCTTTTTTTAACTATTATGTTCTTTGTCTTGTGATTTTATTTGATATATATAATTCACATTAAGATAAACTAAACATTGATTGTTAGTTTAGCAAGTGATTATATCTGTTTTGAATTAGTTGGTTATTTTCAAAAGTATGAATAATATTTGATTGGTATAGCTGAGAAATAATCAATCTTCTGTGAATTTAATTGAACGTTCAACGATTTTATATATTAACTACAAATTGAATTTTATTTTATTTTAATAGGGGATGTTATTTTAATGATCCAAATTTAGATGAAATTTTTATAAACACTCAAATTAGTAACCTCTTGAGTGATCTACTATGACCAACATCACGTTTTGTTATATTTGTTTTATATAAGAGTACTTAACATAAATAAAATTATTATAAATGAAATAAATGTTTTAAGGATATAAAACGTCTAATAATTCGAATACTTTTGATGAGATAAACTTATTATCATCTATTTCTTGTTTGTTCGATAAATATTCAGATTTTATAATGACTTATTTTATAAGTGAAATAGAATAAGAATTGAAAATCTATAAAAAAGAATTAGATGATTGATGTTCTTAATTCTCATTAGATAGCCTATCAATTATTCAGCTGTTTTCCATGTATGTGGAGTTATGTTTTAGTTTTTATTTATTTAAATAAATATTGCTTCAGGTGGAATAATTTATTTAATATTTAATTAGGAATACATAAAGAAATTTCATTAAAATTTATACCACTGTTGTTTTTTTTTATATCCAAGATCAATTTTAAATCCTATTAAATTTCAAGATTATGATGATAGATTTAAATATTAATGTTAGAAATTAGGAAATTTTTATATTAGGTGGATTATTTTTTCCATTCTATGATGATTATTATGACTTTTATAATAATTATCTAATATTCATTATAATTCTATTAATTTTAGATTTTTTTAATTAATTTATTATTAAATACAAGTTGTATTATACCCACATGAATGGACATTATATTATTTTTGACATTATTATATGAATTATTTAAAAAAATTATCATATTTTTAAATGATTATATTTTTTATAATTTGTTTATTATTAATACATATCCTTTAAAAATGATTTTTTTGTCGATATATGATAACACATTCCATATTAAATTTTTATCAATGATCACTTGTCGATGCCTGATCCGAATAAAATTTTTTTTGTTAAATTAATGGTAAATTTATTTTATATTATATAATATATTTTTATTATATATATATTGGTTTTTTTCTGTTAATATCTACTAAAATTATTGTCATTATATAAAAAGGAAGTTTTTAATGTAGTTATTATGTTTTAGGATTCATGTTTTTGATAAAAAACAATTGATATGACAGAATTTTATATGGTAACTTATATTATTTTTTTGGCATTATTGGAAACATTATTTTTAAAAAATTAATAAATTAATTTTTTTTGCAAATAATAATTAACTTTGATTCATATAAAAATGAAGAACCTACACCACATTGATGTTTTTTAGAAAAACAATTTTATGGATAATTTATAAATTATTATATATGACACTTTTAAATAATGTCTATAAAATGATTATTTGACAAATAATTTTCTAATTTACATTGTTATTTTCATTATGTTGTACAAGGATAACATTTTATATGTTATTAGGGAATCAAATTTTATTCGTTTCATAATTAGATCTTTTAGCATTAGATTTTCTAACATATGGGAAATCAAAATTATATACCTTTTTGTGTTAGTTTTTAAATAAAATTATTGTTGAAGGCTACATTCTATATCAATTTAATTAATATAATTGTAATGCCAAAATTTCAATGGTAATTGGTATAATTTTTCGATTTCAAAGATGGAAAGACTATAAAATGATGTAGAATATTTTTTTCAACATTTATTTTTTATAAAAATCAAACATCTAATCATTACATTAATTCTCTTTTTGTAGAATTTTAGACTTCATTTATTTGAAAACCGATGTCAAAGATATTATTTTTAAAATTCCCTCCCTAAACGTTAGTTATAATGGATTTAAAAAATATTCAAAAATCATCATTAAAATGTTCTTTTATACTAATTTTTAAACCTCTAATATATATTTTTTATGTTGAAATCATTGGATTTCATCTTAATAAATTCACTAAGGAATTTATCAATATCTCAATTTAATATATAAATTTAAAAGTTAGTGTCGTGTAGTCATAAAGGATAAGTGAAATGAATTTTATGTTATGGGTGATAAAGGAACAATTCATTAATAATCATAAAATATTAAATCATTCTGAATTTATAATAAGAGACATGAAAATATGTTTGAGAAATATTATATTATAGTGGAAGAATTTAGCGATATGAAAATATAACTTGAATAAATTAGATGTGAAAATCGTTAAAATCATGAGTATGATGATGAGAAGGATAAAGAATCATAATATTGATAGCTGGAAAAGTGATAAATAAAATTATGGAGAACTACCTGATATTGAGGATAGTATAGAAATTCTAGAATGCTCAATATGGAAAATGAGTATAACTAAAATCACTAAAGGGACTAGTTTTGGTGTCCGAAAACCCCGATATAAACAATAAGTATGATGGGATAATAATTTTTATATTTTCTATCATTATTGGAACCAAATTATTTTAATTAATCTACAAATGGTGAGAGGTGGGTCTCAAATATGGAAGTAAAGCCTTGAAAAAAAGAGAAAACTGAATCATGTGATGCCATTCCCTAAAAAAGTAACAATAATGTAATCAGAACTAGATGGGTGTCCAAATAAAATATAATGATGAAAGAACGGTCAATCAAATCATTGAGAAACATGTTTTCATGGGGTATTCCAAAATTTAAGGAATTGAAATGGATGAGACATATACACTGGTATATCGAATAAAATATATATATATATATATATATATTTAGAAATGAAAATTAAAAATAGTGACAATTTATATGAAATAGATATAAAATATAAAATATTGAAATGTGTCTTTTATGTTTAAGTGTATTTTGGGAAAAAATTTATTTCACATTGAGGTAAATGAATGGAATGTATGCCATCTAAATAAGGTATTTTATCATTTCAAACATGTTTCAATATCATGGTATTCTAGAATATACAAAACTATAAATAGCCTTCAGTTATATATGGGAGTATTTTGCCAAAATTACAATATAAATAAATTGAATTAGTAGTTATTGGTGGTTATTAACTCAATAGAATCCACAATTATATGAGGCTCATATGATAGCTTTTGTATTATGTATTTTTTAGTAATGTGGTGTGAATTCTAGTTTTCTAAAATTTGTAAAATTTCATTTACCTGTATCATGACTGTTATTCAATGATAAGAGGATATATTTATCTCACAAACTACTTTTTTTTAATTTTTAATAATATTATTAGATGGTAGATTCTAGATCCCTAGAAATTTCAAAGGAAAAAAAATAATATTATCAAATTTAGAGAGAGGATTAAGGTTAATGTGACCACATAACAAAAACAAAAACATTATATTTTTGTACATCTCAACTAGTCATCCAAATACAATATTTACAAAATTTCAAGGATATCACTTTTAGGGTTTTCCCAAATAAAGAAACTTGAAAACAATGAAATGAATACTTGTTTATTTTCCCAACATAATGGACTATGATTTGTTATATCATAGTGATTCAAAACAATATTATTTGGTATTTATCCATGAAACCTGGGAAATTTTTTTAGAAATCTAAAAATAATCATCAAATGGATAATTTTATCTAGGGATTTCATATTTATATATATACTATAAAATTGATAATATAGATTACATATATTTGATCACCAATATGGTTGAGTACATTACTTCCACTCTAGGAAACAGGTAATTCATTTTGATTAAAAAAATATTTAATGGGTGTTTATTAAATTTATCTAATTATAATGATGTTTCATATTACATGTTCTACATATAATATTAAAAAAATACTATTTTTAATTCATATACCATACATATTGAGTTAAAATATAACTTCCTAGACGAGATGGTGGAGAAAGGAGATATTGTATTTGTGTATTTGTTAACTTGGGATCACTTCGTAGGAATTTGGGAAAGGTAATGCCATATTGATATTTGTAAATATTTGGATATATCATAGAGTCCCAAAAAAATTCTCAGCATTAATTCTTCTAGGATAGACACCAACTCCCAATATTTAATTTCATGATAAATGTATGTTTTCTCACCTTTTTGAGAGATTTACAACTATGTTTGATAGGGTGGAAGTGTATGAAAAGGGAAGTGCATGTTAATGTAAATCATATAAAGATGAAATTTATAATGAGAACATTGAGGGATCATTCTAAGGATAATTTTTTACACATTTATCATATTCTTATTAGGTTCACAGAAGTACATAACATTTCATGTTCTGGGTGGTGATTTTTTAAAATATTGAATCTCATCCAATTCATTTAAAATTATTGGTATATTGTTACCAGTGGGTTTCAATATTATATGATGTAATGGAGGGATATATGTTATTGGATGGTTTGATATTGTCAAAAAATTATTTTTGGGTGATTTTTGAACTCCATTTAATGCATGGTGTAGATTTTTTGTCACTTGTATTTTTTGAATTCTATAATATCCTTTGGTGGAAGTATTGAATATTTTATGGGTGATTTACCAGAGAAGAATGGATACACACAAATAATTTCTAAGTCAGAAAATTTGGAATGTGAATAAAATGAGTATGTGAATTTGAGAAATTTGATGTATAACTACATAAATGAGTTTTGTGGTAAAAAATTAGTACAGTAATAACCTACGTAAAACCATTTTATATATTATAAAAATCATTTAATGATCATCCATTTGAATTTTTTAAATCAATAATCAAGAATTTTAATTTCAGATATATAGATTTTAATACACAATATCATTCTGTGTAGTCCACTCTTGATTATAAGATTTGATTTCAAGATACATAAGAATAATAAAATACAACATATTGTGAGGATATCAATAAATTTTGGTCAATTTCATTTGATTTTTGTTATATGATCATGGGATGTAATATAACTAAATTATGAATACAATGATTATGTTTTATTTTATATTAGGTATTCCCTAGTTTATAGATATTCTTTCTCATATATGGTTTTATTATTTATCATATATTTCATTGATAAATTTATAACCAGATAAAACCAAAGATATGACAAGGGAAATAAGAGACTTTTTTCTCGTAAAAACTCATTTTTCATGGATTTGATAATTAATTTATTGGATCATAAGATCTATATAAAATGAGTTATATTCATCCATAAAATTAAATTAAAGGGAAAACATTAATGAAAAATTCCAATATGTTTTCCCAGATCTCATTTATTTGGTTAACATTTAAAGATTATGTTATTCTTGATGTTCAATTATCTCATGAAATTTAATTGAATTATGATTTAATGAAACATCATACATGAGATGTGTCTATTTCATCATAATGTAACGAAGGTATTATTCTATATTGTTAAATGTGTTTTTATTTTTCAAGGAGAATAGTGGGATTCCTAGAATATAATTAATGTGAAACATGATGGGATATGAAACCAATCAATGAGTGTATGCATAAATGCAATGATATTTAGTGAAAATGGTGAATAAGTGCATTAACATTCTTATTCCACAGACTATACCAATGTGTGTTATCATATTAAAATCCATTGTCTATTTACTATATTTACATATAATTTATGTGATATATATATTGATATTTTATATTCCCATATGGATAGAGATATTTCCATAGAAAATGAATCATTTCATTTAAATACTAGTACCTAATTCAGCCCTCGCCCGAGGCAATACTATATAACGGTTTAACAATAATAATTAAATAATTATTATAATTATATTATGCATGATGTCCAATTATTTTCTATGATAAATGATGTTAAGACATGGTTCCACTATCTCATTTGGGGGTGATTAACTATATATATTCAGATAATGAGACCCTATTGTGTACTTTTACCTGGAGGATTTCAAATATATGATCTGGACCATATGTTGAATATCATCAGAAATTTTTCATTAATATATCATATAGAACATGAAAATAGAATTTGATATAAAATGAATTTATGTGGATTTTTCTATCTCAGAATTTAAAATTCATTAGAAGCATATTTCATGACGAGTCAGTTCAATCATCTATGATTGTATTAGGTCAAATTTGATGGGAGTGACTTCATATTTTTTTAAGATATGTATTAATTTAATGATTTTATTTATAATATAAAATTAACGTAAAAAAATTTTTAGTGTTTTAGTGATATACACTCTAGACATAGTCCCCAGGGGACTGGTCACAATATCCTGATTGATTCCAGAATGTACATGGTAGATTGGTCACTATGATATCTCTAAATATTAAGTTGATAGAGTGTGTAAATTATTATAATTTTTATTTACTCTCTAATATGACTGACATGTTTCCAGATTGGAGACAAAGGTATTGGTCGTAAATGATGAGGTATTGGATTCTGGACATCAGATCCCAATGTCTTACCTATAATAATATTAGGGAACATAACTAGAAACCTACTAGTACTTTCACATCATTCATCCATTATATTGTGGAATTTTAATTTCAATACAATGGGATTCATTATGAATGTAACATATTTTTGTAGAGGATTTTTATTATTTCGGTGATTATTGATGAACTTATAGAATTTTTTCCTTTACATGAAATTAATGAGATGATAAGGGTTCAAATAATTAATCACCCATATGACCAAGAGATCATGAATATCCCCATTATTATATTATTTTTCTAAAGAGATATATGATTTATATTTTATATTGTGATTTTTTAAGATGAAATTAGTACCCGTTTAATGTTATCCATGGAATATAATTTAGATTGAGAAAGGAATATTGATACAGCCATTATATTTTTTTATAGTATTCATCAGTAATGTGTTCATGATTGTATTTTTTCATTGGAAAATAATTTTAACTGGTTGGATTACAAAAATTGAAACAATTATTATCATGTAATTAAAATGGTAGCATTATAAGAAATGATTGGATATCCATGTAGATCCAATTTTTTTGGTGGATATGGCATATAAGTATTGTGTTGAACCAAGTATTGTTTAAGATAAAATAAATAAGATTAATTTTATATGGAAAAGGATTGGGACTTCACATAATCTCTATAAATAATTACAAAACTCATCATCACCCTATATAGTTTTTGGTAGATGATCAATTACGTCATTGTTTCACATTACATGGGGACTTTTTATTTGGGGTGATAGTGTATTGTATTTCTATGTATTATTATCCAATTAAATATCATTGTACATCATGATAAGGTGGAATATTCATTTTAATCAACAAATATCATTGATGTGGTTTTATGATTTGTTTCTTGTTATTCTAGTAAGGATTCATTAATCAAATAGTAATAATGTTATGGAATGAGATGATATTGATATGGATTTTGAAACCAGAGTGGTCGAGAAATGTGCGTTAATTATAGATCTTAATAATGAGGTGTTTCATGGGAAATTAATTCCCTTGGTATATTTATTATTTAAGTGATGGTGGAAAATCCACCCAATATGGGAGCATTAGGGTATAATGATTCATCAGATTGCATATATATTTGAGATTCAAGAACATTGAGTGATTTTTTGGGATTAATGTATCATGGTTAGGAGAATTGTGACATCATCTTGGCCTTATGTATTGTTAATTTTATTCTAACTTTGTTACTATTGTTTTTATCATGTATTTTTTGAAGTCAAATATTATTCACAGAGGTTTAGAGTTAATTAAATAGGTTTTTGGGAATTCATAGGTTCATCATGGGATGTATATCGACATGATGGAATCATCATTGTGCCTGGAATATTAATATATGAAATAGTGTGACAGAAAGTAATATGGATGGTTGTGGTCTTGGGGAAGTAGAACAATGTCTTCCCCTTGTGAGAATTTACCTGAACAGTCTCCCCACCCTCTAGTGGAAGACTTGGTGAGTCTAAAAATTAAAAAAAAAATTCTAATCCCAAATTAATGTCACTAAGTCCAACTTTATGGGACTTATTTTATCATGAAAAAAATATCCATGGTGTTAACAACCATAATGTGATGATGGGTTTTAATGAATTCAAATGAATGATTAGGCCTTAAATATTTTATGGAGATAAACACCACATAATTTTGATGAATGTGGTCATTATGAAAGAATTTTTAATTAATTGTTAACATTATTTCACATCTATTAAACAAATATCCCACATCCTAGTTTTATTGAATATGATAATATCAATTTTAGATTAGTTTTTATTGTTCTAAAAGGTTATACCTATTTTATTTTTGTGATCCTACATTAGTTTTCGTGGATCTATTTGAGGTATATTTGGATTTCCACCAAATTTATTCATCGTTTTCTTGTTATATTAGGTATATATCTTCATTATCATGTGTTTAATCTATTAGGGTCTATAATTGATTAATATATTGGTTTGAATGTTCAATTTATTATTATTTTTATTTATCTATTCTAGTGATGGACAAATGTTTTTTAATAATCAATATTTATGATGGAGAGATTGTTTAATCCATTTATATGTTAGTGTCTCTAGAAGATGATTATTCACAATTAAAATCCTTATAGATCTTATGTTTCCTTTTATTAATATTTATAAATGGTTGATTTGTTTCTATGGATGTGATTTTTCATAATTACATTTATAATGACATGGAAAATTGTCATAATGGTGGTTTCCAATAAAAAAATATTTCAAAATTTATTTGAATAATTAAATACCATTTATGTGATTTTGACCAAAATTCATTTCTAAATTATACTATTTTTTAGTAATTACTTTCATTAAGGTTTAGTTTCATTATGATGATGATTTTGATGAATTTTATTATAAAATATAGACCATATGAGACTTTGTATCATTGGGTTATGGAAATATTATCATATCTAATTTTTTAGGAACAAATACTTATTTTGGTTACAATGCCATTTAAATATAATAGTGACAAATATTTTTATTATTCAATCTATGTTATCTAATGTTACATTTATATCTTAATTATGTATTCTTATTTCATAGATCCCACTTTCCTTTATTGTTTTCATGATGTAAATGTTTTATGCATTGATGTCTCACTTATTTATTTTATTAGTTTCCATGTACGATTCTATTTATTTCAATATATTTATATATATATATTCCAAAATATTAACATATTCAAGATTAACTTTAGTATGAATAATTTTAACAGTAACCAAATATTTATTTTCTAAAAATCATTCTCAAATTAAATTCTTATATAAATATTTTTCTATTTAAAATTCAGAATTAACTATTTTATAGAGAAAGAAAATTTATGATTTATGGTTTTTTCATGAAATGAATTTATTCACATAAAAATTTTTACTTTTGTAATTTGATGATTTTTTATTATACGATATATTTAAAGTGAAGTGATTCATGTTGATTGAATAATTGATTATAATTATTTTTCTACAAGGTTTTTTTGGGATGATGGTGAGGGACAATTTCATCGAGACTTGGTTTTTTTTGTTTTAGTTTTATTCGTAGATAATAATTATCCCTTGGAATTTCTATATCGCATCATTGTTACCTTCTTCATTGACAATTTAAAATAGTTTGTTATCATTATATTGTTATATATTTAGTCATTTTTTGGTGTTTTTTAGGGTGAAATCATTCACATGGTTATGTGTGTTGATACATGGGTGTTTGTTCCAGCCTGTTGTGATCTAGAATGCACATCGATCGTTTTAGGAATCCATGTTGTGTTACATGTTTGTTATCACGTGTTTTTTAATTAAAAAATGATTAAAAATTAATACCTAGAATAATTTTTGAATCCTATGATTTGGTCATAATAGAAGGCTAAACATTCACTGAACTATAAAAAGATGTAATGAATTTTTATAAAATGAATAGAATGTATGGAAAATCATTATAAATTTTTTCCTATCCTTATTTTGTCTCATAACTCTTAAATTAATATATATTTTCAATGAAATTATAGAACCTAATTTTTATTTTACATTCAGAAAATATTCCTTATAATTGTTCCTTATATAAGACTATTAATCTTATATATTTTACTTCCATTTTTGATCAATTAATATGTTCACTAATAAATATAAAAAATATCAGAATTATCCTAACATGTATCATTATTATAATTTATATTGACATTTATTTATTCCAAGAATAATTAAATTAAAAATTCCAATGATAAATCCAAATTGGATGATGATAGATTCCATGTACTTTAATACTAATAATACTACCATATTTAAAAACAAAACCCTAGTTACCCATCTTGTACAAAATGTGGAAAAAAAGAGTATACATGATATTATAAATGATTATTATGGAAAAATAAATTAAAAATAGTATGTCTTATGAAAAATATGTGGTTAAAAATTCCCAAAATAAATAAATTTAAAAAAGATATCCCAAAAAAATTATAATTTTAAGAAATATTGACCATTTCATAAAAAAATCATATTTCTCTCCACATTATATTATTCGTAAAGTAATATACTGATATCATTATCATATTACGATGATATTATATATGTTAATTGTTCATCATAAATTATAACCAATAATTTATTTCATTTTCTATGATAAATTTTATTGGAAGAATTACGTATTTTCTATCCATGTATTACCATAGTGTAACACCCCGATCATAGTTACCTGGAGTCGGTACAATATTACATAACATTGGAATGATCACGAGAAAGATAAAATATCGAAAGACCGATTGGTTTAGTAGCCTTGGAAACACTAGATATATTAAAAAAGTTTTACATTACATCATAATGTGAAAAACTACTACAACAACATAGTCTATATATTCCACACTCATATCCCCACATACTATCCCTGCAGGTCATTCATAAATTACTTCTTCACATCCTTGGAAAAATAAAACATAGAAAAGGGGTGAGTTCAAATGCCCAGTAAGGATAATAATATAGTGGAAAATTTCATAAATAAGAATAAACATTTAAGGAAATGTATAACTTAAAACAAATTCCTTTTAAACTTGAACATCAACATAGTAAGGCAAAGATAAAATTAAATAATTCCATTTACTTATTCATATGGATATTCTAATAATCAAATAATCACATTCAATATCAATAACCACTTTCATAATGATGGAATGCATAATTCCAGACTATCATAAACACAATAGCCAAGACCTCATGCCAAGACTACATATAATATTTTGCCAAGGCCTTGTGCCAAGACAATAGTTTGTCTCACGAGACCTATTGATGCATCGAGGAGCTATAGCGGGCTCCACCTGTCACATATTAAGACCAATGCATTCCCATATGAAAAGGTTTAAACATAAAATAATCATTCATATTAAAACTAGAATATGAAATGTCAATACATTCACCACATAATATTAATGGTATAAAAATATCACATCCACAGTCAAAACATCCAGTACAATATTGATGTTTTGTATCATAATAAATCAACTTCAAATAAGCTTAAAATCCATCAAATGATGTTGACATAGATGAAATCAGAACTCTTTTTAGAGAAATATCTCATTCTATATTCAAATCATTTATGAGTCATACATTTATAAAATAAAACATTTTCATTTTAAATATTCTTATAAGAATTTAAGGGATGCTTCTACGATTTTATAATGGCGGAAAATAACCGCACCCGTCGTATAAGTTAAAAAAACATTCTTACATTAATTATGTCGAAAATGTTAAAAAGCACCTTGTGTAGAAAACAATGGAATGATTCCTTTATAAAACTCTTATAAAAAGATAAAAAAGGTATAAATGACATTAACCCATATTATTTTAAATAGTAAAAATGTTTTGAAATATATTTTTAAGAAACATCGATATGGATGATAAAGAGATCCCAGTAGATTATTTCGTATAAACAACCTCGGATAATGAAGAGATTGTGAAATAACCCTTACCCTGTACATTTCCTTGGTTGGGGTAGGTTAAAATCCTTTATAATGGTGAAATAATTTTTGTTAAATTGTATAATAATCATATACATTAATATGATATCATATATTAACTTTTAACATTGATTTGTTAATAATATCTTCGTATTATTATTGTTTCGGGTGTTAACTTACTCATTTTATATTATATATTTTGTTACGTAGCCATGTTTTTCATGGATAGGTTGTTTCTTAATCATATCCAGAATGATATCAAGTCCTTAGATACTATTATTAATCATCAAATGAGAGTTATACTTGAATGGAAACGATGGAGAATGAATCTCATCGCGTTCGTGGATACGGTAGTCTGTACGTACGCACGAGCGACAATATCATTTTTTTATATTAAAATAATAAATAATTGGATGGTATATCATATATACAGAATAATTATCATGTTAAATTTATTATTTACATGAATTAAACATCATTATTATACCCATCCAAATAATAATTAATTGAATAACAATTACACCACGATGTTGAGACGGTAAGTCGTACGTACGCACGTATGGTGACATGTTATTCAAAGGATGGATAGAATACATAATATGGTTTTACCATATTTATAATAACATTATAGTATATATATGATACGGGATTTATTATTTTATAATGGTAATAACAAAGGAAGAAGAAGTGGAAAAAGAAATGAACCTGGAAAAGGGTGGTGAAATCATTGCCTCTTCTTCGGGTTCTTCCTTTTGATTTGATCAAAATGACTCCATAGATTGGCTTTCTGATCAAACTATGGCCTCTAGGATGTAGTGAGGGATGTTGGGAGAGTATTTTCTGAGAGTTTGGTTGAACCAAAAGGCTTTGATGGTGTGAGGTAATGGGATGTGGTAGTACCCTTTTATAAGAGAGATGAGGGGCACCTTTGGAAAATCTAGAAATATTAATTTATAATAAATTCATATTCGGTTTCTAATCGCTCAAAAGTTGATTATTTAATGGTTAAGTTGGGTATGGGTGGAAAAAAAACATAACCAACATAATTTAGATAGGGCTGGGTTACTATATTATCCTTATCATTAAGAATTAACTCTAAGTTAATTAGTTTTACTTTTACACTGTCTCTTTGTATTTTTATATTATATGGTTAATAAACATACTATATACATCCAAAATACCCCCAAGAGGTCCATTAATGATACCCCTATCATTATATAAGTCTCTTGGCCGATACATAGATTTTTAGGAATTTAATATCAAATAATAATATAATACCTTTTCTAAAAACTCTTTTATGTCAATTTTGACACTATTCAATAATTGATTTTTTTGAAACTCATAACAGAATGATTTCATCGAACAATGATAAATAAATAATTCCTAATATGTCATATTAACCAAGAAAATTATTTAAATTCAATATATGTCTCATATTATATTTATTTAGGTATTTATAATATCAATTATTTTAATTTCTCACTATTATGGTAATTACTGCATCATCATTGTGTCATAAATAAATTAAAATATTTAATGTATAAATATTATAAATAAAATATAATTATTTATTAAATATTATTATATTTATAATGAATATTTAAAATTTAATTTATCTAATATATAACCCTATATTAAAAATATTTTAGTAAATAAACATTGATTTTAACTCTTTTAACTCTTCTTTGAATTAAATAATAATAAATTTCCTAATCTAATCCAAGTGGACCTAAATGATAATATTTTTTTCCTAAGGTTGTTTTGGGTCGAGATAAACTTTTACAATAGAATTAGGACATTTTTTAGGCTAATATTTATATCATTTTTACCCTTAATTACCCTATTTACTTTTAACCGTAGTAAATAAAAATAAAAAATTACTATTCAAAAAAATTATTTTCATCTCATTGAACCACATTTTACATCTTGATATTAACCGTGTATCTCAGATTTTCGAAATTTCATTTACAAATGTGGTAAAATTATTTTTTATGAAAAAATTTAGTTTTTTAACTACCACTTAGTAGTTTCACTATTCATCAAACATTGATGTTTTTCAGAACAATGCCAAAATTACACCCAAAGATATAATTGATATTCCAAATTAAAAATTGATTTCTATTTTAAAAAATTCCAAACATATAAGTTTCATTAATTAGTTTTATAAATAATTCACGTTGTCACAACAAATAGCATGTTTTTAAGAAACAATATATATCAAAAGATTGACAATTGTTTAGGTCCAATTTCAATGTTAAATTAATTATAATGAACACCATTGGATAAAATGGTAAAAATTTATTCTAATTATACGTCAAAACCACTCAATAATATAATTTATCACTATAAATTATATTTATTAAAGGATTTTTTTTAAGTATTTTCAACTATTAAAAAAAATTGGATGTTCTCAGAAAAATACATAAAATTCATCATCAGATAATTTCGATATTCCGAATCCAAAAATGAAGTCCATTTTAAAATATAAAAAATATATAATTTAAAAAAGTAGGTATTACTATTCATAACAGCTAGTTTTATTGGTTATAGTGTGTTAGAACTCGGTGTTGCGTACAACTCACACTATAACATTATTCAAAGAGATGCGTACCGTAGAAGCTTGGGGTGTTAAAATAGTATAACCATATTTAACACCTATAACACTATAAATTATAGATAACTTTCCAAATAGAAATCCTATATATCATTTTAACTACTAGAATAACAATTAATTATTTATATTGGAAATCACTATTGAATTTAAATTATATGTTAACTCTATATAAAACATTTATTGCGCTAATTATCATTTCAATGGGGATTCAAAAGTTCATATATAGACACTGAAATAAAATATAATCGAGTAGTCTAAATTCTAAATATATTGAAGTAAAACTCATAAATAATATATTTATTATATATATTATCATAAACAATCCCAATGATATCCCCACCTAGTGTAGCATATATCACATGATCATGTGGATAGATAATATCATCTTTTTGAGATCAATGATGATAATAATATTTATATCTATTTACATATAATATATCATCAAATTCCAATTATTTATATTAATTAAAAATTTGATGTTTATAATAAGTTAATTGAATTCCCTCCTCAAAAAATATCAAATAGATTATAAACCTATAGAGATACAACTGATGTATCTCCATATATATTTATCATAAGGAAAAATGAATCAATATTGATTGAACCCTTTCATTATCATAAAAATGTATTTTAATTTTTAATCCATTATGGAAATTAAATTTTATAAAACATATTTTTGATATCCCACAAAATATGTTTCTAACAAAAGGTATGAAGTTATATTCAAATAAATTATGTTATGAAAAATAGTTCTATCATCCCAGGATAGAACCTTAATGTCCACTATCACGGATTATAGTTGGGTGTGGTGATCATTAATAACTTATGTGTTTTTCATGATGAACCTATGATTATTGAAATATCTATAGATATTTATTTAAGATGAACCAAAATCATTGAGAATGAATTAGGATTCCACAAAAAATTAAAATTGTATATCAAATTAAGGACAAGTACACAGAATTTTCATCCATAATTATTTGAGAAAAATAATGAGGTAAAATTTTATCTTGTATTAATAAATATACTGAACCAACAAACCCTTAAAGCCTTTAAAATAAATATTACAATTGTTTACAGAATCTTATAAACAATGATAATATAGTTTCACTTCATAGTAATTTTTATTTTACAAAACTTAAAATAATCATTTATGTATTCCCAAGTATTGAATTATAGTAAATTAATTTCTAATCTATATAATGTTTAAATTATATAATAAAAATTTAATCAAGTAATGATGCAGATTGGTAAATATAAATAAATATAATTTTTTTAGTATATTCATTTAATATGGACATTTAATAAATATCATTTCTGAATCTGACTTATTTATTCCTCATGGTTTCAAAGAAGGTGAAATTGTTTTAGGGATGATTCTAGACCATAGGACACAACCATAAATAACAAAATACATAATATTTTTACATACATAAATAAGTTATCCAGCATACATATTAAATTTTGTTATAATAAATGATTATTTAATTATTTTACAATTCACATTAAATTCTATTCATTATTTTGATGAAAAAGTAAATTGTGATTTACAATTATACGACAAACCATTTTTTGTAAATATATATCAAAAATATTATAATAATTTGAAAAAACCAATTGATTTCTAATCTATATAAACAATAAAAAATAAATTAATCTTTTGAAACTGAGTATACCAATTTAATTTATCAAAGGTAATAGAAAATTGACGATTCTTATAAATATATAAACGCATCTATAGTAAATGATCAGGTAATAGTAATGATGGAATTTCAATGACCATGATAAAAGAATGTTTTGATATATATCTATATTTTTACTTTATTCGTAGTCATTATGAAATCCATTATATTTCCCCATCATTAGTGGAGTGGGGGTAGACACCTTCATAGTACCCTAATTATGGATTATGATTGGAATACATTTTCATTCAAAACTTATATTTTAGAAATTTAAATAAAATTATTTATGAAATATTTTTCTCTTGTAATATTTAAAATTAGTAAGATTTATTAAATTTTTATAAAAATGTTTTAAAATGATTCAAAATAAACTTTTATGACTATTATATAATTCAACCATGTTTCTATAATAATTATAATAATAAATAATTTAATTAGATAATTTTATTATCCCCAAAATTATCCAATCTTATTATATTAGATGCATTAACATGAAATTATATAATTTTCTTTTTAAAGATGTTTATATCCTTATTTATATTGTATTAATTAATAAATATTAATGAAATTATGAACTAGTGCATAAAATGACTGAAATACAATCTTATAAGTCACATCTATAATTTTCTAAATGATATTAATGGACCCAAAATAAATGGATGTAATGTTTTCCTATATTGAAATCAATATATTACTCTATTATGGAGTCTCATTATTGATTAATGAATTCTCATCACTAAATATGAGTAGAATTTTTCAAAAACATTTATGGTACATATCAATATTATATATTAAATACATTTGTTAATGAATGTTATTAACCCATTCTATCATGTCTTATATAATTTTATGTGCAACATGAATCTTCTCTCTTATTTTACACAAATAAAATTTTGACCAATAAGGAATATTATATATTTACTTGATTTATGTTACACAAATAATAAACATTTATATTTTATTATATAAAAACAAAACCAATTGATAAAAATATATTCATTACCATAAAATATCATGAGAATAGTAGAATTAAATACCCAAATTACCTATATAAAACAAACATCAATATAATTTTATGAGGGTAACCTATACACATATTCAATTACATTCACATAGAATTTTGGTTTCTTCAAATGAAATAATATGTAAATAGATAATATCTATCTTTTAGATAATTCATATAAACATTATGATGTGTAACATTAAACATCATTTACAACATTCTATGGTTGTAAAATAAAATTTCCTCTCATTTAGATATTAGATGAATAATAATTTTGAGCACATATAATGTTATGAAAAACACCATTAATCTAGGGTGAACTATACAAACCATTGGTGATGTATGTTGATATGTTCTCCCATTTAAATTTCATAACTACTGTATGATATATTGGCCCTGTTTTTGGATTTTCATATATATTCAATAACTATTATCTCAAACTATAATAAAATAAATCTTTAAATTAATTCTAATTTTCTAATTAGTTGGTTTTATTTTTATATTATGATACAACATAATTGTTCAATGATAAAAAACATTAATTTTTCTAAACAATAATTATTTTATTATTTATTATTGAGTGATGTTCAATACATCTTTTTAAAAAAAAGTTCAATATCACACAACTCCATGTACCAAAATGGAATCTCAATAATTTATAGTGTATCATATCCTCAAAAAGAAACAATCATATAGTCACCCTATATTCAGACAGTAAACCAATATACATATCACATGATATTTTATGTTTATCACCCAATGTTCAAAATCTATAACATTTATTTGAATATTAAAAAATAATAAAACAATTTATTTGTAATAACTTGTTCCAATCAATATGAATTAATTAGTTTCCTAGTTAAATTTACAGACCATTACATTACATATTCCTGTAATGAAATTATTATTCAAACCGTGTTATTAATATCATTCCAACCTTGGGTTATATATTATTTTTATTTTCTTCTATGATTAAATACACATTAATCTAAAAATATTATTATATAATTTGAATCAATCCAATAATTTTATTAATTCTACCATCTCAGATGAAAAATGTTAGACACCAACTCTTTTTTGTGTGTATCATAACTCTTATAAAGTGTACATATCAACCTTAAACACTAATCCTAAATATTTATTCCCTACATCCGGACATATCATTTTCCCAAATTCTATGATGTTTACAGAAACATGTATATTAATATTTATTATGAATGAAATAAAAATGGAATTTATTTTAGAATCCTTATAAATTATTTGAATTCCTTACGAACATCCATAATATATTCAAATTTTATTTCATTTGAGCCAAATCTATTATATGATAACAAAATTCTTAATAATGAACAATTATTCTTGAGTATTATTGATATTATGCTCCTAAATTATATTCCTTATACATATTAATTTCTATTTCCAGATGAATATTTACCTTAATTATAATATGTTAAAAATATAACCCTTTAAAAAATAAAATGATTCTCAAAAACATCAACACATTAATACAAATATTTTTATTGGGAATTCTTTAAAAATAAAATAATAAAATAATTAATAAAAAGTTCTTCAATTAATTTCAAGGTCTTCACATGAAATCCAAATAAATAATAATTTAGATTGAAAATGCTTCAAAAAAGGAATTTAAATACCTATTAAAACAATTATTCGAAATTTATATGAATAATAAAATTGAATTAGTAACACTGAATGGATTGGTAAAAATACATGTAATAGTTATATCAACATCAATGATGGGTTTTTAGAATTTACTCTTAATTTTGATTAATTGATGGAAAATAGATTAATGGTCAACCAAATAAAATTTAGAAA
Organism: Viscum album; assembly: GCA_963277665.1. Classification (NCBI taxonomy): domain Eukaryota; kingdom Viridiplantae; phylum Streptophyta; class Magnoliopsida; order Santalales; family Viscaceae; genus Viscum; species Viscum album. The sequence goes on from OY728165.1 coordinate 512,836,477, forward strand.
ATCACCTTAAATATTAATGAAAATATTTATTTATTAGTAATGTGTATATATTCATCACGATAATATCGACAAAATATTGTTAGTCAGTAAACATCTCCAATATTACTTTAGTTTTATTCACAAAAAATACAATAATTGGAATAGTGAAACCCCTAGAAAATTAATTATTTTTACATTCTTATAAGGGACCAGATCCATTATCATTAACTTTTGTCATGTTTGGGATCCTCATAGTACTATTTTTAGGATTATACGTGGATTAGAGGTGTTGTATGCTGAAAAAGATGGTACCAAGTTGAATACATGATATGATAATCATTCCAACCATGTTTGTGTGATTAATGGAATGAAAAAGGTGGTTAATGTGGTGCTACAAGACCTGTAAAATAATCATGCTAAAATAATAAAAATATACATAATTTTAAATGAAAATGGATGGTAAAAAATTTCCTGAAATAATATTGATTTACATGTAGTGTTAATACCGGATGCCCCCACGTCAATAAATGTTTCATCCATTTAGTTTTTTTTCGAAATATAATGTCCAACTACACCACTCTCTCATTTTTGACGGACATACACATCCCTCCATCATAATTTATAGATTACATAAAATGTATATCGAATCATGGCTTCTATCATTGATTAGTGAAATTCCATGGTGATCTTGGAATCATTCCTCATTCATTTTCTACTGAATTCCCCTTGGTTGATATTGATCAATCTATTATCATGGCTAAGTACTATAGAGTATTTATCAAATGTTTCAAACTGGGATTTAATGGTTGTTTTTTAGTGAGGTTGTGTTACGATATCCATGTATTTATGTATATCTTGTGGTAGAGGCGGCCAAGATCCACAATATTGGAATGTTTCAGTGATAAGAACATTAATGGATTTTTAGGTAGGGAATTTGTTATTTATATATTATTTATGTGAAATCAATAAATGATAATGATTTATACATTTGGAAGAAAATACAATTGACCTAATGAATATTGAATTGGATTAAATAAATTATATAGTGACTATTTATTATTGAATTTGTTCCTTTATACTATGATAGAATTTTTCCTCTTGTTTTTATATAGAGTGTGATTTATATGTTGTTTGATTTATATGAAACTTTTAATTCATTAGTACCACGTTGAAATTGGTAAATACCATAGATCTAGACTTGATGTACTATTAATTGGATTAATATTTAAAGGACATGCATGTTTTTAATACAGAGGTTTATGTAATTTTATAATTATAAAATTGATACAATACACATCATTAATTAAGTTTGATCCTACATGTGATTAATGAAATATATATATTTTTTGTTTCATATATATTCTTGTAATTAAAATTAATTAAAGGAATTATAATTATATATATTACTTCTCTGTGATTTTTTAAACTAGAATAAATTTTAAGATAATAATTTTACATTGATATCTTGTAATATCTTGATGCATGAGGTCTCCCAAAATTAAAACATATAAAAAATTAATAGGGTAACTCAAGATGGAAAAAATCTGTTGGGTGATATTGATACTTTTCTAGGTCATGGGTTTTTTTTTTCAAGAGAAGTGTTAGTTATATATTTTTTCTATGATATCTCAATTTCAAAATAATGCTAAATGAATTGTTTGGTGGATCTTATTACCATTTTCATTTCTTGTTTGTATCAGGATACATTTTCTGCTTCTCTTGGTATGAGACTTATAATGTGATCTTCATAGGGATAGCCTTGGAGGATAGTCTTCTGATATGGGTGTGGATGCTCAGATGTGATGTGAGCCTGGGATTGATGACCCTTGAATGGATTTCTTCTTATGTGGGATGGATACTTGGATTATGTGGTAAGAGTTTATGCAGATGATGGTGAGATACATCTTGGGATTGAAATTGGGGGTGATGGAAAGGGTGAATGATGGACTAATCCACTGATGATTGTCTGTGAGATGGTATGCACGCTTATGAATTTATTTAACGGATTATGTATATGTTTATTGATTTATATAAATTATTTTCCACATTACATGTGAATGTTGGCTGTGCTTGGATGCATGTTTTCTACTTGGTGGTAGACTATGTTGGTCTTCTAGGAGTTACTAGATTATGGAATGATGATATTAATTAACTGGAAAATTAATAACCCATGGTTATGGTTTATTATTGTATGAAAATGAAAATCAGTTGTTAATTGGGATAATCCTTGGACATGGTTTTATTTATGCCGAGAGGGCATCGATATTGTTCTGATGATTATTGAAATTTTGAAAATTATAATCATTAGTTAATCGAAAATGTATTAATTAATAGTATTAAATGAAAAAATGTAATAATTGATTGAATGTGTCTATTTTAATGATTTTTTCAACATGAGATGTCTAATATTAACATTCGAAGATGAAAATTTGAGCAACATTAGGTACAGATGGGTTAGAGACTAGTTTATATCCATTTTATGTTTCTAAGGTATATTATATCGTGTAAATTTTGTGATTTCATACAACAAACCACCCAAGTATACTAGGAAAACTGATTCCATGTGGAATCTTTTAGCGTGTCATCCCCAGAATCATGTTGGGTGTACTGATGGATGACTATCCCCCACCAAGCCCATATCTCATCTCTTGGTAGTTACATAAGTTATATCACATATATCTATTAACAGGGTTGTGGAGGATTATGGTTATTTCACACACATTAATGACCATATATATCATCTGAAGGATTATTATGGGTATGATGTGTAATGTTTGTAGTGGACTTTTATAGTCACACAGTGTATGTATTTTAAGGGATTGAGTTCTGATTCTTAATGATTGAAATATATTATATAATTTGTAGATTATTTTATTAAATACATGTTTATGATATAGATATTTGATTGGGAAGATATGGTAATGTGATTCATTAGGTTGATGTTGTGATTACTTTCCAATGTCTCTTTTGGATGGCTTTCTTTGGAGAGAGATGGCTTCGAACATGTAACATTGGTGAAGATCAGTAAACTTGTAGGGAAGCAGATGTGGGGTACCTTTATAATTTTTTTAATATTTTTTTATTTTATAAAATTAATTATATAAGGATAATGTTATCCATGGGAGGTTGGGAATACAATATATCGTTTGAGGTGATGAGTATGTTTTACTACTATTCGTTTTGATTTAGTATTCATTATTTATAATATACACAAGGTGATTTAGGGAGGATCTGACATTTTTCACTTGGAGTTTAATGCCACCAATATGTATATTTACTATAACATTGGTGCTAATTGCAATCGTAGGGCTTACTAGAGGTGGGACTTGGGTAGTCACCATATATATCCCCTCATTGATGTATCTATATGGAAATACATCCTAAAAGGGTAGTATCAAAGGTTAAATATGAGTTATAGAATGGATTTGAAAGTTAGGAACAAGTGATATGACATTGGATAGTGGATAAATGGTGTCATATATGTTTAATAAGTGATATACGCATATAATAAATGTATGGATATGGATATTTTTGGGGGATTATGATATGATGCACATTATTTGATATCTCTTAAGACTTCTAAATGATTTTATAGTAGTCTCTATATAGATACATTGGAATTTATCATGCATAAATATCCTTTTCACATTTTTTAAACCGGTTGGTTGTGCGAGAATATGGTACTTTTACTTCAAATTTTTTCATATCACCAAAATGTGGAGGCGCAATATTGGATTTTTACAATGATGAATGATGTAGGAGGACACTCTGAAGGATATAGAAGTTGAGTCTACAATTCCATGGGGAACCGTATTAGAGGAAGTCACGACATACTAGAGGGATGATGTTGAGATGGAATCATGTTTGATACATGTTCGATAGGAGCACTCAGTAATTTTTTACATGATAATGTTTCAGGGAATAGTGAGGCAGAGGTGGTTATTATTCCATAGGGATCACTATGAGTAAGAAGTAATGTCGGAAAAATTCTTATAGTATATCATAGAAAATTTAATTTCCTTCATCTTAATGGTGAAAAGTCTCCAATTTATGCTTACGCTATGACATGGGATCTCTATTGTTCGAGTTTTCAAGATCTATTTTATGACCATTTTGTGATATGACATAGAACTATTTCAGGATGCAGACGGTTAGGAGAAGAATTTTGAGGAATCATTAAATAATGATATCTAGTTATAGGTCACCTTATTTATTCTAAATATATCTCATGTATTACTGGTTAAAGTAAAGGTTATTGGGAGGACATTATCTAGAAGAGGGTCTTCATAAGAAGAGAGTCATTATGATTCGTCATGATGTAGATATATATTCATGGGTTCTTAATTATCAATAAAAATTTGATTTTATTTAGTTGGGGGTAGTTCTAATACATTATAATCTTATTTCATAAGTGAACTAGTCACTCATAACTATTCCAAGGAATCGTACATGTTTTTTTCTTATAGAGATCCATTTCATCTTCGTCGATTGAGCCCGACAATTCTAATTAGTTAGTGTTCAATTTTTTCTACATCAGGTCCTTCCATTGAGTCAGATTCAGTGTAGGTAGTAGTAAAATGGTGGTCTAGTTTGGGATCATCATAGATGGGAAGATGTGGGTATAAGAATGCTCTTAGGTTCTCCTTAATCTCGTAGAGAATATTATAGTCCATTATTGTGTCTCCAATAGGGTTATATAGGATATGGAGGCAGTTATGGTTAGTTTTAGTCCTTTTCCTTAATAGTTTTGGTTAATCCATACGTCATTTGAGGTACGGTTTTATTATTTTCTACATGACTTAATGATTTGATTGATTTAGTATAAACATGCTATATTATATCACATACCCCCATCCATGATTTATAGATGTGATTTAGAAAGGATTCTAATGAACATTGAATTGTATATGATAGTTGGAGGTCGATAAGAACAGTATGATGCTTATAGATACACTAATCTAGTGTTCGGGAAGAACATCTCTAGTGAGACATCCAATGTTTCTATATATATCCATATGAAATCATCCTTGACCTTGATTGGTTATATTGGGCTCATGCAAAAATAGATTTATTTTGGAGGTAGGTAGTGCCCTCCTTTTCTGATAGAGATCCAGTAGTTCTTGTTCATAATTGAGACACATATTTGGGTCAGACGCATGTTTCATCCTTGTCATCTCTGATGGTCTATGTTATCATAGGAACATTGGAGATTAAACAATCACTATTTCATAGGGTTTTGTAAGATTACCATGATGTGTTCTTTAAAAACACCCTCAAAGGAAGATTGATATTGGGATCAAGATAGAACCATGAATGTATCCTATCTTGATTTATCAATATAGGATGGTTCCTTATAGGTAGTGATAGTTATGGGTATAGCACTAATATTTTCTTTTAGTGTGGCTTTTTCAGCTATGTGTGTCAAATTAGGGTGAGTCAATTATGTTTGTAATGATATTTGATGGATTTATATAGGTTTTTACTGATTATCATCACTCAAACCATGTGACGTTGAAGAAAATCTACAAATTCTGTGGATTAATGATATATTCGATCATATGATGTGGGAAATTTTCATCTTGGATATTGTGTTTCAATTAGAGTTCCATCAGATATGTGGTATGTATGAGCATATTCAGAAGACTCTATTCTATTTTTTCCATGAGTATTATGAGTTCATTTTAATTCCATTGGGTGTGAATAATTTTCCATCTATGATCATGGGGTTGATAAACATTGTTTTCAAAGAGTTAAAGGATATGTTTTTGGTGGTTTTCATCGATGAAATCCATGTGTAATACCCATCTATAGAGGACCATGGAAAAATTATATGATCGATTTTAGAGTTATTAATCATTCATAGTATAATTGTAAGATTTTCCTATGTTATATTGGGGCTCGTGAAGTTCATTTCATTGGTTATATGCCGATCCATTAAAGATTGATGCCATTTTTTCTTGTGCATCACGAATGATAGTGGAAGAGGTGCGGAGTTTCCATGGACTTAGTGGATATTATAGGAACTTGGATGATGATTTATCCTAGTTTATGACACATATATCGTCCTTGGAAATAAATAATCTTGTGTTCTTTTACAATAACCATTTACATGAAGCATTTGAGTACCTAAAAGTGAAAATTTCTGTCATTATAGTTCAGTGTTTCCCAGTCGAGGGGGTTATATTTATAAATTTATGTAATGCTTTGCATCTTGTCTTGGGATAAATTTTTATACAGTATAGATCAATTATTTCTAATGTTCCATTTCAGATATGTCCCCTTGAACGTAACTATTCCACCCATTATCTTTAGTTGGAATCAGTGGTTCGTTCTTTGATATTGTGGAGACATTACCTCATTAGTAAGTGTGTTGAGATTTTTATTGGCTATTTGTGCATAAGGTGTGACTTCTTCAATTTTGACTTTAACTTGTTACAATATCATTATATGTAATTATCAAAGGATCATGAAATATATATTTTATATACACCATGAATGTGAAATTTTATAAAATATGCATTAAGAATAAACTCATTTCTATATATTTGTCAAGAATCCAGGGTTCCCAATATAGAGATGGAAAATATCATAGTGATTCATCTTGATAAGGGAGTGGTAGGAGGTATATGATTTATTATAGATGAAATTGAAGCCTTCATTAGTGTATTTGGTGGAGGATTACTGACTAGGAAATTCAATTATAGGGGTCTGGAGGGTCCATATTTTTTTGGAATTCCCCGGATGGTTAGTTTGAGGAAAGACAACACTAGTTATTATCGAAGGGAAAGAGATTAATTACGTCAATGAAGTGTTATATGGTTCTCCTTGTGTTCACTAGTTCTCCATTGGTGTTACAATCTTATGTGACCAAGATATATCATTCCACGAGATGTCAGTTTTGGAGGCCTATTATGAAGCAAGCATTTGTAGTGATTATTTCTCAATGTTTGATTTTCCAGAATGTGAAGTTTGTGCACTATGATATCATTTTTTACTCCAAATATTATATGTTCCCTAGATAATGTTGAAGGAAATCTTGATAGACATTATTATTATTTTACCTAAATCATGGGAGGCTATGATAATAATTGGGTCATAATAGATCATTTTATATAATCATACCAATTTATAGTGATCAAGGAGTCAAGAACAATGATGGTTTTGTGAATTAAGTATCTAGTGGAGGTGTTATTAGTCCATGATGCCTGAAGGATGGTAATCATTGATCATTATATACATTTTATGGAATTACCTGATGAGTTATAAATAATACTTCCATTATGATTTTATTAAATGTGTTATTATGTAATTGATTATATAAAATTCATAAACATTTTTGATTTTATTATATCATGTAATATTTAATTGATAGTTTAGAATATATTCCATTGAAAAAATATTCATTAAATATAGATAAAAAGGTTAGTATAAAGATAGGGTTTTACGAAACCAATTGTTATAGATAAGGAGGTGATGGCCTTAACCACTAGGATCTTACCCTATAGAGAAAGTTTATTTTTTAATTATTGGGAGATATGATAATTGGGTTTTTTCAATTAACAAGTATAAGATGATAAAAAATAACTTAATCATAATCAAACCCATTTACGATAGAAGTTCAGGTTCATCCAGATCACAACACAAACCATGTACATCGAATCACTCGATCAAATACTCACCATCACACACCTAACTCTTATTGTGTTTGCTAGTGTTTTAATGGGATAAGTACAAAGACCCATTCAATATCAGTGTATAAAATATTTCTTATTGAATAATGAATATAATTGCATCTTATTATTGTTACTTTATAAAAAAAATTAATTTTAGTATAATTAAATTAAAATAGTATTTTGGGTATTATCCAGATTCAATTAAAGAGTATATTTTAATGATTTAATTGAAAATTGAAATTAAATTTTATTTAAAATAAAATAATATTAAATTATTTTTATTAAATATTAATGATCATATACTTTTTATGAAGTCAAATTTAATTTTTTAAAGGTTTTGAATCTATTACTCACAAGATAACCCCACATTTCTCAATAAATATTGATTATAATTTTAAAAGTAAAAATTAAAATGTATAAAAAAATTTAGATAAAATGAATATTCTATTTTCAATCCTATAATCTATGTTATTCTTTGGTGAAATTTTTAATAATGTATTGAGACATTTTAATTTTCCGCTGAAAAATTAAATTCCATGTAAATATAGTTTGTGTATTATGATATATTAATAAACCAAAAGTGATGTAATAAATATTATAAATGATTACCATGACTAAATATACGTTTTCCATTTAAAATACAGTGATTTTATGTTTATTTGTTTGATTTTGTAAATCCTTTGTCAATCCCAGAGAATCATTACAACATTTAAATGTTTAGAGTAATTTCTTTAAGATAATGACTCACTTTCAAATAAAGAAGTTTATTATTTTATTATATTCATCCGATGAAATTATAAAATAGTAAAAAACACTACCAATTTCCAAAATACACTATCAATGGGATGTTTTTTGTTTTTTATTATTTTATAATATAGAGTCAAAATATATGTGTAAAAATAAGAAAAAAATCCCCAATAATATCATATATAAACTACCATAAATCCCATTTACAATTACTAAAATTAATTAAATCATGTAACTATTATCCCATCCACACATTAGAATCTTCCAAAGGTACCATAAAGCTATCAATAATATACTCAAAAGAATTTATAGTCACACAATCAAGTAAGGGATCCTCAACCACCATTCCCTATTCATATTTCATTATTATGTTATGTCTTATATTACCAATACCTATTTATGGGATATGTATTTACATATACATATTAAAACCCATTTTATATACATTTTAGGATATTCCTTTTCCCTCTCATCAAACAATTTTATCATTTTTCATTTGTAATTGTTGTGGTCCCAAACATTCACCATTATTTTCTATGCCAAAACTCTTGTGTAGTGAATACCATGAAAACTTCCAATCAACGTTTCTCAAAATTATTAAAATATAACTATTTTAAATGAGGATCACATTTATTTATTCCAGACTCAATTTTTTGAATAAAATAATATAAAAAATTATTACATGTTTTATGATATATGTGTCACACATAATCATTAGAATTAAATGAATTTGATAGGCGTGCTAAGAATTATATTGCTCTGCAATTAATTGGTTAATTTTTAGTCTCATGGAATGTCATGTTTGAATAGGGAGTGATCCTTATTCCATTATGGGACTATTTCTATCATGATGTTAGTGTATTTATCCATGACCTATCACTATGATGTAGTGTTTTTTGTTGTTCCAACATTTCCCATGTTATAATTAGCATGCAATATAAGGACTTATTTTTCTTGTTTCTTATTTCCACACCTCTTTTCCCTATTCATATTCATATTTTCAATCATATAACACCTTATTCCATGCTTATTCCATTACTGTACTTTATAAATCACCACATTTTTATTACATCCCCTTGCATCTCCTGTAGTTTTAAAACCCATGGAATTTTTGAATCATTTTAATATCATTTTAAATAATGTTGTTTTTCCCCTAATAAATATGTTATTATTAGTAACTACTTAAAAAACACAATTGATATAGCATACATCTATGGTTTATAAGGTGAACTTTCATATAATAAATCATGAATTAATATGCAATGAATAATAATGTTTTTATAGTTGGTATAAAATGGAATGTTCAGTTATGATTAGGATAAGAAAACTCAAATTAAAGCCTTTGGAAAAAGAATATGTATATGAAAAAATCCACAACATTTGGTAAATATAGTTTAAATTGTTTAACATGAAAATATATCCCAATATATATATTAAAATGGTTCATTATTATTTCATAGATGTAGATCAGGGTAATAACTCTAACATGGTGTTTTGGGCCTGACATGGTGTAAACTGGTACATGACAACAGGCCTTAATACACAATTAGTTTTAATCAATTGTGGGAAATTATATGGTAATATCAAAAGTTCATTACAAGACATTATTAATGGAATAAATATATCCCAATAAAGAATATAGGTTAGGAATTAGATCATGGATTAAGTCTTATAAATACAAATGTAATGGAAATAAACGTATATTATATATAATCCCTTTGATGTTATAAAATTCACATTTAGGTCATTAATAGTTTAAAAATATGTATATTTAATTTTACCTTTATTATATCAAATGTTTAAAATTAAGATTAAGAAGGTGAAAAATCAATATGATTGGTAATGTGATGACTTCCCAAATAGACCAACTACATGGGAGAGGGAATCAAAATCATTAGAATGATAATCATACATCTGAATCGGGTTTTTTTTAATAGAAACATAAATCAGAATGAGAAGAAAAATCACCTGATGAATTAAAGAGATCCAATTTAGTCCTTTATGTGATGAAGAACAATGAAATTTAATGTATCAATAGATTCCTCACTCCGGTAATAATGGATGACTTGTATTGAGATAGCTTATTCATCCTTCAATGTTACAAATAAGAGAATGTTGTACTAAATTTCAATATTATCATGCAAGAAACTAACTAGTGGTAGAATTTTATTTAAAATAAAAAACCATTAGTAAAAGATCAATGTAATTGGGTGGACATAATTAAGAAAAAAAATTGATAAGAATTTTCCCCGCACTCTAGGATGTAAAATGAAAATGGATTTCTATTCACATAAGAGAAAACATGATGAATATATCAAGGAATGTAAAGAAAATATCACATTAACTAAATGATAAGATTCTAATATTCTAATTACACCCAGATACAAGGTTGAAATCTTATTTGTTGGGATAAAACCCAATTAATGAAAATATAAATTGATAAATGATATTTACAGCTATGAGTAAATTGTTATATGATCCCTTAAATTCAAAATAGTAATCAATAAATGTCAAGGTTATTATAGGGATAAGTATTAGAAAATGAAATTTAATTTTGGTGGTCAGATCGATATATCCAACCATGAAAAAAAAATTCAACATCCCACTTTGTAAACACCTTTAAAGAAGAACCCCAAAAATTAACTATATTGGATGAGAAAATGATTTAGGTGTTTGATGGAAGGGAACATAGCTCTAAATTACAGATAGGTGAAACCCACTAATTTATTGGAGTAAAGGAATACACCATTCAAATATTAGTAAATTATTGATTATTTCAACTATAAGAAACACAAGCACATTGAAAATAAATGCACTAAGCGAGGGGTTTTACGTGACAAACAACGATATCAATGGAAGAAAATTAAATATTTTTCCCAAAAATAATTTGAGTTGGATCCCAAAAATGAATTTTTCAATGTTATTCTAATTATTCATTTATGAATAAGAAACATACTTCTTTGATGGTGATATAAATTTCTTCATAACAAAAAAATTTAAGTAGAACTATTCAAACACCACCACAAATCATAAAAGTTGATCTTTCACTAAAAATGAAAATTGATGAAATTATAACAAACCTTGTACATAACCCCTCCCATATCAAAACTTATCTATTAAACTACCTACTGATCCATGATATAATTTACTTGGGATAATTTAATTCAATTCTATTTGTGGATTGGGTTTCTCTAAATTGATCAAAAGCAATTTTTCATGAGAACGAAATCATTCCCAATATTTCGAATCAACCCCTAATTAAGTACATGTTTAGTGAGGATGATGAATATTCCAAAACTAAAAATATCATAGGAATGGATATTATTTCACAATGTGAAGGCTTATATAGCACCAATCATATGTTCTAATGAAGGAATCATTAAAATAAGAAATTATATAGTGAGGAAATGTGTTGATGTGTTTCTCGAAGAATTGACTAGTGTTCTTCCTAGTGGATATGTTGAATTTTCCATTGAGCTTATTCCTGGGGTGGTACCATTATCAACGAATCTATATAAAATGGATATTTTTTAACTTTAGGATCCTAAGAAATAATTACCAGAGATTCTAGATAAATGGATCATATTCTCATATTCTTCACCATAGGGTGGACTATTCAACATCATCATCAATAATGACAGGACAATGTGCCTTTTAATTTATTACTATGATCACATAATGTGAATGATAAATAATGAGTATCATATATAATGGATTTATGAATTCTTTTATCATATATGTGTACCATAATAATTATCCATGTTGGATATTTGGTTGGGAAATTACTACGATAGGGTGAAAAGGGAGGTTATCCCAAAGACTACTTTTCATATGAGGTATTGGCACTCTAAGTTCATAGTGATTCTTTTCACAATCCCTAGTGGTCCAAAAATCTTCATGGAAATTTTGAATACAATATTTAGGTATTAAATATTTTGTATTAAATATAGATGATATTCTAATATACTCTAAACAAGGGAGTATCGGGAGGACCAACTGAGCACTATGCTAAAGGCTATACAAAAAAACCCTATCCATGTAATTAAAATGGGAGTTCAGGTTGATGTAATATTCATTATTAGGGTATATCATCGGAAGAATTGGGATATCATTATCACCTTAAAAATAGAAGAAATTGAATGATGGTAGATTCCATCATATAAGATAGATATATGTGGTTTCCTTGAATTATATGGTTATTATTATTTATTTCTTCAAAAATATATCATGTTTTTTAAACCCTCAAATGAACCTAACATTGATGTGATTATTACTTTCCTGGAATGATATATACAAAGTGAGCATCAAGGGGCAATGAAGGAATCATATCTCTACACCTATGCTCACATTAACAGTAAGTTGTTAAATTATTATTTTATTTAGTGATTCTTTAATGAAGATATTGTGATGTGATTTACTATAGAATGAGAAATATGTATCCTATTATTCAAGATAGTTTAATTTTCATAAATAAGAAATAAAAAAACACAAGATTTGTAGTATGCATTAGTGACCTTTCTTTGAAAATATATTGACACTATCCCTTTGGGTGAGAAGAGTGAATATATATGGATCAAAAAATCCTCGAGTATATATTATCATAAAAAGTGATAAATATAATCCTACAAAGGAGGTTATATCTAACCAAAAACTATGATTTCTCTATCCTATATTATCTATGAAAATAAAATAACATGAAAGACAATTTACATAAAATGGATTTTTCAATTATATCGTTGATGAAAATTGAGAGAGATATGATCTTATTATAATTGGAAAAAAATTTCAATGGAATAATTATAAAATGAACATAAACATTCATTTCAAAAATATGTTCTCATTTGTCCCTTGTAGAAAGGGTAACGGTAATAGTGGAAAATTATGTTGGAATTCAAAAGAAAGTGGAAAAAATATGAAAAGGGAACATCTCATAGATAAATAATAATGAATAAGGATATGTGATATTTTATTCATGAATATTTGTTCTATTTAATCCTTATTTAAAATAGTATTTTTTGGATGATGCACATAGATCAACCATCTCCATCCACCGAGGAAGACCAATGTTGTATTGAGATCTTCAAAAAAATTGGATAGAAAAATATAACAAATGAGATCCTGGGAAATACATCATAATTTCATGTATGTCATCAACTGTAAGAGGGAAGTAAAATTATTCAAGGGGATGATGCAACCATTACCCATAACTACATGGAAATGGGAAAACATAACCATGGACTTTATCACTAGTGATCTGAAAAAATCAATAGGGAATAACGATACTTGGGTTGTAGTGGATAATCATATAAAGATAATAAAATTCATTTTTATTTGAGAGTATTATCACTGGATCAACATGCATGGATATACATAACTGAACCGGTTAGGCTTCATGGAGTACCACTACCAAATATATCTGTTCAATATCCCAGGTTGACCTATATATTCATGGAGACTCTACAAAATTTTCTGAATGTTGAGTTTATCATTATAAAGTATTATAAACCTCTACCCGATGTCAGGTTTGAGTGGACAATCCAGACACATGATTACATATTGGTATAATTATCAATTTACATCAAAGGAGGATGGGACCAACATCTTACTCTAGTCAAATTATCTTACAACATCAGTTTTGACCCATGCATCGAAATTCATCCTATGAATCTCTTTATGGGAAGAGGTGAAGAACTCTAGTTTGTTGGGCTGAAAAAAGGTAATGAAAACTACATGACCCTGAAATTTCCAAGGAAATGGTTGAAACAGTTAAGGTAATTCAAAAACAGATCAAGGACATATAGGGTTGGAAGAAGAGCTATGCTGGCCATTTTCAATGAGGCCTAGAATTTGATGATGGAGACATTCTATTACTAAACATATATCTATGGAATTAAATTTGGTTATTTAAAAAGAAAGGGAATCATATTATATGATATTCGGGCCCCTTTGATATCCTTGAGCACATCAAAGTAGTGTCCTACCAACAAGCACAACCACCTAAAATATCTCATGTATATGATGTTTTCATTGTATCCCTCTTTAGAAAGTACACACCAAACCCCTCACAATACTCAACTTTGAGGGGGTACCTTTGGATAATGGTCTCTCACATGGATATTAGTCAGTAATGATCCTAGATCATGTAGAAACCTTTCAAAAAAATAATACAATGCACCTAGTTAAAGTTATATAGGGAAAAAAAGTTTCAAGAAGCAATGTGAGAACTAGAAGAAGTGAAGAAACATAGTTACCCTCATCATTTTTTGAGTGCCAACTAAATTTTTTTAGGGTGAAATTTCATAAGGTGGGATAAAATAATGAAATGAGTGGTTCTAAATATAATTTCCATTATAATTTAATTAAATGTATTATTATGTAATTGGGATATAAAAACTATATCTCTTATTTGATTTTATTTTATCCAATTATATTTAAATTTTCATCAACCATTTTTTACATTGATGAAATAAAAATTGAATAGTGATTCCAGATAAAGTATAAATGTAGGGTTTTAACAAATCTAGCTGACATATCTAGAGGAAGTGGTGAAAAAAATAGTAGGATCGTACCCTATGAAGCTAATTTTTCAGAGAATCTAAGGGAGATAGAATCATTGGGATTTTCCCTTGAGAAATACTGGAATAAAGTACAAAATATTAATAATTATTAAAACCATTTATATTATATCTTCAATCTATTTGAGATCAAGACCCAAACCATTTATGCCAAACCACCCAAATAATGTCTCACCATCACACAACTTACTTAAGAAAATTGACAGTGTATTAATGGAAAATGTGACAAGGCCCTAGAAATATATGTATATATATTATTTTGTATATAATGATAAATACACTTCTATAATATTATTGATACATCATAAATGATTTTTATTTTAGTATAATAAATTTTATTTTTAATATAACAAATGATTTAAGGATATTATTTTGATGACTTAATAGATTTTTTAAAGAAAAATTTTAATGATAAATTCTTATTATTAAATAAAATTTATTAAATATAAATGGTCATATTATTTTTGTGATGTAATATGTAATTTTTATTAGAGTTCAAAAATTATTGTTATCAAATAAACACATCATTTCTAAATACATGTTTATTATTATTTTAAAATGGAAAATTCACATATTTAGAAAATACATTGATAAAATGAATATTATTTTTTTGGAATCGTAATGTCTAAATTATCTGATGACGAATTTTATAAAATTTTTGTGATAGATGGATTTTCATGTCAAAATTGAATATCAATAAATTGATTCTTTTTGTATTATGAATTTATAATTTCAAAAGTGTGATGTAATAAATACTATAAATGTTATCTATGACCAAATTTATGATTCCCTTTAAAATAATTGGACTTTATGTTTGTGTTTTTAATTCTATAAATCAAGTATGAATCCCCCAAATCCATTAATATGATTGGATGACTTAATATTATTTTTTGAAGAGTATGACTAAATTCAACATATGAAAGGGTATTATATAATTATGTTTTAACCATGGAATTTTAAAATAATGAAAACCACTCCCATTTGTCAATAACCAGGGTAAATCCCCAATTTTTATGGTTTCTCTTATTTTTTTTATATAGAGTAAAAAACCTTTATTTTGAGAAATAATAAAAAAAGGCACCACTCATTTACAATATAAATCCACCAAATATCCGATATATATTAACCTAAAATATTATTATAACATACATACACTTCCACACACTCTCTAGAGTCCTCAAAAACTACCTCCATGATCTAATGAATCTTCTCTAAAGCATTTCGAGTCACACACTCAAGTTAATTTTTCTCACCTTTTCACTGTTTTTCATGTTGTTTTATGTAATTCATTATATATCCATTTATAAATGTTGGATATGAATTTACATTTCTATATTACTTCCCAATTTCTAAAAAAATATTAGATAACCCTTTAACTCTGATAAAGTCATTTTGTGTACGTTTAAATGAAAAGATTATGTTGCTGGAATTTCCCTACATTTGTTCATGAAAAACCCATTTATATAGTGAATACCATACCCATATCATATCTAGGGTGATCACTATTGAAACCTATTAAAACATTTACATGGGATGTAAAAGTATTTATTCATTTCACGAAAATGGTTGAATAAAATTTCATTATAAATAATTCAAGGTTTTTTATCAATGTGGTACACATAAGCATGAGAATGAAATAAATATAATGGGTGAACCTAGAATTATATACTGATACAATGCATTCGGTAATGTTTATTCACATGAGATATGTTTTTGGGATTTGTAATAAGCCTATTTTTTTTCTGGGTCATTTTCTATCCAGATGTATTGACCGATATCCTTAACATATGTTTACAATTTATTATTTTATGTAGTTTCCACATTTAACTTATTATGATTATCAAGATTTAACACGTCTTGTTGATAATTTTTATTATTATTACATTTTTTATTCAACATTGATATAATCTTTTTCTATAATTTTACACCTTAAGCTATGTTTATTCCCATAAAAGTATTTATATCTCATCCATTATTATTACGTCCCAATGTTATCCCATGATGTTTTAAGAACTATTGAATATTAGAAGTATGTTAAGAATGTTTTAAATAATGTTGGTGTATCTCATGATCATGATTATATTATATATTGCAAATTCATAATGAAACTATAATTATAAATATTATTGGTCAAATAATGTGTGATTTTATATAACAAATCTTGAATTGATGTGTAAAGAAAATAAGGTTGTTATATATTACCTCAGGGATGTGGAGAGGTCTCCATCGATCATTTGGTTCTCAGTTATTACATATCACTAATTTTAAGCAGTATAGAGATGGTCTAAAATACTGGATCATCTAGAATTTTGAATACATGTTGTGGTATATCTTCCTTTATTATGAAATACCATGGATGATACATCTACCCTCGGTAAAATATTATTACAATAATAGTTTCCACTCCAAATTTGGTACGATTCTATCCGAAGATTTGTAAAATTGATCATTCCATTGTATATTAAATTATATTGGTGTGGGATAGGAAATTATTTGTGGGAACGAAAGAGTACATTTTAGGATATAGAATGTTAAATTAATTCTTAAGAGGTTGAATGTATGGTGGGTTGTCAGAAATTCAATATTGATCATAGGAGGATACCTCAAGAGTTTGATGTTGGAGATCATGTGTTCCTAAATTTGACTCCTCTTCAAGGGTAATTTAGGTAAAAATGTTGGTGTAATCATTATACACAGTTTTAGGTACTTTTGAGGTGTTATATCATGATGGATTTATGGAGTATTGAATAGAAATTCCCCCATCAATGGGCGGGATACATGATGTTGTACACGTGTAAGAGCTACATTATTATCTTCAATAGGACTCTCATGTCATCAATAAGAGAGAGATCGATGATCATGAGGATAAGTTCATTTAGGATCAGCATAAAAATATAAATGTCCACCAATATAATGTGTTTATGGGTGTGTTTTTTCCATGCTCCATTTCATGGGGTGACATGGTGGTGTGAAGGGGAGTGTTTGGGAATATGATTTTCATATGCGCCATTGTACCTAGATCTTTTGTATGTTTATATATTATCTTGTAATAATGTTCTTTGAAAATATTTATGTTTTGGTATTTTATATGGTTTCCATTTGATGTTTATTTTGGATTGTTTCTCGATTGATAAGTATCTCTATTAAGAGAGTGTTTTTTATATTGTTTTTTTTATTGATAGATTCCATCCTATTACTCCAATGAGGTGTTGGATATCCTGAGGTGGCTATACTTCTGAGAGGTATCTCATAGGGTGTCATTTCAAAAAAAACCCTTTAGGTTTTCACTCATGTTTGGTTTTGGATTCTTGAATATGAAATTTTATTAGTGGTATTTAATGCAAGGGACCATAACTATGTCTAATGAACTTTCATGTATTTTTTGAGGCTCATGGTGTTAAAGGTAGGCTTTGAAGTCTCCTACAGGGGTTGGATGCTACCAAATATTTATGAAATATGAACACATGATGTATAGATGTTAAAACCATGTAATTATGGATCAGGTATTATTAAGGATAGTTTATGGGGTGATACGTCTAACTAAAAATTAATTTTTATTATTTATATAATTTCCTTATAAAGGTATGAGGTCGAACACAACATAATATCATGACATATATAAATCTAGCACCAATAACAATATCAAGGACAAAATCAAATCATTCAAAACAAAAAAATTGATTCTCTTACCCAGCATCATAACCATGAACACCAACTTCCACCTTATCAACAATGCTCGACAAGCTATATAATTCATGAATTCATGGGTCTATTACTGATAGAAACACCATACCCATGCCATTTTTTGAATCCAAATAGCAATGCCAATGAAAAATTTCTACTCTGAACCTCCTCTAGAGAACCACCTTGTAGGTAAAATGTTTGTAAATTCCATTCAATTCAAACCATTAGACCCCAATTCAAGCCTACATGAATGGACCAAACACCCTCATTTTTATTGATTTTGGATAACCCCCATTTAATGGGATAAGGGGAACTCTTACAGGGCCCGTATGAATAGAGATTACATTGGACATAGGCATGGATACATTACAGGACTTGTAGGTGTTTAGTAAATCATACAAACTATGTCTTCATGAATCCACTCCCCTCGCATCCCCATCGCGATCAGTCCTCCACATTTATATGGTATCTTGGCTAGCTCTCCTTTGTAGTGATGAATAGGCCCAAAAATGATGGCAATGCCATACACCCTCACTCTTCAAATTCCATTAACCCAGATTAGATTAATGTTCCCTACTCTGGAATCATCATATGGATTTGGTTCCTCAATGAATCTGTCATGGCATCTACATATCAAGTGGCTGTGAAGGCCTTTGAGGTGGCCGAAAGGCCTTGAGGTGGCCTGAAGGCCTTAAATGTGGTTCGATAGCCTTACTAACCCAAATCCATGGCTGACCTGATGGCCTTATAAAACCTTGGCCCAAACGGGAGTCCTAAGATGAATAGTTGGGGCTGCTATAGTAGCAAATAATACCTACTACAGTAACAACTACAGTCCATGCTGCAATAGTCGCACAATATAGCTATAATGCCTACTGCAGTACTGCAATATTAACCCAGAATTATGACTCCTCCTTGTTTCAATCACGGGACATGTGGATTCACATAGAGTGATCTCACCAACTAGGATGAGGCACTTGTTCATATTGCTGTATTTTTCACACAAAAAAAATCTATGAAGAAATTAATTCAAATAAATCACACTAAAAACCTTCACGAAACCTAGACACAAATTGTAGCTCCTTCACAAAACTAAGTCACATATCACAGATCCTCCCCATTATATCTCTCAAATTTAAGATCAAACTTTATAATAAAAGAAGTAATCCTATAAACAAGTGTAAATGAAACCCCTTAACAAATCTATTTTCATCAACCCTCATTCTAAAAAATGAAAAGTTCAACCCTCATCCCATTAGTAGGGTTAATTTTTAATTAGTTTCTTCCAAATCTATGGTTAGAATTTGAAAAAATGGACTTTATATTTTGAATAATCGTAATATAAAATTTCTAATAAGGTAAACAATATTTTTTTCAAAATATATTATTTAAAGTGAATAAATAAAATTAAATCGTTTAAGAGTAAAATTAGTTTAATAAAGTACAAAACAATAATTTCATGACAGAAAAACCTATAAAAATGTCCAAAACCCATTTTCTGGCCATATTACGGCACAATAATAAATTGTCTAGACCATTAACCATTATAGGACAAATTTTAACGTGAAAAACGTCTGTGTAATTCTCACTTCAAATATTTAAAAGTGTGTCACTCATCATCCACTATTAAAGTCCACAACCTCTACCCATTCCTCACCCTACTAAAACATTTTATATTTAGACAATCAATTCCAATGTATCCTAAAAAATATAACAGATTATACACTTAATCCTCACTTTTTCAGAATTTTTCCCATCAATTCCTTTTGACATAAACCAAAAGGAGTTACCCGATTAAGAGGCAACGACTTCTCTCAAACTCATTTCTCTTACTTTCCTTTTTCACCACCTCTAATATCATTATTCCATTTTTGTGTGACACACTCGTATAATAAAAATAATTTGATATTTCTATTCTTATATTTCTACATAAACTTACAAACTCCTATCCAACATGTTGTTTCTGTATACAGTGAACTATTGTCTCACAAAATGATGATTGTTCATTTTTTCTTTACCAACATTTTTGATGTACATTATGATGGATGATAAATTTATATTATTAATATATTATATTTATTAATATAATTTTATTTATTCCATTTATAACACACATATATTTAATTTCCATTTTCCATTAATATGATAACCTCGTATGAGGATGTATGGATAATCATTCCCTCAAAATGATTTGATTCGTTCACACACCACATTGAATAATTTATAATGGGTTTAGTGATATTCTATGATATATTTCATATAATAATCCTACATGAATAATTATATATATATATATTTACATGGAAATATATATAAATATATATATATATGTATATATATATATATATCATTTTCATTGTTTCATTCAATACAACAATAAAGATAGAAACAACATACATGCATATGTACGATTTACCATCTCCACAAATGATGTATTCCTTTTCATACACCTATATTATACAGATTATTATAATACATATATAATATATGTACATGATATTTATATCATGATTTACATTCTATAATAATGATATGTTTATTATTATGAACGACATAACAAATTAAGACACATGCCAACAATTTAGAGAATATTACCCGAAGTGAAGCATTAACTTAGGATCATTAAATAGTGGGTAATATAAGGACATAATAAAATCATATATCATATTATTTATATAAGTATTATTCTATCAGAAATTATAAAAACATATATTTATTATACATGAAGCTTTTAAGGGTATGGAAAGAGACTCAATAGGAAAGGTAAGAGGATTTCATCTCACTTTTAATTCCCATGAGATACAGGTTATGTTAACCCATATTTCCTTATATATGGTGTATTTACTATGAATGAATTTATTCTATGTACTATATATTAATATTTATGGTTATTAACATTAACATTTTATGGACCTTATTTTATGGGGTTCAACATTCAAAAGTTATCAAATCAATAGAATAGTTTTTTCTCACTTTTCCTTTTCGAAGGATTATGTTTTGTTACGCACCTAAACTAAATCTCAATTTTATATAAATCAAATTTCATGTAATATCCTGAATCTATTTCTCATGATATATTTGGATATATGTTATTTTCATTTTCAAATTGAATTTATGATCCCCTGTTACCATGTTATAATAGTATTTTGTGATAATATCAATATGTTTTTGAAATGGTTTATATTTAGGCTTCCTTTCATTTAATCATAAAACAAATATATCCTGAAATTGATGAATTTTCATCTCCTATAAATACTCATGATATATTCATGTATTGGTTTTATTTACATCTCATTGTTATATAAGAAAGAAATAATTTTTTTTATTAAAGCTTAACATTACCATATTTATTTGTCTAAAATCAATGTTTCTAAAAAAAAATTACATTTATAATTTAAAACAGGCATATAATCATTAATTTAACATAAACACCTTGTTTCTTCTCCCAATATATTAAAGGAATATTCTTGTTTCTTTCGGAATAAGGAACATGTGTTTCCTTATATATAGGGAAAAGAAATGTTTTTTTGACCTCCAATGATATGTATGCATTTACCTGACATAATTTATTCACAGCTCCCTCTCCAATTTTAAGATGTTATTCTTTAAGGATTTTATTTAATTTATATTCGTGAAAAATATATCATCATTATGTTTTCATGATTCTTTAATAAATTTTCATAAAAAATGTGTTTCCTAAGTATTTCATTCTTCTTTTATAAATTTTTATGAAAAATACATTCAAATTGGTTTTAGGGTTATTTTATATGTTTTCCAAAAAAATGGTTTTTATAATTTTTTCAATATCTTTTTATAAATTTTAACTGTGTTTTTATAGAAAATGGTATTCAATATGTTTTTAATCTAATTTTATATGTTTTAATGGGAATAATATTTCAAAATGATTGCATGCCTTCTTTATATGATTAGGAGGTATTTTGTATTAAAAATATTTTTGTATTGTTTTATCTATTAAAAAAATTCAAATAAGAATTGATAAATTTCTCAAGAAAACATTATAAAATATATTTCAATGTTATTTTCCATCTATGTTGACATTTATTGATGTTACTCATACCGATCTATAGGATTCATTCATATTTTTTCTTTGAATATGTTATCCAAAATGTCATAGTATTTATGAAACACATTTTTCTTTCATGGGTTATATATATATATATAAAATTTTACTCATTCATGGTTTATAATTTTAATGAATTGATAATGAATGATATAATGCTTCCAAAGGTTGTTATATGTTTACATGATTATGATACCCCATCCATTTCATGGATTTTGACATGTCTATTTATGATATTGTTCCCCATGTATGTAGAATTTCATTATGATATAAATGGGACCAATACATTCCATAAATTCATTGGGTAAATATTTATATCTAATGAGATAAACTAGGATGGCCTTGGGAGGGATCCTTAACAACTATGAGGGCCATGGGAGTTATGTAGAACTACTATGATGGTATGAGGAGTGAACTCATTATACTATGATGACCATGGGTGTGAACAAGGACTTCTATGATGGTATGTAGAATGAAACCATACTACAAATATGGTATTGGTAGTGATTCCATGGATACTATGGAAATCATTTTATGCTAATGTGCTTTTAAGAATTCCATGTTTTATTCCTTCTTTATTCATTTATGGATTATTCTCTCAATATCATTATGATTTATATCTTATGAAATTATAATATTTATTACATGATATCTATTATAATCATTGTAATGATGGGTATGATCTCTTATATTTATAATCACATTCTCATTCACTTATGATAATTTTTATGCCAATATGTCTCATTTGATTAACCATACATAGAATTTTAGGACACCCCTTTTATGATTCATTTCACCAAGGTAGTGATGTTATATACTATTTTTGGTATGTCTATGAATGTTTCTAGTCACGATAAACCTAGTGGGAGATGATGTAGCATACATATGTAAACGTTTTTATGCTTCATCGAATCTAAAGTCACTATACCAACTATGAAATTTGGTTGTCTATTAATATTATGTTTAAGAATTACACATATTTTATTAATGTCAATGTATTGAAAAGTGAGGATTTCTATAGTTGGTATTATAGAAATTTTGTAAATAGCATTTGATATCATTGATGTGAAAACATTTTTGATATCCCTATGAATATTTAAAAGTAAATATCTAGGTGTGTATCTAATGATAAGTATAAGGATGAATTAATGTTTAGGAAAATGTCCTGGAATTTTGGTGATGGAGAGAGTGAGTGGATTCTTATAAATGCATCCCTTCTCTGATACTACAAGTGGATGTGGCTCATGTACAGATTTACATAGGGTTAACAACTCATGAAAGGATGTTCCGAGTTTACGTGGGGTAGTCTGGTACATGACAATAGACTTTTCTATACACCTAGTTTGAAATTGCTTTGGGATATGATTTGGGAATTCAGAAATTCTTTTTTAACCATCATTATAGATTTAGATATAAATAGTTATGAAAAACCTAGGAGAAACCTATGGTTTCATAGCTTATGGACGGTTTTATGATTTAGAAATCCAATATTTTTTTATTTTAAACCCTGTTTGGTTTTATAGTATGATATCTACATCTCATATCATTCTTTTGGATTTAGTCAGTGGAGGGAACTAGAAGGAACACGATTATTGTTTAATGTGATGGAATATTTCTGAATGAGAAATCATGTAGGATTATCACTTGAGTGAAAGATGATCTGTACATTCCTAATAATTTTTTCACAAAACCTGATTATCAGTGTTTACCTTAACCCAATATCTTACTCATCATAGAAGATAAAAATATTATTTATTAAAATATTTTTGGTTTTTAAGACAGAAACCAATTTTTGACCCTTATAAAAATTTTCATAATACATTAAAACAACAATTTTATCATTTATAATTAAATAAAATTTTCATGAAAGAATATTTAATTAAAAATTAATATTTATAATATCATAATTAATTTTATTAAATCAATATCATTTAATTTTTTTTATAAATGTCTTATTAGTGTCTATAAAATATTTTTTTCTCAATTAAACATATAATTTATTATGATAAGTTTTTCAAAAAATAGAATTAATTGAAAAAACCTAATATTTATAAAAGGGGGATTTTACATTATGTAACTATGGAAAAGACACATAAAAATTAATTAAACACACATATGCCATAAGGGTATGCTGTGAAATAATGAAATCTTCTTGTGGTGGATCATCTAATATCAACTGAGTGGTAATATCCACTAACATGAACATTTCTTATAGTTATTGTTTTGAGGATTTTCTTATTTGAGATCATATAGGTAATGTATATGGGGGATCCCTAATGATACTGACTAACCACAATGTTTTAAAATTTTGATCCAAACTGTATTGCTCTATTTTTTCAGAACATCGTTTATTCTATTCTCATCAATTATCATTCATTGTTTCATCAAATAAACATAAATTATTATTGTAAAATTATCTCAAATGGGTATAGATCCAAAAGTTAAAATAGGCTAATGGTTTTATAAACCAATGATCATATTTGACCAATAATCATATATCTCTTTATAAATTCAACTTCATTATTTCAATTGATATTTTCTATAATTTCACGTAATGTTTTATATTCAATACATAAGATAATGTTTTGTTTAATAATATTTTTTCTTATTTATGTACTTTTTTTACTATGGGGGAAATGATTTTATCCAATTTGGTGGATCCATATTTTCCATTTTGTTCCTTTTTATTTTATATTTCTGAAAGAATTTTAATTTTTTTAATTTTATCATTTTTCATAGATGACAAATGTAATTATATTTAAGAATGAGATATGGTTTTATTGATTTATATACAATTTAGGTACATTTATCAAAAAAATTAAAATTCCTGGGTTGTTACATTATCTGCCCCATAAAAAATTAAATCCTCAAATTTTCAATTCATTCTATTAATTGATAATAGATGATGATATGTATTCCTCATTGTCTCTTAATGTTCCCACATCATATCCTCAAACTTACAGTTGCACCACAAAACTATTTTAAGGTGTGTTCCAGTAACATCCATGTTTTTTAAAAAAAATAGATTGAAATGAATGAAACATTGGTTTAAGTAGATATTTTTAATTATCCTTTAAAACATAACTTTTCCACTTCAATGTTTTGAATTTCAGTAAACTGTCCTTAAAAATCATGTTCAGTATGTTATTTTAAGTCTATTGGATCCAACTAGTTTTATAGCGAATAGTAACATACTCATATAAATGGTAATATGACCCTAATTAATAGTAAATTTTATTATTATTTTATTTTCTTAAGGCTTTAAGATAATAAAATCTTAGTTAATTTTTCATCGTGATATAGAAGTCGTTATAAAATTATAATTGTTAATTTTTTAATTAAGTATGATTTTATTTAGAAATTAAATTAATAATATATAATAAATTATTTTCTAAAAATTGACTTCATTTTTGAATTCGACATGTCGAAATATTGTTTGGGTAAATGATTTTCTTTTTTATGAAATTCTAGATTTTTCACTGAATAGTGAAATACTATAAAATAACGTAGAATCAAATTATCAGTAAAATACACTATTTATGACATCATAAGTGATGAATGGAAACTTGGTTCCAACTCACATTCCATTATTACTATTCTAGGTCACATTAACTAAGACTATTCAAAATCATGGGCAAAAATAATATAATAATGATTTAAATAATGAAAAATACCCCCTCTCCTCAAGTGTAAATACCCCGGTCAATCCACTCTTCTTATCACACCTATCAAGCCTTGAGCCATGCCTATGATCATCTAAATAACCAAGCCAAGCCTCTTCCCCACAATCTAGATCTTCTTGTCTCAACAAAATTCAAAAACCAAAGCCCTTAAGAAGGATCTCAAGGAGAAGAGATCAAGAGGTCAACATCATCTTTTTATTCTTTTTATTCTTTCATTTTATGTTATTATCATCCATTATCTTTTGAGTTATGTTGGGATATTTCATTACATATCCCACCATACTATTAATATTATGTATGGGTGATGAGATATTCCCTTTCCCTCATCAAACTATATTTATGAAATTTTAAGAGATGATGTTATGCTGCAGAACATTCGTGAAAAATTTATCATGTTTTCTTTTATTTCATTATTATGTTTTCTTATTTCATCACCAACACTTATAAAAGAGGAATGAAATCTACATAATCATTTATATTTGTTATGTTCTCATGTTCATGTAAAATTAATTATCATTTTTCTTATCCTCTCCAACTTATTCAAAAAATTAAAAACATTGTCCTTGATGTGTCGAATTACCAACATCGTGGATAATGTGATTTCATTTTTCAATAAATACTTCAATTCATGTCATGAAACCATTTTTATGGTTGTAACAGGTTATAATATATCTAATATGGATCATAAAAGGTTCTAGAATTTTTTTATCACATGGTTTTAATTTATAAAATGAAATGAGGTCGTTATTATCAAAAAAACCACTTGAATTATCTAAACAAACATCATTAATGGTTTTACTTATGGATAATCCTCATATTAAAAATCAAAATGATAAATGGTATAAATTATTTATCTAGAAATATGTAAATACATTTCCATTCCAATTCGGGAATTTCACTTCCAATCGACAAGAACATCCACCCTGAACCAATCATGGAAATCGTGTTAAGAACTCACCCAAAAACCGTGCAAGGAGCAAAATACTAACAATTAATGATGAAATGATGTTATTAAATGACAATATATGATTTTATAAACATTTAAATGTTTCTGTAAACTACTAATAATCCTACTTTATCCATTATACAAGTAGTTTAAAAAATTATGAAGTAATACAGACTATAGGTAAGGGAATTCTTACCCGATTTCCATTCTTTGAGTTAACTTTATACATTGTTAATTATGTTGTATAAAAATTGTTTTTCTAATGGAATGTTTTTATATTATCATGATTTATGTGTATTTAATGTATATATATATATTCCATTCCCTCTATTATTTATCACTTCAATTATATGATGTTTTTAAGGGAATTCTTATCCCGATTTCAATTCTTTGGGTTAACCTTCTACTTCATTTTTTATGTGCTATTTAAATTTTTTGTGCGATGGGTTATGTTTATATTGTGTTTTATTATGTATATTTACATTATATATACATAATCCATCCACAAAATTAATCATCTCTTCAATTGAATGTAATTAAGTGGCTTTTCTTTTTTAAGAACCACTTTTGAAATTCAATTTCACAAAAATCTAAAGCAATGTTTTATGGAATTATTCATGTTGTATGATTATTTTTTTGTTCTTGGTAATTATTTATGATGAAGTGTGGAACCTATATCTCCCCACAATGAAATGGGTAGGAGTATGTTGGAGTTCGTTAGTATGGTTACTCCAAGTGTAATTGTGATAGTTACACAAAGTAAGGTAGCCATAAGGGTTACAAATTATATTGTATTCAATAATCGTTGCATGATTATATAGGTAATACCCCAAGATACCTTGAAGATTATATTTATGTTATCATGTTTTCTGTGGATCTTTTGTAAATCTCATGTTTCAACATGTATGTATATATGGGTGACAAGAATGTCATTTGAAAATTCTTTCATATGTTACGAGTATTCATGGAATAATGTGATATTTCATTATTTTCCATCCCTTATTGGGATTTTGTAATTATCCAATGTTATTAAATAATTTTCATAGGTTAGTGGATCTGTAATACAAGGAAGGAAGCAATGTTAAATGTTTATGAATTATCAAGGAGTCTTGTTTTAAGTATTAATGTTTTAAATTTTGAAAAAATGGAATCTTTTTTATGGTATCCACTCTGTAATACTATGTAATGTTATGAATGTACTATCTGAATTCTCCAATGCTCTAAACAAGAAAAAACCTCAATGTAAAAGGACGTTTTTTATTGACTAAATTTAAAATTCTGTATGTAATAAGGTTGGGTCCTTACAGTTGGTATCAGAGGAATGGATTTGACAACATTAAGGATTATGAGTTTTCGTTAAACATATAGTTAGTCTATATGTCTATTATTTAAGTTAAATCCATGATTTATAAAATTTCAAATTAAGAAAATTCAGTTACAAATGGTTGGAGGAGGATCTCAAATGAAATTCCTATATCTTCCTGATGACTTGATTACAATAATTATTGCAAAGTCTTGTCGACATGACTTTGAATAATTTTATAACATACAACTCACATGCTAGCAATTGTTTGAGATATCAAACACCTCCACTATTCCTTGATACCATCGTGAATCGTTGGTTGTATTTAATTAAATCATATTTTCTCAATAATCTCATATTTTCAAGAACGGTAAATTTTATCATGGAAGTTTAAAATATTTTACATTATCACTAGATTTGGAGGGATATTATTATTTTGAAAGAGGTGTTGACGATAGAGACCATTTCCCAACCTATTTATATTTACTTTTAGAATATACTCTTTTATAAAATACTTAAGGTATATTAAAAGTACCATTGATTGAAATTTTCAACTCACATTCAGTCTGACTATTTTAAAAAAATCTTGTTTTATCAGATGTTTTGAGATTATATGTCATACATGATTATATTCCAAAAATATTTTTCTATAAACACCCATATGACCTATATTTTACAAGGTGTATTTGGATACATGATTCTCATGATTTTGAAGGATATCAAAATCATTGTTTCAATTCACGGACCTTCTATTTACGTGAGCAAGATGATAGCGAGACCAGGTGGACACCATGATCAAGGTACCCTACCTTGTTTAATTTGTAAATAAAATTGTTAGGACACAATTTCTAAAAGGTGGGATAATGTAACATCCCAGTTTTTTTAAAAAAATAAATTGAAAATAATGAATCATTTTTTAATTATAAATTTATAACTATCCTTTAAAACATAACATTTCCAATTCAATGTCTTTAATTTCAAGAAAATATCATCTACAATTGTGTTTAGTGTGTTATTTGGAATCTATTGGAACCAAATTTTTTTTGGTGAAAAGTAACATACCATTATAAATAGTAATATGAATATTAATATGAACCTAATTAAAAGAAAATTTTATTATTATTTTCTTTTTTCTTAAGGTTGTAAGATAATAACATCTTGGTTAATTTTTCATCATTATATAGATGTAGTTATATAATTAGAATTTTTAATTAATGAATTATGTTCTATTTTATTTAAAAATATAATTATTAATATTTATAAATTGTTTTCAATAAATGAATTTCATTTTGTAATTCTACATGATGAAAAATTATTAGGGTAAATTTTTGGGTATTTTCTAAAATTCTTGATTTTTCGATGAATAGTGAAATACGGTAAAATATCGTATAATCAAATTATCAGTAAAATACACTATTTATGACATAATAAGTGATTAAAGGACTATTGGTTCAAAATCAAATTCCATTATTACCATTTTAGGACACATGAACTAATAGTACACATAATCATGGGAAAAACAATTTTAATAATGATTAAAATAATGAAAATTACCCCTTCTCCTCCACTATAAATACCCCCGTCACTCCACACTTCTTCCCACAACTATCAAGACTTGTTTAATGCCTATGTTCTGCCAAATACTCCTAAAAAGTATCTTCACCACGTCCTATATTTTATGGTCTCACCAAAAGACCAAAACCGAATCCCTTATGAAGGAACTCAAGGAGAAGATATCAAGAGGTAGTCATCCTCTTTTATTTTCCTTCATTTCATTCAATTTATGCAATTCTCTTCCTTTCGCTGTACAATTATGATAGGATATTTTATTATGTATCCCCCCTTACTTTCCATATTATGTATGAGTGATGAGATATTCCCAATCTCTCATCAAACTATTTTTATGAAATTTTAAGAGACGTCGTTAGGCTGCCGAATTTTCGTGAGAAATTTCTCATGTTTATTTTATTTCATGTTTCCTTTTTCATCATTCATCACCCCCTCTTATCAAAGAGGAATGAAATATAAAAAATCATGTATATTATAGAAGTTCTCAGGTTCATTTAAAATTCATCATCATTGTTATTCTCCTCTCCCACGTATTCAATGAATTAACAACATTGTCCATGATGTGTCGAATTACATACATCGTGGATGATATGATTTCATTTTTTTTATTAAATCCTTAAATTATGGTCATGAAACCTTTTATATGGTTTAACCAGGTTATAATATTTGTATAATTTATCATCAATGGTTCTAGAATTTGTCTTCTCACATTTTTTTAATTTATAAAATGAAATGAGGTTGTTATAACCAAAGAACCACTAAAATGATCTAAACAAATGTCATTAATGTTTTAACATATGAATCAACATCATATTAAACATAAAAATGATAAATGTTACAAATTATGTCACTTGAAATATTTAAATACCATTCAATTCCCATTCTATAATTTCACATAAAATCGACAAGAAATCCATGATGAACCAATCATTGAAATCATGTTAAGAGCTCACCCAAAAACATCACAAGGAGAAAAATAATAACATTTAATGGGTGAAATGATGTTATTAAATGATAATATAAGATGTTATAAACATGAAAATGTATCTATAATCCACTAATAACACTATTTTAACAATTATAGAAGATGTTTAAACAAGTCTGATGTATGAACGAACTGAGGTAAGGGAATTCTTAACCTGATTTCCATTCGTTGGGTTAACCTTCAATTTCATTATTTAGGTGGTATTAATGTTACACCCCGAGTTTTTATGATAAGTATTCTTATTAATTTATTTGATGTCATGTGTTTTATGATACACCACGATTATCTTGTATTATACGCAAAACCGTATTAGCTTGCAGTATATGCAACACAATTTGTGGATCGTGTTATACACAATTTCAGGTTCATTTGATAGAAGTTATTCTACGCAACATTGATTGTATATATATATATATATATATATTTCATATATAAATGAAATATGGTTGGATTTTGATATATTAAACAACAAATGAGACTTGTGCTACATGCAACCCTGACTTGGATTTCATTACACGCAATCGCGACCTTCCTCGATAGCGTGTGTTGTAGGCAATACTGGTTTTCACTAAACAATGATATATGATTATAATTTATTACAGACTATCCTTTATGAATATTATTAACCATATTTTTAATTTTATAACATTATTATTCATCTTATACATTTTCAAAAACATTGTATGTGAACAAAATAATTTTTTTTTGGTAAAATAAGTATTTTTCAAAGAATGCAGTTTTGTCGCCTTTTGATGGAGCACCCACTTTAATTATAGTTATTGACATGTTTATAAGTTAAATTTTACAAAATAAAATTATTATCTAGATTAATAATATAAAATTTTACCTTCAATAAAATTTTCTTATTATTCTGATAACTTCCATATTTTAATGAATAGTAAAAACACGCTATATTTTAATTAAAAACAACTTTTTTCATCGTAATAATTTATGTGAATAATTTATAATATTTCATGGTTTTAAAATATAAATTGAATATATTTTTTCCATATAATATAATTTATGTCATTATCATTGATTTTACCTTGAATTCAATGGTTAAATCAATTCAATCTTTTGCAATGTTTTAAACAAAAAACCGTTTTCTTTCGACAACGTGATTAATATTAATTTAATTTCAGCATCTTTTTTGTATTGAATTTGGAAAAATGGATTCAATATTTTGAATCAGTGGGTCCAAATTATGTTAATAATATACTTTTTATTTTTGGGATTTATGAATAGTAACTACGGTAAATTTTATTTACCCTTGTTAATGGAAAATCAGGTAATTAAGGGTAAATATAAGATTATAAAATTAAACTAAAACCTACCAAAATTCTATTGGATGACTAAAAGTCAACCCATGTCCTCTATGGGTTTGATTAGAATTATTTAATAAACTTTTTTCCATGAATATAATTTAATTATTATTAAAACTAAAGAAAGTGACAACATGTCACTTTCTTAAATCTTATAAGTATAATAATTTTAATTTAGTTATAAACTTAATGAAACATAGAAAATGAATAGTCTACAGAAATATAACAAAATTATCTACATAATATGAATTAATTTATAATTTTAGGTATTAAATAATTATCATTACAGGTGACATAATAGTGTTGTTGAAGTTATTTTATTAAGAGAAATATCAAATAAATGGTTTTAAAAATATTAAAATAAATATTATATGAAATATTTAATGTTCTCCACTTATTTTTTAGACAAATATGAAATGTTATTAATCTATTAAAGCTTTTAGTTCGAACATATCTTCTGTATATTGTTTATTTAAATTCAAATAAATGAATAGTGTCAAAAATGACACTATTGTTATTTTATAAAAATAACATATTATAAAATGGTTTAAAAATCACAAAAATATTTAAAAATTATAAATTTAAATTTATATGGTCTGAAATGCAATTAAGTTTCAAATTATGGAATATTATTAACACATATGTAATTATTAATAATAATTTAAAATTTATAATATTACTACCACATATAAAATTAAATTAATTAAATACGGATAAATCATGTTGATAATGTTTAAAAAAAATTCCTAACATGTCAAATTTTATTGGTTGATTATATTATAACCCTATCTCATCTAATATTCTAATTGAGTCAATTTTGAAGGTTTTTATGTGGGATTTGAATTTATATTAAACTAATATTTTTGATGATTCCAAAGGTTCCCCTCTCCTCCCTTATAAAAGGGCACCTTCTCCCTCTCTTCCTCACACCACATTGAGACTTAAATATCGGACAAACCCTACCAAATTCTCTTCTACATATCCCTATAAACATCCTATAGGTCCTGGTCTTCTTCAAAGACAAATTTTAGTGCCTAAGAGGAGGTCTCAAAGAGGCACTTCAAAGAAGAGGTAATGTCCATTACTGATTCATTCTACATTATTTTTTTCTTCCAATTATTCATCTTTAGTTGTTTCATTATGAAGTAATAACATCAGTATCACTCATATACTGATATGTTATTATATGTATGAATCAACCCTATTTCACCATCTATCCATCCTATAGAAAACGAAATCACCACGCGTGTGTACTTATGGAATACCATCTCCGCGCTGTGGTGTAATTTGTTTTTCAAACTACACCTTAAATGGATGGGTATAATGGTGTAAATAATAACTATACATATTTATTATAACATCATACTAATTCTGATATATTTTATCATCCGCTCCAATTCAATTCAATATTAATGGGAATGATATCATCGCTCGTGCGTACGTATGGACTACCTTCTCTATGACGCGATGAGATTCATTCTCAATGATTAACCATTCATGAATGATTATAAAGTATATATAATAAGTAATCATGAAATATGTGACATAATTATACTGGATTTATCTATATATATATGTATGCCATCCAATTAATTCCATTAAATTCAATATGGAAACGAAAACATCTTTCATTCGTACATACGGCCTACCGTCTCCATGAACGTTGTATTTCATTCCATTTATCGATATATAATATATATGTGTATATTATGAATATATATAAATCATGTTTTACATTAAATAATTAATTAAATCAGGTTATAAGTAATAATATCAAGAACAAAAAGTCCAAACATGTATGATAAATAAAACGATTTTACCCAAAAAGCTACATTAACATGGAACTTACAAATGAACGGGTAATATAAAGTCATATGTGAACCATATATGATATCATAACAATGAATATGATTATGTAATAATTCAATGAAATTATTTAAATCATTATACAGGAGGTTTGGATACGTACAAAGCATATCGTACCTATGGTAAGGGACAATCTCGCAATCTCAATTTTTATCCGAGATTGTTTATACTTCCTAATTTACTGGGGAATATTTATCATCCACATCCATGTTTCCTAAATATGTAATATTAGAAGTTTTCACATTTATTTTTAATCAACTTATTATAGTTTTAAATTGTATGACATGTTAAGAAAGGAAAAATGTTTTTGAAGTAGAAAGGGTATTTTCCTCAAGAATGGACTTCAAGAGTTTTATCAAAATTATTTTCCATCTAAGATAATATAGGGTCTTATTTCTATCCCTATTATTACATTTATTAGATTATTTTTTGATGAAAATATTTTTATGATTTCCTTTATCTTATATGAATTGTTTTATGATGTCACGATGTTTATGATTCCCATTTTTATTACATGGGTTATGCTATGATGTATGGTTTATGATTTTGTGACACACATAAGGATGGTATCATTATGAGATTGGTGGGACCTATATCTCTCTCCAATGAATTCGGTAATGATTTTATATCTCATGAGATAGACATGGCTGGAACAGAAATTTAAAACTGTTCAGTAATACTGGACTGGAACGAGGAGTGAACTCGATTCAGAAATTGGCTTTGTCCACTAAGATGGTCTTGGCAGCAATGCCTTGGATAATATAGAAATCATATCATGTGGGTAATGGTTTAAATAATTACATGTTTTATTTCCATGATATTTTATCATTATTAATGTTTCTTTATGATCTATGCCTTACGTACTTCCATGTTTTATGTCATTTCTCATGATTTTGATGTTTAAAAATTATGTTCATGTTTTTAAGTTCAAATATATATTTTATGTTTGATTTTATCTAGGAATACCCTTAATAAGCATTTGAGCTCACTATTTTTATGTTTTATTTTCCCTAGGATATAAATAAAGGTTTTAGGTAAGAAAAAGGGGAAGATATTTAGAGGAGAAGTTGAATATCTTTAACCATGATTAGAAGATTACTTTCCAAGTTTCCAAAGACACTAAAATATTAGGGTCCCTGTGTGTTTGTTTTTGTTATGTATTAAGTATTCTTCAAAATTAATGTAATGTCCATGTAAATCATGCTTCGGGTATCTACAGTTGGTATCAGAGGAAAGGATTAGTCAACCATTGGAAACAAGGATGCGGAAACGTTAGTGAGATCCATAGAGATATTTCTATGGTATGTCTAGGGATGTACCTAAGGATAAGTATATGTATAGGATATAGTCCTGGAACTACGGTAATGATATTATTATTTAACCTAAGATGTTAGATATTGAGTGAACAACCCCTTTACTATGTTGTTTTCCATAGAATTATTTTTTCCCCTCACACTATTCTTTTTGGTTTTTAGATGATGGATGGAACCTGAAGGAACCGTGTTGATCAATGTAATGGACAATGCAATGATTGTCCTCCTGATCAAACCAATGTTATGGGAGATGGAGTTAAAAATCAAATTTCTATAATTACACAATCTATGATTCATTCTGGTCATTAAAAGGAGTAGATAAGGGAACAATATTCTATTGAGTCATTCATGAGGCCACATCCACCTTATTTCTGTGGGTCTTCTGATCAACTTGTTGCTGAAAAATGTATCAGTACTGCTGAAAAGATATTTTCAATTTGTCAATGTTATGATCATGATAAATTCATCTTAGCAGTATATCGTTTGGAAGGTGATGCTGATCAATGGTGGAATCATATCAAGAATACGAGGAAAAGAGATGAAATTGAGTCCCTGGAATGGGATGAGTTCAATAACTTATTTTTCAATAAGTAAATCCCTCATATTATTTGAACAAATATGGAGAAGGAGTTTCTTTAACTAAATCAAAATGATGATGAATCTGTTGGTATATACGAATCGAATTTTACAAGGATTGCAAGGTATGCATCTAGCATTATCATCAAACCCGAAAGTAAAGTTGATCGATTCTTCAGTGGCTTAAAACCATGTCTTCGAAGGGAATTAGCTATATGAGACTTTAGTAGCTATGAATAAATTGTGCGTTGTGCTATCAAGGTAGAAATGGAAGATGGTGTTACATATATATCTCACGTTTTTTACAAAAAACGAATGATGGAGTTCAAGGAGAAATCTCAGAATAATTGTGAAAATAAGATGAATGTTTCCTTATGATCAATGTGTGGAAAGAAGCATGGTGGAGATTACCTAAAAGGTACTAGAAAATTTTTTCTGTGTGGAAAAGAAGGTCATCAAGCAACTGAGTGTCGAAGTAATGTAATAATGGTTTCTAATGATTTGAATAGAGAAAAGACTCCAGAGAGCTCACCACCAACACTTCAATCCTTCACGTGCAAGTAAATGATGCATTATGCTAATAAATTCCCTAATACATGGGTTAATGATGATCAATGTGAGAAACCACTTAAGGGAAAGGATAAAGGGAAGTCTCAGGTGATCACTATTTGTGATGTAGAGTATGAAAATGAAGTGGTGTAATGATTAAGTGTTTATGTAATGGGATTCCAAAATAATGTTTTATATAGTATTGTGGAATATTGGAATATTTATGTATTGTTCTATTGTGGTTTTCAATAATTTTATGTTACCGGTAACCATGGAAAGTGATTGAGATATTTTTGGAAAGAAGATGATATGCTCATAATGAAGGGATATGAAGAAAATGAAGTGTTTTACAGTATTGATGATCTCATGGCTGATATAAGGAAATAGTTATATCATGGTTTGAGTATATAGAATTTTGGAGTTTTGGTATGTGGAAAGAGTTAACTTTTGACAGCACTCATGTTTTCACTAAGATATAATGGGTATTCATTTTTCAATTGAATACCTGATTAAGGCCTTCAAACATTTGGAATGTGACCAACAAGACATATCTTATGATATATGGGGATCAAGGATGGTATTAACATGTTTGTTATATGAAATCTCTGGTAATCGTTTTCACTATAATATGAAAATTGACTGAAATATTATTGATAAGCCCAGTGATTGGAATTCATTATGTTGGAACCTTTTTCGATATTATTGATGGGATGTTATAATAACGTAGTTTTAAGAAAAAGGAAAACATGTGGGATGAACGAAAACTGGTCGTTTCGGACAAGGCTTTGGTAGTCGAACCCACAACCGAAGTGTGACTAGCCTTTATCGCATACCATTGGCCTACATGAAGTCCCTAGTTAGTAGAAACAAGTTTTATTTTATTAAGTGTCTTGATAGATGAAGTATAAGTTCATTTTTTGGAATCATATACAATTAACCTCACTATAGATGGTCTTATGTATATTTGATAACTTTTCCTAACCTTTTCTTTGAAAAATATGGAATGACCCATCATTCTATCACATGATCTGTTAACACATCACGAATAACAAATTCAACTTCATTTATTTAAGAGATGAAGTGGAAATTGTTCAAAGCATGAACAATGGTGAGATTGTACAAAAATCAAGTAAGTATTTCTTCTAATTTAAAATTTCAATCTTTATGGAAATGATATTGAATACAAAAAAATGTTTTCCCAGTTCTCTTATATTCGATGAATCAGATGGTACTTTATATCATCACTAATCTATGGCTTTGTGATTGTTGGCTTTTTAATAGCCATGTTCTCTACCACTCTCTATCAGAACATGATGGTTAGATTTCTCCTCCATATCCATATTTTCACCTATGATCTCCTATGTGGAAAACTAGTGAAGAGTTAATTTGGGTAACCATTATGTTTCATACTTCAATTTTTATAATTTAGTTTTAGCATTCCTATTTACGATGTGGGTTTCTATGAAAGAAATTTTTATGTAAGAAACCATTTATAACCCCAAAGAATTTTGAGGGCGAAATTCATTTTAAGGGGGGAAGAATATAACACCCCGAGATTTAGTGATATGTATTCTTTTTTAATTTATTTGATGTCATGTGTTTTATGATACACCAAGATTATCTGGTGCTATATGCAACACTTTATTATCTTGCAGTATATGCATCACAATTCATGGATCGTGTTATACACAATTTAAAGTTCATTTAATAGAAGTTATTCTACGAAAAATTGAGTGTATATATATTCAATTTATAAATGAAATATGGTTGGATTTTTTTATACACAACAACAAAATAGTCTTGCACAACATGCAACCCTAACTTGGCTTTCATTACACGCAATCGAAAACATCCTCAATAGCGTGTGGTGTACGCAATACCGGGTTTCACTAAACAATGATATATGGTTATAATATTATCACGAACTAGCCATTATGAATAGTATTAACCACATTTTTAATTTTATATCATTATTATTCATCTTATAAATTTTCAAAAACATTATATGTGACCAAAATACATTTTTGGGGTAAAATAAGTATTTTTTTAAAATGCAGTTTTGTCGCCTTTTGATGGCGAACCCAAATTAAATCTAGTTTTTGATATGTTTATAAGTTAAATTTTACAAAATAAAATTATTCTTTAGAATAAGGATACAAAATTTTACCTTGGATAAAATTTTCATATTATTCTGATAACTTTTATATTTTAATGAATAATAAAAACACGCTATATTTTAATTAAAAATAACTTTTTTCATCATAATAATTTATGTCGTTAAATTATAATATTTAATGGTTTTAAAGTGTAAATAGAATATATTTTTACCATTTAATATAATGTATGTCATTAGGATTTATTTTACCTTGAATTCGTAGGATAAATCAATTCAATCTTTTGCAATGTTTTAAACAAAAACCCATTTTCATTCGACAACATGATAAATTTTAATTTAATTTATGAACCTTTTGTGTATTGAATTTGGAAAAATGGATTCCATATTTCTAATCAGTGGGTCCAAATTATGTTAATAAGCTACTTTTTATTTTTGGGCTTTATGAATAGTAACTACGGTAAATTTTATTTACCATAGTTAAAGGTAAATCGGTTAATTAAGGGTAAATATAAGATTATAAAATTAACCTAAAACGTTCCAAAATCATATTAGATGAATAAAAGTAGACACATATCACCTAATGGTTGGATTATAATCATTCAATGGACTTTGTTCCATGAAAATAATTTAATTATTATTAAAACCAAAGAAAGTGAAAACATGTCTCTTTCTTAAATCTTTTAAGTATAATGATTTTAATTTATTCATAAACTTAATTAATCATCTAACATGAATAGTCTATATAAATCTAATAAAATTATCTACATAATATGAATTAATTTATAGTTTTTAGGAATTATATAATTTTCATTAAAGGTGACATAATAGTGAGGTTGAAATTATTTTATTAAGAGAAATATCAAATAAATGGTTTTAAAAATATTAAAATAAATATTATATGAACTATTTAATGTGCTCCACTACTTTTTTAGATAAATATGACTTGTTCTGAATTTATTAAATGTTTCCGTTTGAACATATCTTCTATATATTGTTTATTTCAATTCAAATGAATGAATAGTGTAAAAATTGACACTATTGTTATTTAAAAAAATAACATATTATAAAATGGTTTAAAAATCACAAAAATATTTAGAAATTATAAATTTGAATTTATATGATCTAAAACTTCATAAAGTGTCAAATTATTGAAAATTCACAACACATATGTAATAATATATAATAATGTAAAATTGATAATATTATTACCACAAATAAAATTAAATTGATTAAATAAGGATAAATCAAGTTGATAATGTTTAAAATAAATTCCTAACATGTCAAAATATTATTGGTTTATGAGATTACAACCCTATATCTTATAATATTTTAATTCTTTCATTTTTGGTGGTTTTTATGTGGGGTTTGAATTTATATTAAACTAATATTTTGTAGGATTACAAAGGTGCCCCTCACATCCCTTATAAAAGGGAACATCCTACCTCTCTTCCTACCACCACTTTTAGCCTTAAATATTATCCAAACCCTTCCAAATTCTCTTCTCCACTTCCCTAGAAACATCCTAGAGGTCTTGGTATTCTTCAAATACCAATTTTACTACCTAACAGGAGGTCTCACAGAGGAGCTTCAAAGAAGAGGTAATGTCTGTTACTGATTCTTTCATCTTTATTTCTTCGTCCACTTATTCTTCTTTAGTTGTTTAATTATAAAGTAATAACATCAATATAAATCATATTCTGATATGTTATTATAATTATTAATCAAGCCTATTTCACCATCTATCCATCCTACGGAAAACAAAATCACCGCGCGTGCGTACGTACGGA
The DNA here is from genome assembly GCA_963277665.1 of Viscum album. NCBI lineage: Eukaryota > Viridiplantae > Streptophyta > Magnoliopsida > Santalales > Viscaceae > Viscum > Viscum album. The sequence goes on from OY728165.1 coordinate 512,877,231, forward strand.
ATAACGTCTCCACGCTGTGGTGTAATCTGTTTTTCCAACACCACCTTACATGGATGGGTATAATGGTTTAAATAATAACTATACATAATTATTATAACATAATACTGATTATGATATATTTTATCATCCTCTCCAATTCAATTCAATAATAATGGGAACGATATCATCGCTCGTGCGTACGTACGGACTACCGTCTCCACGACGCGATGAGATTCATTCTCAATGATTAACCTTTCATGAATGATTATAAACTATATATAATAAGTAATCATGAAATATATGTCATAATGATACTGGATTTATGTATATATATCTGTATGTCATCCAATCAATTACATTCAATTCAATATGGAAACGAAAACAGCGTTCATGCGTACGTACGACCTACCATCTCCATGAACTGTGTATTTCATTCCATTTATCGATTTTAATATATATATATATATGTATATTCTAAATATATATAAATCATGTGTTACATTCTGTAATTTTATTAAATCAGGTTATAAGTATTAATATCATGAACAACAAGTCCAATCATGTACAATAAATAAAATGATGATACCCTAAACGCTACTTTAACATGGAACTTACAAAAGAACGGGTAATATAAAGTCATAAGTGAACAATATATGATATCATAACAATTAATATGATTCTATAATAATTCAATGACATTATTTAAAATATTATACAGGAGGTTCAGATACGTACGAAGCATATCAGACCTACGGTAATGGACACTTTCGGAATCTGAATTTTTATCTGAGATTGTTTAAACATCAGAATTTACTATGGAATATTTATCATCCACATCCATATTTAATAAATATGTAATATTATTTATATCCTAATAAATTTTATTAAATCCAATTTTACCCTTAGGTGAGTTTTTATTAAAATATATGAAAGGAATCTTGTGTCAATTTGTTTTACGAGGTACTTTTTTACTTTTCCGACAAAAGTACGAGAAGAATGTTTTTTTAACTTATACGACATTAATGGGTTTTTAAAACATTATTTCGAAGAATATTCCTTTACATGTTTTCAAGTTTATTTTTAATCAACTTATTTTATTTTAAAATTGTATGACATGTCAATAAAGGAAAAATGTTTTTGAAGTAGAAAGTATATTTTCCTCAAAAATGGAGTTCAAGAGTTTTATCAGAATTATTTTCCATCAAAGTTAATATAGGGTTCTGTTTCTATACCAATTATTACATTGATTTTATTATGTTGTGATGGAAATATTTTTATGATATACTTTATCTTATATGAATTGTTATATGATGTAACAATGTTTAAGATTCCCATTTTTATTACATGGGTTATGCTATGATGTATGGTTTATGATTTTTTGGTACACATAAGAATGGTATCATTATGAGATAGGTGGGACATATATCTCCCTCCAATGAATTGGGTAAAGAATTTATATCCCATGAGATATACATGGCTAGAATGAAAATTTAATCCGGTTCAGTAATACAGGATTGGAACAAGGAGTGAACTCGATTCAGAAATGGACTTTGTCCACTAAGAAGATCTTGGCAGCAATGCCTTGGCTAATATGGAAATAAAATCATGTGATTAATAGTTCCCACAATTACATGTTTTATTCACATTCTATTTTATCATTCTTAATTTTTATTTATGATCTATTCCTTACATACTTCCATGTTTTATGTCATTTCTCAATCTTTTGATGTTGAAACATTATTTTCATGTTTTTAAGTTAAAATGTATATTGTATGTTTTATTTAATCCATGATAACCCTTTATGAGCATTTGAGCTAACCCTTTTTATGTTTTCTTTTACCTAGGATATAAATAATGGTTTTAGGTAAGAAAAAAAATGGAAATATCTTTATGGGAGAATTTGAAGATCTTTCACCAAGATTAGAAGATTAACTTCCACGTTTCCAAAGACACTAAACAATTACGGTCTCTGTGTGTCTGTTTATGTTATGTATTATGTATTCCACAAAATTAATGTAATGTCCATGTATGTCAAGTTTTGGGTCTCTACAATTAAAATTGTTTGTTAAATTGAAATTGTTTATATTATCATGAGTTATGTGTATTTATAGTATATATACATATTCTATTCCATCTATTAAGTCTCAATTCCATTATATGATGTTTTCAAAGGAATTATTAAGCTGATTTCCATTATTTGGGATAACCTTATACATCATTATTTATGTGTTATTTAAATTCTATGTGTGATGGAATCTATTTATATTATTTTCTATTATGTATATTTATAGTATATATATATTCTCCATCCACTCTATTAAGCCTCAATTAAATTTAATGTAATTTTTATGTGGCTGTAATTTTTTAGAGGCTCTTTTAAAATTCGATTTTACAAAATTCCAAAGCATTGTTTTTTTGGAATTATTATTGTCTTCTGATTATGTTTTGGTTATTGGAAATTATTTATGATGAAGGGTGGGACATATATATCCCTCGAATTCATTGGGTATGAGTAATTTTTAGTTTGTCCATATGGTTACTCCAAGTTTAACTGTGATGGTTACACAAAGTAAGGTAGTCGTAAGGGTTACTAATTATAAGGTTTCCATGAATGGTTACAAGATTATGTATGTAATGCCCCAAGATTCGTTTATGGTTATAATTATGTTCTCATGTTTTTTGTGGATCATGTGTAAATCTCATGTTATACAGTGAATGTATATATGGGTGACAAGAATGGCTTTTGAAAATTCTTTCATACGTTACGTGTATTCATGGACTAATGTGATCATTCCTTCCTTTCTATACCCTACTGAGATTTTGTGGTCATTTGAAGTTTTTAATTGATTTTGACAGGCTAATGGATGTGTAAGACAAGGAAAGAATCAATTTTAAATGTTTAATAATTATCAAGGAGTCTTGTTTTATTTTTTAATGTTATATATTTTGAAAAAATGGAAACATTTACTTAGTATCCACTCAGTAATAATATAGACTGTTTTGATTGTATTGTCCTAATTATCTAAATCTATAACCTTGAAAATATATTCAATGTAAAAAAAATTCATGACTAAATTCAAGATTATGTATGCAATAAGTACGTGTCCTTATAGTATCTTTGTTTCATATAAATTTTTACTGGGAAAATATTCTCTACTATACAATATCTCTACTAGATACTGGTTATAAGAGAGGTCAATTTCTAGTCATTCCACATCTATAATTAAAACATCTGATCATTTATGTACCTTTTCAAGAGAGATAAAAGGAATATATCATGAACCCGAGCCAGATATGATGGAAGTGCTAGATGATATCCCACATAATCAATGAGGTGAATTATTTAAAAGGGGAAAATATACCTAGATCCAAAAAGTTTATTTAAAGAGGTAAATAATAGTGGAGTTGGAACAAAATATTTTTTAAATAGGTAAATAATAATTCAGAAAAGAAGGAATTAATCGAACAACATAAAAATGTTTTCATTTATGCATAAATGAATCAGTGGAAAGTTTCCCCTTAATGATTTTTTCACATAAACTGATTCATGATTTATTCCTAAAAAAATATTCCTAATTTATCATCCTCATGTTTTTTCCATTACATATTCCATCATATGGTTGTTAGTGAATCATCCATTTCACTCGTCATTTATGTGGTTACCCCTCTTTCCCACAATTTTTCAGAAAATAAGAAAATCATAGTGATATACATGTTATATTTATGAATATTGTAATTATAATTGAAGTTTATCTTCTATAACATCATTATTAAATATTTAATTCTTAAATAAAGATTGCATTTTATATGTATCATTCATAATTGTTCAAATAAATCTACTGATTAACCAAATATACCCCTTGTGGTTGTCAAACCAGTTGTGTTGCAAGACCAGTTTTCATGCACTAGTTTTTTATTTATTCATGTTTAATGTGGTGCTCTCTGGTGTTACCCCAAGATACATATGTGTCAGATCCACATACACTTGTAGTGTCTAGATATAGATATATTTTATTTAGAATCTCCTAATTACTAATCAACAAAAAACAAAGATGAATTACTATATTCTAACATCTCTATAGGGTTTTTACTAATGATTTCAACCCATAGTAACAACAAATAACTAAACCTTCATCTAACACCATCAATGGATTACCAATTTATTATAATATAAACAATTCATTACATTTAAAAATTCACTAGATAATTTATTGATTAGTTTATTAGACATCAATAAAATAATACATGAAGCCATAAAATGTAATTCTATTCAACATGTAATACATCATCTTGGGTTTAATCTAGGTAACATTTATGACATATCATTTATATGGTAAAAACACCAAAGTAATCGGTGATCATGAATACAAGTTAGGGAATAAGTAATGGATACATATAACAGGTGATTAAGAGATATATCATGAATGAAATTAGGGCTAAATATAAGGAATGAACAAGATACATTTAAGAATAATAATAACATGAATAATGACACATCAATGTAGCATCAACATTTAAATTGGACATTCATAATTACGTCTCTATGTTTTATCCCTGATGGGACATAAATCAAAATTACCAAGGTTAATCACAATGGAATCATACATAATGTAATATATAGATGATAAATTTATTACCTAATTAATTGAAGTGATATGAAGGTTCTAGATTAATATTTCATAATTAACGTGAGACAAATAAAAAACAAAAAATAAATTCTGTAATAAACTATAAAAAATAATTAATGAGCATCATATCAATGTCATGGCATTGAAATTTTACTAAAGAAATTATCATTACATGGTTATAATCCCATGAAAATGTATTGTGGGTTTCATATATGTAAATCACCAAATCAATAAATCATTTTATATCTTTGTGAATACCCATGGAGAAAAGAAGATTTTTGTGCATTCATATAAAGAAAAAAAATTGATAATTTATCAAGTAAAAGAAAGATATAAATTTGGTAGCAAGATGGGTAAAAAAATAGATTAATGAAAGGATAAATGATAATTGAAAAGGGCTTCCATTTGATATTATCATATTATAAATATAATTGGAAAATACAATGTGGACAAAAATGAGTTATTTTTTAAAATCAAATACATATAACAAAAATGGAACTTGAATGGAAATGAGAAGTGGGATTTCTCTTATCATGAAGACTTTATTATAATTACATATACCATGAACCAATGTTGATTTAGAACAAATTTGAAGAAAAAATCACTAGAACATCATGGATTATGGGTTGGTAGTGAAGTTGAATGGTTAAATGGGTCAGTATTTAATGAAAAAATAGGAGGAATTGTTTACTAATTTCCAAATATATCTCTTCAAAACCAAGGATATGTAAAATGAAAACCCATTGGTATAACCATGATTTATAGTCATAGTTTTGTAAATTTGAGTCGAATTAAATGATATTTTAATCAACTAGAAATGATTTATTTAAAAAATAGTTCGATATTTAAAAGTAAATTTTTAATAATGAAATCTTTTTAAATTCAAAATTTCCATTTTAGACATTTTGAATTAACATATAGTTCAGAAAAATTGTTTAAAATATATTTAAATACATATTATTATTAAAACTAAAAATTTATTGTCTTTTTTGGTGGTTAATTAAATATTATATCATCATGTAATAAAAATGATGTCATAAAGCATAAAAAAATCCAGAACATTATTTTTACAATTCCCGGATAAATAATCTAATATATAAAATTATCATAAATTCTCCAAAAATTAATTTCAGCATAATGTTTTCAAAATAACTATTGTTTTATCAAAATATTTTTCAAAATATGATAATTTTAGATTTTATATAAAAATACATATTCATTGATAAATGGTTGTTTTAAAGAATATTATATTTTATAACACATAAAAAATTCTCAAACATTATAAAATAATTTATATTTTATATTTAAATTCCGTTGTTTTAAAATAATATTTAATCCAAATAATTAACAATTAAAATATCATAGTTCATTACAAAAATGAGTTTCGTTTCATTAAAAAAATTCAATAATATTTTATTTATGTCTTGACATAAAATCTATCACAATTAGAAATATATTATATTAACAAAAAATTTATATAAATGGAATTTATTGAATAATAATTTTATTCATAAAATTGTAATAACACTTTATATAATTACATCGTATGCATGTATCCCCTAATTTCACATGCATATTCCCCAAGGGTAATGTGTGCACTAATGCTAGTTTCATGGGGTAGATCTACTAAAATCAACCAATTTTAAATCTCTACTATCATAAACATCTCCCATATGAAATTTACTTCAAACATAACTTATTATAGATCAAATTGGGTCCGGACAATGGGGAACCCAATTGACAATACCTCCCTCCCATATTATGATAAATCAGATCCATTTTGATTAACTCCACTGGAGGGGTACATCATTTCTACTTTTTGTATATATTTTCCTTCATCATTACAATATATAAACATTAAATTTTATGTTAAAATTCTCACAAATCATTATAGTTCCCTATAAAAAATAGTGCATCAGTTATATAGAATAAAATTCTTATTTGACCAAAATTCTTATTGACTCATGGTAATATTTATCTATATAAATACTATTTCATTATTTCATTAAATCTTCGCTATAATTCCTTCAAATTATATATTTTAAAATCATAATATGTCAATTTCTTTACTAATATTTCATTTTATTTCTATTTTAGTTTTTGTGGGGTGATAATTCTAGAAAATCGGGGTGATCCATATTTTCCTATTTTTTATTTTTTATTTTAACCAATTATAACGTTTATAATTTTAATTGGCTTCATAGATTTCTGCTGTAAATATATGTATTATATATAAAAGGATTGGTTGGTTTGAATATATTTTGAAACTAATTTATTCATGAATCAAATATCATTACATAAGTTTAGACAATTACATTTTTAATAATTATTAATTTTAATTACATTTTTTCGTGAATGAAAGTCATCTCAGTTAATAAAATACACATTTAATAAAAATGATTTTTTTTCTAAAACTCCACCACCAACAATTTCAATTCCATAAAATGTGTGTTTTTGCACCACTCTGTGAATTTTTAAATTAAATATCAAATAATCTAAAAAAAAATTATCAATAAATTAAATACTCATTTTAGATCTATTATGTGAAATTTTGGTTAAATTTGAGGTAAATAATTAGAGAATCTCCTAACAATAATGACCACATAAAAACAAAATATTTAATTGAAATTACAAAAAAATATGGGTGATAGTGTTTAGGAAATCAATAAAATAATCAAGGTCCATCATAACAGATAATTGTTACATCATTAAAATGATACTAAATCACACTCAAAAGAGGAGATTATAAAATATATGGGTAAGCCACATCACTAAAAGAAAAAAATATAGTGAGATCAAATTAGATCATAGGTGGTTTGATTCCAAAAGGGATGAAATTGGATGTGTTGAAATTGCTTTTGTGAGAGCCTCTAAAGGAAAATGAATATTATTATGGTTGAGTGATTTTTTTGGGAATATTATAAATTTTTCATGAAATTTATAATAATTAATTTGATTGAATTAAATATTTTGTGCACATGTTTTTCAATGGGATACAAATATAGTAATATCAAAACACACTAATGGTGTTCTCTTACTGAAGATCTCGCTGGGGTACAATTTTTGGCCACATATTTAAACATACCAATATGAAAAATTGAAATACCTATATATAAAAGTATATATTATATTGGGTAAAGGATTTGTGGTTAGTAATAACCATGTCCCCCTTCTATGAACCATCAATTTCAATAGAGGGTTATGAGACTACCCAAATTTTTTCCTGTAACCATGCACTTATTGTGAAGTGGACAAAAACCCTCCAATGTTATCATGCCTCATCCTAAAAACCCACGTCAAGCCTCTATAATGGTATTATAAAATCATTGGTAATAAAATTTCATAAAAACTATACTGGGTGTACAAAAAATCCCCACCATAAACAATTTCATTCCTTAGAAATCCCATCAAGATTATTCCATATCTAAAAGATGAGTCCTATACATTCTCATCATGTCCTTAGACTATCATGTCTCATTCCCATAAAAACTATTATTCCATTATCATAGGCCAAAGGTATCACCATTCCATGAATAATAATTATATTAGAATCATTATCCTTTAAATTATACGTAGACATTGATAAATCAGGATAAACATAAATAAAATATCATTTCATGAACTGAGATGGGTAAGAAATATTTTTTTTATGATATATCATATTCAGATTTTTTTATTCAAAGTGAAGAAAGGACATACAAGTGCTCTAAAAGGGGCCATGGACAAACAACATTACGGAGGTCTAAAATAGTGATATATGAGTGCATCCCCCTAATAATGTCAATCCCCATTGGTTTCAGACATTGAAGAGTGTGACAAAAAAGGCCCTCAGATTCAGAAAAAACATGTGAAGGTAGGTAGTATGCTGCCTTGTACCCTTCCCTCCAAGTATACGATATAGTAATGTCAGAGTTAAGAAGGAAACGAAACTTACGAATCACATACTAAAATACAAGGGGGTAGCGCCAATACCTTGAAGAGAATTAGAAACAAGCTTCGAATCAGTTTCAACATCCACTAAATCCAACCCCCTCTTCCCACATGTAGAGAGGCCAACCAGCATGGACATCGCCTCTTCAAGAAGAGAAGTGTTGGGACCCAGCCCAATAGAGAAGGCCTGAGTACCTGATCCAATGTTGTCATGAACAAGACCTCCCCTGCGCATACTATCTATAACACATGAGCCATCAGTGTTGACTATAAATCGCCCCACAAGAGGATCCCATCGAACCCAATTGTCACGAACAGAAATGGACACAAGGGCTGGATCATGCAGGATAGAAAAAAGCCATTGCAGAGTGGGGGCCTCCCTCCAGGAGCTGATGGACCGAGCCATATCCAAGATTAGACTCTTGGTTCTGATAGAAATCACTCGAACAGAGGAGACAACCCCATCATGGAGATATCCATTCCAAGCCTGCCACAAGAACCAGCATCCAGCATGCAACACCATAGTTCGTGCTCGATTTTTCGGTCCCTCCCCTCCTGTGCCCTGGAACCAGCAGATAAAGAAGTGATGGCCCTCCATGGATGGAATGTAAAGGCCAGTTAATTAACCAAAAGAGTACCAAACCTGATGCTCCCAGTCACTATCAATGAACAAAGGATCTGAGGCATCCTCCTTATGCCTCTTACAACAGACGCATTTAGAAGCGAGTTTCACCCCCGCACTGCTTGATGTTCTCCATTTTGGGTAATGCTCTGTTACGGATTCTCCATGTAAGAAAGTTGAATTTGTTGGGGATTTATTTATCCCACAAAGCCTCATGCCAGACATCCACCCCTTCCTATGAGTTAGATAGGTGATGATAATATTTGGAGGTGAAACAGCCTGAGGAAGATAAGATAAAAACACAACGATCTAGATCTGTGGAGAACACCGTGAGGTTGAACGATCTGTCTGGTTCCTATCAATGATAGAATTAATGAAAGGAAAGAACATTTTGGCCTCCTTAAAAGAAATTTAAGTGAGCAGAAAACCCGGATAACCGATCACCTGACCACACTAGTTATCATTCCAGAAAAAAACGTCCCTTGTGCCGATGATATAGCGGACATGCGGATGGAGTGCATTCACCAAATGATCGATCACTCACCAAAGGGGGTATGCATGTCCATCCAGAACCTCCCTGATACCACTGTAACATGAATTCATGGTCCGGCTCCACAATATTCGTTTCTCCAGAACTCCCCATGCCATTTTATCATGCAATCATGTGAGGACATCCCCTAGATTATGAACTTTGATGCTGCCATCACCTATGGGCCACGCTGACTTCCTCTAAGAAGCCCAGTGCCTACGTCCCTCATTCATGGGGTCCCAAATAAAACTATGAAAAATCCCATCCAATTTACTGATAACTCTTTTAGGAACCTTAACATCCAATAAAGCATGGATCGGGGTGGCCCTGAGGACACTATTAACCAAGACCATTCTACCACCAAAGGACAAAAATCGACTCTTCTAGATGAGCACTCTCTCTGATATTTTACAAATAATGGAATCAAAGTTGCAGATATGAAGAGCCATCGATGAGATGGGGGCTCCCAAATACAACTTGTAACCAAATACATTGAACTAATCATTAAATGTTTTTCTATATGATAGAGATACATCTGACGCAAACATGAAAAAACTACTTTTTACCAATACAAATGATAGTGATCATTGATGATTATTTTCTTATTACTTATACAAGATATATTCAATCACAATTCACTAAGGATTATACTATGTATTTTTCAACATCTCATGGACTACACTCATTCAAACCACGTATGCTTCACATATCACCATCCAATAGAAAAGAGATATAACATTAATGACATTCAAAGCGAAAATATGTGCCATTTAAATAAAGTGGCAGTAAATTTTATTTGAAAAAACACAAATAGTCCAAATAGTCGTCCCATGATCCCCCAAAGTCTATTAAACTATAATATATAATATATTCATTGATATATATAGATTTTTATTTTGTTCTATCAATCAATGGTTGATATTTCATTCAAAAACGTACCTAGTATACTATTTATAATGGATTCCAATCTAATAATGATAAGTATATTTAGGATACCTATCTTTATATTTCAAAAATGTGCCTCCATAAAAATGGAATATTAATATCAAATAATGAAATCCCAATTCATCAACATTGGTTTGATATAAAAAGTTTATAGAATGAGTTTATTTTGTATGCATATCTTCCATAAACAATATAATATTATTCTTCAAAGGCATATATGGGAGGATACAAAATAACCATATAAATCCCCCCCCCCACATCCTAATAGAAACTGGATGGTTTTCAAGAACATCCCAAGTCCCATATTTCTCATATTTAAATTTTTGGCAGGTAGAGTAATGAGAATAAATCTCAACACTGCCTCATATAATTACTTGATTATATGATTGATGCTTTTTATTTCTGAACATCTTTTTAGTTCTATGGTGAACTACCCACAATGATTTCTTCCAATATCCCATCATGTTATATATATTAGAAAAAAGTAAAATATACTTGTTTTGGAAAAATAGGAAACACATTCATGTTATTTTTAATGAACAATAGTGTTCCCAATATATAGAGTCCATAATTCAATATAATTCTAGTATATTAAGTTATTCCAGAAGATTAACATCAAGAATATAGGAGGTTACTTCAAAACTAGTTATAATGATCTCTATCATGTCCTTATGGACTACCAATGGAAACCGATTAATGGGAACTATCTGATTCAACTATTTTTAGGATTATTCCATGTATAATATTAAATGTATCCATATCAAGGAATTATAAATAATTTTACCCTTTGTAGGGTTATGATAATTGTTGAATTCTGAACATTGTAGTTACTCCACCTATCATCTCTATAGATGGATAAAATATTTCATTGATAATATATAACTACTTATTTTTTTATTTCTAATAAATGTTAAACTTTTCTTCAAAAAATATTATGTTTCCAAATTTTGTGAGAATATATTGTTGATATGAGTTTGAGATATTTTATCATGGAGTTATATTCATGTGGCCTATGATAATAGGCCACATGAATCACCATACAAAATTATTGTAGAGACCCGTATCTTCACGTACATGGACATTACATTACTTTTGCGGAACACTTAGTACATAACAAAAAAACACACAGACAAGGATCGTAATAGTTTAGTGTCTTTGGAAACTCGGAACGTAATCTTCTAATCGTGGTGAAAGATCTTCAATATCTCCCATAAAGATCTTCACCCCCTTTTTTTACCTAAAACCTTTCTTTATATCCTGGGGAAAAGAAAACATAAAAGGGTGAGCTCAAATGCTCAGTAAGGGTAAACAAAAGAAAATCAATCACATCATATTCATAAGAACATAGCTTTTGGAAATCTTAACCTGCAAAAGAGAGCATAATTTCATAACATGGGATAAATCATAGTAGTGAAATGAAATCCCAATAATCATATCTTAAAACACGAAACTTTGTGGCATACACACATAATCATAGAAAATCATTTCTTGTTAGTCAAGACTCATTGCCAAGACTATCTTAGTGGACAAAGTCCCTTTCTGAATCGAGTAACCCTCATTCCAGTCCTGTTTCACTAAACCGGTATAACCTACCGTTCCAGCCATGTCTATCTCATGAGATATAAAATATTTACCCAATGCATTGGAGGGAGATATAGGTCCCACCCATCTTATAATGAATCCTTTCTTATGTGTGCCACATAATCATACATCAACGCATAACACATGTAACAAAAATGGGATTCTTGAAACATCAAGACATCATAAATCAATTCATATAAGATAAAGGAATTCATAAAAATAATTCCATCACAACATGATCAAATCAGTGTAATAATAGGGATAAAAACATAACCCTTTATTATCTTATATGGAAAATAATTTTGATAAAACACTTGAACTCCATTCTTGAGGAAAATATCCTTTCTTCTTCAAAAACATTTTTTCTTTCATAACATGTCATACAACATTAAAATAAATTAAGTTGATTAAAAATAAACTTGAAAACATGTAAAGGAAGCTTCTTGGAAATAATGTTTTAAAAATCCATTCATTCCATATAAGTTAAAAAAACATTCTTCGTACTTTTGTCGGAAAAGTCAAAAAGTACCTCGTACGACAAAATATTCCTTTCATAGATATTACTAAAAACTCACTGAAGGGTAAAAATGGATTTAAAAAATTTTAGGTGGATGGAAATAATATTACATATTGATGAAATATGGATGTGGATGATAAAATACACCCCAGTAAATACTTACGAATAAACAATCTCGGATAAAAATGAGATTGTGATATTTCCCTTACCTTAGGTCCGACTTGCTTTGTAAGTGTCCGAACCTCATGTATAATGATTTAAATCATGTTATTGACTTATTACAGAATCATATTCATTGTTATTATATCATATATGGTCCACTTATGACTTTATATTACCCGTTCTTTTGTAAATTCATGTTAAAGAAGCGTTTTGGTTAAAATCGTTTCATTTATCGTAGGTGTTTTGACTTGTTGTTCTTGACATTATTATTACTTATATCATGATTTACTTACTTACAGAATATAAAATATGATTTATATATCATATATATTCAGTATATATATATATATATAATAGATAGATAAATGAAATGAAAAACACCGTTCATGGAGACGGTAGTCCGTACGTACGCATGAACGCTGTTTTCCTTTCCTTATTGTCTTGAATGGAAGTAAGTAGATGACATACATATATATATATGCATAAATCCAGTAGCTTTATAATGTCATATATTTCATTATTATTTCTTATATATACTTTATAATCATTCTTAAATGGTTAACATGGAGAATGAATCTCATCGCGTCGTGGAGACGGTAGTCCGTACGTACGCACGAGCGATGATATCGTTCCCATGGTCGTGGAATTGTGTTGAAGTGTATGTATACTATTTAAGTATCAATATAACTTTATAATAATCATATATAGTTACTCATTACACAATTATACCCATCCAATTAATGTGGTGGAGGAAATTAGATTACACCACGGCGTGGAGACAGTATTCCGTACGTACGCACGCGTGGTGATTTCATTTTTCCATAGGATGGATAGAAGGTGAATTAGCGTTGTTTCATATTTATAATAACATATCAGTATGTAATTAATACTGATGTTATTACTTTGTCATGAAACAACTAAAGAAGAAGAAGTTGAAGAAGAATGAAATTGAAAAGATCGGTAATGGTTATTACCTCTTCTTTGAAACGCCTCTTTGAATCCTCCACTTAGGGAACTAAGATTGGTCATTTAAGAAGACCAGGACCTCTAGGATTATTCTAGGGGAGTGTAGAGGAGAAAATGGCAGGGTTTGGACGAGATTGAGTGCTCAATTTGGTGTGAGGAGGAGGGGGAGGAGGTTCCCTTTTATAAGGGAGGAGAGGGGCACCTTAGGAATACCTCAAAATATTATTTTATATTAAAGTCAAAATCGGTTTATAATGGTTCCAAAGGGTCTTATTTAGAAGATAAAGTGGGGATGGGTCGAAATCCTATCAACCAATATGATTTAGACAAGTTTAGGGTATTATTTTTACCTTATCAATTAGATTTGACTCTAAGTTAAATAATTTAACTTTTACCGTGTCTTTTTGTTTTCTTTCACTATATGGTTAATAAACTTACTATAACATGCCAAACGAACCCTAAATTGTTTATTATTAATATATATATCCTTATCTAAGTCATTTGGCCGAACCATAGATTTTTTTGGAATAAAATAACAATTAATAATATAATATTTGATTTAAAAACTATTTTGTGTCAATTTTGACACTATTTGATATATGATTTTTGTGAAAGTCATAACAGACTTATATATTCGAACCAAGTTGATTAAATCAACACTAATATATAATAGTAACCTATAAAATTAGTGTAATTCATTAAAAGTCTCAAATTACATTTATTTTGGTGTTTATAACATCAATTAAGTTAATATTTCATTAATAATATAATTACTTCATCATCTTTGTGTCATAAATAAATTACATTATTTGATGTCTAAAAATTACAAATAAAATACCATCATGTAGGAAATCTTTTTAGCTTTCTAATGACTATTTACAATCGAATTTATCTTATGTATAACCCCATATTAAAAATGATTTACTTATTAAACATTGATTTTAACTATTTTAAACTTTCTTTAAATAAATTAATAATAAATGTCCTAATCTAATCCAAGTGGGCCTAAATGGTCATATTTTATTCCTAAGCTTGTTTTTGGTCGAATTACACTTGTCCAATAGAATTAGTACATGTGTTAGGGTAATATTAATATAATATTTACCCTTAGTTACCCTATTTACTATTAACCGCGGTAAAAAAAGTAAAAAGTTACTATTCACCAAAAAATTATTTTTATCTCATTGAACCACATTTTACTTACTGATATCAACCGTGTCTGTCGGATTTTCTAAATTCCATTCACAGAAGTGGTAAAATTAAGTTTTATGCAAAATTCAGTTTTTAACCTACCACTTAGTGGTTTCACTATTCATCCAAAATTGAAAGTTTTCAGAAAAATGCCAAAATTTCATCCTAAGCTATATTTTATATTCCGAATTCAAAAATAAAGTCTATTTTACCAAATTCATAACATATATGTTTCATTAATTATTTTTATAATTAAATCCCGCTGTTAAGACAAATAGCGTGTTTTTAAGAAACAATATCTATCAAAAGATTGACACTTGATTATGTCTGGTTTAAATGTGAAATTACAACCAATGACCAACATTGAATTAAATTGTAAAAATATATTCTAAATATACTTTAAAACTACTCCAATTAATAATTTATCACTATTAATTATTTCGATTAAAAAAGTTGTTTTTTAATTATAATTTAGTAATTTTCACTATTCATCAGAATATGAAAGTTATCCGAAATGTACCAAAATTTCACCTTAGGCTAAATTCGATACTCCGAATCCAAAAATGAAGTTCATTTTGAAATATAAGATTTACAGAATTTTAAAAAGTGGTTATTACTATTCATAACGGATAGTTTTAATAATATTTTAATAACATATCGTTGTTTAGTGAAACTCGGTATTGCGTATTACACACGCTATCGAGGAAGGTCGCGATTGCGTGTAATGAAAGGAAAGTCAAGGATGCGTGTTGTGCAAGCTCCTTTTCGTGTAGCGTACAACAGAAGAAATTAATAAAATTAAAAAGAATATTTTTTATAAAATCTTGCGCTGTTACATTCTACCCCCCTTAAAATGAATTTCGCCCTCGAAATTCGTCGGGGTTATAAATGGTTTACTATTCGAAAGTTTCTTTAATAGAAACCCACATCGTAAAAAGGAATATCAAAACCAATCTTTAAAAACAAAAGTATTAAACATAACGGTTAACCAAATAAACTAATCATTGGGTTTCCACATAGGTGAAAATATGGATATGGAAGAGAAATCTAACCATCATGTTCTGATGGAGAGTGGTAGAGAACATGGCTATGGAAAAGCCAATAATCACAAATTCATAGATTTGTGATGATATAAGGTACCATCTGATTCATCAGGTATAAGATCACTAGGAAAACATTTTTGGTTTTCAAGATCATTTCCCTAAAGTTGAAAATTTGAATTAGAATAAATACTTACTTTATTTTGTTACAATCTCACTATTGTTCGAGCCTTGAACAATTTCCACTTCATCTCTTAAATAAATGAAGTTTAATTTGTTATTCGTGAAGTGTTAGCAGATCATGTGATAGAATGACGAGTCATTCCATCTGTCTCAAACAAAAGGTTAGTAAAAATTATATGCATAAGTCGATCTATAGTGAGATTAATCATATATGGTTCCTAAAATGGACTTATACTTCATATATCATACTGCTTAATATAATAAAACTAGTTTCTACTAAACAGGGACTTCCTGTAGGCCAGTGGTAGGCGATAAAGGCCAGTCGCACTTCGGTTGTGGGTTCGATTCCCACAGCCTTGTCCGAAGCGATGGGATGTCGCCCGTCCTGCAGGTTGTCCTTTTTCTAAAACTACATTACTATAACATCCCATCAATAATATCGAAAAAATAACTTCTATCCTTAAACAATACTATTTTATGTCCAACATAATCCATTCTAGTCTTTAGGCTTATTCATAATACTGCAGTCCACTTTCATAACATAGTGAAAACGATTACCAGAGATTTAATACCATCGTTGAACCCCATATATCAGAAGATATGTTTTGTTGGTCACATTCCAAACATTCAAAGTTCTTAATCATGTATTCTCTTGAATACCCATTGAACCTTAGTGAAAACTTGAATGCAGTTAAAAGTTAACACTTTCCACATACCAAAATCCTCAAAATTCTATATACTCAAACCATGATATCACTTAGTCCTTATATCAATCATGAGATCATGAATACTGTTAAACATTTCATTTTCTCGTTTTCCCTTCATTATGCGCATAATATCTCAATCACTTTGAATACCACATTAGACCAATACATAAATATTCCAATATTCCATGATACAACATTATTTTGGAATCCCATTACATAAACACTTAATCATTCCACCACATCGTTGTCATATTCAACATTGCCAATAGTGATCGCATGTGACTTCCCTTTGTCCTTTGCCTTAAGCGGTTTCTCATGTCGATCATCACTAACCCTTGGATTAGGGCATTTATTAGCATAATGCCCCATTTCCTTGCACTTGAAGCATTGAAGTGTTGGTTGTGCGTTCTCTGCAGTGTTTTCTTTATTCACTTCATTAGAATCTGTTTTTCCATTACTTCGACACTCAGCTGCTCGATGACCTTCTTTTCCACACTTAAAACATTTTCTAGTCCCTTTAACACAATCTCCACCATGCTTCTTTCCACACTTTGTTCATAATGAAACATTCATCTTCTTTTCACAATTATTCTGAGATTTCTCTTTGAACTCCATCTTTCGTTTCTTGTCAAAACCATGAGATGGATATGTAACACCAACTTCCATTTCTACCTTGATAGCACAACGCACAATTTCTTCATAGCTACTGAAGTCTCTTATAGCTAATGCCCTTCGATGACTTGGTTTTAAGCCACTGAAAAATCGATCAACTTTACTTTCAGGTTGGATGATAATGCCAGATGCATACCTTGCAAGTCTTGTAAAATTCGCTTCG
Source organism: Viscum album (assembly GCA_963277665.1). NCBI lineage: Eukaryota > Viridiplantae > Streptophyta > Magnoliopsida > Santalales > Viscaceae > Viscum > Viscum album. The sequence goes on from OY728165.1 coordinate 512,895,046, forward strand.
TATATACCAACAGATTCATCATCCTTCTGTTTCAGCTCAAGAAACTCATTTTCCATCTTCGTTCTAAGAATACGAGGGAAGTACTTACTGAAAAACAAGTTCTTCAACTCGTCCCATTCCATGGACTCAATTTCATCTCTTGGCCTCGTATTCTTGGTAAGATTCCACCATTGATCAGCTTCACCTTCCAAACAATATACTGCTAAGATGACTTTATCATGTTCAGAACATTGAAGAACTGAAAATATCTTTTCAGTAGTACTAATACATTGTTCAGCAACTAATGGATCAGTAGACCCACTGAAAGAAGGCAGACGCTGCCTCATGAAGGATTCAACAGAATGTTACTCCTTCCTTTGCTCGTTTGGAAGTCCTGCATGATTCATAGCTTGAGAAAGTTGTGTGAGCATGGCAACAAGATTTTGCATTCCAGCTCCCATATCGTTTGGTTGCTCAGGGGGACAATCATTGCATTGTCCATTGCATTGATCAACACGGTTCCTTCGGGTTCCAGCCATCGTCGAAAACCCCAAAAGAATAGTGTGAGAGGAAAAAATCATGCTAGGGAAAACAACATAATAAAGGGGTAGTACCCTCAATATCTAACATCTTAGGTTAAATTCTATGATCGTTAGAGCAATTCTAGGACTATAACCTATACGTATACTTAACCTTAGAGACATCCCTATACATACCTTAGAAATATCTCTAGGGATCTCACTAACGTTTTCTCATCCTAGTTTCCAAGGGTTGACTAAACCTTTCCTCTGATACCAACTGTAGAGACCCATATCTTCACGTACAAGGACATTACATTACTTTTGCTGAACACTTAGTACATAACAAAAAAACACACACACAAGGATCGTAATAGTTTAGTGTCTTTGGAAACTCGGAACGTAATCTTCTAATCGTGGTGAAAGATCTTCAATATCTCCCATAAAGATCTTCCCCCCTTTTTTTTACCTAAAACCTTTCTTTATATCCTGGGGAAAAGAAAACATAAAAGGGTGAGCTCAAATGCTCAGTAAGGGTAAACAAAAGAAAATCAATCACATCATGTTCATAAGAACATAACTTTTGGAAATCTTAACCTGCAAAAGAGAGCATAATTTCATAACATGGGATAAATCATAGTAGTGAAATGAAATCCTAATAATCATATCTTAAAACATGAAACTTTGTGGCATACACACATAATCATAGAATATCATTTCTTGTTAGTCAAGACTCATTTCCAAGACTATCTTAGTGGACAAAGTCCCTTTCTGAATCGAGTAACCCTCGTTCCAGTCCTGTTTCACTGAACCGGTATAACCTACCGTTCCAGCCATGTCTATTTCATGAGATATAAAATCTTTACCCAATGCATTGGAGGGAGATATAGGTCCCACCCATCTTATAATTAATCCTTTCTTATGTGTGCCACATAATCATACATCATCGCATAACACATGTAACAAAAATGAGATTCTTGAAACATCAAGACATCATAAATAAATTCATATAAGATAAAGGAATTCATAAAAATAATTCCATCACAACATGATCAAACCAGTGTAATAATAGGGATAAAAACATAACCCTTTATTATCTTAGATGGAAAATAATTTTGATAAAACACTTGAACTCCATTCTTGAGGAAAATATCCTTTCTTCTTCAAAAACATTTTTTCTTTCATAACAAGTCATACAAGATTAAAATAAAAGAAGTTGATTAAAAATAAACTTGAAAACTTGTAAAGGAAGCTTCTTGGAAATAATGTTTTAAAAATCCATTCATGCCATATAAGTTAAAAAAACATTCTTCGTACTTTTGTCGGAAAAGTCAAAAAGTACCTCGTACGACAAAAGATTCCTTTCATAGATATTACTAAAAACTCACTGAAGGGTAAAAATGGATTTAAACAATTGTAGGTGGATGGAAATAATATTACATATTGATGAAATATGGATGTGGATGATAAAATACACCCCAGTAAATACTTACGAATAAACAATCTCGGATAAAAATGAGATTGTGATATTTCCCTTACCTTAGGTCCGACTTGCTTTGTAAGTGTCCGAACCTCCTGTATAATGATTTAAATAATGTTATTGACTTATTCCAGAATCATATTCATTGTTATTATATCATATATGGTCCACTTATGACTTTATATTACCCGTTCTTTTGTAAATTCATGTTAAAGAAGTGTTTTGGGTAAAATCGTTTCATTTATCGTAGGTGTTTTGACTTGTTGTTCTTGACATTATTATTACTTATATCATGATTTAATTACTTCCAGAATATAAATTATGATTTATATATCATATATATTCAGTATATATATATATATATAATAGATAGATAAATGAAATGAAAAACACCGTTCATGGAGACGGTAGTCCGTACGTACGCATGAACGCTGTTTTCCTTTCCTTATTGTCTTGAATGGAAGTAAGTAGATGACATACATATATATATATAAATAAATCCAGTAGCTTTGTAATGTCATATATTTCATTATTATTTCTTATATATACTTTATAATCATTCTTAAATGGTTAACATGGAGAATGAATCTCATCGCGTCGTGGAGACGGTAGTCCGTACGTACGCACGAGCGATGATATCGTTCCCATGGTCGTGGAATTGTGTTGAAGTGTATGTATACTATTTCAGTATCAGTATAACTTTATAATAATCATATATAGTTACTCATTACACCATTATACCCATCCAATTAATGTGGTGGAGGAAAATAGATTACACCACGGCGTGGAGACGGTATTCCGTACGTACGCACGCGTGGTGATTTCGTTTTTCCATAGGATGGATAGAAGGTGAATTAGGGTTGTTTAATATTTATAATAACATATCAGTATGTAAGTAATACTGATGTTATTACTTTGTCATGAAACAACTAAAGAAGACGAAGTTGAAGAAGAAAGAAATTGAAAAGATCGGTAATGGTTATTACCTCTTCTTTGAAACTTCTCTTTGAATCCTCCACTTAGGGAACAAAGATTGGTCTTTGAAGAAGACCAGGACCTCTAGGATTATTCTAGGGGAGTGTAGAGGAGAAAATGGCAGGGGTTGGCCGAGCTTGAGTGCTCAATTTGGTGTGAGGAGGAGGGGGAGGAGGTGCCCTTTTATAAGGGAGGAGAGGGGCACCTTAGGAATACCTCAAAATATTATTTTATATTAAAGTCAAAATCGGTTTATAATGGTTCCAAAGGGTCTTATTTCGAAGCTAAAGTGGGGATGGGTCGAAATCCTATCAAACAATAAGATTTAGACAAGTTTAGGGTATTATTTTAACCTTATCAATTAGATTTAACTCTAAGTTAAATAATTTAACTTTTACCGTGTCTTTTTGTTTTCTTTCACTATATGGTTAATACACTTACTATAACATGCCAAACGAACCCTAAACTGTTTATTATTAATATATATAACCTTATCTAAGTCATTTGGCCGAACCATAGATTTTTAGGAATAAAATAACAATTAATAATATAATATTTGATTTAAAAACTATTTTGTGTCAATTTTGACACTATTTGATATATGATTCTTGTGAAAGTCATAACAGACTTATATGTTCAAACCAAGTTGATTAAATCAACACTAATATATAATAGTAACCATGAAAATTAGTGGATTCATAAAAAGTCTAAAATTACATTTATTTTGGTGTTTATAACATCAATTAAGTTAATATTTCATTAATAAGATAATTAATGCATCATCTTTGTGTCATAAATAAATTACATTATTTGATGTCTAAAAATTACAAATAAAATACCATCATGTAGGAAATCTTTTTAGCTTTCTAATTAATATTTACAATCGAATTTATCTTATGTATAACCCCATATTAAAAATGATTTACTTATTAAACTTTGATTTTAACTATTTTATCCCTTCTTTAAATAAATTAATAATAAATGTCCTAATCTAATCCAAGTAGGACTAAATGGTCATATTTTATTCCTAAGCTTGTTTTTGGTCGAATTACACTTGTCCAATAGAATTAGTACATGTTTTAGGGTAATATTAATATCATATTTACCCTTAGTTACCCTATTTACTATTAACCGCGGTAAAAAAAGTAAAAAGTTACTATTCACCAAAAAATTATTTTTATCTCATTGAACCAAATTTTACTTACTGATATCAACCGTGTCTGTCGGATTTTCGAAATTCCATTCACAGAAGCGGTAAAATTAAGTTTTATGCAAAATTCAGTTTTTAACCTACCACTTAGTGGTTTCACTATTCATCCAAAATTGAAAGTTTTCAGAAAAATGCCAAAATTTTATCCTAAGCTATATTTTATATTCCGAATTCAAAAATAAAGTCTATTTTACCAAATTCATAACATAGATGTTTCATTAATTATTTTTATAATTAAATCCCACTGTTAAGACAAATAGCGTGTTTTTAAGAAACAATATCTATCAAAAGATTGACACTTGATTATCTCTGGTTTAAATGTGAAATTACAACCAATGACCAACATTGAATTAAATTGTGAAAATATATTCTAAATATACTTTAAAACTACTCCAATTAATAATTTATCACTATTAATTATTTCGATTAAAAAAGTTGTTTTTTAATTATAATTTAGTAATTTTCACTATTCATCAGAATATGAAAGTTATCCGAAATGTACCAAAATTTCACCTTAGGCTAAATTCGATACTCTGAATCCAAAAATGAAGTTCATTTTGAAATATAAGATTTACAGAATTTTAAAAAGTGGTTATTACTATTCATAACGGCTAGTTTTAATATTATTTTAATAACATATCGTTGTTTAGTGAAACTCGGTATTGCGTATTACACACTCTATCGAGGGAGGTCGCGATTGCGTGTAATGAAAGGCAAGTCAAGGATGCGTGTTGTGCAAGATCATTTTCGTGTAGCGTACAACAGAAGACATTAATAAAATTAAAAAGAATATTTTTTATAAAATCTTGGGCTGTTACAATTATAGATCTCAAAACTAAATTTGATGCATAAAAAAGACCACATTTCCATTCTTAGTCTCTAAATGATTCAACACTATCATAATAGACAAAATTTGTTACAACTCATCAAAAGAAATATAACATTCTAAATACTACAATAACATCACCCCCATTTTGAGTGAGACCGATAATAGGACAATCCAACATCATGAAATATTTAATTAACCTATTGTAATATCTTTACAACACCATGAATCATTCAATCATGAAAAGACTGTGCAATTGTCCCCAAGAAAACACAGATTCACACTTCTCAGGATTGATTGAAATAACAGGTTCTGAGATCAGGTTTCCAAAATAAATAATTCCAATATACAAAAATTAAATTTCAAAATCATCATGTATTGTGGGTGATTCGACAAATATTTTTGTAACTACTTGCAAATGACACAAAAGAATTTCATTGTTTAGGGGAGAAGCAATATGTTGTAGAAAGAGTTGATAATGAACATATCATAGTACATGTGGAATAACTACTTCAATGATAACATAAAACATGATCATGATTTATTTAGAAAAAATTGCATAACATGATACTCAGAATGTAAATACATAGATCTTAAGGTGGCATTCATTATATAAGACTGTTAATTGTCAATTGGTGATAACCAAATTGCTGAAAAAACTATGAGAACAACTTATCAAATTTATACAATTCTAAATGATCATCAATATGAGGTAATTTATATTAGTTTAGTTTCAAAAAATGATTGGGACTCACATATTATACATAATGATGATGTTTTCAAATAGTATTCCTTGAAAAATAGTTGGTGTGACTCATAGTGACACACTAAGGTGTATAAATCCATTCCCTTTTAATTAATCCATGTGACATTTCATTTATTTTAATTCTTATTGTTCCATATGTTTTGATGGAATAAATATAGGTTGATTAAATTATACAAATGATTGATGAAGAATTACTATATTTCGAATGGGAATCCAAAAATAGGATATAAAATATCATTAAACTCACTAAAATCTATAGGAAGTCCACTGATATAGGATTATTCATCCAAGTAAAAAAAATGGTATTACCTTAAAAAAATAATTAAAAGGTGGTTTATGTCTACTCAACCATGGGTCAAAATTTTCCTAGATAATTTTTCTCAACCAATCTTTCATAATAATTGAACCACCAAATATAACTCTAAATTTGGTCCTCATGAGAAATAGTAAAATCCATCGACATAATTACGTCAAGATGTTTCATTTTAGGAAAATGAATGTCATTTTTATACTAAATATATCATATATATATATAACACAATATGAACATTAGAGACCCTACAAATTATTATCTCCAAGTTGTTCTTAAATACACATTTCATATGACACATTCTACTTAAGAATGTGAATAAATTTTATAATGTGAGGGGATATAAAAGAATGAGGTGAACCACTATAAAATAATGAAGCCACTAAATATGACATTATTGTGATGGTACCTCTCATAGTCACTGGACCCACAGTAGCTTCCTATAGAGACACTTCCACATCATAAAAAGTCTTAATTCTTAATGAGCTTATATAAAAAACAATAGTTAATGAAGAATAAGATATCAAAATAGTAATTTCTAGTGACGATTAGCCCATACCACCATGTAGAGTAAGAAAACATGACATAACATCAATTGTATACCAGAGAGTTATTCAAAAATATATCATGGGTTCCTCAATGAAATTCCATTTCAAATTTCCATATTATACAAATTTATTGTATGTCACAAGGAATCATTCAAGAACTATGGTAGGTCTTGATGAGGAATGAGGTGTAGAAACACCACCAACTCATTATTATTTATATTTCCATAAATAGAAGTAATAATATCCCACATAGTGAAAAATGAATTCCAGTCAACCAGGGGTTATTAGCTAGTACTAGCCCAGAAATCAACACTCTATAAAGCACATCATCATCAATATTGTGCTTATGTATAATACATTGTATATAATATTTGAATGAGTAGACATCGCAACTCTATCATCTGTTTGATTATCATTTTTCACTATGCTAGGAGAAAACTGGTCAATTTAAAAAAATCCATACCATGTTATTGTCCAATGAAACAAATATTGGTTGAGAAACTCCATGTATATTTTCATGACCATCAATTCTGGATAGCACTACTTGATGAAATGAACACTAATATATTTAAATTTTAACCCATCATGTTTATTTTCTTTCAAAATCTAATAACACAATATTCTATAAGTAACATCGTGTTTATAAGAATAAAACATTCCCTTTATAGAATCTTGTAATTCAATGAACACAAAAAAGTGTCTAAACCATTGTTAAACAATACTAACCCTATTAAGTATCATTGTAACCTTGGGAATCATGGATATTGTTGAAAACAATTTCATCAACGTGATTAATAGTTTCATAACTTATAGGTAACACTACCTGATTCAGAATGGTTATAGTTGAATCCACATATCCTAGTTCTTGGAATGTGTGAAATTCGACCTCAAAATGATACAATTTGAATAGAGGATTCACTCATTGACGTTTAAAAGTATCTATTTCCTATGAAAATTTTAAACATATTATAAGGATAATGATGAAATAAAACATCCAAATACATCCCTCAAATCAACAAGAAGGGTAATAATATGATCAACACAAACAAGAAATACTATAATAACAATTCCTTTCAACATAATTCATCATTGGGATTTCAACAAACACAAATAATATTTATTGAAAAGAATAGAATATGATTTAATTATTCCTTAATGTTATGTTACAAAAACAACTGTTGATACTTATGTATCTTTATTATGTGATATAGACATGTAATTTATGATAAATAACTCCAATGACATTATAATAAAATATCTTATCTTTTAAAAAACTGATATTTCATTCCCAGTTAAAATAAATATGCACATCCTATAAATTTGATAATACATTATTCCAAACATTCCCAAATACCTCATTACACAAATATCCATATTAGTTCTTATAAATCTATGAGGGTGTTCGCAATTCCAAAGGGTTGGGGAATAGAACTCTTAATCATACCTAAAATTGAGGTAGTTATTTTTCCAAAAAAAAAATTAAGATAAACGATTGATGAAAATATAAAAAAACATCGTGGAGAAAACAATAGAAATAAAAGAAGTGAAAAAATACCCAATCCTAACATCATATATGAAAAAAACATATATAAAGTTCAAATTACATAGAAAATGCATATAATAGTTATATTACTTCAACACTGGTAACCTCCATCACAAAATGATCCACTACTCAATATCACATTCAATCTCTTCCTTCTTATTTCACATTATCTAAACTTACTATAAGATAATATATAAACCACTAAATGAAATTGTAGAGTGTTAGGAAGAGTTATTGGTAGGTTACCACCATTGAATCTATAAAGAAATTCCATAAATATAAATCATTTAACATTTAAATTTATATAAAATAAACAAAATAAAGGAATTTAAATATTTCAAAAAAATCTAATTACTAAAAAAGATGGTATACATTTTTACAATATGAATAATGGAAATATACTTAAAAAAATATGAAAACAAATTCTGGAGAAAATTATTTTTTAAATCCATGGTATATATAATAATGTAAAATAGTAGAAGAAAATCTTATAATCCATGAGAGATAGTAGTTTCTAGGAATTGGTGAGTCCCACACCTCATTCATAAACATAGATCAAGATATGTTTCAAACTCACATATACAAACTAATAGGGTTCCCATTATGGGAACATAATCAACACCCATTTATGGGACCCATCCTGGAAAATCATGTCATACATTGATTAGTTAGTTGTGTCATCATAAATACATTTAACAGATAATGTAGACTAAGAGGTTGCGTAAATAATAAATAAGTAACTCCCAAGGATCACGTGTGATTTAAATAATTATTCATTGAATCATAGGTAAATAATTCATTTCAAAAAAATTCCTATTCAATGTTCAATATCCCCTTTTTAGTTTTAACATTAATTTTCATCTAAAAAATCATATCATTTCTTTAAATTGATTCCTTTTTCTAATTATCATTAATTTTATGAAAATTTTATCTAGAATAAACATCATATAATTTCATCAAATACACATTTAATTAATGCCATAATTTTTCTCTAATTTTACCCCTGAATATCAATTCTATTAAAAATGGTTATTTCCATAACTCCATTATAATTTTAAATAAAACATCAAACCATATAAAATCCTTTTTTAATAAATTAAAAAATTATAAAATAAATAAAATGAAAAAGGTTTTTGACTGTAGATTCTATTGATACAGAACATCCTACATTTAGTCTTACTATCAATGGAACACCCACGATGGTAATTCCATCAATATTTGAGGTATTAAAGATTGATAAATCAAATATAAAATCAATATAAATAGAAAACATATGATATATCAATCATAATAATGATCATGTATCAATCTTTAAGTTATATAGAAGTGGATATTTGAATAAACCACATTAAAATAGATTTTCATACCAGTGAAAGATCAAATGACATCATAGGAACTTTGATTCTCGTTGATAAGAGGTTAGAGTATTAAAACATGGCTTCATGATAGTTTACTAAGACTGAGGAATCATATAATGGTATAATGGATTTCATTATAATATTAAATATGGGTCCTAATATTTTCAAATAATTTTTGAGGGGACAATGATTGGTACTCATAATTTTATTGTGGGGTAAATAGTTATTAGTAACAATGAAAACATTACATGCCCTCTAAATGAAATTCGGATTGGGTTGATGGTTAGGATTCAGGTTTAATCATACCAGGATCTAAATGGTAAAACCCTAAATATCCATGGAAACATGGGATGGAGGATATTCCACACAGGTTTTTTTAACTGTGTCCCCTTCTAGTGTACTATCACCTAGAAAAATGTATCCTCAATAAAACATCATTATTTTCTGTAGCTATACAAAAACAGGTAATAACTCCAAAAACATAAAAAAATATTCCATCCAACACCCATAAAAACCCTATAGAGTACCCTATCATGGAATGATAAAGAAATGTGTCAATAAATATGTAAAATCAGTTATAGTAGTGTTAAATATAGAGTATAAATCATGAAAATTTTATTTAAAGATACATATTTAATCTTAACTAATTTTATGGAGTTTATTTCATCATCTTTCTCCATAAAAATTATCAAAGTCCAATACTAGTCTGTTTCACTTTTGAATGATAATAATATATTAATTTCTTATCCTATTTTATTAATTAATGTTTACAATGTATCATTTCAATGATGTTATTACATTTATCATCATTTAGTTGATTTGACACCCCCATAATGGATAAAGAACATTACCTCAAAAAATTTTGAGTATAGTGATTCTTTTTCTTTAGTTAATTCATGATATCTATAGTTTACATGATATTATAAAAAATGATATAATATTCCAATTAGTTTTAAAATATTTCTCACAAACCATATTGTCTCTAATTACAAAAATGACCACATTATTAATCACAATCATTCTTATCATTTTAACTCATGTATCAAGTTAATCACAAAAACCAATCATCAAAATGTGAGTATCAAATAATAATAATAATAATGGTATGTAATCATATGATCGTTGAAATTAATCAAATAATATCCAAAAATATGATACATTCATTTTAATTTCAACATTTTATGTTCTTCCACTAACTTTTTTTTTTGTATTTCAACATTGATATTATGTTCTATTCACTTATTATTTATAAATAAATTCCCAATGCATATCTAAAACTGACTATGATCAATAACATATCTACCTGAGCCAAAAACCATGCACATGGTGATATAATTACACACTTTAAACATATGATTTACTACCAAGTAGAGTTTCACATATATACACCCCCAAATCTATTATAAAAAAATATAAATAATAAAAATATAAAATGCCACTGGGTGAGTTGAAATGATCATAACACACACATATTCAATATAATACCACTAATTTAAACATTTCTTCTATTAAATTCCAATAATCTAATAACTAAAAACGATAGTCACATTGGTGGTAAGCAATATTCTGTTATTATTTTACACTAAGTCGACATTATTTCTCACAATAATTATACTCAAATTAACATATTTTGGACAAAAAATATAAAATAATCTTTTATATACCATAATTGATCTGAAAATATGAATTTGGTGAGCATAGAAGCTTTGTGAAGGAAAACATATTAGATAATAATCAATGATCATAAGTTATTAAAAGATGTGGATGTGTGAATGATAAAATAATCATGTTTCATGTAAACAACATAAGAGAATCATAGATAAAAAATAATTGATCATATATCATGATACATGGAATGTATAATGTTTTTAAAAAATTGATTGGGGAAAATATAAAAATGGAAACATGAATCAATAATCCCAAAACATATTAAAATAAAATATGCATAAGAATGTGTAAATTTTATTAGAATATGGAATCATTATTTATATTTATCATCAAAATTATGATTATAAACACATAGAGGACATAGTCTCATTATTCATTTAGGCATTTCCCCAACACCAAATATTTCATATTTGAGATATAAGCCATTACCCAAAAAAAATTGGGGGATATTCATTTTTGGTCCCACCTTTCACTTTGGGAATTATGAATTCTATTCCTAATCATATAATGTGATTTAAAACATTATCCTAACCATTGGATGGTTACTAATTGTATTTTTAATCATCGTATAGATAAATCCTAAATATTTACATTTCAAACGAACATGATAACTTTCATAGTTCAATTAGATTATAATAAACCCTTGAAAAGTAAAATTTCATCATATTGAAAACCATAATAGATTGTCGTATGTCATATATATGAATATGGAGGATGATATTATTATATAATGACTCATGATAAATGTAAGAAACATTTAACTATATTGACAAAAATGAGTGACTCTTTTACAATAATCGTTGTATTATTGTTGAAAAATAAGAATAAACATGATTTGATTTTGATTAAATTTTTTTCAAAATAAAATGATTTTAAAAAATATGGTATACAAATTAAATTGGAAGATAAATACAACATGGATAAAATGTCTCTTAAACTAAACTGCAAATTATGGATGAAAAATTCAATAGTAGTTAAAATATTTAAAAAACATTCATTTCACAATTTTATCATGATATTTTAGGAAAATAAAAAATACATGAGGAAAAAGGATTCAAAAAAATTAAATTTAAAATTGAATTCATATCATTTTAAATAGTACATAAAAATTTATAAACTTATAAATTATAATACTCTTAAAGAAAAAAATATGGAAATGTAAATTGAGAATTCATATTATTGAGTAAATTATTATATAAGGGCGGTTTAACATATAACCATTATTTTTGTAAAATTATTGTAAAAGAAAATAATTATTTTATTATACATTAAATACCAATAAATATGATTATGAAACTAAAATACATTTTTTTGTAGTAATAGAAGAAAAATAATTTTAAGGAATATAAAGGTAGTAATTAATAATTTTTATTTAATGGTATAATTAGAGGAAAAAACATTGGTCAATGGAAACATTTGAATAAGAATCACTTAAAAGAGGAAAGATGAAATGGATTTATAAATCCCATAAATACCTGTGAATTTGGATAATATATATTCATGAAAAAATATATAGAATTCAAAAAAGTAGACATGTGTTAAATATGGGGCTACTCACAATTAATAATAAATTTATATCAGAAACCTATACCATTACTTTCAACATTCATGTAAGAGAATTAACATCCATTGTAAAAAATTTATCCAGTATAATCACTGTATTAAAATCCCAATTAATCTGAATAAGAAAAATTTATTCTTAAATTATAATCATTTAGTAAACATATATTAGTTTATTATTATTATTTTCATCTTAAGATGATAGAGATTTGGGATTTTTAAAAAATAATAAATTTGTTATATCGATAAACATTCATTGATACCATGTTCACTATTTTCAAACTAATAAATAAAGTAAAATTATTTAGTTTAAATGATTTATAGAGTCCCTTTTTCATTTGATGGAGGATATATATATGGTTTAGGAGATTGAAATATCTATTGAATAGTATTACAGTTATATAAAAATAATGATGAGTTATACTATAATATTCATTCAAAATATTGTCATCCGTAAATATTTATATTTGTGAAATAAAATGTTTTCTATTATTATATAAAAAATATATTAATATAAACATTGTTAGTCAATATAAATGTTATTATGTCTCTATTGAATCGGTCATGGAGGCAGTTATCCCATCCAAAATAAGAACATGTTATAAAAATGATTTAGTGAGATTTTTGAGTAACATTATTACAATATGATTATATTAAAATCATTATTATATTATTAAACATAATTATATTGAATAACTACATTTAGAATTATTTTATATAAAAAATAAATTTAAAATATTAGTAATGAACTATGTATATATATTTTTAATTTTCTCATTTTAGAAATTTTTTGCAAAAAATTGATTGATTTTTACTTAAATTATGAGACTATAAGTAATGAAATATCTAAAAATGATTTACTATTGTAGAAATGGGTTCTCATATATTATAGTTATAAATGTTATAAATGTTTTTTTTAATGTGGGATAGTATGGAACATTTAAAATATTACTATTTTGTTCCAATTATTAAAAAATGTCAATTCCTAATATAAATAGTTTTAATTAAAAATTAATTTCGATTAAAATTAAAATAATTAATTTGGTTATATATTTTTTGGTCACGAAAACCCTCATATTAACATTTAAATATTAAGTGTATGTTATTATTTCAGTAATACTAATTTTATCAATTTTAACATGTTTTTTATTTATTTTATATTCGTAATTTACTTATTGGTAAATTATTTTTAGTAGTAAAAATAAAATTGACCTACTTATGTAATTTAAATGTAATGATTAAATTTTTTTACCCTACATGTTTTAATTAAATTTTTATATTTTGTGAAAATTTTCACTTTAATTAAAAATAAAATTTAAGAATAAATTGTTTCTGTAGAATGACTACATTTTAAACACTTTGTGATCATAATCCTATTTCTAATAAATTACTAATTAAATTATTATTAAATTTTTGGTTTATTAATTCAATTTTTTTATTTAAATATTCCATGATATTTAAATATATTAATTAAATATGATAAAATTATAGATCCATTTAAGAATTAAAATGAAAAATATCAAATTTAATAATTTAATTATTTTAATCACATGTCATTATTGTGTATTATTTACTTTTTAGCATCTCAAAAATTATAAATCCATTGTAACAATTTTTTTGTTTTATAATTATATGACATAATTATTAAATATTATTATTGATATTGTTATTATGGAAAGATGATATATTTTTATAATCAAATAAACATAATAAATTAATTTTTATAATTCAATATTTTGTACTTGTAATTTAGTTTAAATTTAATTTTTAAAAAATATTAACACATCATGCAATTAGAAAAAAAATTTAAATTAAATTTTATTCTTTAAAAAATCTGTTTTATATTATATAATATAATACAATTAAAAAAATTGGCTATAACAAAACCATATCTCATTGAAAAAATATCATTACATTACTCATCTATGAAACAAATAAGTATTCTAGACATTAATGCTAGATAAAAACTCTAAAATTTACTATAAAATATTAAAAAATATTGATTTTCCCAATCAAAATGAATAATCTCCCCTATGGAAAAAATTATAGATATTAATCAAAATATTAGTAAACCAATCATAATTTTAGGAAATAAAAATATAACCATAGGTGCAATTATAGTGTATATTTTCATAAAAAATAAAATGTTATTTATAGAGAGAAATGTGACTATTATAATAGTATTATGATAGTTTTTTAAATATGATTTTTGGGAAATATAACTTTTGGTCGATTTTATAGTTGGTAATTTTTCACATAGGTAATAATATTACCATTATAATTTGTGTTTATAAGTATTAATGGAATTGGATAATTGATGTAGAAATGGGAAACAATGTATCTAATCATTAGCATCATGTCATTTTAATCCAATTTTTCATAACATTAGAGGGAGGTAGAATCCTTGGGTTTCATCCTTGACCATGCCTAAGTGAAGCTTAAAAAAGTTATGCTTGAAATGAATCTATTGTGGTAGATGTACAATTTAGTGTTGATAAACCTTCATTCAATGTTAGTCGAGCCACACCATGAATCTACCACCATCACAAACCATACTCATTGGTATTATGTTGGTGTATTATGGGGTTAGATTTCCAAGAATTAGTTACATAAAATTTAATTTCCTTCATATAAATAAAATGATCATCCCATCATGTCCATTTTATGAATAGTTTTTCCCATAAAATATATGATTATGTATGACCAATTTGATTTGATTATTTTCAGAAAACATTAAAAATTAATTGTATTTTCTTGAAAATATAAACATATTTATAATAGAATCATGATTTTGGAATATATTTTTTAATGAAATAATCATTTAAAACAGAATTTTTGAAATTGAAATGGTGAAGTAATTCTATAATGTCTACTGAAATTTTTATAAATGTAAAAAATTATAATAGGCCTTCAAAAAACTCTATTAATTAATAATTTTTATATTAAATTTTAACATTCTCATAATTAGAAATATATTTTGATAAAACATATATTTTATTTGAAATGATCATTTATAAATTAGGTTGGGCTGAATTATTGTTAATTTTTTTAAAATAGTTATTTTCAATAAATAATAAAAATATAGTTATAGGTTTCGTATAGGTTTTATGAAGTAATATTTTTTAAATTATTATGTAATAATTAATTAATACTAATTAATGATCTATAATATTTCTTTTTATTAATGTTAATTAATTTATTTGTTTTTCAAGCACCCCCAATTTCTGGAGGGGAACCCATTTTTTATAGTTGTTAAGTATATAAAGTATATGAGTGATGTTTAAAAGATTTTAGAGAGTATTAGGAAACTTTTAGGGCCAATTAAATAGGTGTACATGTGGTTTATATGTTGTAGAAATAGTGAATCACATGATGGAAAACATACGTAGTGAAACAATGGATAGAGGGACAACGCACGAGCTGCGTATACTTTTTCCAAACCATATAGATGACTATGGGAAAGCATTACTTGATTTGAATATTTTTCACATTGATATATGGACCATTTGAAACATTTCTTGGTAACCATATGATACAATTGAGCAAGGGTCATTCTTAATGTATTGGCTAATGAAAAATCAGCACCAGATTTTCCAAAATGTGCAACCCAATCATGCGCGGGAAGAAACTACCTCCTTAAAACTGGATCTCACTCGACATTTCCATTAAACTAATTTTTTTTTATTATGAGTCCCTAAATTGTTATTTTTTATTCCCAACGTTCATTTAAGTTTCTAAATTGATCCACATACATTCTAAAGGCTTCTCTTTCTGATTAGAATCTGATTCCTCATGATAAGTGATACTTCTTTAGTCATTCATTATGTTTTTCCTAGATGTACATATCCTTATCTCTATGTTAAATATATATCAAAAAAATTGGTATATATTTGTTATTTATGTGAAATATTATTATATTTCATCTTGTATAATGTTATTGTAAGAGATCTAAGTCAGGTTTGTAGATATTCATCACAGTTTTGGGATGTTTTATGTGTTATTTACTATTTAATCCAAAATTCTATAGGTATGCATCTTCAATATCAAATACTATTACTATAAATGATAAAATAAATATCATATATATTTAATCTATTGATACTTATTGTGAAATTAATGTTCACAAGATGATATAAATCCTCTGTAATGACGATTTATGGTTTTTGGGGAAATTTTAAAATTGTGGTAATTTGTTGTTAAATGTGCTTTGGATTAATGATTTGAAAAAGTTATATTTAAAATATTGATTTTCTATATTTTATAATTGTATTTACATAAAATTTATTTCAATACAAATATTGTTATATTTTATTGGGGTTTTCAATGAAATGCTTTAATGGAAAACAGTTTTAAAAACATGGTTGTTTTATTGAAATTATTTTCCCATGGTTTTTGGGAATAATTAGACTGTCTGTTCATATTACATTTATGATGCCTCATTTGAATATGAAATTTTACTCAGTTCCAAAGTTACAATGGTGCATGACAGATAATTACCTTTTTATGGAATAGTAGATCAATGGGAAACATCCCATGAGTGTGGAACATTCATAATGATGAATGTGTGGTTGGTAGAGTGTAAATATGGGAAGGAATGGCAATTCCAATGAAATCATGGTAAATTTATGTTTTAACTTTTTTTTTAAATCACTCAAAATGAATTTCTGTTGTAGATTTGGGTGATATTGTTCATGTTCATATTTAGTTATCAATGGTTTTAGAATTTGTTTTTTGATATATTGTTTTAAATAAATCTTATAATTTTTTTCCTAGAGTCATGAGTATTATAGTCATTGGGTAAAACCTACTGAGTTTTAGTACTCTCCCCAACTTGGTAACTTTAATGCTTTTATATATATCATATACCATGAAATTGGAAAGGGTTAATTATCCCCTATTTTAGCACTACTTCAAGATACTAGATCCATTTGATGAATTTGACCATGAACCATTTGGAGGAAGCGTTATTTTCATTATCTTGGTGATTTATTAGTTTTTCATCTTTTATTAAAATTAATTTTATAATATTTCACTATGGAATGTGACATTAGTGAGATTTTTTCAAATTAAATATTGAGATTTCATACACAGATATCATCCTTCGTATGGTGGTCGTTTGGTTATGGTTTTTCTAGATAGTGATTTTATTATATAATTTCAAATCATCACCCAAATGTATTTCAGCCCTTCAACATGTATTAAGAGCCTTTGTCTTCTTAGGGATGACACTTAAGGCCTTGTAACTTCTAACCAACCTCTCAATCATATGATTATAAGAAAGTATTTTACAAATGGGTCAGTGTTGTTTAGTCCAAAACTATATTTTAGAATTAAAAAATGTATCAAATAGTTCCTTTTATTTCTTGAATATGTATTCATCATTTATATCGGTATTCTATTTCAAATTTTTTATTCCATATTCCTTGAGTTGAGATCATATAAAGGATTAGGAATTTTGGTACATGAAATGCAATGCATAAAAAGATGTATATGACATTATTATGTTGAACTTCAAGTCATTAGGGTGTTGGATAAATATGTGTCTTAGATATAGTTAGAAGATTTTAAAATCTCATTGTCATGGGTTTTTCCAATGATATAAGCATGACATGAAATATACTAATGGAATAAAACTAGGATTTCTTACTCGCATTTGAGTATTTATTTGTGATTGGGTGAAATTTATTTATTTTTGAAAGATACTAACATTGTTTTCAAATTAAATAATTTTAAAAAAAATTCAGGATTATGTTATTTTTAAAATACTATGTTTTTAAAAGAATGTTGATATATTTCAGTAAAAAACTGATAATCAGGGAAATGATTGATTTCAAAAGCTAATTTTTCGATATTTTATGTAAAGGAATTTTAAATTTTAATCCTTCATTTTCTCAAAATTGGTACTTATTACCATTTTATTTGATTAGAAAATGGAACATGGATTGCATCTTAGAAACCAAATGGAATAATATGTATAGAATGTGGTTGCACCTATGCGACTGGTGAACCAAAAGTTGGATCAGAGTATTTTCCACGAACAAAAAGGTGTAGAAACATGGAACCACGGGTAAATCTAAGACAAGTAGTTCATTTTGTACAGTTCTAGAAGCTAAATCCACCTTTCTTCTTGGGGTTAGAACTTAAAAAGTCTATATATTGAATATGTTAGATGAATTATATATTCAATTTAATCAGTACTGCATTAGATCATATTATTAACCATGAAATTTATATGCTATAGGATAATGAATTCTAGTGGTGGGATTGAAATGTAAAGCATAAACTCGATCAATGCCTTAGATAAGAGTATTTTTGTAATTATTTTCAACAGAACAATTATATCCAAACACTTAAAAAATCCCAGGAATGATGAACTTATTTAGCTCGAAACTGAAAAATGTATCTGTTATCAAGTATGTGGCCAAATTAATGATTTTAGTATGATTTTCACCTGTTTATTAATTTATTGAATTGTTGAAATAAAACATAATTGAATCAGGGAGGAGATAGAAGATTAACTCAATGATTTCAGTAATATTTATTACATACTATATAAAGCAATTAAATTGAAAAACAGATGTATAAAGGTATATCTTAGGAGCTAGGGTAGTAGGAAGTATGTTGATACACATAGGTACTGGTGGGAAATCTAATTTTGGGAGTAATAAAAATAGAGACTCATACATTCAATGTGGGAGAGTGAATCAAAATATTATGGTGGGAGAATAAAACCATTACCTCCATGAAAATATTTCTAAGAGGAATGTTTCCAATGTGGTTTGTTTGACAACATTAAAGGATATTTCACAATGCAACCAAGATCATCTAATACTTGAAATAGTATGGGAAATATTTCAGCGCTATTGTTGTAGTTTTCTAAGGTTAGGTGCTTGTGACACTTCTCTGGTATTACGGAATCATAATCATCAAATGGGTAAGGGCCGATGAATATATCTTACTAGTTGAATCAAATAAGTCATGTTGATTTCAAGAATACCATTACTACTCCACGACAAAAAACTCAGCTATCAGGCAAATAAAATAGTGTTGTGATGACAAAATTATATGTAGTTGAGAGTGTGATTTTGGATGATCAGTTCAGATATTTTATAGTTAAATTTATAATTATTTTTAATTATACCCCAATACAAGTGTTGTTCAAAATTGGTGTATTAAACTCCGTAAATTCTTCAGGTAATATTGATTTTCTGAAATTAAAACTATAGATGACCCCCTCTATGATATGGATTCAAAATCTTATTGGTCCAAGGGAATTTAGAGTAATTATTTGTAGTAATGATCTATTAGTATCGATGGAGAATACATGAAGTGGGATTTATTTTTTCTAGATATGGATTTATATCATGAAATACTAGGAATGGATTGGTTGATAATGTTTAAGGCTCACTATAACTATTATAGTAGAACAATTTGTTTTGAGACTGTGGATGGAGTTCAACATCACTTTAGAGAATAATTGTTAATAATGATAGTTGTTATGGTCTAGTTGATATAAGCAGTTTATATTCTCTCATACTAGTAGGAATGTTTTTCTTTGGAATCAATGGAATGGATCGACAAGAATATTTTTTCCAGTTGTGGTGGATCAGTTTCTTGATGTGTTTCGCAACACATTCTATAGGTTATGACTTATAAGGGAAGTGGATCTTACAATTGATCTTCATCTAGGGACCAGTATAATCTCACATCCATCTTAACATATATCACCTACATAGTTAAGTTAATTGAATACGTAGTTTCAATAATTGGAAAAATAATTGTTGCATTCTACGAAGCACATCTCACGGGGAAGCACCATTTATATTCATCAAAACAGGAATATAGAACTCATTGAATTTTTGTATATTATCATGAACATCAATAAGTTACTAAATAGAATAAATATAAAATTCAACACATTTATTATCTGTTATATCAATCGGGGAGAGCTTGATGATTCTATAACATTGACGTGGAAATAGGATATCACCAATTGAGAGTTCAGATGAAGGATATACTAAAGAAAATTTTAAGAAGAAGATATGATCCTTATGAATAAGTTGTATTTCCTTTTGATATAATGAATTTACTAGAGGACGTTATTGAATAGTTGAATTGGATATTTTAGGGATACCATGATTCAATTGTTGTGGTATTTGTGGATGACATACTAGAGTATTCATGGAAAAGGGATAAGCATGAAAACAATTACTAACATTTTGGTGAATCAGGAGATACAATATTATGTATACCATATTTTCATAGTGTGATTTTTTTATATAAGAGGTATTCATTCATGGCCATGTGATTTCTGAAAGATTTGTTTTAGTGGATCCAAAAAATATTGATGTTTTAATCTCATGGAAAATACTGAACAATGTGTGTAACATATGAATTTTTCCTGGGGTTGTTGGTTATTATAGATTCATTGTTCATGAATTATAAAAACTAGATTCACCTATTACATCATTTACATAGAATATTGTTCCATTCCAAGGGGATGAATAATTCCATAAGTCTTTTGAAGAGCTATGTCATTGACTAACATCAGCACATATCTAGACATTCAGAGAATTAGGGAAAGGGTACGTGGTGTATTGTGATTTATATGGATCTAGATTGGGGTGTCTTATAATGAAAATATATCATTTTTTTCTTATGTTCCCAATCATATATGACTGCATGTGAAGAACTACTAAACACTAGATTTGGAGTCAGCTATTATAGTACATGTTTTGATGAATTGGGGTCATTTCCTCATTAGTGATAAAATCACTATTTTAACGAATCATGAGACATTGAAACATATCTTCTCTAAAGGAATTTTGAATCTAAGATAAAGAAGATGGATAGAGAATCTAAAAATTCATTACATTGGATTAATGTATACAATGGGGAAGGAAAATATTGTGGCATATGCATTATTCAAGAATTCATATACTCTGTTGGAAAATGAGGCCTTAGATGAGTGATAATTGATGGTGTTCCTAGCCGAAAGGAGTTTGGAATGTGAATAATGAGGTGATTTTATATTTTTCATTCCTACATATTTGATTCCTAATTAAGAAAATATTGTTAAATAGGTAGAGACATCTGATGCATAATGTGTGGCAATAAGTTAAAAACTCAATAGTGGGAGACAATTGATTGTTTAAGGAAGGATTGGAGTTTATTATTCATGTTCATGAAAGTTGTGCCTAAGAATTATCAAGAGAAACATCTTCATCAAAACCAACATTCACGATGGGATGTATATCCAGGAATGTAGAAGATGTATAAGACCATGAATGCTTAGTTCGGGTGGGTCTGTATGAAAAAGGAATATGGATGAATTTTTTTAGGGAATACTTACATTCAAGTTATATAAAGTAGAACATTTGGGACCAAATTTTATGTTACAATCATAGAATATTACAGAATATGAATGTGAGACGATAGATATAGATATTTTAATAAGCCTCTAAAGAATAGTTTGAAAACATGATGTTATATGGCTGATTGTGGACCAGCTCACAAAGTCGTCAAATTTAATCCCTATTTTGGAAACTCTTACATTGGATGATCTATCCAAAATAAATATCTATGAATTGGTAATGAAACATGGAATACATGTCTCAATAGTATTAGATATAAATTCTGGGTTTACATCTCATTTTCCAAAATCATTACAGAATGATTTTGGGACACAATTGACAATGAGTATGAAATATTCTCCTTATAAGGATGAGAAATCCAAATCGATAATACAAATGATGAAATATATGTTTTCAGAATTAGTAATTGATTTTGGTGGCTCATGGTAAGAGCATGTTCCGTTAGTGGAGTTCATATAAAAAATATCTATCCTAACTTGATACACATAGATCATTTCAAATCATTGTATATTAATCCTTGTTGTTGTCCAAATAATTCGGTGAAAAAATTTTGAGACATCACTAGTTCGTCCAATACTTGTCCTTGAAACAACATATAAGATTTAATTTGACCATAATGATGATAGAGATGGCTTATAGTCTTCATAAAACATATGTCAATCATTGACGATGGTCATTAGCCCTCATAATGAGTGATCATGTGTTCTTAATGATTTATCTTCGGATTTGGAATCATTTATTTTGAATGTGTGGAGGGTTATATCATTGATTTAACAAACCATTTTAGATAATAGAACATTTTAGAGAGGTGAAATATATTCTAACATTGTTTCCACATTTTTGTGTGGTGTATAATTTGTTCTACATATCTATGCTAAAAGTGTATCGGCATGATCCTGACCATTTCACTAGGTGTGATCAAATTTTCCTTGATATATATACCTCATTAGAACACATCCCTATATATATTTTTGATAGGCAAGGGAATTAATTTTATGGAAAAACCACATTCTAGTGCAGTTTTTGTGGCCATATAGTAAGAATCCTGATGAAACATGGGAAGATGATAAATAAATTAAAGGTAAATGGTTGGAACTATTTTAGAGAATTGTTGTTTTTCTAATTTTTTAGGATTGAAAGACCAATGATGTCGATAATATAACTCCTCCATTTTCTTTTAGGAAACCCTTACTTTATGATATTTATGTATATAAATAAAAGGGAGAGTATTTAGAGATTTTGGGGATATTTTTATGAGTTTGTATTTAATGGCTGAGGAAATTTTTACTAATGGTGTGATCCAACCGTGTGAGGCATATACTCAAGGTAGTGGATAACAAATGATTACTGCATCATTTACCTAACAGTGCGACTACCCCAGGTACAAAAAGAAACTACATCATTAAAAAATGGATCTCACTTGTTTTTCCTTATAAACACACATTTTTCCTCATGTACTTCCCTAGAATAGAATTTTGTCTTCATAAATTCAAAATACGGTTCTCTCATTGATCCATAAAAGATATGAAGGCTTCCATTGGTGATTGGACACTGATTCATCAGAGTATGTTGTTATTATTGGTAGTCTTTAATGTTTTTAATATATATAATTCTCCCTCTATCTCTATATCATATATTTATTCCCATTATGGGTTGATATATGGTGTTGGAAGGCAAATATGATTGGATGTAGTGTTAGTTCCACAAGGCTGAATATCCTGAGGGGGGGGGGGTGAATCAGGGTATGACTAATTTAAAATTAAGGCTCATTCTTATATTGTTTCTCTATTAAGGAAAACACTTTTCTCACTCTTTCCTTTTTCATAGTATAAACTGAAAGTAAAGAAATAACAGGACCCAAAAAATTTACTTGGTTTACTGCTAAGGGCTATGTCCAAAGAGAATACGCCGACAGGTGGCTATTCAAACCAAATTCCACTAAACATCACTAGATTTGGATTATAAGGTTCGGGAATAGTCATTATTTCCCAGGCTCACTACCTTTACAAGGTTTAGGTTCAGCTCACTGATTTCCCAAGGGTCACTCCCTATTTCTCTCTATCTGACTCACTGCCAGTGGAGAGGATCACCTTCGTCCTCTTCCATTGCTCACTACTCCAAAAAGGATCCACTCAATGATTATATACATGAAGGTCTCTTCATTATCTCTAATGAATACATCATATGTTGTATGTGGATGCCCTGTTGAAGCCCAACATTCACTCAGAGATGAATCAATATTTGCACCAATGGTATCGGGCAGAATTCCAACTTTCATACAGCCCAAAAACACTGCCGGGGAATCAACCATACATGGATCGTAGTTCTAATCTAGCACCCATGTATCGTCACACAAGTCACAACTGGAACACAAGTCCACCATAAAAGATTTCATGACACATGCTTCTGCAACTCCAAACTTGCTTGACTCACTTCCCTTTACACCCAAATCAAAATTTTTGTGCAAATAACAACAACCGCGCTTCTTGAAATCAGGTGCACAAGTCCCACATGCGTGACACACAACAACTTGCACAACCAAAAAACATGTGATACATGAGATCTTATTTTATCTATGTATTGAAATCCATTAGAAATGAGGAGGGGTGGTCCAGTATTTATAGGAATTTGGACACCCTGTGCCATGATGTGCAAGTCTCCCTTCGGCGCGCAGGTCTCAGCACGCAGGTCTCTACCCCTACAAGTACCTTGCGCGACCCACTTCCAAACATAGGCGAAACTGCTTCCTTTTACATAAGTTGATGTGTTGTTCTTTAAAAACAATAGGCACCCATGTTTCCAATCCTCCTAGGCACCGACGTGCAAGTCCATTCTCAAGGTGTGCAGTCAACCTGCGCGAACAACTCAATACTCGCGCGACCCTTACCCCTTTGCCATATTTTTCTGATTTGATCTTAAAAAACATATGGCACGCAAGTTCCCAAGCCATCATGTACACATCGCGCAAGTCCCATTGCCAAAAATAAATTTTCTTCATTTTTTGATTTTTAGGCCCAAAAAATTGGGAAACACTGGAAATTGTTTCCACCTTGTATATGTTCTTTTTGTTCCGCCTCCAAATCACTCATTCCATTGTCGACATTATTGAATCTAACATGAGTTGTTAACCAAAACTATTGAACTCAACATTGCACCATGAAATTCCCTTTTTCAACAAATTTGTATGTCATGGTTTTCTTTGTCAAAAATCACATCACAGTTGTTCACTTTGTCAACAAACACAATCACCTCAAAAATTTTTCAATGATGCCTTGAGGGATTTTGGCTTAATAATCCCCCTCTTTGGGTTTGTTGAAAACTCTTCCATAAAAAGATACATCATTAATTCTTCATCCATCATTATCTTTTTGGGATTATGATAGGGATAAGTATTTACTCAACACGTACTCTAAGCCCACATGAGCAGTGCTCGACATGAGAAACAAGAGTAAATGAAAAATTCATCAATGATTCATTTCAAATATAAAATCCACCATTGAAAGAAAATTGATACCAATTTTTACCAAACTGATACCAATTTTTGGAAACTTTCTCACTACATTCCATCATCACACTTCTTTTTTTGTCACGATCATCAACTGCTGTGATATCTGTTCTTTTATCGATCACTTCTAGAATCGTCAGATATAATACTCTCCCCCTTTATTCTTGATCCCCATATCTCGCTTCTCCACCTATCAGCTTCTCCCCATATCATTAATGATTTGTAAAATTTCTACATTGTCTCCCCCTTGAGAAATTTCTATTTTATCCTCCTTTGTCAACAAACCGAAGGTTCATTCCTTTGTAGTCTGGAATAGTTTATAAAAAACATGTCATAACATTATGTAAAATACACATCATACCTTAGGGAGAGGGGGGTCCCACATCCACACTATTTCAAGTGTGGGAAGACAACTGAACTCCCAAAACCTGTCGCTGCCTTTAAATCACTTCCTTGGGTAACGCATTTGTCAAAATATATACAACTTGTAGTTCTGTATGCACATACTCCAACATCACGATTCCTTGCTCAAATTTATCTTTGATAAAATGATACTTTATCTCAATGTGCTCTGTCCTTGAGTAATGGATGAGATTTGTTCTGAGATTTATAGCACTTGAGTTATCACAATGGATTCCAATTGGAGTCTTCACTTCAACTCAGATATCATCAAGCTGCTGCTTCATCCACAATAATTGTGTGCATTCTTTAGTGGTCGCAATATACTCAGCTTCCTCGGTGCTCAATGAAATGCAATATTTCTTCTTTCTTAGACAATAAATACACAATCCACCAAGATAGAATTCACTTCCTGACGTTTATTTTCTATCATCTGCTGATCTAGCCCAGTCAGCATGAGTATATTCTAATAACTCTGTCTGAGATTTGTCACTATATGTCAAACCGAAATACATGTTGACATTGATATATCGAAGTATTATTTTCCCAAAAATCATGTGGATTTCCATAGGATTACTCTGATATATTGCTGCTTGGCATGTGTCGAAAAAAATATAATTCCTTGTCACTTTCAAGTATAACAAACTTCCAATGATTTTCCAGTGTTCTATGATATTAACTGCCTTGCCATCCTCATATTATGATAATTTCATCCTTGTAGAAACCAGAGTCTTCATATCCATGGAATTCTCCATGCCAAACTTTCTTAAAACATAATTGTAATATTTGTATTGAGAAATGAATATTCCATTCCTTCCTTGTGTCACATGTAGACCAAGGAAAAATGTTAGCTCACCAATCATTGATATCTCAATCTCATTTTTCCTGAATTCAGAAAATTGTCTTCACTAAGCTTCATCTGATCTGCCAAATATTATTTCATATACATAAACCAACACCATCATCCTTTTATTACCATTGTTGCTAAAATAGTGATTGTAATCAACTCTACCATATTGGAAACCATGCTACTTCAAGTACTGATCAAGCCTTGAGTACCATGCCCTTGGTGATTTTTTCAGCCCTTACAATGCCTTCTTCAGCCTGCAACCTTTTTTCTCATCCTCATGGATGAGAAAACCATTTGTCTGTTCAATATACATCTCATCTTCTAGAACTCCATTCAAGAATGTAGATTTGACATTCATCTGGAAGACTTTGAACTTTCTTTGCACTACTATGGCCAAAAATAATCTGATTGTCTCCAGCCTTGAAATTAGTGAAAATGTCTCATCATCATTTATTCCCTATATTTGGGAGTATCCCTTACACACTAGCCATGAATTGTTTCAATTTACTATTCCATCTTCATTAATCTTTTTGTGATAGACCCATATTATCCCGAGGGCATTCTTCTCTACTAGACTTGAAACAATATCCCAGGTTTGGTTCTTCTCAATATGATCAAGCTCTTCATTCATAGACTAAACCCAATTTTCATCTTCAACTGCCTCGGAAAAACATTTTGGCTCCACCTGAGATAAAAATGATGTTTGCTATAATGATTTCATTCTTCTTGTATGAACTGGATCTGTCTGATCACTAATGATATTCTTCTTCTCAATTTCAACTCGATTCTTTAGCTTCCTTTAAGACACATACTTTTTTTCCTCTTTCTCATCATCCATATCTTCTTCTGAGTCAGTATGTTCCACATTTACTCCCCTTGTTTTTCTTACATCCTCTTCACTTTCATCCAGAAAATGGTCACTAGGTTGTTGAGAATTTTTTTAATTTTCAACTATTGTGTCATCATTTCTCTCATCAATTTTTCCCAGTCTATTTTTGATGCATTTATGTTCTTTTCTTTTTCATGAGTAGCCTAGGAATATACCCTCATATCCTCATGACTCAAACTTCATGTGATTTTTTTTGTTGAGAATGAAGCACTTACCACCAATTATTCGAAATTATTTCAGCGTTGGATTCTTTCCATACCAAATTTCATACAGAGTATTCCATTGCTTTGGACAGAACAGAGAACTGTTCGAAATATAGACTGATGTCAAAACTGTTTCCTACCAAAATTTCTCTATTAGGTCCTTTTCAATATGCATTGTTCTGGCCATGTTTTGGATGATCCAATTTCTACTTTAAAAAACTCCATTATGTTGGGGAGCTCTCACTAATGAAACATGATGCCTTATATCGTGTTGTTTGAGATAGTCTTCCACTTGACTATTTGTGAATTCTGTACTATTATCTGTACAGAACTTCAAAATGTTCAGCCTATGAAAAAATTCTGATTCCCCACTATATTGGTTGATACAACTGAACTCTTATTTCTTATGTGTAATGAAAAATACCCATGCCATTCTGCTATAATCATCAATGAAAAGGGCATAGTACCTTTTCCCATTTATGGCTCGTGGTGAGATAGGTCCACAAACATCATCATGCACCAATTCAAGAACTATGGTTGATTTCTGTTTGTTTGGACTTTATGTCTTTCTGATGATCTTACCTTGTTGAAAATCATCACATGTATGAGTATGATCACATGAAATTTTCGGAAGGTCTCTTGAAACATCACATTTTATCAAATCTTCCATGGATGGTTGGCATAGGTGACCACGTCGCTTAGGCCACATGTTGTTTTCTTCCTCTCTGGATAAAAGGCACATATCTTCTTCCCCACTTACAAGGTAATTATTTCCCTTTGCCTTTTTTTCCTTATAGAACAAATAACACATCTTTCTCTTTTACAACACACACCTTCTTTGTAAATCGGATATAATTGCTAGAGTCGCATAGTTGACTTACACTGAGTATGTTATAACTAAGACCCTTTACTTCCAAGACATCAGCAGGTCTCATTTATTTTCCCCCAAATTTGGCCTTTCCAGAACCAGTAATATTCATCCCTTCATCCTTTCCAAACATGACTACTCCTTCTTTGTCATATTTTATTCCTGTAATGAGATTTGTGTTCCCTGTATTATGGGATGTGCAACCACTGTCAATGATTTATACTCCTAAACGATCTAAAGCTTTAAGGGAAATTTCAGAAACTACTACCTTTTCGTAATTTTTCTTTTTGATCGATGTCTTTGACTTCATACTTGGTGGGGTCTGGAGAACTTGATCATCCCTAGAGTGTGATGGACCAGATTCATCTTGCAATACTACAAATATATTTTTTCATTTTTAACTCACCTGTTGGTTTATTGATCTGATACTGGAGAACATTTTGATTTTTCTTTGGCACATTCCTCTGTATGGTTTAAGTGTAGTACATAGCCATATGAATAAATCCTCCACCCCAAAAATAGTGTCCTTCAATATATGTTATGGAGAACTTTTCTCTATTATACTGTCAAATTTTTTCTTGTTCCCTTTGATATCTCTTGGATATAGAACACACATACTGTGAATCTCCTGTCTTCCTGAAACAATAACACCAGATATATGGTGCTTTCCTTAATTGTACATCAGCACTATGAGTTTTCCCTTGGGATCATTGAATATTACGATTCTCCTTTGCGCCTAAATTAACCTACAATCATGAGACTGGTGCCTGTTGTATGACTTCAATTGATACAAATTTTTGTTTCTGATTAAGCCCTAAAACATCCTTAACTTTTGTGATCAATTTTTGTTTCTTCCCTACTGAACTAATAGGATCCTATTTCATCTTGTAAATCTTATTAATAACCTATGTTCCCAATAATGTATTAGGAATAAAAGGTTTTTCCTGGTCTTTGACTTTTCTCTACAGACCGCCAACTTTCTCTTCAAGATCATTAATACGCTTGATGGGATCTTTCAATTTTCCATTAAATCCATTGATCTCCAATTTCTATTCTTCAATCCTGATATTATGCTCATCATCCTTTTTTTTTCTCTCTAGCCTCGAAGACTTATGGTTTTCTATTTCTTTTACTAGATCATACTTCTCTTCTTCCTGCTATTTCATGTAGATTTTGGCATCATGTGCCACGTTGTTGGGATTCTTTTTTTTCTCTCCAAATATCCATCTATGTATGATATGATTCTAATTCATCTTAAATGTCACCTCTTCCTTCAATTTCTTCTTCTTCTTCATCAGTTTAGGTTTCTTCCATTTCTTGAGCACTATCGACAATAGCCACCATTTCTTTTTTTCCCTTGACCATTACAATTTTCAAACACCTCAACATCTTCATCCTCGGACTCATTTGAACTGTCTATTTCATATGAAAGAATATTCTTCTTCTTAATGAAATTTCTCTTGAACTACTTATTCCCTTTCACATAGGCTAAATATTTCTTCTTGGGATTTTCAACTTCATCTTCATCATTTTCTTCTGGAAACTTTTTGGGGAATCTTTTAGCAAGATGACCAACTTTTCCAAATCTAAAGAAAGCAAGCATAAGTTTCCCTATGAACTTTCCTTTTCCACTTTGATGATTTGAGGAAAGGAATGACATAACCTAATTTGTCTCTTTTTTCTTCTTCAGAATCTTCAATGGTGATCTTCTTTATGGCCTTAAATGCCATCTCTTCTAATTTCCCCTTTTCCACAGCCTCGTTATCATCATTCCTCATCTCATATGCAACCATGGTACTGTGAAAATTATCGAGTGTCAGCACTTTGGGATCATTATCTTCTTGTAATGAAACTTTCGGATTGAACTGAGGTGGATGCTTCATCAAGATGCGCTTCACGATAATTATGTCTTCAATGAAATCACCATGTCCTCAAATAACTTCCACAACAAAATTTACCTGGTCAAAGAATGAATCAATAGACTCATTCAGGTTCATCTTCAGATCTTCATACTTATTCCACAACACTTGAATCTTTGCCTCTCTTACCTTAGTATCTCCTTCATATATATTGAATAGTTTATCCTAATTGGCATGTGACATTATTCATGACATCACCTTGGTATAGATGGGATTGGATAGGGCTCCCACTAAGGCATTGATTGCTTTGACATCAGCATCCAACTCTCTATGCTCATCTTCTGATAATGCACCAATATTAATATCATCTGTGATACCATGCATAGCTGCAGAAAATACATCCATTCCCAAATATCGGAAATAGTGTTTCAGTCGATTCTTCCATATCTAGAAAATTATATCCATCGATGATCAGAATCCCTTTTTTATTAGTAACCTCCATTGAGAGAAGAACTAATATCATTATTTTCCTCTTATTAGGTCCAAAAGGCTGAATACCATGATAGGGGGGTGGTGAATCAGGGTATGAATAATTTAAAACTATGTCCCATTATGATTATGTTTCAATGTTAAGAAAAACACTCTCCTCCCTCTTTCCTATTGCACAATATAAACAAAAAGTAAAGCAATCACATGACACAATAATTTTTACTTGGTTCATAGCTAAGGGCTACGTCCAAATAGAATACGCTGATAGGTTGTCGGTCATACAAAATACCACTAAACTTACCTAGATGTGTATTATAATGTTTTTGAACTGTCACTCTATCCCAAGCACACTGCCTTTAGAAGGTTTTGGGTCTTCTCACTGCGTTCCCTAGGGTCACTCCCTATTTCTCTCACTCTGGCTCATTGCTAGTGGAGAAGAACACCTTTATCATCTTCCATTTCTCACTACTCCGGAAAGGATCCAATCCGAGTTTATAGACTTTTAGGTCACTTATTTATCTATAATGAATACATACTATATTGTATGTAGATTCCTTGTTGAAGCCCATGATTCACCCGTAGTTGAATCTCTCTTTGCACCGAAGGTATCGGTCGGAATTACAGCTTCCACGTTGCCCAAAAACACTGCCAGGGAATCAACATTACATGGCTCACAGGTCTAATCCAGCGCGCAATTATCAGCCCGCAAGTCACAACTGGCACACAAGTTCACCTTAGACACTTGAGTGACACATGATTTTTCAAGTCAAAACATGCGCAACTCACTTCCCTTTACGCCCAAACCAAAATTGGCGAGCAACTAAAAAGAACCGCACTTCTTCAAATTAGGCGCGCAAGTCCCACTTGCGCGACCCACCACCACTTACGCGATAGGATCTCTGAGTTTCTCTATGTCTTGAACTCCGTTAGAAATGTGGAGGGGTTGTCCAGTATTTATAGGCATTTAGACACGTTGCACAACAGCATGCAAGTCTCCCTTCGACGCGCATGTCTCGGCGCGCAGGTATATGCCCCTCAAGTCACTTGAGCGACCCAATTCCAAACATGCATGAACCCCCTTCCATTTCCATATTTTTATGAGATGATATTGAAAAAAAATATGTGCACAAGTTTCCAATCCTCCTAGGCACCGGCGCACAAGTCCATTCTCTTGGCGCGCATGCCACCTGTGCGACCAACTCAATACTTGTGCGACCCTTATCTCTTTGTCATATTTTGATGATCTGATCATAAAAAACTTATGGCACACAAGTTTCCAATCCTTCATGTACATGGTGCACAAGTCCCTATGCCAAAAATCACTTTTCTTCATTTGATGATTTTTAGGCCCAAAAATTTTCCAAACACTGGAAAACGTTTCCACCGTGTATTTGTTCTTTTTGTACAGCCTCCAAATCATTCATTCCATTGTTGATGTTCTTGAATCCAAAATGGATTGTTATTCAATATTCTTGAACTCAACATTCCACCATGAAATTACCTTTGTCAACAAATTTGTATGTCATGGTTTGCTTTATCAACAATCATAGCACAATTGTCCACTTTTTCAACAAACACAATCACCTAAAAATGCTTCAATGATACCTTGAGGGATTTTGGCCCAACGTGTACCTTTTTTGTTGTTATAGGAAGAGATATAAGGTGCGTTTTTGGAGATTCAACCTTGTTTAGTGATTTTTTTCCATTTTATTTCTCATTTTTACCAAAACAATAGAGTTAAGTGTCTTCAATCTCAACACTTCTTTCTAGAATATTTTTTCTTAGTATAAAATTGTTTTAATTGATTGAAATTGATTACGTAATTGGGGTGATAGCATTAATTAAATACTATTTTGCGAATATTTGTGGTTTTCTAGTGGAATTTTATAATTGTGGTCATTTTTGTGCAATGTTATTTGGTTTCATTATTATAAAATGATAATTTTAAATTATCTATTTTCAGGAATTTTGAAATGGTTTTCAACAAAATGATTTTTCATTTAAATGGTTTTGGCATTGAAATGTTTTGATGGAAAATGATTTTAAATAA
Source organism: Viscum album (assembly GCA_963277665.1). Taxonomy (NCBI): domain Eukaryota; kingdom Viridiplantae; phylum Streptophyta; class Magnoliopsida; order Santalales; family Viscaceae; genus Viscum; species Viscum album. Next base: position 512,928,273 of record OY728165.1, read on the forward strand.
CAAATTTGTTTTATTTTAATGGTTATGGCATGGTTTTTGGGTATAATTAGTGTGTGTTATCATATATAATTTATGAGGGTTGGTTGAAATATGATCATTTTCTCGGTGCCAATGGTGTAATGGAACATGGGATATAATTACCTATTGACAACTAAGTAGATCGATGATAACCTGATCATGAGCATGGAACTATCGTATAAATGCAATCATGGTTGGTATTGTGTATATATGGAATGGAATTGTAATGCAAAAGGGAACCTGTGAAATGGATTCAAGGAATTCTATGGTTTCTTTCTTTAGAAAATTGATTTTTTATAAACCAAGTTATATGGTGATTTTTTATAATTAGTTACCAACTATTATAGAAATTTTTCTTATATAAACATGTTTATCTAAATGTTGTTAACTTTTCTACCATAGTGGAATGAGTATGGATGTAATTGGAGAAAAAAGTACTATGTTTTAGTATGCAACCCTTATTTAGAACATTGGTGATTTTTAGATGTCATCTATTGGTAAATGGTTAGAGGAAATGTATCACATATTCTACCAACTATATTATGAAACATTGGTTATTTTATGATGATGGACCATGGAGCTTCTGGAGCATAGGGTCTTGTCATTTCCATGGAGTTTTCTAGTTTTTAATTTGATGTTTACATCGATTTTGTAATCATTCGATGATGAATTTTAATTTATTATGCTTTTGATAAATGAAATGATGAGTAGTATTTTATTGTTTTCATGCATCACATAGTGGTTATTTGATTATGGTCTGCTGTATTAGTGGTTTTATTAAATAAGGCAAAACCATCCCCATGCATATTGAAGCACTTCGTCTTTTATTTTTTGCCTTTTCCATCTTGGGAATGTCACTTAAGGAATAGTAATGTCTCAAGCACTTTCATTACAATGAGTATAAGGTGGGATGTTATAGTATTTAATCCCCATTTGAACATATAAGTGTCTTTAAAAAGTCTAGAATGAATAATTTAATAACAAGAATTGTTATTTATTATTAATTTTTTTTTACATTTTCAAAGAACTGTTAAATAATATTTTGGGTTATAGTGGATAAAAACATAATTAATGATGACTAAAATGTTTGAAATTGTGCTAAAAATCACGGTTAAGATGATGATTTTTTATTTCCCATAATCTATATTTCCTAGACCAATCTTCATAAAATATTTAATAGCAACATTACTTTTTCTATAAATACACAACCACTACAAAAAAATCCTTCACATAAAATATATCTACATTGATATTCTAGTCATTTTTTCTACCAATGAGACCCCCAATTGTACTTTAATACCCTATGGATTAGAATAAACTTCTAAATGTAGGGAATTACCCTCCCTAACATTTTAATTGAATAATATTTTTTTATATGTCTTTTGAATGTTATCTCACTTTATTTTCTTGACCATAATTATCTTACTCTTATTGCCAAAATTTTTATTAGTGGGATTCCTTCTTTTTTAACTCATTATACCCTTTTCATAATACATGTTATAAATATATCATCCATTATAATTTATTTCTCATAAATTATCTCTTTGGAAATCCAGAATTATTATAATATGAATACTCAGAACATATCTTTATCGATGCGTAATCAACTATATGTTAATATAATATATTTATTTGGGGATTTACATATGAAACCCAAATTCCCTTTTGGGTCTTAAAATGATATTAGGTTCAATCCATTATCCTCGTACAAATTCATTTTTCTTATATGAACACCATACATTATTTTCCTTAGCTTATTGAAAAAATGAAAATTGTGATCAATGCATTTTACATGAAATTATTACATATGAATGGTGAACCCTAATAGCTCCCCACATCACTATTTAAATAATATAATTTTTACAGTTACATGTTTTATGAGACCTTGTTTAATAAACATATTAATTATTATTTATGAATCCTATGTGACAAATGATTGTGGTAATCTAATGAGCGCCTCATTTATATATTATATACAAATTTAAGTGTAATGACACATATTATTTTTGCAATTACAAGCCTCGTGTTCTATTTTTAATTCAATTTTTTATTCATCATCTTCTTATTTTGATCCCTCATGGTATGATATTAAAGGTATTATCTGCTTATTCGTTTATCAGCCTTCATAAAACCTGATTTCTGAGGATTTATGTCCCAATAATATATAATTTATTAAATTTACATTTTTGAGAACCCATGAAGAGTACGTTCAAGAGGATAAATATGATGTTTGATTCATTCTATTATTATGTTCGTAATTTTCAATACATAATATATTAAAATATTAGGTTTTTCATTCCTTATAATGTAATGGTTGTGTAATAAAAATGAAGGACCCCAATATTAGTATCAGTGTAAGGTTAACATATTTTTGTAAAACACAACATTAAATATTTTTTATGAACCATATAGATAAAAAAAATTTGAAATAAAATTGTTATTTTTGTGAATAATTAATTGAGTGGGTTTCATAAAAATAATATCTCTATCTATATATTACTAGTTCATGTAGAACAAGAACTTATTAACATATGGGTTACATCCCAAAAAACCGTATATAGCATGAATCAACTGTGAACTAGTGCACAACAATGGGCCTTGCAAAAAATCTTGTTTGATGCTCCAAGGAAATATTTTCCATTAGTCACAATCATTACTGAATCATTATGATGGATAAATAGAAAATGTAACTGTAATTAGAAAAAACATAATTATGTATTATTTTTTATACCATAAATTCCCATAATAACTATCAAATTGCAAAAAAGAAGAAGTTTTTATGTATGTTTTTTCATTTATAAAAATATAATGAAATATGAGGAAATAGAATAATTATGAGTGTGATGGATATTGCACTGGTTTATTTATAATGGATGATGCAATGAAAAACATCATAATTATGATGAATAAAAATCCATAAGTTATGAATAATAACATTAATCATGTTGAATGACTAAATTCACCTCAATGGGAATTACATTCTGTTATGTTCTTCATGTTTCAATGACCACCTTCTATTGTTGGCTCTACCAACCAATTGATTATTATGAAATGGATTACCTCTATTGAAATGTTATTTTGTGTACTATGTTATTAAAATATAGAGAAATTTATCCCGATAGTGTACTCTTCATAAGGAAAATATGATCAGTGGTGGACCCTTAATAAAAAATTAATGATGTAAGGGAAATTTATTCCATGTAGTGGTAAGAGTTCATTGTAATATTTTTAATTAATACTTTACCCATTATATATAAAAAAATAGAGAAGGAATTTATAGAGCAGGAGAATAAGGAAAATGAATTAGTGGTAAAATATGAAATATTTTTTATATTGAAATCATGATCCACAAATTTCATTATTATGGATCCTATCATAATGGTTGAAAGATAAATTATTATACTTAGACCACATAGGTGGTAGAATATAGAATATATGAAAAATGAAATATTTCAAGAAATTGTGTGGTGTATTATCATGGTTTAATAAGAGTTTTGTGAGATTAAATGATCATATTAGTCTAATGAAATAAAATAGAAATTATAGCAATCTTATAGAATAATTATGATCAAAAAAAGGAGGAAAAATGTGTAGAATCCCATGTGAAACAAATGTGGAATGAAGAATTTAAGGAGATTATTTACATTGAGTTTAATGTTTTAAAAATATTGAATAGATATGAATATACCTCTAAAATAACATTTTTTGGTGAAGCCTAAACTTTTCTACACTCTAAAAAATGGGAATATGGTACAGTCAATGGATAAAGTTCAATGATTCAATTTTGTGAATCTTGGGATAATTTCCAATCAATTTCCACATCAAAATAAAATGTAGGTAAATCACTATAAAACATAAATTGGTATATGTGGGAAAGTACAGACATATTATAACATAACAACTAAACTATAGGCTTCAAATTATGTGGTGGATGGTACACACATTGTTCACTCAAATAGAGTGAGCATTTCTATTGTTTCTTGTTCTATATATTCAGAAATTCTATCCATGTTTTCAAAGACTATGGAATCAATTATTAAGATGATATGCATAGAGTAATTAGTCAAGCCTTCTTGATGAATTATCTTCATCAATTGTTTATTGAAACTATTTTATTATCATTAGTGAGTACAACATAATCGAAAATCTAGTAGTCATTCCCATGGTGTAATTCGACACTATATTATAGATGTACTGGACCTAAAATTATAATGTTAATATCAACTATATGAGAATAAAAATTCCAATATTATAGATTAGAAATCCTATATTAATTTTTCTCAGATAAATATCCCAAAAAATAATTTTAAAGAAGAACCTCTCAGGGAATAATTTATAGATATTTCTAGTGATGTGTTGGGAGGAAATGAATGTCTAATTATTAAATATATCCATGTAATTCAGGAATACATTGAAATATATACAAATGTATTACATTGACCATCTAATATAAGGAGAGGTATATTTCAACATGAATCACATATAAAGAACCAATATGCTTTAGAAGACCTAGTATACAATGAAAAAAATGGAGTTCTAGTATTTGAATACACTACTTCAGTATCATTTAGACAATGGATTTATATGAACAAGTGCATCTCTATTATGAGCATCTATTTTATTTGCAATGAATAATAATGAATAATTGTGATTATTTATGGACAATAGATAACATAACAAGATAACATGGGATAACAAGAACCCCCTCCCAATTATTGTTGATTTTTTATGAACCAAACATGTATGCTATCTAACCTGATGTCTGACCCGATCTAATACAAGTCCCAAAGGGTTTTTGTAATCCCTATGGTCTAGAAACTAGGGATTTTTTAGAGACATCTCAATGGTAATGATTTTTTTATAATAACATATGATATATTCGTAAACTAAACAAGATGAAAACACAACATTAACTCATATAAAAAATACATATTGAATCCCAATATAATAAACTGAGAAAAACTTATACTAAATAAAAACTAAACATAAAAACTCATATAGTGATCTTCATGTGACCTCATGGTCACAACAATACACTACTTGAAATGTGACCTTGCCCAACACTTCTATAACCCATTTCCCAATGGTTTGGCCAAACCGTTTGGAAAGGTCCAATTTGTGTCAACATTTCCCAACGGTTTGACAAAACTGTTAGGAAAGGATAGGCTTTCCAAATAGTTTGGCCAAAACATTGGGAAAGGTCATATTTGTGGCCACTTTTCCCAACGGTTTTCCAAAACTGTTGGGAACGGGTAGGCTTTCCGAACGGTTTTGCCAAACCGTTTGGAAAGTTCCAATTTATATCCACTTTTCCCAACGGTTTTCCAAAACCGTTGGGAAAGGGTAGGCTTTCCCAACACTTTGTCCAAACCATTGGGAAAAGCCCCCAATATATAAACATCTCCACCCGGAATATAGGGACCTATTCCAACGGTTTTCAAAACCGTCGGTATAGGTCCTTGATTTTTCATAATATCCTTTTAACCAGAACATTCAATAAATAAAAATTTAAAATAATTATGATAATACTTATATATATTCAAGAAATTATGATCACAAAAGTCATGTTAGGTTAGTGGTTAGGTCGTTCAATGATAAACTGGAGGTCCTGGGATCATATCCCAGCGAATTATTTTTTTTGGAAATACATATACCAACAGTTTTATGGAACAATTGGTATATATATTCATATTACTTATACCAACTGTTTTCAAAACTGTTGGTATAGGTCTATACCAATGGTTTTCGAAATACGGTTGGTATAGACCTATCCCAACGGCTTACATGCGTACAGTTCTCCAAACCATTGGCATACACTATACCAATGGTTTGGAGGCCTATACCAAAGGTTCCAAACCGTTGTTATAGGATATTTTTCCAGTAGTGATCCACCAACTAATATGGTAAAAAGGAAACTACATCTTGAAACCTACCCCGAGAAAATAGCTCAGATCTATAGAAACTAAAAGTTAAGAGTTGTGTGTGAGTATCAGTTATCAGTTGGAAATCACTAGAGAATCCATACATATTCATTACATATAATAGTCCATAAACAATAGTTTGAATTACATCTACAAAAAAATAATAAAAACATTTACAAAACAAGAACATCATTACCTTATTAAAAAAATGCATTCAAAATTTCTATTTTCAAATCAAATTAGTATTTTGAAAACAATATCCCAAACTTAAATCAAATAATTTGATGTGAAGCAATGATGAAAATAAATTATTAGATAAATAATACAAAATCTCATGTGATAAAAAATAGAAATAGTCACATACATATAGTAAACCATGTGTTATTCTTAAACACCCCTAGATAAATCCCTTGAAAATATCGAGATTTAATCACATGCCAGCATATGTTTCTACTCTATAGTCTATAACAAACTAGTATACCAAAACCGACCAATCCAGGGTAACATCCCTCCAATCCATAGCAAATAAATTTGGTACCATCCCATATAATAATGATTAAAAAGAAACCATCATTCAACCATATAATAGGATTTTAAGAGAACTAAGTTAATAATATACTACGTAATTATGAGGCCCTCAACCAAGTAACATAACTTACCTTCAATCACTATATATGGATACCCATAAACTAACACCACATACATGATAAAACTTGATGGGAAATCCCTTATAAGCATGATAAACATGAAAAAATCCATAAACATTTTGAAACATGTCCTTTATATCACATGATCTATCCAATAATTTCCCAAATAATTCATTAATACAAATAGGGAATTCATGATTCCAAAAAGACAAATTATTTCAAAAACATTAAATACTAATAATTGGGCCTATGTAGTGTCTATTTCCAATAAACATACACAGTATCCCAAAAACACATCAATGATAATATAAAACCTCTTTTTCCAACATGATATTTTCATTCGAGAATTTACCATTTAATCAAAATTCTATTCAAATACACTATGAAAACACACAACATAATTACAGATTAAAAACATATTTTTGAACCATTTAGAGACCAATCATTTCCCAATGTTCAAAACAGATCATGTTTAAAAGGAAGCATTAAAATTAAAAATCAAATCCTATTGTACCATGAACCATTATGGAATGCTTGTGGGATTAAATAGGATTGGAAGGAGGAGGGATATTGGTTAATTTTTATCAAAACAAGTATTTATTTTTAAAAATGATTTATCCTTCACCATTATAAATTGTGTTCCCATCTATTAGTGAACACCATGAACACTTGGAAATTATCACAGCCAATGGTACAAGTCAATTGTCTTATGAAATCAACAAGGAATGACCTTTAAAGAAATAACACATAATTAAGAACCAAATCGGTAATATACATGCATGATTTACACATAACAGATCTGAATTTCCAAAAACAACATCTAATTTTTATCATAAAAATGATCTTAAAACAAAAATAAAGATAAATAATTCTCAAAAAAAGCATCATGAATGAACACAATAAAATATGATAAACAACATTATTAAATATATACATAAGAATATTTTATGAAACACTTTGAAAACAATTTTTAACAAATTCTAACAACACCAATGTCCCACAATAAACTATACAAATACATCACAAGAATTACTATAATTTTTATATATTAACTTAAAGCACCCAATAATCAAATGGATTGAATCAGAATGAAAACTGATGGAAACTCTTACCTCAATGAAGGGAGGAAGAAAATAACTCTTATATAAAGAATAAATAACCCACACAGATGATGTACACACTCTATATCCAAATGAAAACAAATCACACACCAACCCTAACAATTAGGGTTCAGAAAAGAGGTAGGAGCCATAAGTATACCCTAGAATCATTATATAGACGGGATAGGTAAGGGGAAAAAATAAAATCCAAAGGAAATTAACAATGTAGAATTCAACGGGAAACAATTGAGGTTGGGGTGAAATGGTGATTGGTTTAGAGAAACCACAATGTGATCCAAGATAAGAGGATGGTAGAGAAACCTTCTTTCACGAAAAATAATTGGGGATGTGGTAATTTCCACTTTTTATTGAACTGGTGAACTCACACAGTTTTTCAAAATCGATTCACTAACTGTGTGCAAACTATGCACAAGATACTAGAAAGGAGGGGCACCTCATACAAGCTGGTTTCATAGTTTCCAAACTATGCACTGACCATGATGAACACCTATTTCTAATCAATGAATCGAATACCACACTTTCCTCATGGTTTTCAAACATTTTCACAACCGTGAACACAATTCTATTGATCCAAAAACATTAATTTATATTCAAAAAACTAAAAATTTAAATCGGTTCCCATACCGAGCATCAAAAAAATTATCCAAGACCAATAATGAAATTAAATAAAGGAATATCCATGGTCTTGGTGTGACATCATTTTTTTAAAATCATTATGTATCTCAATTCTCCACCATGATTGACCTCAGACATGGGTGTCATAAATTTTTTGTAAATAAAGAAGATATTTTATAGGTTACATTCTGAATAAGATATTTTCATTATGATTCTATTGATATGCCTTTTAGATTGACTAATTTTCCTTCTATTTTTATGTATTTGATGTATATAGTCTTTTTGGACTACCTTGACATATTCATTATTATTTTAACGATGATATTTTGATATATTAAAAAATAAATGAGGATCATAAGGATCATATAAGGATTTTATGGAAAACATTGATAATGGGAATCTATTATATAAATAATTAAAATGTGAAAACTAGTTAAAACATGTTTAATTAATGTAGAAAATTAAAACCACTAAAGGAATTTTAATTGACCCTACTAAGTTTAATGTTGTTGAGGAGTTTCCTCATACAAAAAAATAATATCTCATATTTGTTGTTTCTATGGTTTAGAAAAATATTTTCGTTGGTTTTTGAAACACTCAATTGGAGTCTACTCAAAAAACCATGTTAACAGGAAAATATGTTTTGTTAATATAGACAAATAAGCTTAAACAATGTCTCCAAGAACTAAAGAAGATATTTTTTTATACACCTATGTTACCTAAACACATTAACAAATAAAGATATGTTATTTATTTATTATTCCAAATCTAAATTGTCTTGTAAGAATCATCATTCAATATGAAACCTTGAATGCTTTTGCATATCAACAGGTATATCCTCGTGATAAAAATTATTCTAGGCATGACATAGATTTATCTACAATAATTTTTTATTAAGTGATGTGGAGGAACTATATTTCTTGTTAAATTTTATATAAATATAGAACACCAGAGTATATAGTAAATATTAATGTAAAAGGTGTTGATCATGAGACAAAGGAGATGCATATATCTTCTTAAAGTCTATACATTTTGAAATCATTATTAACACAGAATATTACATTTACTAAAGGATTATGTAATAATGGCCATTTTGTTCTAGAAATTTTGAGTATTCAATGATATCCATTAATCATGGACCTAGTAAGGTTATGAATGGGAATAATTTGTAAATTGACATCATCATTCCTATCCCATATGATTTTTCAACCATAATTTATACAGAAGATTAAGAGAGATAAATTAGAGGATATATTGATATAATAAAAGGATGATTCACTTAATAATGGTATGTTTCGTTTTCTAAAGATTCATTGAAATGGTGTACTAAAATTGTATACAAGTATATGAATCAATTCTATCCTGAAGTTAAATATGAATCCAATGGATGATTAGGTAACTCCATAGTCATTACAGATTTTGGTACCACTAAACCTTATTGGGTATTCATTTTTGTTTTTATTTGGATAATTTGAAATGTAATCATGTCAAAAAAACTACAGGGTGCATACAATGTTATCGTGTGGTGTCAGAAAAATTCTTATAAGGGTATTGAATCCACTTCCCAAAACATCATGGACGTGGGAAAATATCACAACAAGATTCTTTACATATCTCTCAAGAATATCCAATAAAAAAATATCATATCGGTTATAGTGGATCAACTCACAAATACTATCCATTTTATTCCTATTTTGGTAGATTTTTCTCCTAATCATTATTCCATGATATACATAATTAAGTCGTCAGAATACATGGGGTGCCACATTCTATAGTTTTTGATAACGATTTATGGTTAATATTAAAAATATAAATAATTATTCAACATGATATGAATATAAATTTTTTCCAGCATGACATATCACCCTCTTGTTGCGCGATGAGTTTGCAAAAGAAAAAGGATTCCAGCTTCCTAAAGATCAGTCTGATGATCTGGCTTCATAAATCCAAAATCCCATTTTGGATCCAACCATGCATGATCAGAAAAATCTCCACTAGCTCCAGTCACAAAATCAAGGATATGATTTCCATTGATGAAATGCAGAGGCATTATCCCATGGTTGATAGGAAGTCTACACTGGGAATCCTTTCATACATACAGTCTTGGTCATAAGGCACGTTGGTTGACCCCCACATCAAGATCACCAATATCGAGGACGTTGAGAACATCACCCTTGATGTACAAACATTGGCCATGATAGGGTTCATTCCAAAGATGGAACCCCAATGAGAATCTCACCTACCATGACCTCCTTTATTTATCTTCCCACTGGGAAACTTTTTCACATTGCCGGTCCTAGAAGAATAAAAATTTGAGAAAAATATTTTACCTCTCAGTTATCTCGATGGCCCAACCTTCTACAACACTACAAGAATCATATTCAAACTCTTATCCATTGGTAACCAAATTAGGCCAATTCTTCATCTACATTTACAACTTGTTTTAAGTACAGGTGATTCAATATATGTTATTAGGGTAACTTTAGGTGACATAACTACCATCCATAACCAAGGTGTTTAACTTCACCACTCTTAAACCCAAAACCGTAGAAGGGTCCATTGCTAGATATGTTTTGATGTCTTAGTCCAGTGGATTTCCTCTATATTCAAGACTAACAACTTGGGTTTCATGAACATCCTCGTATTCAATGATATATATTCAATTGTATTCCCCTCTCAAACCAAAAATCTATACTTGGTATCTAGGATGCAAGACACATCCACTCTACTCTTTCGTAATGTTTTTACCTATAATTGTCTTACATAAAATATACCATTAAACTGGACCGTCTAACCCTACATATTGTATTGAATCTATAAATAGAGTACTTCTTAGTAATATCCATATGGAAATAGGGGTTATATATATTCTTGATATCCTAAGCAGAGCAGACACAAGACACAGGTCCACTGACATCCCTCAAACCAGGAAATGATTTTTGAACTCCCTAACCCTATTATTAGAGATAAATGACTTTTGGGTTGGTATAGTGACCCCTATGATGGAAAAATGATAGAATAGACGTGCACCACCTTCTCATCAGTGACTATTACATCATCTCCTAGAATGAAAAAATTCATTGAATAAAACACCACGGTGAACTTTCTTGAAACAATACCACACCAAAATGTAGTGAGGTGGATGTAAGAGTGGCCATAAAAATAGTATCAAAGAGGTATACCAGCCATGATTGAGTCCCATTATTTTAAGTTAATAAATGGGACATCAAACATGCTACTATTAAGGGTGGTTTCTATATCCCCAGAAGCAAAACCTTCATCGAAAAGACTTTATATTCTAGAATAACTATATGGTCTGTTTATCTCTTGAAGAACTAAGAGGGGTCGTGTCCACCATTAGATCGAATGAAGAAATAGTCATCTTTACAACTAGTCTATCCAGAGGCACAATTTGTTTAAACATGGTGTGCATAAGCCCCGAATAGGTGTGGTAGACTCCATGTTTTAATCTATCTATGAATTTTCTTAATGTTGTATCCATGGTCATTTATGCGTGAATTGGAGAATTTTTTGTGTTTATTTTCAATTCTTAGAGAAAGTTCAGAATGTGTGCCAGGAATGTAGTCATATAGGTCAAATAGAAAACATCATTAAAGATCGCTCTTTTTTCCAGTGTGTGATATATTTCTAGACCTAAAAAATATGACAAAAGAGGGAAACAATGTTTTTGGAAAAGGGACTTGTGCTCCTGATTTGTGTCATGCAAGTGAATTGTGCGCTGAGAAAGGAAATTTGTGATGGTGCCTTAGTGGATTGGAATGTTGTGGGCCATATGTTTTTCAGTATCAAATCTTCGTAATATGGAAAAGGTAAGAGGGTCCCATAAGTATTTGTTTATTCACCCAAGTGAGTAGCGTGACAGAGGCTAAGGTGGTTGGAGTTGCCTGCCAGAACGTTCTCACAGAGAGGAGTCTTGCATGCCACCGCGCAGGGTGTCCAAATTTCCTATAAATAGAGGACTACCCCTCTTCATTTGTAACGGAGTTTGAGAGTTAGGTAAATTCAGTTCTCCCACCGCACAGGTGTAGTGGTCATACAAGTGGTTGTGGATCGTGCAAGTATATGATGCGCGAAAGTTGTTTGATGTGCATCAAAACCGGTTTGGGTGAAAAGGAATGTGAATTACTCATGCTTGAAGTTGTAGAAGTGAGTCTCGTGCAAGTGGTTGAGGTAGACTTGCATTCCAGTTATATCTTTCATGCAATCATTGAAACTTTTTCATTGGCCTTGGGAAGCGTTCCAGGTGTGGTATAAGTATTATCGTCTTTTTGAAGTTATGCGAATGCTAGAATATTTTATGATACATTTGGTGAAAAGTGAGATTATTCTACTTATGAGAGTTGGACTTCAATAAAGCATCTACATACAATAGAGGATGCATTCTTATACAATGATGAAGATACCTTCACATCTACAAACTGAGTGGGACTTCACCAAAGGCAGTGAGCCAGAGGGAGTCAACAGGAGTGACCCGAATGATGCAGTGAGGTATCCATGAACCATTGTAAAGGCAGTGAGCCTAGGACAGAGTGACTTTACCCAAACAATTGTAATCAACAATTGGTGAAGAATAGTGGAATTTGGTACGACCGACAACCTATCGGTGTATACTCCTTGGACATATCCCTTAGTGGTGAACCAAGTAAAAATGTGATGTGTCATCTCTTTGAATTTGAATGTTTTATTTCTTATCATTTTCATCATAAAGGTTTAAGATGTTCCTACCAACGTGGGAACAAGATCAATCTCTCTAAAACAAAACGTTTCCACCCAGATTCACCCATCCCATCTCAAGGTGTCCCGGGGTTCTACGAGTTTCATAAAAGCATAATGGTTGTTGATATTGAATCTATCCCTTGTCATCATGTTGAATGCAGTCAATGTTAGGGGATTACCTCTCTTTGATGAAAGTAATTCATAGATTAGGAAGAATAGAAGGAGATCTCATCTATGATCCCCTGGAACCGATCTTTTGTTTTCCACCATACAAGGTATACATGTTACTAATCCAATAGGGTGGATATGACTGATGTCGATAGGAAATTTCTTGATGTTGATGCAAAAGTGTAGAATGCTCTCACCATATACCATTCTGATCAAATCTATATAAATTTAATGAGTTTCACCTCATCAATTTCAATGTGGGAAAACATTAAAATATTTAAGAAGGAGATAGAATAGTGAAGGAGGAAAAACTACATGTCCTAGACAATAGGTTTGACGTTCTAAAGATACATCCTAGTGATATTGTAGATTCGCTCTTTAATCAAATTAATAATGTTGTGGGAGCAATTAGAGGTCTTTGAGAAGAACTTAAAGAAATTTATATTGTATATAAAATCTTGAGAAGACTTACTCCCTTGTACAATGCAAAGGTTTTAGCCTTTGAAGAAAGTGATCTATCTAAACTCTCTCTGGATGATATTTTAATTAGTCTACTGGCATATAAGAATAGATTCAAACCTAAAGATTCCATGACACATGTAAATAAGGAAATGGAAATCAAGGCCATGGACAAACTAAGAATATCATAAGATAGTGGTAGTGATTATGACGAGGAAAAGGAAATTCATTCTCTCATTTCTGAGAAGCTAAAGAAGGGAAAAGGTAAATTCAAAGGTAAGATACCCCTGCCATGTTGTCCTTCTGGATGAGTGAGGCACATTGCCTCTCACTGCCAAAGATTGTTTGATGATGATGAAAGCAAAGTAGAAGACATTGAGAATCTTCGGAAAAGGTTTTTCAAAAAGGGATACTGCATATATGGGAAGAAGATATAGAGGAATATTTTTTTATGTGAGGATGAAGATGATGATATTGAATTCCGTGATGAAGATGAACCTGAATTTAAAACTGGGAACCATGCTTCCCTGATGGCCACTGTTAAATAATTAGAAGATACTGGTGGAAAAAATCAGTTAAAAACTAGTGCAGATCCCAAGTTGTAACTTAAGGATGCTGTTATTAATCTCATGATTAAATTTAAGAGTTGCAATAAGTGTAAATAAATTGTAGAATAATCAAATGAATATGTTGATCAACATGAAGCTTAAATTGAATGAATGGAAGAATTGGTGAATGAATAGTCTAAATTAATTGATTTCAATGATGATTTAGTTGATCTGAAGCTGGGAATTAAAGATCAGGAAAAGGTCACCTATGACCTCACTTCCAGACTAGAATAAAAGCCCATGATTGCTTAGAATCTTGAAGAGGAAGTTATTACTATTAGGAGTAAATTTAAAAAAGATTCAATTTCAAAATAATCAAGGAATGAAATACATTCTCCAAGGTTCTCAAATGTTGAGCTATTGGAGAGAGAAAAATGTGGCTCTAATGGATTTGAACATATTTTAAATGATCAAAGTCCTTCATGAATGGGAAATAGTGGAATTGTATGTTAGAAAGAATTGTAAAATTCTACAAATAAAGGTGACCAAAATAACCGCAAGATGAAATTGGGTAATGTGGGATAGTCTTCTGAAGTGATGAAACAGAAACCCCCAATTCAATCTGAATGAAGAAAAGAAGATTATCCTCGATCCTCATGGATAATAGAACCCTCATACTTTTATCCCAGAGAAGAATGTATGAGAAGAAATTAATGTTAGAAGGCATTTCCTATCAAGAAGTGTCAGTTCAGTGGCTATTTGTATTATACAATGTCATATTGAAAAGAAGCAAGGAGCTACTTGAACGGAGAAGATCTAAGAAGTCAACAAAGGATACTGATTTCATATCCTCCATCTTATATTAGGAATAACTTCTACAGTTACTATTTTCATTGTTCTAACATTGTCCATAAAGCACTATATTACAGGTAGAGGTACTACAGGAGAAACTCATTAAACTTTCATAAATGGGCCAGATCTCACCCTCCTAATGGCAGTGTTCCCACAAATAGTTTTTATCCTCTGGAAGAAGATTATTGGTATGAAGATTCAGATTATGTGGAGGAAAGTATTATAATGCCATCAGTATCCTATACTCAATCCAATATCACATGGAACGAAATGAAGAAGATCGATAAATCCAATGTTGCAGAAGTAGCCCTTAAAGCTACAAAGAGTAGCAGCACCTGGATTCTTGTTAGTGGATGATCTTCCCATATAACAGGAAATGATGTCCATTTGGAGAACATTAAAATAACGTTTGATGGAACAATATGGGTTGTTAATGATTGTTCTTTGAATATTAATGGTTGTGGGAATAATACTATCACCAATGGAGAGCTAAAGAAGACTGAATTTCTTTATATGGACTGTCTATGTGAAAATCTCCTTAGTGTGAGTAAACTCTATGATTTAGGGCTTCTAGTAACATTCAATCAAAAAGGCTACACTATAAAGTGAAATACAAGAATTCTATTATGAAAGGATGTAAAATATATGGAAAATTATATATGGTTGTCCGCAAAGTGAACACCTGATATTTGTCTATTGAAGAAGAAAACAATTTGTGGCACTGAAGGCAATGTCACATTAACCAAGAAGACATTGAAAAGATATCTAAGATGAATTTTTTCATGGATATCACCATTCGGAAGCGTGAGCGTGAAAAGTCTTGTGATTCTTTCATTCGAAGGAAGCTAGTCTATTGTTCATATTAGCCAATGAAGAAAAGTGCATATCATCTTCTTGATCTAATTCCTACAAATGTATGTGGGCCGATAAATGTTTCAGGAACCCATGGAGAGAGGTAATTTGTCCTTTTAGTTGATGATTATAGTAAAATGGAAAAAGTTTTAGACATTCACAGGAAACGACAAGTGTTTTATTGTATGAAAACATCTCGAGGAATCACCAAGAATGATACAAGATGAATAATCAATGTGTTGTGATCTAACAATAATGAGGAATAAACATCCATTGGGTTTGAGAATTACCTATAAAAACATGGAATGTTGCATGAGGTAGAAATTGTGAGAACTCCATAGAAAAATGGATTTGTTGAGCATCGGAATCGACAGGTCAACAATATGGCCAGTGCTATGCAAATTGATAGTGTAATCTCTCTCCATTACTAGGTGGAAGCTGTTGAAGATGCAGTGCACATTCAGAATCGAACATGGATTTATATGGGAGAAACGAAGACACCATATGAATTGTGGAATGTAATGAAGCCTTTGTTAAAATTCTTTCATAATTTCGGAAGAAAATGTTTCATCCAAAATAAAGAAGGAAACCAATGGATGTTTGGTGACAATGCTGATGAAAGAGTTTTTCTTGGGTATCCAATGAAAATCAAATCCTACAATTGTTTTAACAAACAATTAGGAAGGATTGTAGAAAGAAACGATGTTGTGATAATTGAAAAGAAATCAAAAAAATTCTTCAAGGACATCAAATGATGATGAGATAGAATGTGAGGAAGAAAGTGAATGTGTAGAAAATACAAATAAAAAAAATAGAAGAAGCTATAAAAAACACTCAACAGTCACATTATGATGTTGTCTCAGAAGAAAAATCTGAAGAAGAAACTATAGCCGAAGATAATTCACCTGAACCACACAAGAGAAATCATAGAGTTGATATTGATCCAACAAAAATAATTGGGGAAAATAGTTCACCCACACAATAAAGGATGATGAGTAATAAAATGCAATCTACATTTCATGTTTTTTTGGAGCCATCAACATTTGAAAATGTTGTAAAGGATGAATCATGGGTGAAAGTCATGAATGAAGAGTTTGATCAGATTGACAAGAATCAGACATGGGATCTTGTCTAGTGACCCCAAAAACACAATGTGATTGGTAAAAAATTTATCTTCAAGAACAATATTTATGAGCATTGAAGTGTTATAAGAAACAAGGTATGACTGGAATGTAAAGGACACTCCCAAACTGAGGGTGTTGATGTCCATGAAACCTTTTCTCCAGTGGCTAGACTGGAGTCAATCAGGATTTTCCTTTCCATGGAACTCCAAAGAGGATATAATGTATATCTAATGGATTTCAAGATAGAATTATTGAATGTTGTACTCGAAGAAGAAGTGTACATTGAACAACCAGTGGGTTTTTTTCTTGGTACGGATGAAACAAATGTCAGAAAACTGAAGGAAGCACTATATGGTTTGTAGCAGGCCCCACGATCATGGTATTCCCAGCTGAACTCTTATCTCAAGAACCTAGAATTAAAAAGAGGAGGAGTATATCACAATCTATATGTGAATAATTCTCCAAAAGATAAATTCATGGTTCTAGTCTACGTTGATGATATCATATTTGGTGGCATCTGGCAGAAATCAGTGGATGAATTTTCCATCACATGAAATCATAATTTGAAATATCTATGATTGGGGAGATCATATATTTCTTGGGGCTGTTGATGATTCAAAATAAGGATTACAATTTCATTTCTTAGGAAAATTATGCAAGTGAGATGCTGAATAAGTTTAATATGAACAGACACCAAACCGATGTCATCTCTGATTGCAGTTGGAACTAAAATTGGAATGCATGAATATAGGACTTCTGTAGATCACAACATGTATAGGAAGATCATTAGGAGCCTACTGTACCTGACTGAGACACTGCCAGATATTTTCTTTTCCACATGTCTTGTAGCCCACTTTTAGAGTAATCCAAAGGATGAATATATGGAAGTAGTAAAAAGAATCCTGAGGTATATTCAAGGTACTCACAATCATGACTTATACTTTGTTTCCGGAAAGAACAGTGAATTATAAGCATTTTATGATGCTGACTGGGCTTGTGGTGTTGTGGATAGAATGTCCACCAGTGGTGGAGCATTCTATATTGGGAATAAATCTATTGGATGGTTGATCAAGAAACAATAATGTACTTTTCTTAGTACTACTGAAGCTGAGTATATCTTCGCCACAAAGGCATGCCCTCAATAGCTATGGATGTAGAAATAATTAAGATATTTTGGTAATGAGGTGATGCAACTAATGGTGATTTACTATGACAACAAGAGGAAAATTGATCTTACGAATAATACTATTCATCATTATCGTACAAAACATATTGAAATTTGGTATCAATTTATCAATGAGAAATTTGAACAAGGCGTGATTACAATGGATCATGTGGGAACTGATTAAAAAGTGGCTAATATCCAGACCAAGCCATTTTCAATGGCTATATTTGTGAAGCTTAGGTTGAACCTCGGTGTTCAGAAACCTCCCAGTGCATAAGGTGGTTACGGAAATCCCCTCTCCACAGTAATGTTAACTGTCTTTAATTTTTTTATGGATTTGATATAGGTTTTTGGCGGAGATACTATACAGGTGGAGTGTGGTTTGATTTGAACAAGGAACAATTACCTATAATTGGGTTTATTTTCAATGAGGGAGAATAGAATAAATTATGGAATATTCAGGCATGTAATGATTCTATGACACTGTAAGAGAATTTGTGAAACTGTAAGAGAATTTTTTTGAGTGTCATTGAGAATTGAAAAACCCGGGAACCCAATTCAAGATTTCTCTCTTGTTTTCCACACCGATTATTTCTCTCATAGACATAGAGTGTTGGATGATTTGATTCTTGCATTTTTTGTTTTCATGTGGATGGTGGTCTATTGAATTTATTTTCCAATTGCCTACAAATCCAAAAAGGGAGATTTTTGGAACCATGGTCATCTATGCATGGATTAGAGAATGGTTTGTGTATGTTGTCAATCCTCAGAGGAAGTTCAGAATGTCTGCCAGCAATGTACTCATAGAGGTCAAGAAGATAACAGCATTGAATATGACACTGTTTTCCACTGTTTTCCAAATTTATAGAACTCAAAATTTTGACAAAAGTGGAAAACAATGTTTTTTGGTAAAGGGACTTGTGCGCCAGATATGTGCCGCACAAGTGACTTGCATGCAGAGAAAGGACTTGCATTCCAGTGCCTATGAGGATTTGTAAGTTTCACGCCATATTTTTTTTCTGGATTAGAACATCAAAATATGGAAAACAGTAGAGGGTCATGCATTTATTGGTTTGGTCGCACATGTGAGTAGCGCGACATAGGCTAGGGCGGTTGATGTTACGTGCCAAAACTTGCTTTTAGAGAAGAGGCTTGTGCGTCACCATGAAGGGTGTCGAGTTTTCTTATAAATATGGACTACCCCTCTACATTTTTAATGAAGTTAGAGAGTTATATAAATTTAGTGCTCCTGTCGCGCAGGTGTAGTGGTCACACAAGTGGTTGTGGGTCGCGCAAGTATAAGCTACGCGGTAGTTGTTTGTTGTACTTCAAAACCGATTTGGGTGAAAATAAATGTGAGTCGATCATGTTTGAAGTTGTTGAAGTGAGTGTCACACAAGTGGTTGAAGGAGACTTGCACGCCAGTTATAAGTTGTGCGCTATCTTTGAATCTTGTGCGCTAGCCTATAGATGTGTGCCAGGTGTTTTTGAAGTACTCTATTTTTTGAAGCTTTATGAAAGCTGGAAGATTTCATGATAACTTAGTTGAAAAGTGATATTAGTCTTCTGGTGAGAGTTGGACTTCATCAGATAATCTCCATACAATAGAGGAGGATTTCATTTTCAATGGTGAAGATACATTCACGTCTATAAACTGAGTGGGACTTCAGAAAAGAAAGTGAGGTAGAGGGAGTCAACGGGAGTAACCTGAGGGACGTAGTGATCTATCCATTACCCTTTGTGAAGGAAGTGATACTGGGACAGAATGACTGTACACAAACCATTGTAATCATCAACTAGTAATGAATAGTGGAATATGGTATTACCGACAACCTATTGGCGTATGCTCCTTGGAAGTATCCCTTAGTGGTGAACCAAGTAAAAAGTGATGTGTCATCTCTCTGCATAAGAATATTTTCTTTCTGATAATTTTAATTATACATGTTTATCAGGTTCCTACCAATGTGGGAATAAGATCAATCTCATTAAAAGAAAAATAGTCGACACTAATTCACCCCTCCCCTCGCAGGGTGTCCCGGGGTCCTACACTAAATCCAGTGAAACAGATGTTCAGAAAAGTACCCTTCCTATATACTACTTCAAAAGTGAATTCATGCTGGTACATTCTTTACAGGCCTATCACCATGAATGCAATATTCAAGAGCCCCATTTCATATCCTATAAAATATGTCATAATCCATCATTGAGTGATAAAATTTTTTATGCAAACAAATAAAAAAGTGACTCAATCATCTTGTCTAGAAAAGTGGGACAAAACAATATTACATACTTTTTCCAACAATATAATGTGACAAGTCCTATAGAAGATCTCGTGACCTCACCCCACCATACCACATCACCACCTCAATGATGAGTCATTCCCTTGATTGAACGATAAGACACGGTAATCCTTCTCTTATTCCCAAATACCGAAGGGAATTAATGAGCTTTTACTATGAGATACCGATGCTAGATTAGGAACCTCTTATCTAGGAATGATGAGAGAAGTCCTTCTCCTTTGTACCGCTCTAATATGGCTTATATATTAGATATAAGGTGGTGTCAGGTTTGTAGAAATGGGGAGGGAACCACTGCGACTAGTATGCTTCTTTCCAGAAATGATATACAATCCCCCTCCTTTATAGAGCCCACTGGATCACTTTCTTCATCATCTTTTGAATAGAAATCCCTATCACTTTCTTTTCTATATGATTGTATTTCTAAACAGAGGGGATACCACCATCTCATCCTCTATTCTTATGAGTCCAAGTTTTCGTTGAGCTATGAAAATTCAATGGTTTTGCGAGTATACAATCCGGGCCCCTACAACTTTGGTCCCACTATATAAACCACTACACCAGCTGATATACATAACATCAAAAGGTGAATCGTCCAACTAAACATTCAGAATATAATAGTCCCCAGTTGGTATAAAAATTATGGTGGTCAATTCCCTAGTTGGAGAAGGTGGGAATCACATTCAATGCATTGTTGTTACCATACGTATGAAATATGGACCTTAATATCTGAGCCCACTTTGGTTTTCCTCCTTCTAAAGTGTGAAATTACCCTACCCAATATAGATAAGAGTTGGAGGTTTCATGAAATAATCATAAATATGGGCTTCATTCATAATATACATAAACATGACAATGCTCTTTTCTTTACATTTTCTCCATTTGGAGGGTCTCTTTTCCTAATCAATGCAATGAATCCATCACGAAAAGATGGGGGATGATCCACACCTAGAGAAATGTAATTACGAAAAAATACTCTTGTACTTATATATATTGATGTTCGAAAGACTATCATCCAAGCTAGACCCAATATTAATTTGTGTCCCCAGGGATATGATAGAACTAGACCAACAAGGCATTGAGTATTGTGCACGATCATCCCCCTAGAAATGCTATGTTATATTTTTTCCCTTAGCTATGCTTCCTTATCTTCTGAGTCTTCTTTATCATTGGTATTCTACCCTGTTTTTCTACCATGGTACACATGACCTTTCTTTAATCCCACATGGTTCCAATCCTTATGATTTATGGGCACCACTTAATGCTAAGGGATTTATCCTCCATTTTACTTCAAATCAAGAATCTATTTATTATTAAGGAATTATAAATGTTATATTATTTTATTATCATTCATTTTTTATCTGAAACATATATCCTAATTATTAGTTATCATTGGTAAAACATTTTTTCTTATTATACACTTTTTAAATCCATGTTTTATGTAACACCCCATGTTTTTATAAAAAAATATAGTAAGGAATGGATGTTTCTTTTATGTAGATATTTTTAACTAGCCTTTAAGGCATAACTTTTCCACTTGTATGTTTTTAATTTCATGAAACTATCATCTCCTATTGTGATCAGTATTTTATTTGGAGTCTATTGGAACCAACTTGTTTCTTTGATGAATAGTAATATACCATTATGAATGGTACTATGAATAATAACATGACCCTGATGAATAGTATATTTTATTACTAGTTTATTTTATTGAGGCTTTATGATAATAACATCTTGGTTAAATTTTCATTGTAATATAGAAGAAGTTATTGAAGTAGAATTGTTAATTTTTTAATTAAGTATGATTTTATTTAAAAATTAGATTAATTATATTTAGAAAATTATTTTAAAAAATGGACTTCATTTGTTAAATATGCACATCAAAAAATGGTAAGGGTATATTTTTGGGTATTTTATGAAATTCATGATTTTCCAGTGAATAGTGAAATACGATAAAGTACCATATAATCTAATTATAAATAAAATACACTATTTATGACATCATAAGTGATTAATATCCACCTGTTTCGAACTCACATTCCATTATTACTATTTGAGATCACATTATCTAAGACTATTCTTAACCATGGGAAAAAATATTATAATAATGATTAAAATAATGAAGAACACCCCCTCTCCTCCACTATAAATACCACTCTCACTCCCCTCTTCTTCCCACAACTCTCAAGCCTTGATACATGTATATGTTCTACCCAATACTCCTCCCAAGGCTCTTCCCCACGTCCTAGAGCTGTTTCTCTCACCAAAATGCCAAAACCTAATCCCTTAAGATGGATCTCAATGAGAAGAGATCAAGAGGTAAACATCCTCTTTTATTTTCATTCTTTTCACTCATTTTATGTTATTCTCTTCCATTCCAATTTGAGTTATGTTGAGATATTTCATTCCATATACCCCCTTACTTCCATATTATGTATGATTGATGAGATATTCTCTTTCTGTCACCAACTATTTCTATGAAATTTTAAGTGACGTTGTTAGGCTGCTGAATTTTCGTAACAAATTTCTCATGTTTCCCTTAATTTCATGATACCATTTTCTTCTATTCTAACCCCCTATTATCCAAGAGGCATCAAATATATAGAATCATGTATATTCTAGAATTACTCATGTTCATGAAAAATTCAACATCATTTTTCTTCTTCTCCCCCACTTATTTTAGAATGTAAAACATTGTTCGGGATGCGTCGAATTACCAACATCATGGACGATGCGATTTAAATTTCCATTAATTCATTCATGTCTGGTCATGAAACAATTTATATGGTTGAACCAGGTTATAATATATGTTTTATGACTCACCCAGGGTTCTATAATTCTTTTTTACGCATTCTTCTAGTTTATAAAATGAAATGAGGTCGTTATTATCAAAGAACAACTAAAATGATCTAAACGAACATCATTAATATTTAAATTATGAATCATCCTAATATTAAACATCAAAATGATAAATTTTATAAATTATGGTACTAAAAATTTGTAAATACATTTCAAATAAAATTCTGGAGTTTCAGTTCCAATCAAAAAAACATCTATCATGAACATATCATGAAAATCATTTAAATAACTCACCCAAAACAATTCAAGGAAAAAAATATTAACAATTAAAGGGTAAAATCTTGTTATGAATTAATCATAAAAGATGATATAAACATGAAAATTTTTCTGTAAAATATTAATAACACTCTTTTAACTAATTTACAAGAGGTTTAAACATTTTGGATGGAAGACAAACCCGGGGTAAGGGAATTCTTATCTCGATTACAATTTTTTGGGTTATCCTTCAACTTTATTATTTATTGGGTATTAATATTGTTTGTTTGATAAAAATTGTTTTTATTATCATGAGTTATGTGTATTTACAGTATATATACATATTCCATTTAGTCTATTAAGTCTCACTTCACATATATGATGTTTGTAAGGGAATCTTACACCGATTTCCATTATTTGGGTTATCATTCTTCTTCATTATTTATGTGCTATTCTAATTGTTTGTGTGATGCGTTATATTTATATTATGTTTTTTTATGTGTATTTATTGTTTATATACATACTCCATCCACTCTATTATGTCTCAATTAAATTTTATGATATTTATAATGGGTTTATCCTTAAAATTCATCTTTTTAAATATTATTTTATGAAATTACAGAGTAATGTTTTTTATGGAATTATTCATGTTGTATGATTATTTTTTGGTCTTGGGAATTATTTATTTCCATGACCCTCCTTCACTAAAAAGAGGGAATGGTCAGCATATTTCTAGGCCCTTCCTTATTTAAGTTGAAGGGGAGATAATGACCTCCAAGTCCCGCCTTCAATAGGTCCTGGAGTGGCGACCAGCACCAAGGGTATATAATCACACACTAAGTGGAAGGCATTTCCCTTTTTCTTTTAATAGGTTTGGCAGAAAAGATATTAAATCCCAAAACACCAAACTGAATGTAAAAGTGAATCCATGAACCATTCCCAATGCATGTTACAAAAGTAAAGCCCTCAATTTATAAGGTGACCACAAAGGGAAAATACCAAAAAAATGAACAACAACAGCTGTGATGATCCATCACAAGGTCTGAGATAGTACGGTCCAGCATGATCCCCGATGTCCCCCTGGAAACCTGAAAATAGTTTTACATATGTACGGTGAGCATACGAGTATACTCAGTAGGAAAAACCAAAGGCTCTCATGCACAAGTGAGGAGACATTATAAGGCCCCATGGAAAAAGAGAAACCAAGCACCTAGCAAGTAAACAATCCACCCAAGCCTCACCAAGGAAAACTCCCCAAATAATGGAAGTCATGTAAATTATAGAAATAGCACATCGATGTTTTGTTACCCTGCGCCACTTTCCCACTGGTTATTGAAGACATCCTACACATCGAACCAATCCTGCCATTCTCACTCTAGTCCCACTACCACACCCTACCCGCACACACATGGGCCATATCCTCATAAAGTCCCACTACCAAACCCTGCCTAAAAAAACCTGGTCCACAATTGCATCACATATCCACGCCTGCAAACACCTAGTCTAGAACAACCACTGTCACGCCTGAAGACACCTGGGCTAGAAGATCCACTGCCACGTCAGAAGACACCTGGGCCACATCCTGAAGACACATGGGAAACAACCTTCCAACACACACCCATGCCATTTCCACCACACTACCCCGCCTGAATGTTTTTTGGCTAATAATGGACTTCAAGCCATCACATCCTGCCCGAAGATACTTGAGATATCCTGGAAAGGGAGTAGAAAGGAGCTAATAACCAGCCACTAATACAAGTGTTTGGAAGAACACCCTCCCCCATAAAGTTGGGGTGTTCGGTACTAGGTGCTCGATATGGGTGGGGCACGAACAAGAAACAAAAAACTGTAAGTATATGTATAGTTAGAAAGCACCCATCCTAGTTTACATGTTCAATAATAATGTTTAAATATTTTTCTACACCTACTTGGGAGACTTGTAATAATACGCACAAGCCAAGGGAAGAGTAGAGTCAAACATCAACTTAATCATTCACACCTGATTCTCTTGTAAGTTCACAACAACATAGGGATATGTGAGATACCTCAAAGTACAGGAACCAAAGGAAAACCCCAAGGTACAGCCCCATGTCCCCAAGAGCCAAAAATTTCTCAAAAATAGAGGTTCCCACCCCAATTCGTGATATAATCAATGTAACCACCTGACCTCAAATTCACAACCACTGGAAGCATAACAATAGGGGATCCCATCCCCACCCCCATCACCGAGTAATCGGTCGTGAATGAAAAACAATAAAACCACTACCACCAATGCAAAGAAGTTCAATGACAGTATTTTCAGATTTAAATGATTTAACACACTCCATGATTACAATTCTACTGTACTTTAACAGGGGTTATAACAGAAAAGGTTTGATCCTAGTGGTTTAAATTTATTTAGCTGAATTTACATAATTAACCAAATTCCTTTACATGGCATGGGTTCACAACCACAATACAATGCATTTAAACATCACTCGATGTAAGGGTTAATTAGTGAATAGATAAACACCACCAATGACCATGATTTTTAGTATGCGTATTCCCGCACAATTTGGAAAACAAGATCATAAATCAAAGTAGCATCATAGATCACATCCCTCCCATAGTTATTTAGAGTATGTTCATTTTATTCATTATGTTTTGGATAATCCAATTCTACAGAAGCAATAGTATACCCAACCAGCAAGATACATAGAAAGGAACAACGAAGGTGAAAACCTACTTGAATGGTCAATGATCAAAGTTTATCTTCGCCCTCTAGGAACTGAAGATTTCGCGATTTGTAGGGGTGGGGCCTTAGAAACTCATGAAATAGAAGATGAAACGATGGAAGGGTGATCGAGAAAAGAAGAAACCTAGAGAACCCTTTATTTTATAAGGGTTGGGGATGGTTGAGATAAGAATGTGAAACCATGTAAGGAGTGGGGGTCGTGGGTTGACCACGCAGCCCTACACGTCATTAAAGGGGTCCTCATCTTTAGGGGTGGTTTAAAACAGTGCGTCATGGGTATCTCACATAATCAAACACCATTAATTGGCGTTAATGGGCCTTAAAACTAACTAAAAGATTTTAAAACCCAATTTGAGAGAAAAAGAGGCAGTGTTGGAAAACCTGTGGGGGTCGGCTAAATCCAGTAGTAGCTGAGAGCTATCGTTGGCTGACAGTGACAGGTAGCTGAGCTACATGTAGGTTGCACCGATCGATAGTAGAGATCTACCGGTTGCTGACAGCCACCGGTAACTGAGCTACCAGTAGGATGAAGCTACTGGTAGACCAAGCTACCAGTAGGCGGCAGCGACGAGTACATCGAGCTACCGGAAGCCAAGATATTGGTAGGCTGCAGCTACCGGTAGACCGAGCAACCGGTAGGCTTGCTACTAGTTTGGTAAGGCTACCGGTAGGCCTACTGTGGGCCAAACATAACCGAAAAGTTGGGATGGCCTCCCACACCACCCAGAACACCTCAACTATCAGATTTTTATTAAGTAATGGACCTCCAATAACGGGGAAATTACGTAATAGACCTCCCAAACAATTCTCGCCCTCGAGAATCAAAACAACCCATACGAAAAGAGAGGGTCAGAAAAACCACCTCGAAAGATACCTCTCAGGAGAAAACCTCATTATTAACTAAAAACACATTTCTCTTAAGAACCAAGCAACAAACCATGTCAGACATCCCAGTCTGTGTGTTGGGGAGTCTCTTCCCCCATGTCAAGATATTATCCGCTTTGGGAGGCACTGACTCACCCGTACAGGTTAAATCACATCCACCTTAATGCGTCATGATTAGGGGTCCAATCCTTCCCTCTCTATAGCCAGGACATTTCACACAAATTTAGAGAGGAAATAAAAACCTCATATTTCATAGCCAACATGATAAAATGATGCACCACAACATGTATAACAGAACATCACAATACTCAAAACAACTCTAGGTACTAGGAACGCATCTGAAATTACCTCTCCCACGTACTCTCCTCAAGCCCACCATGACTCCATAACAGATGAACCAAGGGAATGGTTCTCCCTCAAAACACCTTCTCCTAATGATCCTTGATCATCACTACTCTTTTCAAAAAGGTCACGTCGTCATCAATGTCTAGATCTCCCCAGTCAAGGATGTGTGAATCATCGTGCAGATAACTACGGAGCTGGAAAACATGGAAGAAGTCATGTATCCTCAGTAGCGGCAGTGGTAATGCTAGCTGATAAGCTACTTCATAGACCCGTCGCAACACCTCGAAGGGTCTGATGAACATGAGAGAAAGCTTACTCCCCTTGCAGAAACTCTATTGTCCATGCCGAGGGGAGACCTTTTAGAACACGTGGTCTCCAACCTCAACCTCCAAGGGCCTCCTCCTGGTTTCAGCATATGACTTCTTTCGGTCATGGTCCACCTTCATCCTTTCCCATATAAGATAAACCTTATCTATCGTGCTCAGCACCTCCTCTGGGCCAAGGATGCCTGCCTCTCCGACTTCTGTCCAACACACAGGTGAGCAGCATAGACTCCTTTACAAGGCATCTAAAGGGGACATACCAATGGTATATTGATATCTATTATTGTAGGTGAACTATACAAGAGGCAAGTGTCACACCCACGATCCTCCGGAGTCCAGAATGCATGCTTGCAGCATATCCTCCATAGTCTGGATGGTGTACTCTTTTTGACCATCTGTCTAGGGATGGGAAGCAGTGCCAAGACGTATCTAGGTGCCAAAATCATGCTGCAATCATCTCCAGACTCTTGAGGTAAACTGTGCATCCCTATTTGAGACTATGGACCTCATAACTCCATGAAAACGAACCACCACATCCATGTACCTTCGTTCCAAAGCATCCACTGCACTTGAATCCATAATCGCCAAAAAGTGAGCCGATTTCGTCAATCGGTCCACTACTACCCAGATGGAATCATATCCCCCCTGAACCATGGGTAGTCCTGTGATGAAATCTATCGAGATGTCCTCCCATTTCCACTTGGGGACATCCAGAGACTGCAGTAGGCCACCTGGAACATGGTGTTCAACCTTCACCTGCTGGAACACTAGGCACTTGGCCACAAACTCTGCCACTGCTCACTTTACTCCGGGCCACCAGAACTATCTCCTCAGGACCTGTTACATCATGGAAACTCTTGGGTGTACTGATAGGGTTGATTTGTGGAAGTCACTGAGAACCTTGCCATGCATCGCCCTAGGAAAAAATAGCTTCCCCTGGAAAAACATCCGGTTTTGACCATCCTCCATCCATCCTTCTGGAGAATTTCTCTATTCAAATCGGTCACGCATCACTTCGCACTCTGGGTGTCCCCACAGAGACTCTTCCACTTACTAAAACAGAGATGACTACACTTTCATCTGATATAGGATCCCTCTACCACCATCCATCCTCGCATCCACGTGTAAGGCCGCCAACTCCTCCATTGCCTTTGAGGTGTCTACCGACTCTCGGACCGCATCGTTCGGTGATCTCCTTCTCAGGGAATTTTCCAATACATTCCCCTTCCCTGATGTGTAGGAAATCTCGATGTCATAATCCTGGAGGAACTCCACCCACCTTCAATTCCAGAAGTTTATGTCCCGCTGGGAGAAGATATACCTCAATATTTTGTGATCTATGAAGAACACAAAGAATTCTCCGATGAGGCAATTCCTCCATAACATTACCGCAAAAATGACCGCTACAAGATCCAGGTTGTGGGTTGCATAATTACGCTCATGAACGCATAGATTTCTAGACCCATAATCCTCAAACCTTGTCGCTACATCAACACACATCTAACGCATTGCCCTGAAGCATCTCAAAAAACCTCATACGCTGTCCCTTCTTTTGGTAATCTCAGCACTGGGGAAACAACCAAATCCTCCTTCAGATAGCTGAAGGCTGGCTCGCACTTCCCACTCCACACAAAAACCTGGTCTTTCTTGGTCAATGCTTTCAAAGGGACTGCAACTCAAGAGAAGTTGGGTACAAACCTCTGATAGTAACCTGTCCGCCCGAGGAAGCTACGAACCTCTGCCACATTCTTGGGTGCTACCAATGAAACAGCAGCTTCAACCATTGATGGGTCCTCTTCTACACATTTCTCAGACACTATGTGCCCAAGGAAGTGCACATCTCGGATCCATAACTTGTGCTTCGACAAATTACCATAGAGCTAGTGCTTTCGGAGGACCACCAAATCCGTCCTCATGTGCCCTGCGTAATCCTCCTATGATATTGAATAGATCAGGATATCATCGATGAACACAACTATGAACTGATCCAGGTACTCCCAAAAGATGGATTTCATAAGCCCTATGAACAAAGCCAGGGCATTCGTAACACCGAAGGGCGTGACTACGAACTCGAAGTGTTCATATATGCACCTGAACACTATCTTCGGGATGTCTCCATATTTCAATCTCAACTGGTGATACCCAGACCGATGGTCGATCTTCGAGAACCACCCTGCCCCTTTCAGTTGGTCGAAAATATTATCTATCCTCAGAAGAGGGTAGCGATTCCTTATTGTTACTTGATTCAGCCACCTATAGTCTATGTATAACCTGAGACCACCATCTTCCTTCTTTGCGAACAAGACTGGAGCACCCCACAGTGACACAGTTGGTCGAACATAACCCCTCTTCATTAGATCATCAATCTGAATCTGCAGCTCTCGTAGCTCCGAAGGTGCCATCTGGTAAGGAGCCATCGATATCGGACGAGCACCAGGCTGCAAGTCTATCCCAAACTTGATATCCCGTCGAGGGGGGTAGATTCATCACCTCCCCAGGAATGATGTCCATAAGCTCATTGATGTTCTCTGGCACCTCCACCATTTCATCATCTATTGACTCTATTGACATCTCAGCTAACAAAGAGAGGAGGGGTTCTTCTTGCATTCTTCCCTTCTGACTTCTCCGCTCACCTGTGAAGGTAACACGCCGGCCGCCCAAGATTGAGAACACAACCCTTCCTCGGAAGCATTAAATAACGCCACACACAGAGAAAATCCAGTCGATTCGAAGGATTACATTGTATGGTTGTATCTGTAGCAGTAGTAGATCTCTGACCGACTGATGTGGCCCTATCATCAATCTGCATCCTCGACAAACATAAAACAAGTTGGTCTGACCTGTGACTGGTGTGCTCAGCACCAGGGGCACTGAAATTCTCTCGACATCTAAGCCCATAGCACATGCTAGAGTGGGTGCAATGAAGGAGTGCGAATATCTGGTATCGAACAAGGAATAAACAAGAGTGGTAAACAAACTGATCGTACCTCGAACGACCTCTGGTACCGCTGGGAGTGCTTCCTCCGTGTTGTACAACAGCCCACGCCCAGCTCCTCTGCCTCTCGGCTATCGGCCACCTCCCCGACCACGCCCTGTTTGAGGTCCCTAAGGAATTACCTTAGTTCGGACTCCTCCTGCAATGCCTGCCCCTAGATGAGTGGGAGTTCGCTACCTCTACTCCTGCTACTGGAAGGGCCTAGCTGGAAGCTGCTGCTGTGGTAGGTGTGGGGCCTGTCTTCCACCACCGTACTATACCCGGTTCGGGCACTGATTCCAGAGATGTACATGGCTCTAACAGACAAAACATCTCAGTCTTGGGCCCTAAAGGAAAAGGTAAGGACCAGGGGACCGTAACTGGAACAGATACTTCCTGCTCCCTGTTGGCCGAAACCTAGAGGGTCCGGACGCTGGAGGCCTCGTGTTGAAGGTCATCCCCTTAGATGATCCCAGCTGGATCCCCTCTCATGCCATAGCTCATAGAGCAGGCATTTTCTCCACTACATCGGCCTTCTTCTGGTCCTCCAAGTATGTCGGCAGGGTGAAGGGGGTAACATCATACTGAAGGGAGGGCTGGAGCACCTCTTCTAAACATCGTCCCCGAGACTCCTCATCTGTAAAGAGTTCTGGAGAAAAATGTAGGAGGTCCTTGAACTTGATTCCCATCACCCTTACGGACATACTCCCCTAATGGAGGGAGAGTAGCTCCTCCCTCTTCTTCGCCTTCATCGTGGAAGAGAGGAATTCTGCTCGAAACTACTTATCGAAATCAACCCTTGCCACCTCAACCTCTCTCTTCTCTCCCAGGTAAAGCGTCCACCACTGACATGCCGCTCCCCGCATCTTGCGGATGGCCAGAGGAACCCAGTACTCGGTTGGAGCCTAGATCAGGTGGAAGGATATCACCAGCTCCTCTAGCCAACTCTCCGTCATCATGTCAGAGGCGATGCCTTCATACTTCTCGAGGGTTTATCGCTGGAAGGCCCGAAGTGTCTTCTGCCACTGGTCATTCTCCACCTCTCGATCAGCTCTCTGCCGATTGACCAAGGTAACCTCCTGGGCCTCGATCACCCGCACCACACGTGGTTGTCTCCCAGGTGCCATAGCCGCAAGGTAAAAAAGAAATTCCTATGCCCATGAATTGTAGAATATTTTTCTTAAAATATCTTAAACTTCTTATTGATTTAAATTCCAAAAATACCCATGAATAACGAGAAAAAAATTCATTGAGATGCATGTACCATTCCTAGGGTCTCTACCCTGCAATCATTGTGGCCTCACTTGGTCGTTTGCTAGGTCTAGAGTCCTTACATCGGATCACGGGGGCCCTAAAATCCCATGTCCTAGCTGGTCTTCCCAGGTCTAATTCACGCACCTAGGTCACCCAACACTTTTTCTCTACCATCCCATGCAGTCCTTACTATTCCTAACTCCATAATCCATCCTATCTCTCAACCATCACCTCTAATTAAATTCTTTCACGACACGCCTTCACCAAAAGGAGGGAAAGGTCAGCAAATTCCCAGACCCTTCCTTTGTTAAGTTGAAAGAGAGATAATAACCCCCAAGACCGGCCTTCAATAGGTCCCGGAGTGGCGACCAGATCCAAGGGTATAGAATCACACACTAAATGGAAGGCATTACCCTTTTTATTTTAATTAGATCGGGAGATAATATAGTAAATCCCACAACACTAAACTGAAAGTAAAAGTAAATCCAAGAACCATTCACAATGCACGTTACAAAAGTAAAACCCACAATGTATTATTTTACCACAATGAGAAAATACCAAAAGAATGAACCACATCAACTGTGATGATATGTCACAAGGTCTGAGCTAGTACGGTCCAGCACGATCCTTGATGTTCTCCTGGATACCTAAAAACAGTTTTACATACATAGGGTGTAACAACGCAAGATTTCATATTGTGTTATTTCTTATAAATAATTCAATAACTTGCACTACACGCAACACCGAGTTCAAGCGCACCATGTCTTACTAAACAAGCCGTTCAAGAGAAGTTATTAATAGTATTAACTAAATTTTAATCTTTATATAATCCTTATAATTTTATAATCCATATTATGAGTTTATTAGACATAATGTAAGAACAAATTCATTTTTAGTATTGCACTTTTACCAACTTTTAATAATGAACCCTTTTTAAATCCAAAATATTAAACTTTTATATATTCAATTTGACTAAATAAATTTTCTTTTTAGAATGGGGACATCAAAAAAAATTAAAATGAAAATCCCCAAGCTTCCACGGTACGTTTCCCTTTCAATAATGCAATGGCGTGCATTGTATGCAACTTCGAGATTCTAACACACCACATCCAATCGAACTAGCCATTATGAATAGTAATACCTACTTATTGAAATTTTATAAATTTTATCTTTTGAAATTGACTTCATTTTTGATTCGTAATGTCAAAATTAGCTTAGGGTGAAATTTTGGTACTTTTCGGATAACTTTCATTTTTTGATGAATAGCGCAAATTATTAAATTTTAATTAAAACATCATTTCTAATAAAAATAATTAATAGTGATAAATTATGAATTTGAGTGGGTTTAAAGTACATTTAGAATATATTCTTACAATTTAATAAAATTTTGGTCTTTGGACATAATTTCATAATTAAACTGAACATAAACAAGTATCAATATTTTGATAGTTATTATATCATAAAAACACGCTTTTTGTTTTGACAGCGGGAATTGATTTTAAATTAATTTCTCCCACTTTTGTGTTTAAATTTGGAAAAATGGATTCCATATTTGGAATCAGGATGTTCAAATTGTGTAAATAGATAACTATTATTTTTAGACATTTTGAATAATTACTTCTGTAAATATTTTATTTACCATTGTTAAAGGGTAAATACGGTAAATAAGGGTTAAAAAATAATATTATAATAATTACAAATTACCCTAAAACATGTCCAAACCATATTGGTTGATACATGTCCGACCATGGGAATCTATGGGTCGATTTTGGGACCCCATGATGCCACTTGTATGTGATAGGGACACTTTATTTTAATTAAGTTAAAATGAATACAAAAATGACACAAGCATATATCTTTTAGAAATTTTTTTAATTGGGTTATATATGTTGGATTTTCGACTATATATATTCAATAGAAAGTTAAAAATATTTCCTACATAATTTTATTTTATTTATAATTATTAGACATTACATAATTTAATTTATATATGACACAATGGTGATGCAGTAATTACCATAATAGTGAAAAATTAAAATGATTGATATTTTAGATACCCAACTAAATATAATTTGAGACGTTTTATGAATAAAAATAATTTTATATGTTAAAATGAAATGTTAGGAATGATTTAATTAACTTTTTGAGAATTAATAATTCTTTTATGATTTTTAAAAAATCATTTATTGAATAGTTTCAAAATTGACAGAAAAGAGTTTTTAAAACAAATAGTATATTATTAATTGATATTACATTCTGAAAAATCTAATGTTCAGCCAAGAGACTTATCTCATGATAGGTGTATCATTAATGGACCACATTATGGTCTCTTGGATGTATATAGTATGTTTATTAACCATATAATATAAAAATACAAAGAGACATTGTAAAAGTGAAACTAATTAACTAAGAGTTAATACTTAATGATAAGGTTAATATAGTAACCAAACATGTATAAATTATATTGGTTGAGTGGTTCCGACCCATCCCCACCTTAACATTTAAATAAATCACTTTTGAGCCATTAGAAACCGAATATGAATTTATTATAAAATAATATTTCTAGCTTTTCCAAAGGTACCCCTCACCCCTCTTATAAAAGGGCACTCCCACTTCTCATTAACTCACACCTTCAAAGCCTTTTGGTTCAGCCAAACTCTGAAAAAATACTCTCTGATATTCCCTCAATTCATCCTAGAGGCCTTCCTTTAGTCATAGATACATCCTAAGAGCCCTTTTGATCAAATCAAAAGGAAGAACCCGAGGAAGAGGTAATGATTTCACCACCCTTTTCCATGTTCCTTTATTCTTCCACTTATTCCTTCTTTGTTATTACCATTATAATATAATAATTCCATTATCTTATATATTCTATGATGTTATTATAAATATGGTACAACCATATTCATTTTTCTATCCATCCTTTGAATAACATGTCACCATACGTGCGTACGTACGGCTTATAGTCTCCACGTCGTGGTGTAATTGTTGTTCAATAAATTATTATTTGGATGGGTATAATAATGATGTGTAACCCATGTTAATAATTAATATAACAAGTTAATGCTTCTGTATATATGATATACCGTCCAATTATATATTATTTTAATATCAAAAAATTGATATTGTCGCTCGTGCCTATGTACGGACTACCGTCTCCACGAACGCGATGAGATTAATCCTCCATCATATCCATTAAAGTATAATTCTCTTTTGATGATTAATAATAGTATATAAGGACTTGATATAATTTTGCATATGATTAAGATACAACCCATCCATGACAAACATAGCTTACGTAACAAAACATACAAAAGAAAACGAGTAAGTTAACACCCGAAACAACGTTAATACTAAGATATTATTAACAAATCAATGTTAAAAAATCATATATGATATCATATTAATGTATATGATTCTTTAATAATTTAATAACAATTATTTAACCATTATAAATGAGGTTAAACTACCCCCAACCAAGGAAAAGTACAAGGTAAGGGGTTTTCATCTCACTCTTTATTCCCGTGAGATTCATGCCATATTGCCACCATTACCTTTTGTGTGGTGTATGTACTGCCCATAATTATATTATTTATGTTATACACATTAATTTATTTGTATATACATATTCATTTTATGATAACTCTTTCATGGGTTGTAGTTTCGTAAGTTACCTAATTGGTAAGGGTTTATTTCACAATCTTTTCATTATCTGAGATTGTTTATACGTAATAATCTACTAGGATCTCTTTATCATCCACATCCATGTTTCTTAATAATGTATTTAAAAATAAATTTTAATATTTAAAATAATATGGGTTAAAGTCATTTATATCGTTCTTTGACTTTTATAAGAGTTTTATAATGGAATCTTTCTGTCGTTTTCCAAACAAAGTGCTTTTTAACCTTTCTGACAGAATTAAGGTAACAATAATTTTTTATCTTATACGGCGGGTGCATCTATTTTCCACCATTATAAAATTTTAAATTTTTCCCTTACATTCTTATAAGAATATTTTCAATGTAAATTTTTTATTTTATAATTATGTGACTTTTAAATGAATTCAAAATGAATATTTTAAGATTTTCGAAAAGGTACTCTTTATCAAAATCAGAAATTTAAATGTTTTAAAGATTTATCTTTTTAATTATTTTTAATTAATGTCCATGTTTTCAAAATGATTTTAAGGATTTATTTATGTTTACATTAATGTTTTGAAATGATATTTCTTTTCCAAAGTTTCAAAGTGGTATGGGACACTTTGATTCAAAAATTTCTTTTAAAGTACTTCCTTAATAAATGTGTGACTTTTAAATGATTTCCAAAAAAGAGATATTTCTCTCAAATAATTTTGATTTAATATATGTCAACATCCATTGATGGATTTTAAGTTTATGTGAAGTTGATTTATTATGATACCAAACTTTTGTATTGTATTGATGTTTTTGTGATATGTTTAATTGTGGATGTGTTATTTTTTGTACCATTCTTAGTTTATGGATAAAGTATTGACATTTCATATGCTATTTTTAATACGAATATTTATGTTATGTTCAAAACTTTTCATATGGGAATGAATTGGACTTAGTATATGACGGGTGGAGCCCGCTATAGATCCTTGATGCATCGGTATGTCTCATGAGACAAACTAGTGTCTTGACATAAGGCCCTAACAAAATCTTATTTGTAGTCTTGGCACGAGGCCTTGGCTATGTGGATATGACAGTCTGGCATTATGCATTCCATCATTATGAATGTGGATATTGATAATGCATGTGATAATTCGATTATTATAATATCTATGAGAATAAGTAAATGGAAATTATTTCATTTTATTTTTGACATGCTATGTTGATGTTCAAGTTTAAAAGGCTTTTGTTTTATTTATACATTTCCTTAAATGTTTATGCTTATTTATGAAAATTTCCGCTATATTGCTTACCCTTATAGAGCGTTTGAGCTCAGCCTTTTTTATGTTTTATTTTCCCCAGGATTCCAAGAACTATATTGTTATTGATATAGAGGGTTAAGAAAATGGAATAATGGCATTCATAAAGGATTATTTATATTGTTTTTTATGTTATGAAGTGTAATGTAACATTCATGTATGTAATCTATTTTCCAAAACTGTTAAACTGATCGGTCCTTTTGGAATTGATTCATTATAATCATGTCAATGTTTTAAAATAATGCACCGACTCTGGGTCACTAGGGTCTGGGTGTTACAGTTGGTATCAGATGAAGTTTAACAATAACCTTGGAAACTAGATTTACATAAACTCTGATTAGAGCACATAGCCCTAAGATAGAGGTTGTGGATTAGTATAGAAAAAATTCTTAGAATTTGGGTGTTGTAGAGATTTTGTGAGTTTTCCAAGCAATACATCCATGTCTGGACACGAGAAGGTAGAGGCGACTCTGGAACAGATGTACCTAGGGGTAAAACCCAAAAACACCGCTTTGAGCTAGACTCGAACGTGAACTGGTGCACGACAACTGACCTTGCTACACTATTGGTTACGACACTCCCGAGGGATATGCTTAGGATAATTATCATTTTCTTTACAAACCATTATTAAGGGTTTATGAGTATATACTTCTTGAAAGGAGAAATTTTTATGATTATGGATTATATCCATAAACTATTTTATTTATGTTATGTGTTTTACAAGTTTGGGATTAGGTATTTTTATTCATAAACTAATATAGTGTATGCCATTTTTTAGATATGGCGCCCAATAGAAGGAATGCGAATTCCAGCAGTGCACATGATTCAAAGAGAATGAAGGATCATATCATTCATGGTCTTAAGCCAAAATTTATAAGAGAAATAGTATCCCATGTATTATCATCATATGAAGAAATAATATCATGTGTTGTTAAGATAAGTAATGAGTTTAATGAATCATATGAATTTGAAGGGAAGCAAGAGAAGAAAAGAATGGAAGAGAGAAAGATGGATAAATGGAAGAGGGAAAAGAAGAATTTTCCCATATGTGATAACTGTGGGAAGAAACACCCTGAAACTTTCTTGAAAGGAATTGGAGTTTGTTATAATTTTGGAGAAAAAAGGCACTATGTACGTGACTGCAAGCGTAAGAAAATGGTTTCCAATATACAATGCTTCATTTTCAAGGAGTTTGGAAACTACGCGAACCTTTGTCCCAATCATCAGACTATGCCGCAAATGATGATATTGGATAATAATCATGTTATGATACTACCACATATGAATATGAATTATTATATTTCATATGTTGATTATGTCATTTGAGTGTTGTATCAAAAATGTACTTGTTATAATAATTATGGAGTATATAAGGATTGTACAACAGTATTTTTTCATTAAGGAATTGAGATTGTGTTGAACAATGAAATGTGACTCAATATCAGGATAAATTTTTGGAAAATATATGGTTGAGAGAATGATAAACAATAATATGGTTCTGATATCGAGGTAGTTATTTTAGAACAATACATGATTGATTTGGATAAATTATATGGATATTATTAACTACCTTGAAACTGATTAATGATTTGTATATTCCATCATTGGTGGTGTTTAAAACATTTTTTTATTGAAGGAGTATATTTATTATTCTTTAATGAATAAGGGATCATGAATGCAATCAATATGGTTTTATAGTAATTCCAAATGTTGCAGTGTTTTAAAAGAATACATGATGTAGGTGTCCACATGTTATTACGTGGCAAAAAGGATTGTCATTGTGTTTACCTTCCTTATATATTTTGGACTGAACTATTTTGGATAGTTCTAGTTTGGATTATTTGGATTTCCATAAAAGGACAACCCAGAGTTTGGGCGGCAACCCGTCACGTCCGGCAAGGTCGTGAGACCTGAACCCACAACCGAAGGGAGAAAAGGGTGTATCACCTACCACTGACCCACGTGTTGTCCTGGATTGAATAATGTCTTTTTTTAATGGTTCTTCTAGATGAATTATAAATTCATTTTTTAACCCTATACGAATAGGATAAATAAAATATTATTTTAAAGTATTATTATCTTTTAGACTGAAAGATTAGTTTGTGGTATAACATAGTTAAAAGATGAGACTCTACCTGTCAAGTATATATTTTTCTTATTCTCTTATTCAATGAAGATATTAATTCTTATACTATAGTGAAGGGATCTTAAATCAAAAAATGTGTTATCCAAATATAATATGTTTTGCTAAACCGATGGTATTTTAAATCATCATAGATTGATGAATTTAAGGCCCTCAAATTTACACATGTTTGTGATTGATGACCTCAATCACTACCTATAAATATTTACACTTTTCCTCAAATTATATGTCTCTAATTGCCAACAATGTTCTCCAAATAGAGATCATATTTTGGTGGTGACCCTTTCATTTCACTTTTCCTCTTATTAAGACTAAATTTTATAAACCCAATTTCTGATGTGTGTTTTCCCACAATGATATTTTCTATATTCAACCTTTTCTTTTCAAAAAACAATTTCAAATTGAGAGGATTCAATTTATTTAAGGAGGGGAGAATGTAACACCCCATGATTTCGTAGTGTGTTATTTTTCGAAATAATTCAATAACTTGCACTACACGCAACACCGAGTTCAAGCGCACCATGACTTACTAAACAAGCCGTTCAAGATAGGTTATGAATAGTATTACCCAAATTTTAAACATTATATAATCCTTATAATTTTATAATCTATATTATGAGTTTCATAGACATAATGTAAGAACAAAATCATTTTCAGTATTTCACTTTTACAAACTTTTAATAATGAACTCTTTTTAAATCCAATATTTTAAACTTTTATATATTCAATTTGACTAAATAAATTTTCTTTTTAGAATGAGGACATCAAAAAAAATTTAGAATGTAACATCCCAAGCTTCCACGGTACGTTTCCCATTGAATAATGCAATGGCGTGCATTGTACGGAACTTCGAGATTTTAACACACCATAACCAATCGAACTAGCCATTATAAATAGTAATACCTACATTTTGAAATTTTATAAATTTTATCTTTTTAAAATGACTTCATTTTTGATTCGTAATATCAAAATTAACTTAGGGTGAAATTTTATTACTTTTCGGATAACATTCATTTTTTGATGAATAGTGAAAATTACTAAATTTTAATTAAAAACAACTTTTTTAATAAAAATAATTAATAGTGATAAATTATGAATTTTAGTGTTTTTTAAGAATATTTAGAATATATTTTTATAATTTAATAAAATTTTGGTTATTGGACATAATTTCACAATTAAACCGAACATAAACAAGTATCAATCTTTTGATAGTTATTATATCTTAAAAACACGCTTTTGTTTTTCCAGCGAGAATTAATTTTAAATTAATTTCTTCCACTTATGTGTTTTGAATTTGTAAAAATGGATTCCATATTTGGAATCAGGATGTTCAAATTTTGTAAATAGATAACTTATATTTTTATACATTTTGAATAATTACTTCGGTAAATATTTTATTTAC
Source organism: Viscum album (assembly GCA_963277665.1). Classification (NCBI taxonomy): domain Eukaryota; kingdom Viridiplantae; phylum Streptophyta; class Magnoliopsida; order Santalales; family Viscaceae; genus Viscum; species Viscum album. The sequence goes on from OY728165.1 coordinate 512,968,860, forward strand.
CCTGGTTAAAGGGTAAATCGGGTAAATAAGGGTTAAAAATTAATATTATAATAATAAAAAATTACTCTAAAACGTTTCCTAACCTTATTGGTTGATACATGTTCTACCATGGGAATCTTTGGATCCATTTTGGGACCCCATGGTGCCACTTGTAAGTGATAGGGACACTTTATTTTAATTAAGTTAAAATGAATACAAAAATGACACAAGCATATATATTTTAGAAAAACTTTTTTACATAGGATTATATATGTTTTGTTTTCAACTATAAATATTCATTCGAAATCCAGAAAATATCTCCTACATAATTGTATTTTATTTATAATTTTTTGAAATTAAATATTTTAATTTATATATGACACAATGGTGATGCAGTAAATTCTATGATAGTGAATAATTAAAATGATTGATATTGTAGCTACCCAAATAAATATAATTTGATACTTTTTATGAATTAAAATAATTTAATTGATTTATATGACATTTTATGAATGAATTAATTATCTTTTTATGATGTAATAATTATGTTATGAGTTTTAAAATAATCAATTATTGAATAGTGCCAAAATTGACATAATAGAGTTTTTAAAACAAATAGTTTATTATTAATTGATATTAAATTTCTAAAAATCTAAGGTTCGGCCAAGAGACTTATATCATGATAGGTGTATCATTTATGGACCACTTGGGGGTATCATGGATGTATATATTATGTTTATTAACCATATAATTTAAAAATACAAAGAGACATTGTAAAAGTGAAACTAATTAACTAAGAGTTAATACTTAATGATAAGGTTAATATAGTAACCCGAACCTATATAAATTCTATTGGTTTAGTTTTTTTCGACCCATAACCACCTTAAACTTTACATAATCTACTTTGGAGCCATTAGAAACCGAGTATGAATTTATTATAAAATAATATTTCTAGCTTTTAAAAAAGGTACCCCTCACCCCTCTTATAAAAGGGCACTCCCCCTTCTCATTAACTCACATCTTCAAAGCCTTTTGGTTCGGCCAAACTCTACCCAAATACTCTAAAAACTTCCCCCAATTCATCCTATAGGCCTTCCTTTAGTCAGAAAGCTATCCTAATAGCCCTTTTGATCAAATCAAAATGAAGAACCCGAAGAAGAGGTAATGATTTCACCACACTTTTCCAAGTTCCTTTCTTCTTCCACTTCGTCTTTCTTTGTTATTACCATTATATAATAATAACTCCAGTATCATATATATAATGTGATGTTATTATAACTATTGTACAACCATATTCATTATTCTATCCATCCTTTGAATAACATGTCACCATACATGCGTATGTACGGCATACCGTCTCCACGTCGTGGTGTAATTGTTATTCAATAAATTATTATTTGGATGGGTATAATAATGATGTGTAACTAATGTAAATAATAAATATAACATGATAATGATTTTCTATATATGATATACCATCAAATTATATAATATTTTAATATCAAAAGAATGATATTCTCGCTCGTGCGTACGTACAGACTACCGTCTCCACGAACGCGATGAGATTCATTCTCCATCGTATCCATTCAAGTATAATTCACATTTGATGATTAATAATAGTATCTAAGGACAGGATATCATTCTAGATATGATTAAGATGAAACCTATCCTTGACAACCATAGCTTACGTAACAAAACATATAAAATAAAACGAGTAAGTTAACACCCGAAACAACGATAATACTATGATATTATTAACAAATCTATTTTAAAAGATCATATATGATATCATATTAATGTATATGATTTATTTATAATATAATAACAATTATTTCACCATTATACAGGAGGTCAACCTACCCCAAATCAAGGAAATGTACAAGGTAAGGGGTTTTCATCTCACTCCTTATTCTCGTGAGATTCATGCCATATTGCCACCATTATCTTTTGTGTGGTGTATGTAATGCCCATAATTATATTCTTTATGTAATACAAATTAATTTATGTGTATTTAAATATTCATTGTATGAGACTTATTTCATGGGTTGTATGATTCGTAATTTACCAAATTGGTAAGGGTTTATTTCGAAATCTCTTCATTATCTGATGTTGTTTATACGTAATAATCTATTGGGATCTCATTATCATCCACATCCATGATTCTTAAAAATGTATTTAAAAATATTTTTAATATTTAAAAGAATATGTGTTAAAGTCTTTTATACCATTTTTTTACTTTTATAAGAGTTTTATAAAGTAATCTTTCTGTCGTTTTCCAAATAAGGTTCTTTTTAACCTTTTCGACAGAATTTAGGTAAGAATGTTTTTTTTAACTTATACGGTGGGTGCAGATATTTTCAACCGTTATAGAATTTTCAAAGCATCCCTTACAATCTTATAAGGATATTTTCAATTTAAATGTTTTATTTTAAAATTATGTGACTTTTAAATGATTTCAAAATGAATATTTTAAGAATTTCTAAAAGGTACTCTTTATCAAAATCAGAATTTTAATTGTTTTAAAGATTTATCTTTCTAAATATTTTTAATTAATGTCCATGTTTAGATAATTATTTTAAGGATTTATTTATGTGGACATGTGTGTTTTGAAATTATATTTCTTTTCAAACGTTTCGAAGTGGTATGAGACACTTTTATTAAAAAATCTCTTTTAAATTACATCCTTAATAAATGTCTGACTTTAAATGATTTCAAAAAAAGAGATATTTCTCTCAAATAGTTTTGATTTCATCTATGTCAAAATCCTTTGATGGATTTTATGTTTATTTGAAGTTGATTTATTATGATACAAAATGTTTGTATTGTATTGAAGGTTTTGTGATATGTTTAACTATGGATGTGTTATTTTTTATACCATTCATGGTTTATAGAGAAATTATTGACATTTCGTACGCTAGTTTTAATACGAATGTTAATGTTATGTTTAAACCTCTTCATATGGGAATGAATTGGACTTAGTAAGTGATGGGTGGAGCCCGATATAGCTCCTAGATGCATCGGTAGGTCTCATGAGAAAAACTAGTGTCTTGGCATAAGGCCTTGACAAAATCTTATTTGTAGTCTTGGCACAAGGCCTTGGCTATGAGGTTATGATAGTCTGGCATTATGCATTCCATCATTATGAATGTGGTTATTGATATTTCATTTGATTATTCTATTAGTAGAATATCCATGTGAATAAGTAAATGGTAATTATTTCATTTTATTTTTTCCATGTTATGTTGATGTTCAAATTTAAAAGGCTATTGTTTTATTTATACATTGCCTTAAATGATTATGCTTATTTATGAAAATTTCGGTTGTATTACTTACCCATACAGAGCATTTGAGCTCACCCTTTTCTATGTTTTATATTTCCCAGGATTCCAAGAACTATATTGTGATTGATATGAAGGGTTAAGACAAGGGAATAATGGCATTCATAAAGGATTATTTATGTTGTTTTTTATGTTATGATGTGTAATGTAACATTCATCTATGTAATCTATTTTCCAAGACTGCTAAACTGATTGGTCCTTTAGGACTTGATTCTTTGTAATCATGCCAATGTATTAAAATAATGCACCGACTATGGGTCACTGGGGTCGGGGTGTTACATAGGGTGATCATACAAGTATACTCATTTGGGAAAACCAAAGACTATCATGCACAAGTGGGGAGACATGCTAAGGCCCTGTGGAAAAACTGAAAACCAACCACCTAGTAAGGAAACAAACCACCCAATCCTCACCAAGGTACACTCCCTAAATAACACAATTCAAGTAAAGTATAGTAACAACACATCGATGTTTGGGTACCCCGCGCCACATTCTCACTGGTTATTGAATAAATACTACGCCTCAAACCAATCCCACCATTCTCACCGTAGTCCCACTGCCACACCCCGCCCGCAGGCACCTAGGCCATATCCTCACATAGTCCCCCTACCAAACCCTGCCCACAAACACCTGGGCCACAACTGCCTCACGTAACCACACCGACAAAAAACTAATACAGAACAACCACCATCACGCCCGAAGACACCTGGGCTAGGAGATCCACTTCCATGCCCAAAGACACATGGGCCTCATCCCAATGACACTTGGGAAACAACCTTCCCACACACACCTGGTCCATAACCACCACAATACCCCACCCTAAGGTTCATGGGATAATAATGGACTTTAGGCCATCACATCTTGCCCGAAAGATACTTCGACTATCCGGGAAAGGGAGAAGAAAGGAGCTACCAACCATCCACTAATAGAAGAGTTGGGAAAAACACCCTCCCCTGTGAATTGGTAGTGTTCAGCACGAAATTCTCAAATTGGGTGGGGCTCGAACAAGAAACATAAAACTACATGTATATGTATAAGTAGAAAGCACTAACCTAGTTTAGGTTTCCCTTCAGCCAGCATAAAGAACACAATCGGTACCATGTCCAAGTCCCAACTCACACCAAACCAAAAACCATTTGTCCCATCCTAGTTTACATGTTTAGTAATAATGATTAAATAAGTTTCTGCAGCTCCTTGTGAAACTAGTAAGCATAAGAACCTGCATAGGGAAGAGTACAGTCAAACATCAACTTAAACATTCACACCCGGTTCACTTGTAATGTCACAAGAATAAAGGGATAAGTGAGATCCTTTGAATTATTGGAACCAATGGAAAAACCCAAGGTACAACCCCATGTCCCCAGGAACCAACGGTTTCTCAACAATAGAGGATCCCACCCCAATTCGTGATATAATAAAGGTAACCACCCGACCTCAAATTCACAACCACTAGAAGCATAACAACAGGGGATCACATCCCCACCCACATCACCAAGAAATCTGCCGTGAATGAAAAACAATCAAAAAACTACCACCAAGGAATAGAAGGCCCATGATGGTATTTTCAGATTTAAATGATTTAACACACTCCATGATTCCAATTTCATTGTACTTTAATCGGGGTTATCACAGAAAAGGGTTGATCCTGGTTCTTTAAATTAATTTAGCCGGATTTATGTAATTAACCAAATTCCATTACATTTCAAGGGTTCACAACCACAACAAAATCCATTTGGACAATACCAGAGGTAAGGGTTCATTAGTGCATAGAGAAATACCACCAACGACCAATATTTTTAGTAGGCATAAGCCTGCACTATTCAGAAAACAAGATCATAAAACAAAACAACATCATTGATCAAATACCCCCCCCCCTTGATCTTTAGAGTCCGTTAATTATCTTCATTAAGGATGGGTTAATCCAATTCTACCGAAGAAATAGCATACCCACCCCACAAGATACACAAAAAGGAGAGATGAAGGTGAAACCCTACTTGATTGATCAACGATCGAAGTTTATCTTCACCAGCAATGAACAAAAGATCCACAATTTGTAGGGGTGGGGCCTCGGATACCCAAGAACTAGAAGACTAAACGATGGAAGGGTGATCGAGAAAAGAAGAATCCTAGAGAACCCTTTAGTTTATAAGTGTTAAGGATGGCTGAGATAAGAACGTGAAACCGCGTAAGGTGCAGGGGTCACGGGTTGACCACGTGGCCCCACACGTCATTAAAGGGATTTTCTCCTTTAGGGGCAGTTTAAACTGACGAACCCAGGGTATCTCACATAATCAAACGCCATTAATTGGAATTAATGGTCCTTAAAACAGTCTTAAAGGGTATAAAAACCAATTTCCGCAAAAAGGAGGCGCTGCTGGATAACCTGTGGGGGGTAGGATAGAGCTATCAGTAGCCGAGTGCTACCGGTAGGGTGAAAACACCGGTAGTCGAGAGCAACCAGTGGCAGACAGCCACCCGTATCTGAGCTACCGGTAGGCTGCAGCAACCGGTAGTTGAGAGCTACCAGTACGTTGTAGCTACCGGTAGACCGAGCTACCGGTAGGCTGCAGCGACTGGTAGACCGAGCTACCGGCAGCCGAGCTACCGGTAGGCTATAGCTACTGGTAGACCAAGCTACAGGTAGGCTGATCTACTAGAACGCTACGGCTACCGATAGACTGAGATACTGGTAGTCCTGCTACCGTTAGGCTAAGGCTACCGGTAGGCCTATCGTGGGTCAAACTTCATCGAGAAGTTGGGATGGCCTCCCAGACCACCCAGAACGCCTCAAACATTAGATTTTTACTAAGTAATGGACCTCCAACAAACTGTTCCATTACATTTATGATGAAGGGAGGTGACTATATTTCCCTCCAATGCATTGGGTATGAGTAAGTTGGAGGTTGGTCATATTGTTACTCCAAGTGTAACTATATTGGTTACACAAAGTAAGGTAGCCGTTAGGGTTACAAATTATAATGTAGGCAAGAATGTTTACAAAATTATGTAAGTAATCCCCCAAGATACCTTTATGATTATATTTATGTTCTATTGTTTTGTGTGGATATTGATAAAATCTAATGTTACCCAAAGTATTTATATTTGGGTGACAAGAATGTCTTCTGAAAATGAATTCATACGTTACGAGTATTAATGGAGTAATGTTATATTTCCTTATATACCATTCCTTACAAATCTTTTTTTCTCATCCCAAGTTTTTATATGATTTTCACAGTTTAATGGATGTGTAATACAAGGAAGGAAGCCATTTTAAATGTTGAAGAATTTTCAGGAAGTATTGTTTTATTATTTAATGATTTATATTTTGAAAAAATTGAAACTGTTTTTATGGTATCCACTCTATAATAATGTGTAATGATATTAATGTATTTTCCTAATTCTATAAATATCTAAACATGATAATATCCTCAATGTAATAGTTATTATTTTCATGAAAAAATTCAAGATTATGTATGTAATAAGGATGGGACCCTATATTTGGTATCTTAGGATGGTTTAGATAACATTAAGTGTTTGGGTGATGTTATTAGAATACCATAAATGATTTTCACTCTATGTTTAATTTGAAATGTTATTTCATTTACAATATTAGCATGTTGATTCATCTAAGATAAGTTTTTTTAGAATGGTTGTCCGCAGAAGGAACATTGATGGTGAAGAGGAGATGCACCAACAGAATGACATCCATCCAGAAATACAGCCCTGAAATTGTAGGGATCGGAACCGAGCAGTTTGTGGCTATAATGGATCATCTAACACAGGCAATAAATGATGGTGGCATCCATGAAAGTGAACCAACATAGGTACCACAACAGAACATGATAGTAGAGGAACATTTTGTGAGACACCACCCTCCTGCATTAAATGGATCTTCTAACCCAGTAGAAGCTGAATGATGGATCAAATACCGTGAAAGGATATTTGATGTTCTGGGATGTTCAGACAGTAAAAAGGAAAGCATTTCCATTTATCGTTTCGAAGGGAAGATAATCAGTGGTGGTCGGTGGTAAAAAATATCAGGGGTAGAGAGGATTTTTATGCATTATAGTGGGATGAATTTAAATGTATTTTCCTTGAAAATTATTTTCCTATGGTGGTGTGACATAGAATGAATAATAAATTCTTTGAATTGAAACAGAAGAAGGAATTTTCAGTGTATGTGTGTGAAGTGAACTTCACCCGATTGGCGAGGTATGCCCAAATAATATTCTGGATCCATAGAGAAAGATCAATAGATTTAACTCAGGATTGAATCCTAGGTATCGAAGAGAGTTTTCCTCTCATAAATTCAAAAGATAGAAGAAACATATTAGATGTGCTGAGAGGGTGGAAATGGAGTTTTTTGTTGATCACTTGATTTTCAGAAATAAATTAAAGAAGAGGTCCAGTTGGCATGAAATGGTGAAGAATCAACCAATGAAATTTGGTTGTAAAAAAAATCCAATTTCCTATTTGTGAAAAGTGAGTCAAGAAACACCCTATGGAATGTCAGAGAAAAACAGGGATGTATTTTAATTTTTGTATGTCTGGACATATGGCCCAATATTTCAATGAAAATGATCCTAATATTAGTTCTGAAACTCAGACTGTAAATTGTTTTAAATGTGGTGAGAGAGGTCACTATGGAAATTCCTTCTCAATCAGAGAACCGAAGGATGCAAAGATGCCAGACTATAAGAAGAATGGTGTAGTGAGAGCCTTTACGACTACCTCATCAAATGTCGGGCCATCCAATGAAATCATATCAGGTACATTTGTCGTTCACTCATATTTTGCTAAAATTTTGTTTTATATGTGGTCTACACATTCATTCATCTCTGAGACATTTTCATGTAAATTTGAAATATCACCTAAACAAATGTGACCATAACATTTTGTTAAAACACCATGGGTATCTTATACCAAAGAGGAATTATAACAATATTTCTATTGTGGTATGTGGAAAGTCTTTACAGACAAACCTTATTTTTTTACCCTAATTCTAGATTGATGTTATTCCAGGGATAGACTGGCTTTCTGATTATCAAGATAAGATTGATTGTAGAGATAAATAAGTTGTTTTTCAGAAAGTGTTTTATTTTGAATACAAGAATGAACGTATACAATTGATAACATATTAGGAAGATGGGAAACTATTGAACGATGGAAATTAAATTTATCATTCTCATATTGTTGAAAACAAGGGAACTTTTCAAATTAATGATGTTCCAGTGGTAAATGAAAACCTTGATGTTTTTCTTGATGAGTTACCCAACATCATACCTGATCGAGAAGTCGATTTCATAATGGAATTAGTTTTTGATGCTAATCCAATTTAAATACCCCCATATCATATATCTCCAATAGAAATTCATGAATAGAAAATCATTTCTAGTATGTGCTTGACAAAGGCTCCATTCATCCTAGCACTTAACCATGGGGAGCCCCTGTTTTTTTTTGCAAAAAATAATAACGGTTACATTAGACTCTGCATTGATTATAGAGAATTGAATAACATCACTGTTAAAAACAATTTCAGTTTGCCTCATATCGATGTCTTATTTGATCAGTTCTATGGAGCTCAGTAATTTTAAATGATTGACATGTGATCCAGAAACCATCATTTGATGGTGAAAATGGATGACATCTCAAAAACAACCTTTCGTACTATATATGGAAATTATAAATTTATTGTTATGCCGTTTGGATTAACTAATACAGCTGTTGTATTCATGAATCTTATGAATAGAAAATTTCATGAGTTCGTGGATAAATTTGTGGTTGTATTAATTGATGACATTGTGTTATTCTCAAAAAATAAAGAGGAGTTTGAAAATCATCTAAGGGTTGTTTTTAAAACATTAAAAAAAAGAAAATATATGGAAAATTATACATGTTTGATTTTTGGTTGCAACAGATTTCTTTTCTGGGGCACAATTTAAAAAAGGATGGAATAACAGATGATCCTACCAAAAAAAATTAGTTGATGAAGGGCCACGACCAACAAATGATATGGTGATTCGTAGTTTTATTGGGTTAGCAGGTTATTACAGATAGTTTGTTAAGAACATTTCACGATTATCTAGCCAGATAAATATGTTAACACAAAAGGGGTTAAATTTGTTTGGATTGAGTAATGTGATGTTTGTTTTCAGGAACTGAAGAAGAGATTGGTGAATGCTCAATTTTTGGCCTTACCTTCTTGAAATGGCGATTTTTTCATCTACAATTATGCTTTTTTGAAGGTACTTGGTTTTATTTTGATGTAGAATAATCAGGAAATTTCCTATGCTTCAAGACAACTTAAACCTCATGTGCTAAATTATCACACACATGATTTGAAATTGGAAGCTGTTGTAACACCCAGAGATTTGGTGACAAATAATTTTTTTAGGACTTTTGTTATACGCAACACCAAATGAATCTTTCACTACGCACAACACTGTCTTTGCTTGTGTTACACGCAAGAGTAACCTTCTTTGATAGCTAGCATTATATGCAATACTGTGTTTCACTAAAAATGATATATTATTATGAACTAGTCATAATGAATAGTATTAACCAAATTATTAATTTTATAACAATATAATTCATCTTACACATTTTCTAGAATAATATATTAAAACAAAATCAAATTTTCATATAATAGAAGTATTTTTCAAAAAATGCAATTTTACCATCTTTTGATGGCACTCCAGTTTTAAATCTAACTTATAGAAGTTTATAATTTCAATTTTACAAAATAAACATCTTCCATTGAACCTGGATAGAAAAATTTACATTTGATATATTTTTGATACTTTTCTGATAACTTTCATATTTTGATGAATCGTAAAAATACGCTAAATTTTTCATAAAAACAAATTTTTTCCACAAGATAAATTATATGGTTCAATGATTAAATTTAATTTTTTTTAAAAATATATGGAATTTATTTGTACAATTTAATTTTTTATGTCATTTCCATTAATTTTACATTGAATTCATAGGAAAAAACTTTTCAATAATTGACAATATTTTAACTTTTAAAACCCATTTTCTTTACAACAGGATTAATTTTAAATTAAATACTACAAAATATGTGTTTTTTATTTTGAAAAATGGATTCCATATTTGGATTCATTGGGTTTATATTATTTGAATAGGTAAATTTTCTTTTATTTATATTATTAATAGAAACTACAATAATTTTATTTAATACAGTTAACAGGAAATAGGGTAATTAAGGGTACACATAAATTTATAAAATTACCCTAACAACTAAAAAAATTTTATTGGATGAATAAAAGTAGAACCAGAAAACCATAGGGTCGGAATAGATTCATTTTAAGGACTTTTGACCCTGAAATTATACAATTATTATTAACACCATATAAGGTGACATCATGTCACTCTCTTATATCTTATGAGTGTAATAATTTTAATTTAGAGATAAACATAATAAAAATTCGAACATGAATAGTCTCTAGAAAGATAAAAAAATTATCTATATTATTTAATTTTTTTTTATAATCATTAGAGATTAAATAATTTTTATTAATTATGACACAATAGTGATGTTGAAATTATTTTGTTGATTGAAATATCAAATAAATAGTATTAAAAATATTAAATAAATATTATATTAACAATATAATGTCCACCACAAATTTCATATATAAATATGTCATGTTATGAATATATTAAATCTTTATGTTTGAACATATATTCTGTGTGTATTTTATTTAAATTCAAATAAATGAATAGTGTCAAAATCGACAATATTGTTATTTTATAAAAATAACATATTATAAAATTGTTTAAAAATCAGAAAAACAATTAAAAATTATAAATTGAAATTTATATGGTTGAAATTTCATAATGTATCCAATGATAGAAAATTCAAAACACATATGTAATTATTTATAACATTTTACAATTTAGAATATTATTACCATAAATAAAACAAAATAGATTATATAATGATAAATAAAGGTGATATGGTTTACAATTATACCCCAACATGTCTAAATTTTATTTTATGATGAGATTAAAAACATATATCATCTAATATTCTTATTTGAGTAATTTTTGGAACTTTTAAGTGGGGTTTGAATTTGTTATAAATTAATATTTCTTAGGCTTCCAAAGGTTCCCCTCTCCTCCCTTATAGAAGGGCGCCTCCTCCCTCTCCTCCTCACAACATTTTGAGCCTTAAAGCTCGTCCAATTCCTACCCATTTCCCATATCCACTTCCTTAGAAACGTACTAGAGGTCTTGGTCTTCTTCAATGGCCATATTTAGTGCCCTAATAGGAGGTTTATAAGGGGCACATCGAAGAAGAGGTAATATCTTTTTCCGATTCATTCAAAATAAAATATCTTATACATCATCTTATTTATTTGTTTCATTATAATGTAATAACATCAGTATCAATAATATTCTGATATTCTATTATAAATATGAAACATCTCTATTTCACCTTCTATCCATCCTATATAAAACAAAATCCCCGCGCTTGCATACGTACATAATACTGTCTCCACGCCGTGGTGTAATCTGTTTTCCACCACTACCTCACATGGATGGGTATAATGGTGTAAAGAATAACTATATATAATTATTATAACATGGTACTAATTCTATGATATTATATATTTCACTCCAATACCATTCAATAATTATGGGAACGATATCGTCGCTCGTGCGTACGTACGGCTTACCGTCACCACGACGTGATGTGATTCATCCTACATGATATTCTTTAAACCACGATTATATAAATTAATTGAATGAATAAATCGTATATATATTATACTAATATAATTCTATAAATGATGTGGATATTAGCTAAAAAGTGTAATATGAATCTATTCGACAAAACTCGAAGAAGAACATAAAGCAATGAACACCAAAATAACAAGTATAAATGAAATGTTACTAATAAAAAGATATGGATATGACCGTATATGATAGAGAAACAAGGTATATGATTCTGGAATAAGTCAGTGGAATTATTTAAATCATTATACATGATATTTAGATAGGTATAGAGCATATCAGACCTATGGTAATGGAAAATCTCACAATCTCATTTTTTACCTGATATTGTTTATACTTTAGAATTTACTGCGGCATATTTATCATGAACATACATGTAAAGACCTGTAAAATTCAATGGAATTTTTTCATAATTTTATTTTGGATTTTACAAGAACACAGTTTCTGATGGAACCTGATTCCGAGGCCCGGTGTGCCCAGAATCATTTTCCGAAGTTTATCTTGGGTATGTTCAGTGAACGAACGAGTGGGTTTTCCTAACTTTTGAAACGGTGCTTGGAATCGAAATCCGAGAACACCGATGGAATCGCAGTGCCGGTAATTTCTTAAGAACCCCATTTTCGGAGTTACGTTTTCTCGGGTGTGGTTTTAAATTTTTGTGTTAAGTAAAGGAATAAAATAAAATTGTGCAACCAATTTTATTTTATTTAAACCTATGCTAAGTGGTTGGAGTGGGACCCAATATATCCTACTCCACCAGGTAACATATTTGTGAGGTGGGGCCCACACGATACCCACCTTTTCAACTTCCTCAAACCCCCTCCTTTAATTCGTAAACACACCCACCCCCCCCCAATTAAATGGAAGTCAGCTCTTGCATTTAATTAATTATTAAACTCCTCTTTAATTGGGAGGTTAAAACTCTTCAATTAAATCAATTAATTGAATGATCTGTTTTTCAAAAAAAAATGGTTGGTGTGAGAAATAAAGTATGGATACACCGTATTTTATTGGGGTTGCTTTGGTAGTGCGAGAGGGATTGTAAGGTTTTTCTCAAACCTTAAATCTTATCCTTCTTCGCTGAAGAACGCGACGAACGCGACGAACGGGAAGAACGAGGGCCTCCGACGAAGGGTGAAGAGGAATGCTAAACCCTCGGAGATCGACGACACGATGCCATGAACCGCGAAATTGATGATCCTCCTTTCACGATGCTTCTTCAGCGAAGTTCTTTCTCCCATGACAATCTTCGATCGTCAACCACTTGAGGTAGGGGTTTTGGTTCAATTAGATCTATATGATTTATATTCTCGACATGTTTTTATTAGTCAGAAGTCATTTGAACCGCTAACACGGTGGGTGCGGACCAACAAACAAGTCTGAACTCACCGTTTATTTGTTCATGGTGTGAGTATTGACGTGTGGCGATGAAGCAGGCCGCAAGGGCGTTTTGAGGTCTTCGCAGTGAAGAGCCGGTCCCGGGTGGACCGCAAGCGAAGACGGCAAGAAAAACAGACCATCAAAGCGCGTCTGGTGGTCCGCGAAAGACCATGTCTGCGCGCCACCGGGAAGGGCCGTGCGGGACCATGGACGACACGGCGCTGAGCCGCGTCCGTTGGCAAGGAGTGAGCCCCACGCGGGGGTCACAACTTCATTCAATGGGGTAGTTCCCCCTTTGCACGGCCGCTCGGCCAGCGTCGAGTCATCCCCACCCAGCCAGCGCCGAGCTACCTCGGGTCGGGCCGGGCCGCGCACAGCCAGGTCAGACCCAGACCCGGGTCGGTTTGACCCAGTTCGAGCCAACCCGGTGGGGGGGGGGGGTGTTGGGCCGGGTCAGACTGGGCTCAGACCACCCATTTCCGGACCTCTTTAGGTCTTTTTCCCATAACATGGGATATGGACCTTCGATCTACGGACCATAAGCTGCGATGCGATCCTTGGATCAAGACGGTCACTTTGTTATATTACAGTCAAGGTTTTGGATAACTTTGGGTTCGGCCGGGTTAGTTCGTAAACGATACCAACCGGGATCTTGGAGCAGAAACACTTATATCTTGAGCTCCGGATGTCCGACTGACGTTTCATCGACATTGTTGGATTCCTCATAGTGAGATAGACCTTTTGGATTATTCTATCGATGTTTGGACGCAGTTGGAGTGTGGTCGGGTTGGTTTTGACTTAAAAACCAATCGGGTCCCTGGAACGAAAAAGCCAATAACTCTGAGACCGATCGTCCGATTGACGTGCTGTCTTTGACGTAGAGAATATATTGTCGATATGGAACATTGGGATACATCAACTGTGGACCTTGTGTCAGTTGATGTATCAGCCCCTTGGCTCATGGAGCGGACGCTCATGAAACAATCTTGTTGTGTGCGGGAACCCTTGAGCTGGCTGCGACTACGACGACGATGAAGACTGTACTGGAATCCTCTGTGGGTTCGACAGCGATGACTACAGCACTCAGTGATCCTCTGTGGGCTAGTTCCTACCGATCTTGTGTGGATTAGATCCTATGTGGGTCAGCGCTCAGCGGTCCTGTGTGGGCCAACACATACCAATCATGTGTCGGTCGGATCCTGTGTGGGTCATTCTGGGGGTTTGTACCTATCTATCCATTATGGGTCATTATGGGGGTTAGTACCTATCGAACCTTTGTGGGCCCGATGGCTTAGATGAATCATTGGATACATCTGATCATCTCTATCTTCTTACGAAGAAGTATACCTGTGTGAGTTGAGTCTTGACATTCATTCATTATCTTCGATATGATTGACTTGCTTTCCTATGTGGATTTTGTTGTGCTATCCTATGTGGATGTGTTTGAACATGGGCACAGATGCTGGAGTCGAACTGGAATAGATAACTTAGGTATATATATGGGAATATACCTAAGTAGTGTTGGATTTTACATTGTTATTGTATCATTCCGTTTTGGATTATCCTTTGTCGATTCTGGGAGACCATTGGGGGTCATGGGGTCCCCAGTGAGTAGCTTATACTCACCCCTGCATGGGCCATGCCCGCATTACATTTTTTGGATGTAGATGAAGGACATCGTTGATCATGGTTGAGGCTAGTAGTGTAGTCGGTATCTGGAGGTGGACCACTAGGTGGGACGTACACGGAGCGGACATCTGGACCTGAGGAGCAGAGGTGTCTATCTTTACCCACCATTCAGGTGGGACTACTAGAGGACGACTCTACTTTGCTACTTTACTTTCAGTTTTAGTAAATTCTTTCTTGTTGTACATTATTTTCCATTTGGGTTTGTATTCTGGTCCATTTACTTTTCGCACTTACTCGTACTCATTTTAATTAGTGTTTAGTTTTGCTGGTTTGTTATGTGGTGTTTGTTTACTTATAAAGGCAATGCCTTCCCCTTTTGTTGGGTTTTATGCCTTGGTGCTAGTTTCCAACCACTAGCCTTTGGGAGGCAGGCTTGTGGTAGTTACAACATGGGTCTCGAGAATGGGTCGTGAAAATTAGTATCAGACAGGCGCAGTGAAAGCGTGGTGGGCCCATAACCCACATTCAGGGGTACTGGAGTGAGCTCTTCTCAGAGAGAGCTTTATTGACGAGCCTACGCCAGCAGCGAGAAATACCACAGGGTGGCACATAGAAGTGTCATCTGAAGCTGGCAGTCGATGGATTTCACAGGGTTCCAGGTGTACCGGACAATCAGGAAGACAACCTCAGGACACTGGCTCAGAGGTGCGGGGCACTCAGCGCAGAGCCAGCATTTCGAGAGGCAGACAGTGCTACTCATGTGGCGGGCATGGGATCATCGCTCGTGACTACCCGACATGCCGTATGGAGGAGCAACAGACTGTTGTGGGACCACCCAGGCAGAGGAAGAGAGTTGACCGCGGTGGCCCGCAGGGAGCCGACGGACGGGGTAGCGGAGCTGGCTGAGTAGCAGGTGTGGGGAGACGCTTTGACGCGCTACCATCACCACCACCAGGAGGTCCACCCCGACCACAGGGAGCTGGTGGGCAGAGATAGGCACAGCTCCAGGCAGTGGAGGCCTATGACCACACCATGCCCGAGATGATTGGAGGTACTATCTGTGTCTACTCCACCCTTGTTGTAGTTCTTATAGACATAGGAGCGAGTCATTATTTCATTGTCTATGCCCTTGTTCGGAGCTCGGAGATTCCGACGGAGCTGTTGGCTCGATCCATATGGCTAGAGACTCCTACGGGAGCCGACTCGACAATTACGCACTGCTTCCGGAAGTTTGAGCTTACTCTAGGAGATGAGATCATTGGATGGGATCTTCTTGTAGCAGCATCGATACCTTACGGTGTCATCATGGGTATGGATTGGTTATCTACAGTCCAGGCTCAGATTGACTGCATTAGGTGTAAGGTGCGATGTGTTCGCACCGATGGGAGCAGGTTCACCTTCACTAGCAAGAAGGGAGCCTTTGAAGCACATGATGGACTCATACAGAGGATAGGAAATACCATCACTCATCAGTTGGCTAGCCTCATCCTAGGAGCAGTTGACGTCCGAAGTCCGATCTTACCTGGAGTGGTGGATCAGTATGCGAATGTCTTTTCCAAAGATGTTCTAGGACTACCTCCTCGTAGAGAGGTAGACTTTTATATTGACCTGTACCCTGGGATAGCTCTGATATCCACCCCAGCATATCAGATGGCTTCCGCAGAGCTTCGAGAGCTACGTGTACAACTGGAGGGCTTGCAGGGCAAGGAATTCATCGAACCCAGTGTTTCACCCTGGGCTTCCAAAATATTGTTCGCCAAGAAGGCGGACAGGAGATTGTGACTATGTGTCAATTACCGTTTCCTGAACCAGATGATCGTGAGTATCAAGTATCCGCTACCTAGGATTGAAGACCTCTTCGATCAGCTCAAGGGAGCACGGTGGTTCTCGAAGATAGACCTTAGATCATTCTATCATCAGCTCAATGTTCGGGACGAGGACGTGCAGAAAACGACCTTAAGATGTTGGTATGGACACTATGAGTTCTTGGATATGCCTTTTGGCATAACCAATTCTCCAGTAGTGTTCATGGGTCTCATGAACATGATCTTTCATCCATACATCGATCGATTTGTCGTGGTCTTCATTGACAGCATTTTTATATACTCAACCACTAAGGAGGTGCACGCCTAGCACTTACGGGTTGTACTAGACACACTCCGAGAGCACCAGCTTTATGGAAAGCTCTCAAAGTGTCAGTTCTGGATACGTGAGGTCCACTTCTTGGGACACGTCATCTCTGAGGCGGGAGTTGTGGTGGATCATGTGAAGATCGAGGCGGTGCTAGCTTGGGAGCCACCCAAGAGTGTGATGGATGTGCAGAGTTTCTTAGGACTAGCTGAGTACTACCAGAGATTCATGCCAGACATTTCTAGAGTTGCGGCACCACTCTCAGCTTTGACGAAGAAGGGGAATCCCTTTGTGTGGTCAGACAGATGTTAGCAGATCTTCTAGGAGCTGAGACAGAGATTAACCAGCATGCCTATCTTGAGGCTACCGGATGAGGGAGTAGGGTACGTAGTCTACTGCGATGCATCGGGGATTGGACTTAGATGTGTTCGGATGCAGGAGTGGGCCGTGATAACCTATGGATCACGGTAGTTGAGGCAGCATGAGCAGAACTACGCTACCCATGACCTGGAGTTAGCAGTAGTGGTATTCTCTCTGAATATGTGGCCACACTATCTGATGGGCGAGTGATTTACAGTCTACTATGACCACAAGTGTCTCAGGCATATCTTCTTGTAGAAGGACCTGAACCTGAGATAGCGGCGATGAATCGAGTTCCACCAGGACTATGACAATGAGATAGTCTATACTCCTGGAATGGGGAACTTAGTAGCCGATGCTCTAAGTAGGAGGAAGGGCATTCAGCTACTTGGGGAGGTGACAGAGCAGCTAGCCGCTTTGCAGATATCCTTCATGTATAGTGATGGGGCTGCCTTTCTATAGTCACTCACAGTCACTCCTCCACTTCTACAGTGGGTCAGAGAGGCACAACGTGGGGATGATGACTGTGAGACGCGGCGTGCACAAATATCCTCAGAACTGGATCCTGATGGATTCTCTATGGGGGGAGACCATGTCATCTTTTTCAGAGGACGTACCATGGTACCAGCTGCTTTACAGGAGGAGGTGTTTAGGGAGTTTCACACATCCACTTTAGTGGTACATCCTGGAGAGGTGATGATGTACTAGGACCACGAACGACATCACTGGTGGCTGGGTATGAAGAAGGTTGTGGTAGAGTTTGTTTCTCAATGCCTCACCTATCAGCAGGTGAAGGTAGAGCACCAGGTACCAACAGGACTGGTACAAACCTTGGAGGTCCTGGAGTGGAAGTGGGACGGAATATCTATAGACTTTGTGACTGGACATACACGCACTTCCAGAGGTCACGACTTCATTAGGGTGATAGTCAACCGACTCACCAAGTCATTTCACTTTGTACCCATCCGAGTGCAGGGCTCAGTGGAGAGCTTGGGACGTCTCTACGTTCATTAGATAGTATGGTTTCAAGGTGTGCCATCACCTATCGTCACCGATAGACATGCTCGCTTTACTTCCCGAATTTGGAAGGGGTTCAAGAAGGAATTTGGGATGCAGCTAAGTCTGAGCACCGCCTTTCACCTTCAGACAGATGGTCAGAAGGAGAGGACCATTCAGACACTCGAGGAAATTCTCCATGCATGTGTCCTCAACTTTTTTCGTAGCTGGGAGGATCACCTACCCAAGGTGGAGTTCGCGTACAACAACTAATAACACTCCACCATCGGGATGGCACCATATGAGGTGTTGTACGACTGACATTGCCGATCACCGCTGTGTTGGACATACACTGGGAAGTCAGCACATGTGGGACCAGAGATGGTCTAGGACATGACAGAAATGTTCCAGGTCATCCAAGAGTGGATGAGGACAGCTCAGAGTCGGCAGAAGTCTTATACTGACAGGAGGCAGAGGCCACTGGTGTTTGAGGATGGCGACCACGTCTTCTTGCGGGTCTCACCACGATGTGGATTACAGAGATTTGGCCAAGGTGGCAAGTTATCTCCGCACTTCATCAGACCATTCCAGGTCCTCAGTAGGATAGGCGAGGTGGCTTGTCTCCTGTCTCTAATATATCAGTTGGATCGGGTGAATGACCATTTCCATGTATCTCAGCTGAGGAGATACGGGCACGACCCGACACATATCATTGATCATGGGGAGATGGACGTTGATGATGGGAAGACTTTTTCGGAGGTCCCGGTGGAGATTTAGGATCGATTGGAGCGGGTCCTACTTAGATGTTCGATTCCTCTAGTGCGCATCAGATGGCATCATGGGAACATCTAGGAGAGAACTCGGGAGTGGGAGGCTCAGATGTGTGCTCAGTACCCACATTTGTTTCCCTAGTTTATGATGTATCGTTACGGGTACATAAATCCCGGAGGTGGGAGTAATTTAAAGACCCCTAAAAATCAAGGGAAATTTTTTCTTAATTTTCTTTTCGATTTTATAAGAACGCAGTTTCTGACGGCACCTGATTCCGAGGCCCGGTGTGCCTGGAATCATTTTCTGAAGATTAGCTCTCTTACGTTCAGTGATGGAATGAGCGGGTTTTCCTACCTTTTGAACATTTGCTCGGAATAGAAATCCGACGACACCGATGGAATCGCTGCACCGATAATTTCATAGTAACACCTTTTCTGGAGTTACGTTTTCTCGGGTGTAGTTTTAAATTTTTTGGTTAAGTAATGGAATAAAATAAAATGGTGCAACCAATTTTATTTATTTTAACCTAAGCTATGTGGTTGGAGTGGGACCCACTATATCCTACTCCACTTGGTAGGATATTTGTGGGGTGGGGCCCACACGAGCCCCACATTTTCAACTTCCTCAAACCTCCTCCTTTAATTAGGTAACACAACACCCCCCCCCCCACAAAATAAATGAAAGTAAACTGTTGTGTTTAATTAATTATTAAATGCCTCTTTTATTGGGCGGTTAAAACTCTTAAATTAAATCAATTAATTGAATGATCTGTTTTAAAAAAACGGTTGGCATGAGAAATAAAATAAATCTACGCCTTATTTTATTTGGGTGGATTGGGGTGTGTGAGAGGGACTATAAGGTTTTTCTCAAACATGAAATCTTCACCTTCTTCGTTGAAGAATGCGACGAACGCGAAGAATGTTGGCCTCTGACGAAGGGCGGCGAGGAACGCCGAACCCTCGGAGATCGACGATGCGACGTCGTGTATCGCGACGCTGATGATCCCTATTCCGTGATGTGCCTTCTCCTGCGACAATCCTCAATCATCAACCTCTTGAGGTAGGGGGTTTTTTTCAATTAAATCAAAGTGATTTATATTCTCGACATGTGTTTATTAGTCGGAAGTCGTCTGAACCACTAACGTGGTGGGTGCGGACCAACGAACAAGTCTGAACCCACTATTTAATTGTTCATGGTGTTTGGATCGACGGGAGGCAATGAAGTAGGCCACAAGGGCATTTTGAGGTCCTCATAGTGAAGAGCCGGTACCGGGAGGACCGCTGGCGAATACGGCAGGAAAAACGGAGCACCGGAGCGCGTCTGATGGTCCACGGAAGACCATGTCTGCATGCCGCTAGGAAGGGCCGCAGCGGCTGAAGTTGCGGTGGTAGGCGGATGGTCCCCCGGACGCGCGGGACCATGGACGACGCGGCACCGGGATGCGTCCGTTGGTAAGGAGTGTCCCCCACGCAGGGGCTGCAACTTCATTCATGGGGGCAGTGCCCCCTTTGCACGGCAGCTTGGCCATCGCCGAGCTGACCCAGCTCGCCCAACACCAAGCCGCCCCGGGCCAGACCATCCGCACCGGGCTGGGCCACGCCTGGCCGGGTCGGACTGGGACCCAGGTTGGGTCGACCCGGTTCGGGCCAACCCGGGGCGAAGTTGGGTCGGGGCGGACCGGGCGCATAGCCCCCATTTCTGGACCTCTTTCAGTCTTTTACCCATAACATGGGTTGCGGTACTCCGATAGATGAAACGTCAGCTGTAATGCAATCCTTGGATCGAGACAGTCATTTCGGTATGTTACACTCAAGGTTTTGGAGAACTTTAGGTTTGGCTAGGGTTGTTCGTACACGAAACCAACAAGGCCCTCAGAGCGGAAATACTTATAACTTGAGCTTCGGACGTCCAATTGAAGTTTCGTCAACTTTGATGGATTCCTCTTAGTGAGACAGACCTTTTGGCTAACTTCGCTCAAGGTTTGGATGTAGTTTTGTGCGGTCAGGTTAGTTTTGCCAAAAAAACCAACCGGTCCCCTAGAACGAAAAAGCCAATAACTCTCATACTGGGCGTCCGATTGATGCACTGTCTGTCAAGTTGAGTTCCTATTGTCGATACAGAACATTGGGATACATAAACTCTGGGCCTTGTGTCAGTTGATGTATCAGAAATTGGCTCTTTGAGAAGACCCTCCTGAAATGATATTGCTATGTGCGGGAACCCTAGAGTTGGCTGCGACTACGACGATAATGAAGACTATACGGGAATCCTGCGTGGGTTCGACAGTGACGACAACAGCACTCAGCGATCCATTGTGGGTCAGTGCCTACCGATCCAGTGTGGGTCAGTGCTTAGAAGTCATGTGTGGTCCAATGCATACCGATCTTGTGTGGTTAAGATCCTATTTGGGTCTTTGCGGGGGTTTGTATATATCGATCCTTTGTGGGTCATTGCGGGCATTTGTACCTATCGACCCTTTGTGGGTCCGATGTCTTAGATGAATCATTGGCTACATCTGATCATCTCTATCATCTTACAAAGAAGTATACATGTGTGAGATGAGTCATTACTTTCAATCATTATCTTCGATATGATTGACTTTCTTTTTTATGTGGATTGTGTTGTGCTATCCTGTGTGGACGTGTTTGATCTTGGGATCAGATGATGGAGCCGAACAGGAATAGATAAATAAGGTATATGTATGGGCATATACCTAAGTAGTGTTGGATGTTACTTCGTGATTGTACCTTTACTTTTTGGATTATCCTTTGAGGATTCTGGGAGACGCTCGGGGGTCTTGGGGTACCTACTGAGTAGCTTATATTCACCCCTGGATGGGCCATGCTCGCACTATGTTGTGTTGGATGCAGACGACAGACAACGCTGATCATTGTAGAGGCTATTGAAGCAGTCAGTATCTGAATGTGGACCACTAGGCGGGACGTACATGGTGCGGAAGACTAGACCCGAGGAGTGGAGGTGGCAATATGTACCCACCCTTCAGGTGGGACTACTAGTGGACGGCTTGACATGGCAACATTACTTTCAGTTTTTGTACTTTCTTTCCAGTTTTACTTTACCTTCCATTTGTGTTTGTATTCTGGATCATTTACTTTCTGCACTTACTCGTACTTAGTTTACTTAGTGTTTACTTTTTCTAGTTTGTTCTGTGGTTTTTATTTACTTATAAAGGAAATTTCTTCCCCTTTTTGTTTGGTTTTACATCTTGGTTGTAGTCGACAGCCCCTGGCCTTTGGGAGCAGGGCTTGTGGTAGTCACGGCACGGGTCCCGAGAACGGGACGTGACAATACATTTCTCCACAATATGTCATATTTATTCCATCCTGCTAGAATTTTTTAAATCCAAGTTTACACATTTGTGAAATTTTAGAAAAAGAAATGAAAGGAATCTTTTGTCATTTTCAGTATAAGATACTCTTTGAATTTTTGTCCAAAGTATGAGAAGAATGATTTTTTAACATATATGGAATTATTGGATTTTTATTATTTCTTAGAAAATTATTTACATAAAGATTCCTTTAAATGTTTTCAAGGTTATTTTATTTTAACTTCTTTTATTTTAAAATTGTATGACATGTTGGGAACGAAAAAATGTTTTTGATGTAGAAATGATATTTTCCTCAAGAATGGAGTTCATGTGTTTTATCAAAATTATTTTCCATCTAAGATAATATAGGGTTATCTTTCTATACCTATTATTACATTTATTTAATTATATAATGATGGAATAATTTTTATGAAGTCCTTTTATATTATATGTATTATGTTATGATGGAATGTTGTTTAAGAATCCCATTTTTATTAAATGGGGTATGCTATGATGTATGATTTATGATTTTGTGGAAGAAATAAGAATGGTTTCATTATGAGATGGGTGGGAACTATAACTCCCTCCAATTAAATGGGTAATTATTTATATCAAATGATATAAACATGGCTGGAATGAAAATTTAATCCAGTTCAGTGAGACAGGACATGAACGAGGAGTGAACTCGTTTCAGTAATGGAATTTGTCAGCTATAATGGTATTGGGAACGAGTATTGAGTAATATGAAATGATTTTATATGATTATTTGTGTATGACACAATGTTTCATGTCTTAATTTATGAATATTGGCCTTACATTTCAATAATATGATATATCCCATGTCATGATATTATGATCTCTTTTGTAGGATAAGATTTTCAATATGTTATGTTCTTGTGAATATGATATGATTGATAATTTATTTTTTCCCTTAATGAGCATTTGAGATAACCCTTTGTATGTTTTCTATTCCCCAGGATAGGAAGAATGGTATTTTTTAGGATTTTCCAAAATGGACTCTAGATATGATGAAATAAACATGAGACATTGTAGATGATTTATGAACTAGTTGTTTGTGTTTCCTAGTTTCTAAAGACACTATTCATATATAATCCTATCATGGATTTGGTATATGTAGTTATATGTATGATTCAATTCAGAAGTAATAATAATATATGTAATGTATGGATTGTTATATTTGGTATCATAGGAAAGGTATAGTCATCCTTTGGAAACTAGGATGTGATAGCCTTAGTTAGAACCTTAAGGATATGTTTAAGCATAGAACACAATCATAGTTTTTTAGAAATGGCCATGAATAACCTATGATAATACCTAAAGTGTAAAATTTTATTATTGATTATGTGGTTTTCTTTTTGTAATTACTGTTTCTCAAACTATGCTTCTTGGTTTTAGTCAATGGTTATAACCTGAAGGAATCGTGTTAATGCTGAATGCAATGGGAAATGCGTTGATTGTCCCTCTTAACAAACAAACGTTATGGGAGTTCAAATGAATATTTTTTTAGCCATGATGACAAAAATTTCTCAAGATATGAATCATGTAGGACTTCCAAACAAGAAAATGAGGGAGAAACATTCTATTGAATCCTTCATGAGGCGGCATCCACCATCATTTAGCAGTTTTTCTGATCCACTAGTGGATGAACAATTCATATGTACCACTGAAATGATATTTTCATTCCTTCAATGTTATGAACATGATAAATTCATCTTATTAGTATATCATTTTGAAGGTGAAGCTGATCAAAGGTGGGATGTTGTCAAGAATACAGGGAAAAGGGATGAAATTGAGTCCATTGAATGGGATGAGTTCATTATATTATTTTTCAATTACTACATCTCTCATATTTTTCAAAAATATATGGAGAAGGATTTTCTTGAACTGATGAAAAAGGAAGATGAATCTGTTGTTACCTACGATACAAATATTACAAGGCTTGCAAGGTATGGTTCTAGATTTATTATCCAACCTGAGATTAAGATCATTCGATTCTTTAGTGGCTTAAAACCAAGTCTCTGAAATGAATTAGATATAAGGAACATCCCTAGCTATGGGGAAATTGTTAGATGTTCACTCATAGTTGATTTGGAGATTATAGTAACTCATCAGTCATATGGGTTTTATAAGAAGAGGAAAATGGAATTCAAAGAAGAATCTAAAGACCACACTGAAAAGAAGATGAGTTTTATTTTATTCTCAATGTGTGGAAGGAAACATTTAGGTAATTGTCATAAAGGTAAAAGTAAATGTTTTAAGTGTGGAAAAGATGGCCATAGGGAAATTGAATTCCACCGTTATGGAAAAAATGTGTCTACTAATGCAAACAACGAAATGGATACACAAAATTCACCTCCAATACTTCAACGTTACAAGTTCATGGAAATGGATAATTATGCCAATACATGGCATAATCTAGGTTTTTTTTTGATGATTGATGTCAACAAACTCTTTAGGCCAATGAAAAAGGAATGTCACATGAAATTCATATGGGCGATGTAGAGAATGATAACGAAGTGATGAGTGGAACACCTATCATACAATTTAATGTATAAAATGTTTAATTTGATTTTAGATCCACCCACTCTTTTATTTATGGTTATTTTTCTATGGTTATTGACGTACTACCCCAACAATAAGGTGTTGAGTTAGTTGTGACAACTTTTAATGGCACAATAGTCACATCAAAGGTTTACAGTTCTTCTATGATTGAATTTTGTAGGAAAGAGCTTACAGAAAATTTTGTGATCCTACCTGTAGTGGAATATGATGTGATTATTGGTATGGATTGGCTTTCTTTATATTGAGCTCGTATCAATTTCCAATGAAGGGAAGTCACATTTTATATTCCTGATCAAACTCAAATCATCTATCGATTCAAGGATAAATATAACCTTCCATTTAAAATTTCTTCCATATTTTGGGTCTTGATTCTTATAAATGAAGGTTATTTATATCAAATGGTTGGAGAGAAACTCATGATTAATAATATGCACATTTTATGGGAGCTTGATAATTTCTTTCTAGAGGAATTTCCAGATCTTCCACCAAATCATGAAGTTATGTTTTCAATAGAACTCATACTGTGTGCTATGCCCATTTCAAAGAAACCATATAGAATGGCACCAAATGATTTTCAGGAATTGAAGAAGAAACTCCAAGAGAATCTTAATAAATGATTCATATTCCCTAGTGTATCACCTTGTGGAACACCTATTCAATTTATTAAGAAGAAAGTCGGATCAATGAGACTCTGCATTGATTATTGAGAACATAATAATAACTCTATTAAGAAAAAATATCTTCTCCCACACATTGGTGATTTCTTTGACCAATTATGCAGAGCTCAATACTTTTCAAATATTGTTCT
The DNA here is from genome assembly GCA_963277665.1 of Viscum album. Classification (NCBI taxonomy): domain Eukaryota; kingdom Viridiplantae; phylum Streptophyta; class Magnoliopsida; order Santalales; family Viscaceae; genus Viscum; species Viscum album. Next base: position 512,994,922 of record OY728165.1, read on the forward strand.
TCATTCAGGGTACCATCGATTAATGGTAAAAAATGAGGTTATTCCGAAGGCGGCTTTCCATTCAAGGTATGGACACTATGAATTTATAGTGATTCAATTTGATCTTACTAATGCCCCTGATATCTTCATGGATCATATGAATAGAGTCTTTAGAGACTATATTGAGCAGTTTGTGCTAGTCTTTATAGACAATATTCGTGTTTATTCAAAGAGCAAGGAAGAACATAAAGATCTCCTACGAATTGTATTGAAGTCCCTGAGAAAGGAGAATAATTATGACAAATTTATCAAATGTTAATTTTGGCTTAAATAGGTTTCATTTTTGGGTCACATAATCTCAAAAGAGGGGATAACTGTGGATCTTGTAAAAATGGTGGTTATTGAAATATTTTTGACACTAATAACAGTAACTGAAATCCGATGTTTTCTTGATTTAGCTGGGTATTATCGACGTTTTGTGAAATAAATTCAATATTATCTAACCACCTCCCCAAATTGACTCTTAAAAGAGTTATGATTGATTCAATAGTGGAATGTGAAGATAATTTCAATGAGATAAAAAAATTTAGCCAGTGCACCTATGCTCACACTGCCCTGTAGTAGAGAAATGCTTCTGATCTACAATGATGCAACCAAGAAGGGACTACGGGGTGTTATCATGAAAATTTTAAGGAGATAGCTTATGCATAATGACAGTTGAAAATCCATGATCAAAATTACCCAACTCATGATTTGGAGTTTTCCGCAATAATCACTGCATTAAATATTTGGAGGCATTATCTTTATCATGAAAGGTGTGATATTTATACTGATCATGAATGATTATATAATATTTTCACACAAAAGGAGATGAATATGCACCAAAGAAGATGGTGGATCTGATTAAGGATTACAAATGCTGAATTTATTACCACCCAAGGAAAGCAAACCATGTGGCAGATGAAATAAGTTTACAAGACCATGCTAGCTTATTCATGATGAGGATCACAAAAGATCCAATATTTATGTATTTACAAAGGATGTATCTTGTAATTTTTATGAAAGGGGATATATTTTATCTTTCTCAAAATAATGGTCAACCATCTAACAAGTGGAGATTAATGAGGTGAAGTAGGAGGATGTAGGGTTACAATACAATGTTAGAAATGTTCGTTATTTCAAAAATGATTTTGATGGGATAATAAGGTTTAGGAACCATGTCTGTATTCCTACCATACAAGAATTAAAGAAGGAGCAACCAGATGAGGCTCATATTTTTTCAGTCACTATTCATCATGGAAGTAAAAAAGATGTACATGGATCTAAAAGAGTACCTTTGGTGGTATGGTATGAAAAGAGATATCGCCGAATATGTTTCCCGATGCTCAGTTTGTTAGCATGTTAAAGATGGGAGACATAATTCTAAAGTGATGTTACAGCCATTACCCATACCCGAATACAAATGGAAAAACAACACTATGGACTTTGTCATCAGACATCCCAAAACATCCAAAGGCAACAATTCTATCTGGGTTATAGTTGATCGTTTTATGAAGTCAGCACACTAAATTTATAATCGAGTGGATTTCTCTCTTGAACAGATTTCCATGATATATATAAAAGAAATGGAAAGATTTCATGGAGTACCTCTTTCCATTATATCAGATCGGGATCTGAGTTTTACGTAGATGTTTTAGAGAATTCAATAGAAAGCTCTAGATATAGATTTCAGTCTCAAAACTTATTATCATCCCCAGATAGACGGTCAGTACGAGAGGACAATTGAAAAAATATAAAACATGTTTAGATCTTGTTCAATGGATTTCATAGGTGGTTGGAATCAACACCTACATTTTGTGGAATTTTCGTATAATAATATCTTTCACTCCAGTATTCAGATGGATCCTTATGAAGCTCTCAATGGATAGAAATGTATAAATTACACTAGGCTTGGATGATGTTGGGGAAAGAAATCTATTAAGACCTGATCTTGTTGATGAGATAGCAGAAAAGGTAAGATCTATTCAACAACACATAAGACCAGCTCAGAGTTGACAAAAAATTTATGATGACAACAAAAGAAAATACCTAGTGGTTGAAGTGGGTGATAATGTGTTCTTACAAATATCTCCTTGGAAGATAGTAATGAGATTTGGAAGGATGGGAAAGGTGATCCCTAGGTATATCGGACCTTTCATGATACCAGATCATGTTTGGAATGTTTCTTATCAATTAAAACTTCCACCAAATCTCATTTTGGTTCATGATGTGTCCAATGCAACTCTCATGAGAAAGTACATACCTGATCCTTCACCTGTACTATGCTATGAAGTTTTACCGCTGGAGTAAGATCATTCTTATGAAGAAAAACAATAGATATTATGGATAGTAACAAAAATGTTCTACGAAACATGACCACTTGTTTGGTTAAACTATTATGGAAGAACAAACAATTATAAGAATCTACATGGGAGCTTGAGTATATGATGAGGAAGAGGTATCCTCAACTATTTGTTACCATGTGACGAATTTTGAGGGAAAAAATTATTTTTAAGGGTGTAGAATGTAACACCCTAAGATTATCTGACAATTAATTTTTTATGTCTTATGTTATAAGATACACCAAATAAATATTTCACTACACAAAACACTGGCTTGGATTACGTTACACGCAAGAGTAACCCTCTTTGATAGCTGGCATTATAAGCAATATTGGGTTTTAGTAAAAATTATATATTATTATGAATTAACCATAATGAATAATATTAACCAAATTTTTAATTTTATAACATTATAATTCATCTTACACATTTTCTAGAATGTGGTATGAAAACAAAATCAAATTTTCGGGTAAAAGAAATATTTTTAACAAATGCCATTTTACCGCCTTTTAATGGCTCGCCAATTTGAAATCTAATTTTTGAAAAGTATATAAGTTAAATTTTACAAAATAAGCTCCTTCTATTAAATCAAGGTATAAATATATATATTGGATAAATTTTTTATACTTTTCTAATAAATTTCATATTTTGATGAATAGTAAAAATACGCTAAATTTTACTTAAAACAACTTTTTTCATCAAGATAATTTATATGGTTAAATGATAAAATTTAATGATATTAATGTATAACTAGAATATATTTTTACCATTTAATATAATTTATGTCATTTCCATTAATTTTACATTGATTTCATATGTAATAGTATTTCAATATTTGAAAATGTTTTAACTTTTAAAACCCATTTTCGTAACAATGGTATTAATTTTAAATTAATTATTACAACTTATATGTTTTCAATTTTCAAAAATGGATTCAATATTTGGATTTATTGGGTATAAATTATGTTAATAGGTTTTTTAATTTATTAGATATTTTGAATAGAAACAACAGTAATTTTTATTTTCTACAGTTAAAGGTAAATAAGGTAATTAAGGGTAAAACTAAGATTATAAAATTACCATAACACCTGAAGATATTATATTAATAAATAAATGTCAACCCATATCACCTAAGGGTCATAATAGCTTCATTTCATGGACTTTTGACCCTGAAAATTTTATAATTTTTATTATAACAAAAAAAAGTGACAACATGTCACTCTCTTATATCTTATAAGTGTAATTTTTTTAATTCAGTGATAAACGTCATAAAACAGCATAAATGAATAAAATATAGATAGATAATTAAATTAACTACATCATTTAAATATTTTTAGAATTTTTATGGATTAAATAATTATCATTAATTATGACACGATAGTGATGTTGAAATTATTTTATTGATTGAAATATCAAATAAATAGTTTTAAAAATATTAAAATAATTATTATATTAACTATTTAATTTTATACATGAATTTTATAGATAAATATGAGTTGTTATGAATCTATTAAAACTTTTAGTTTGAACATAACTTCTCTGTGGATTTTATTTAAATTCAAATAATTGAATCGTGTCAAAATCTACACTATTGTTATTTTATGAAAATAACATATTATAAAATTGTTTAAAAATCACAAAAATATTTAAAATTTATAAATTGAAATTTATATGGTCTAGAATTTTATAAATTATCCAATTATAGAAAATTCAAAACTCATATTTAATTATTTATATCAATTTAAAATTTAGAATTTTATTACCACAATTAAAAATAAATATATTAAAAAAAGATAAATCAAGTGGATAAGGTCTTAAATAACATTCCAACATGTCTAAATTTTATTTTTTGATAAGATTACAACCCTGTCGCATCTAGTCAGCGTATTTGAGTCATTTTTGGTCTTTTTATGTAGGATTTAATTTATTATTAATTAATATTCCTTATGTTTCCAAAGGTGCCCCTCTCCTCCCTTATAAAAGGACACCTCCTCCCTCTACTCCTGACTAATTTTTGAGCCTTCATGGATGGCGAAAACCTATCCATTTCTCTTCTTAACTTCCATAGAAACATACTATCGGTCCTGGTATTCTTCAAATACCATATTTAGTTCCCTAAGAGGATTTTTAGAGGAGGCGCATTGAATAAGAGGTAATATCCTTTATCGATTCTTTCAAATTTATTTCATCTTATACCTCATATTCTTAATTTTTTTAATTATAGAGTAATAAAATCAGTATCTATCATATACTGATTTGTTATTATAAATATGAAACAACCCTATTTCACCTACTATCCATCATACGGAATATAAAATCATCGCACGTCTGTACGTACGGAATACCGTCTCCACGTGGTGGTGTAATCTGTTTTCCACCACTACCATATTGGATGGGTATAATGGTGCAATAAAAAATATATATGATTATTATAACATGATTATATTTTGGAAATATTCTATCTTTCACTAAAATACCATTCAATACTTATGAGAATGATATAGTCGCTCGTCCCTACGTACGGCTTACCGTCTCCACAGTGCAATGTGATTCGTTCTACATGATCTTCATTAAGACATGACTATATAAACGAATTGAATGATTAAATATGATATATATTACACTCATACCATTATATAAATAATTTAACTATATACTATATATAGTAATAAGAATTTATTTGACAAAACATGCATATGAACATAAACAAATGAACACCTAAATGACAATTAGCAAATGAAATATTATTAATAAGAAGATAAGAATATGACCATATATGATATCATAACAATTTATATGATTATAGAATAACTCAATGACATTATTTAAATCATTATACAGTAGTTTTAGATACGTACATAGCATATCAGAACTAAGGAACGCGAAAATCATGCGATCTCATTTTTTATTCGAGATTGTTTATACTTGAGAATTTATTTGGAATACTTATCATCCACATACATGTCTCCACAATATGTAAACTTATTTATATCCTCATTCATTTGTTTAAATCCAATTTAAAAAATTGTTTAATTTTTATTAAATGATATGAAAGTAATATTTTGTCGTTTATAGTATGAGATACTTTTTGACTTTTCCGGCCAAAGTACAAGAAAAATGTTTTTTATCTTATACGACATGAATGGATTTTTATTATTTCATAGAAAACTATTTCCATGAATTTTCCTTTACATGCTTTCAAGTTTATTTTCAATTAACTTATTATATTTTAAAATTTTATTACATGATGAGAAAGGAAAAAAAATTCATGTAGGAAGGATATTTTCATCAAGAATGGAGTTCAAGTGTTTTATCAAAATTATTTTCCATCTAGGATTATACAGGGTTCCATTTATATCCCTATAATTATATTTATTTGACTATTTAATGATGGAAATATTTTTATGTTGTTCTTTTATCTTATATGGATTATGTGATGATGGAATGATGTTTAAAAATCCCATTTTTATTACATGGGTTATTTTTGGATTTATGATTTAGGATTTTTTGTCAGACATAAGAATGGTTTAATTATGAGAGGGGTGGGACCTATATCTCCCTCTAATGCATTGGGTAATGATATATATCTAATGAGATAGACATGTTTGGAACTGAAAGTTACTCTGGTTTAGTGATACAAGACTGGAACGAGGTCTTCACTCAGTTCAGTAATGGACGTTGTCTGCTATGAGGGTCTTGGAAATGAGTCTTGACAAATATGAAATGATTTTATATGAATATATGTGTATTTAAAAATGTTTCATTTATTATTCTATGAATATTTGGATTACATTTCACGACTATTATATATCCCATGTCATTATTTTATGATCTCTTTTACAGGATATGATTTTCAAAATTTTATGTTCTTATGAATATGATATGATTGATAGTTACTTTGTTTTACCATATTGATCATTTGAGCTCACCATTTGTATGTTTTATTTTCCCCAGGTCAAGAAGAAATTTATTATGTAGGATTTTCAATAAGGGACTCTAGAAATGATGAAATAATGGGGAGACAATGTAGATTATTTATGAAAGAGTTGTTTATGTATCCTTGTTTTTAAACACGCTATACCTATATGGTCTTACAATGGGTTTGTTATATATTGTAATAAGTATTATTCAATTATAATTTTATAAGAATATATGTAATGTATGGGTCGTTATAGAAGAGGTGTTTTCTGTAATAATTTGGGGGCATCATCTATATGGATCCAAATACCAAATATATACATACCATAAAATTATAAATTATATATTCACTCAGAAAAAATTCAACCTGAGGCAGAGAAGATGGATAGAACTAATAAAGTATTATGACTGGACAATCCATTATCATTCTGGAATGTAAAACAAAGTAGTGGATTCAATAAGCAAGAAACATCATGAATCATTAACCATGTTATGTTTGGAACATGATCCCTTGAATAATGATTTGATGAATTTGGTCTTAGAAGTTGTTGGTGTAGGGAATAACTCTGTTTTTTTTCATGTTTCATTGTAGTATTCATTGTCAGACATAATTAAGAAAGCCCAGAAAGAAGACCGTGAGCTACAAAAAAATGTATAATTGGTTAATATGTAGAAGTTTCCAAAATTTATCATTGACAAAGATTTGGGTTTACGATTTAGAAAACGGTTTTGTGTGCCTAGTGATTCTCATTTCAAGAATGATTTGTTGTTTTATGCTCATAGTTCTCCATTTTCTGTTCATCCTAGCAGTACTAATATGTACAGAGTCATTCGTGAGTATTATTGGTGGTATGGAATAAAATGAGATATTGCTGATTTTAGCATGAAATTTTTAATGTGTCAATATGTTAAATCATAGGATTAGTTACCAAAAGGTGTGCCTTAGCCATTTCCAGTTCTAGAGTGGATATTGGAGACTATATCCATGGACATTGTGGTGGGACATCCAAATATATCGCGGGGTAAAAATTTGATTTGTGTTATTGTTGATTGGCTAACAAAGTCTACACATTTTGTTTCTATTGGAGATACAATGTCATTGGATCAGCTTTCTCGATTGTACCTCAAAGAGATTATTAGGTCAATGGAGTACCTCTTTCTATTGTAACTGACCGAGATCCAAGGTTCACTTCAAAATTTTGGATGGGTCATCAGATGTCGTTGGGAACAAAGATAAATTTCTGTAAAACTTTTCATCCACAATTAGATGGGCAATTAGAATGAACGATTCAATATTTTGAGGATATTCTTTGAGCTTGTTCAATGGAATATCAGGGAAGTTGGGATCAGAATTTTTCTTTAGTTGAGTTTTCTTATAATAACAGCTTTCATTCATGTATTCTGACGAAACCTTTTGTGGCCTTTTATGGGTAGCGGTGTCAGAATTCAGCATTTTGGGATGTACTCTATAAAATAATGTTGATGGGCCTTGAATTAGTAGATAAAGTTGATGAGAAAATGAGGATGATCTAGTAGAACCTGAGTATAGCTCATAACATGCAGAAATGTTATGTAGATAACAGAAGGAAAGAATTCTCATTCGAGGTTGGTGACCATGTTTTCATCAAAATATCTGCATATAAAAGTTTGATGTGTTTCAAGAAGAAAGAGAAGCTAAGTCCATGTTTCATCCATCCATTTGAAATCTTGGAGAAGGTTGGAACATTTTCATACCTCGTAGCTTTTCCTCTGAGTTTGTTTCAGGTACACAATGTTTTTCATCTTTCGATGTTGAGAAACTATGTTCCAGATTCATCACATGTATTGAGCCCAGAAGCAGTTCAGCTGGAAGAGAACCTTTCTTTTCAAGAGAAACCTTTTCAGATTATTGATCGAAGGAATCATGTATTGCATAATAATGTAATACACTAGGAAAAGGTTTTGTGGAGAAACCATGTGGTTCAAGAAGAATCATGGGAGTCTGAAAATGATATGAGGGAAAAGTACCCTCAGTTTTTTATTATGTAAATAAAATTGTGAGAAAACAATTTCTAGAAGTTGGGTATAATGTAACACCCCATGTCTATCTAAAAATAAATATAAATATAGGGAACTTTGTTTTAAGTTGATATTTTTAATTAGCCTTCAATACATAACTTTTCGACTTCTATGTTTTGAATTTCAAGAAACCGTCATCTACAATTGTGTTCAGTTTAGTATTTGGAGACTATTGGAAGAAACTTGTTTTTTGGTGAATAGTTACATACCATTATGAATAGTAACATGACCCAAATGAATATTAAATTTTACTATAATTTTATTTTATTAATTCTTTATGATAATAACATCTTGGTTAATTTTTCATCGTAATATAGAAGTTGTTATAGAATTAGAATTGTTAATTTTTGAATTAAGTATGATTTTATATAAATATTAATATAATAATATTTAAAAAATTATTTTAAAAAAATGGACTTCAGTTTTGAATTCTACTCATAGTAAAATGGTTAGGGTAAATTTTTATGTTTTTTTCTGAAATTCATGAATTTTCTGTGAATATTGATATACAATAAAATACCGTATAGTCAAATTATCAGTAAAATCCACTATTTATGACATCATAAGTGATGAATGTCTATTTAGTTCAAACTCTCATGAAATTATTACTATTTGAGGTCACGCGAACTATAAATATTCTAAATCTTGGGAAACAAATATTACAATGATGATTAAAATAATGAAAAACACACCCTCTCGTCCACTATAAATACTATCCTCTCTCCCCTCTTCTTCCAACACCTATCAATAATTGAGCCATGCCTATGATCTGCCCAATACTATTACCAAGGCTATTCCCCACATCCTAGAGCTACTGGATGCACAAAAAGGCCAAAACCAAGTCCCTTAAGAAGGATCTCAAGGTGAAAAGATCAAGAGCTAAACATCCTCTTTTATTTTCATTTTCTTCTTTCATTTTATGTTATTCTCCACTTTTCCCTTTTGAATTATGATAGGATATTTCATTACACATCCCCCAATTCTATCCATATTCTTTATGAGTGATGAGATATTCCCATTCTCTGATCAATCTATTTTTATGAAAATTATATAGACATCATTAGGCTGCCGAATTTTCATGAGAAATTTCTCAAGTTTTCTTTTATTTTACGATTCCCATTTCTTAATTACTCACCCCCTCTTATCCAATAGTAATAAAATCTAAGAATCGTGTATATTCTATATTTTCTCATGTTCATGGAAAATTTTATCATCATTATTCTTCTCCTCTCCCACTTATTTAAGGAAGATAAATATTGTCTGTGATGTGTCAAATTACTGGCATCGTAGACTATGTGATTTCAATTTCCATTAATTCATTCAAGTCTGGTGATGAAACCATTTATATGGTTGAAACAGGTTATAATATATGTTTTATGAATCACACATGGTTCTAGAATTCTTTTTTATTTATGCTTCTAAATTATAAAACGAAATGTTGTTGTTATAATAAAAGAACCATTAAAATGATCTAAACGAACATAATTATTGTTTTCAATTTTGAATCATCCTCATATTAAACATCAAAATAATAAATTGTATAAATAATGGTATTTTATAAATATAAATACCTTTACATTACATTTCTGGTGTTTCACTTCCAATCGACAAGAACATCTATCATGAACCGATCATCAAAATCATTTAATGAACTCACCCTAAGCAATGCAAGGAACCAAATATTAACAATTAAAGTCTGAAATGAAGTTATGAAATTATTATATAATATGTTATTAACATGAACTTGTTTATCTAAATATTAATAACACTCTTTTAACCATTATACAAGAGGTTTAAACAAGTTGGATGTAAGAAAAACCTGAGGTAAGGGAATTCTTAACATGATTTCTATTCTTTGGGTTATCCATCTACTACATTATATATATTGTATTAAAAATTGTTTGTTTGATGAAAATTGTTTTTAATATCATTTTTTATGTGTATCTACAATATATATACACATTAAATTAACTCTATTAAGTCTCACTTCAATTATATGATGTTTTTAAGGGAATTCTTAACCTGATTTCCATTCTTTGTGTAAACCTTCAAATTAGTTTTTTATGTTCTATTTAAATTGTTTGTGTGATGGGTTATGTTAATATTATGTTTTATAATGTGTATTTAATGTATATATATATATACTCAATCCAATCTGTTAAGTTTCTTTTCAATTGTATCATATTTATAAGGGGTTTTTATTTAAATATCTTATTTTTTAAATTCAGTTTTATAAAATCCCAAAGCAATGTATTTATCGAATTATTCATGTTGAATGATTATGTATATGTTCATGGGAATTTTTTTTAATGATGGGAGGGACCTATATTTTACTAAAATGAATTGGGATTGCATAAGTTGGAGGACGGCCGTATGGTTACAACAAATGAAACTACAATGGTTACACAAATTAAGGTAGCTGTGAGGGTTACAAATTATAAGGTAGCCATGAAAGGTTACAAGATTATGTAAGTAATGTCCCAAGATACCTTTATGATTATAATTATTTTCTAATGTTTTGTGTGGATCATGTGTAAATATAATTTTAAACAATTTATGTATATTTTTGTGAAAATAATGTATTTCGAAAATGCATTTATACATTACAAGTATTAATGGACTATTGTGATCTTTTTTTCTTTCCCATAACTTACTGAGATTTTGTGATCATCCCAATTTTTTAAATTATATTCATATGTTAATGGTTATGTATGAAAAGTATGTAAGACACATTAAATGTTGAATAATTTTCAAAGAGTATTCTTTTATTTTTTAATGATTTATATTATGAAAAAATGGAAACTGTTTTTATTGTTTCCACTATATAATAATGTGTAATGTTATGAATGTATTTCCCTAATTCCCTAAAGATATAAACATGAAAATTTCCTCAATGTAAAATGAATTGTTTTCTTGACTAAATTCATGATTATTTACGTAATAACGTTAGGTCCTTTTATTTTATACCCATCATGTTACCAGATTTAATTCTCAAATTTTTCTCTTTTAAAGAAAAAATTTATAAATTTTGAATACCCAAACCATATATTTATCAATTTTAAATCACCTATATTTTTATATTTTTTGCATATTTTTGGATTTAGATATAGGAAATCCACATTCCAGTTATATTTGTAAAAATAATTTATGGTCAACCCTTCATGGAGTTATGTACTCAAGGCTTTTATATGAAACCCATATATTATTCTCCCTGGGATATTGAAAAAATGATTTATTGTGATCCATTTTAAACAGAAGAAATTATTACATATAATTAGTGAAACATGATATTATACAATATCAATTGTCAAATAATTTAATCTCTAGACATTATATGTCTTATGAAACAATAATGAATAAACATATTAATTTTTATTTATGACACCTTAGTGATAATCCATTGTGTTATTCTTATGAACACCACATTTTTATAATGTTTAAATAATTTCATTTTACGACACGTGTTTTTTTATAATTATATTATTAATTTTACATTTATAATCCTATACTTTTATTTTACTTCATTTTATTTTAATGCATCATGATAACTTGTTGAATGTATCCTTTGCATATTTCCTTACTATGCTTCAAGCCCACACATTTCCATTGATGTATGTCCCTTGGTTTTGAATTTTTTTAAAAATAACTAATGGAGAACCCATGAATTTTCCTTTAAATATGATTAGAATAATTTTTATGTTTATTGTATTATGTTTCTATTTTGAAAAAAACTAATCATTAAAACATCCCAAATTTTTCATATAATGAAATGATTTTTTAATAATAAGGCAGTAATCCATACATTAGCAATATAGAAATTTTACATATACATAACTAATTACCCATTTTCCAAATATATTTTTCCAATTACCATATTATTAATTACCATAAATATAATTAACATATTTCATTCTTGTTGGATTCCTTAAATAAACCATAAAATTCATCAACACAATTAATTTAATTATATCTAATTTATAAAATATAGATTTATTTATTTTTATTTATTTCACTGGATATAATAGAGGGTATGATATTCATGGGGGGAAATATATATAGTTATTTCATGTCCATGGACTTTTAATTTATTTTGGTATATATTCCACTTATACTTTTCGTAATGATTTTTTATACAACATTTTAAAATTATATAAATGATAATAATAAAATGCTATATCATAACTCCAAAAAATGATCCATGGTTTTTTTATATTATGTATTTATTTAAAGAAACATATTCAATGCATTAATTATTTATAAAAATATTCATACTAATTGCTCATGGTATTACAAAAACTCATGATTATGATGAATATTTTTATATAAAGATATAACAAGAGGATATTTATTTTTTGAAATAATATGAAACTACAATAATGTGATATAATATGAGAAAAATTATTAATATAACAATAATCCAAATATAACTCATGTGAAAATAAATTTTGTGAGAAAAAATTCATTAAAAATAGGATTGAGAAAATAATCTTTATGATCGAGAATATATCGTCCAAATATGTAAATTTGGATATTATTATAGTGGAAATTTCTATTTATGTATTCTTGAATAATGAATTTCCTCACTATGACTAATGGTATCCATCCACCATAATAGTGTCAATAATAGACCTCCACTACTTCACATTGATTTTCATTCAGTGTTGATTGTTTCATTATTCCATAGAATAATTAAAAATTTCATGGCATGGTTCATGGAGAGTTATTTTTATAAATGAATATATTTGAATATTATAACATAATATATAATGAAAAATAAATAATTTCACACATGGAATTATTTAATAATTGGGAAAAAAATTAATTTATGTACTCATTATAATTGAAATCAGGTATATTTGTATCAATTATTTTCAAAGGGGTACTGTTTATAGTATACTATAAATGAGAATGTATGATTTAAAACAATTTTAGGAGGGGTTTGTAATGATTAAATTAGTGGATGTACGCATGAAAATATAATTTCACTTCATGGTTTAGAATTAAAATAATTCATTTAAATGTACAAAAAAATTAATAATGTGTTTAAATGATAAATTTTTATGAACTATTTCATGATTAGAATGACACATGTTGGTTTTTTTGAATGTAAACTAAATCACAAAACACACTATTTGATGTTACAATTTTTAGCTCATGTACTCGATCATTAAATTTTTGTGTAATTTCAATTAACCTAATAGGGAATGTTTTCCAGGAAGAATAATTCGATGATTTTTTTGGTTGTGATTTTAAATACATTAATGTGGATAATACTCAAAAATATAAAAACATTCATGAAATATCATTACATAAAAAGTTTAACTACAGTAGTTGGTTTTTTATGACAGTGATTAATGCTTTTCATGTGGATCAATTATGTACAATAAAGGAAAATTTTAAAAACAACATAGGTGAATAAGTTAGGTTGATACACTTAGTTTTCTATTGGTATCCTCATAGAGATTTAATATATTGTAAACATTTAGGGAACAAGATACATAATAAAATAGAATATCCCATTATTTTTTGAATATCCATATATAATTAGGTAATCTCAGTATTCACACTATGGTGATCTAATAATTATATATAATTTTAATTTATTTATAATTTTTCTCATATTTATATAAAAATGTTATATTGAAAAATGAGAATTAAATTCTTGGTTTCATGAAAATTGTTTCACAATCATTATTTTGGTCATGGGATCCGTATTAAAAACATGCTTTCCCTAAAAATACTATTTTCAAAATGTAGTGATCATCCATATGGTTAATCAAAATAACATTGTGAGATTTAATCATCATGATAGAAGACATTATAATTATATAAAATTATTAATTATTCATTATAAATGGGTAATAAGTCATTTTTATGGGAATGATAATTTTATCTTCTTGGGGAATGATATATTACCTAGTATCAACTGATCCACATTATGGATAAGATCTGGTATGTTGACCAATGATATTATATCATTGACATTTATCAGATAAATAGTTATTTAAATGAAATAGTTCTCTTATTCAAAGGTTTAACTAATATAAAAATTTATTAGGGTTCTATTTTCTCTATATTGTTGGATTTCTTTATTTTAAATATTAAAATTTGGAAATTTTTGTTATTTTTATGGTATTAAGTTGTCTAAATTGAATGATTTTAACTGAAATTTTAAAAAAAAATACTCAATTTTCTAGCATAAATAAAGTTCACGTAACTCCATAAATAAAGAGCTATTTAGATATAGTCTAAGATATTGGATTGGAAATTACCATTATAGGAATTATTAAAATTTATTATATGATAGATGTAGTAAGTAAAGAGTGTAATTACATACTAATATATTCATCAATCTGTTATAAGGGACATTGTCCACTAATAAGATAATGCACTAGGTAAAGGTTTTGTGGAGAAACCCCATGGATTAAAAAGAAACATGGGAGTCTGAAAATGCTATGAGGTAAAAGTACCCTCAGTTGTTTAATAAGTAAATAAAATTCTGAGGACACAATTTCCAAAAATTGGGGATAATGTAACACCCCATGTTTTTCTAATAATAAATATAAATTCCTGGAACATTGTTTTAAGTTTATAGTTTTAACTATCCTTTAAGTCATAACTTTTCCACTTCAATGTTTTCAATTTCAAGAAATGGTCATCTACAATTGTGTTTAGTAACATACTCTTATGAATAGTAATATGAATAGTAATATGACCCTAATGAATAGTAAATTTTATTATTATTTTATTTTATTATTTCTTTAAGATAATAACATCTTGGTTAATTTTTCTTTGTAATATAGAAGTAGTTATAGAATTACAATTGTTAATTTTTGAATTAAGTATGCTTTTATTTAAAAACTAAATTAATAATATTTAAAAATTTATTTTTAAAAAATGGACTTAACTTCTGAATTCTATATATAGATAAATGGTTAGGGTAAATTTTTAGATTTTTTATGAAATTCATGAATTTTCGGTGAATATTGATATATGATAAAATAACGTATAATCAAATTATCAATAAAATCCACTATTTATGAAATCATAAGTGATGAAAGTAATTTTGGTTTGAACTCACATGCCATTATTACTATTTTAGGTCACATGAACTATAAATATTCTATATCTAGGGAGAAAT
Organism: Viscum album; assembly: GCA_963277665.1. Taxonomy (NCBI): domain Eukaryota; kingdom Viridiplantae; phylum Streptophyta; class Magnoliopsida; order Santalales; family Viscaceae; genus Viscum; species Viscum album. Next base: position 513,010,399 of record OY728165.1, read on the forward strand.
ATTATAATAATGATTAAAATAATGAAAAATACACCCTCTCCTCCCCTATAAATAACATCCTCAATCCCCTATTATTCTCAAACCTCAAAATCCATGAGCCATGCCTATGATCTGACAAATACTCTTTACAAGGCTCTTCCCCACGTCCTAGATCTTCTGGTATAACAAAAAGTCCAAAACCATGTCCCTTAAGAAGGATCTCAAGATGAAAAGATCATGAGGTAATCATCCTCTTTTATTTTATTTATCTTCATTCATTTTATGTTGTTATCTTCTCTTCCATTTTAAATGATGTTGGGATATTTAATTTACATATCACCCCTTTCTTTCCATATTATTTATGAGTGATGAGATATTCCCATTCTCTCGTCAAACTATTTTTATGAAAATTAAAGAGATGTCATTAGGCTGCCGAATTTTCGAGAGAAATTTCTCATGTTTTCTTTTATTTCACGCTTCCCTATTCTTCATTACTCACCCCACTTATCCAAGAGTAATTAAATCTCTAGAATCATGTATATTTTCTATGTTCTCATTTTCATGGAAAATTTATCATCATTTTTCTTCTCTTCTCCCACTTATTTAAGGAAGATAAACATTGTCTGTGATTTGTCGAATTATCGACATCATGGACGATGTGATTTCAATTTCAATTAATTCTTCCAAGTCTAGTAATGAAACCATTTATATGGTTGAAAAATGTTATAATATATGTTTTATGAATCATCCATGGTTCTGGAATTGTTTTTTATTTATGATTCTAAATTATAAAATGAAATGAGGCAGTTATTATCAAAGAACGACTAAAATGATCTAAACTAAAATCATTATTGTTTTCAATTTTGAATCATCCTCATATTAAAAAACAAAATGATAAATGGTATAAATTATGGTACCGAAAAAATGTAAATATATTTCCATTACAATTTTGGTGTTTCACTTCCAATAGACAAGAACATCTATCATTAACTGATAAAGAAAATCATTTAAAAAATCACCCTAAACAATGCAAGGAACAAAATATTAACAATTAAAATGTGAAATGAAGTTATGAAATTTCCATATAAGATGTTATTAACATGAACATGTTTGTTTAAAATATTCAAAATTCTCTTTTAACCATTTTACGAGAGGTTTAAACATGTTCGATGTAAGAAAACCCTAAGGTAAGGGAATTCTTAACCTGTTTCCAATTCTTTGGGTTATCATTCTACTTTATTATTTATGTTGTATTAAAATTTTTTGTTTGATGAAATTTTTTATTATTATCATGTGTTATGTGTATTTACATTATATATACACATTCCATTCACTCTATTAAGTCTGACATCAATTATATGATGTTTGTAAGGGAATTCTTAAACTGATTTCCATTCATTGGGTAAACCTTCTAATTCATTATTTATGTGCTATTTAAATTGTTTGTGTGATGGATTATGTTAATATTATGTTTTATAATGTGTATTTATAGTATATATATATATATTTAATCCTTCCACTATATTAATTATATTTTCAATTGTATGATATTTATATAGGGTTTTCCTTTAAAAATCCTATTTTATAAATTCAATTTTATATAATACCAAATAAATGTATTTATGGAATTATTCTTATTGAACGATTATGTTTTGGTTCTTGGGATTTTTTTTAATGATGGGTGGGACCTCTATTTCCCTACAATTCATTGGTTATGAGTATGTTGGAGGTTAGCCGTATGGTTACCCTAAATGTAACTGGAATGGTTACAAAAATTAAGGTAGCCTTGAGGGTTACAAATTCTAAGGTATCCAAGAAAGGTTACAAGATTATTTAAGTAGTTCCCCAATATACCTTTATGATTATATTTATGTTCTCATGTTTTGTGTTGATCTTTTTAAATCTAATGTTAAACAAAGTATGTATATTTGGGTGGTAATAATGTCTTTTGGAAATGCATTCATACGTTACGAGTATTCATGGACTATTGTGATCTTTCTTTCATCCCCATACATTAATGAGATTTTGTGATCATCCTAATTTTCTAAATTACTTTCATAGTTTAATGGATGTGTAATACAAGGATGTAAGCCACATTAAATGGTGAATAATTTTCAAGGAGTCTTTTTTTAGGTTTTAATGATTTATATTATGAAAAAATGGAAATTGTCTTAATTGTATCCACTATATAATTATGTGTAATGTTATGAATGTATTTCCCTAGTTCTCTAAAGATCTAAACTGGAAAATATCCTCAATGTAAAATGAATTGTTATCTTGAGTAAATTCAAGATTATGTACATAATAAGGTCAGGTCCTTTTATTTTATAGCCATCATGTTTCCAGATTTAATTCTCAAATTTCTCTCTTTTTAAGAAAAAATATATAAATTGTGAATACCCAAACAATTTATTTATCCATGGTAAATCACCTATATTTTTATATATTTTACATATTTTTGGATTTACATATAGGAAACCCACATTCAAATTATATTTTTAAAAATAATTTATTGTCAAACCTTTATGGAGTTACACACGCAAGGCTTTTATATGAAACCCATACATTATTCTCCCTGAGATATAGAAAAAATGATTTATTATGATCAATTTTAAACATAACAAATTGATACATATTATTTTGGAAACTTTATATTAAACAAATTCAATTATCAAATAATTTAACCTCTAGAGATTATATGTCTTATGAAACCATTGTGAATAAACATATTAATTTTTATTTATGACACCTTAGTGATAATCCATTTTTTTATTCTTCTAAACACCAAATTTTTATAATGTTCAAATCTTTTCATTTTATGACACATGTTTTTCTATAATTATATTATTCATTTTCCATTTATCATCCTATTATTTTATTCTAATTCATTTTATTTTAATTCCTCATGATCACTTGTTGAATGTCTCTATGCATATTTCCTTACTATGCTTCATGGCCACCCATTTCCATTAATGTATGTCCCATGGTTATGAAATTTTTTAAAATTAACTAATGGAGAACCCATGAATATTCATTAAAAGAGGATTATAATAATTTTTATGTTTTCTTGTATTATGTTTCTAGTTTCCATGAAACTTATCTTTAAAACATCCCACATTTTTCATGTAATGATATTATTTTGTAATAATAAGGCAGTAATCCATTCATCATCAATATAGAAATTTTACATATACATAACCAATTACACATTTTCCAAATATATTTTTCCAATTACCATATTATTAATTACAATAAATATAATTTTCATATTTCATTCTTGTTGGTGTCCTTAAATATACCATAAAAATCATCTACCCTGTTAATTTAATTATATCTAAATTTTAAAATATAGATTTATTTATTATTATCTATTTCACTGGATATAATAGAGGGCATGAGATTCAAGGGGAGAAACATATATATTTATTTCATGTACAAGGCCTTTTAATTTATTTTGGTATATAACCCACTTATACTTTTAATAATGACTTTTTATACAACATTCTAACATTTTATAAATGATAATAATAAAATAGTATATCATATATCCAAAAAAATGATCCATGGTTCATTTTATAAAACGTATTTATTTAAAGCAACGTATTCTATGAATTATTTATTTTTACCAATATTCATACTAATTGCTCAGGTTATTACAAAAACTCATGATAATGTTGAATATTTTTATATAAATATATAACAGGAGGATATTTATTTTGTGGAATAATATGAAACTACAATTATGTGATATTATATGAGAACAATTATTAATATAACAAAAATCAAAATATAACTCATGTAAACATAAATTTTGCCAAAAAAAAATCAATAAAAATAGGATTGAAAAAATATTCTTCATGATGCAGTATATATCATCAAAATATGTAATTTTGGATATTATGATAGAAGAAATTTCTCTTTATGTTTTATAGAATAATGAATTTCCTCACTATGTTTAATGGAATCCATCCACCATAATGGTGTTAATAATAGACCTCCACTACATCATTTTGATTTTCATTCAATGGAGAAAGTTTCATTCTTCCATAAAATAATTAGAAATTTCACCACATGGTTCATGGAAGGTTATTTTTATAAATGAATATATTCTAATATTATAAAGTAATTTATAATGAAAAATAAATAATTTCATACATGGAATTATTTTATAATTGATAAAAAAATTACATTATATACTCATTATAATTGAAATCAGGGATATTTTTATCCATTATTTTCAAAGGGATACTGTCTCTAGTATACTATAAATTAGAATGCATGATTTAAATAAAATTTAGGAGGGGTTTCTAATGAATAAATTAGTGGCTGTAAGCATGAAAAATTAATTTTACTTCATGGTTTTGGATTAAAATAATTTATTAAAAAGTAAAAAATAATTAATAATGTTTTTAATTAATAATTTTTTATGAAATATTTCATGCTGAGAATGACACATGTTGGTTTTTTTGAATGTAAACATAATCACAAAACACACTATTTGATGTTGCAATTTTTAACTCATGTAATCTGTCTTAAATTGTTGGTGTAATTTCAATAAACCCAATAGGGGATGTTTTCTTGGAAGAATAATTCAATTCTTTTTTGGTTGTGTTTGTAAAAACCTTTATTTGGATTATACTCAAAAATATAAAAATATTCATGAAATATCAGTACATTAAAATTTTAACTACAGTAGTTGGTTTCTTATAACAGTGATTGATACTTTTCATGCAGATCAATTATGTACAATAATGTTATATTTAAAAAACAACATAGCTGAATAAGTAAGGTTGATACACTTAGTTTTATATTTGGATCCTCATAGAGATTTAATATATTTTAATCTTTTGGGGAACAAGATACATAATGATATAGAATATCCCATTATTTTTTCAATTTCATTATATAATTAGGTAATATCAATATTCCCACTATGGTGATATAATAATTATATATAATTTTTCTCATCTTTATTTATATTTTTTATATTGAAAAATGAGAATTAAATTCTTTGTTTCATGAAAAGTGTTTCACAATCATTATTGTGGTCATGGGATCCATTTTAGAAACAGGCATTCCCTAAAAATACTATTTTCAAAATTTACTGATCATCCATATGGTTAATCAAAAAAACATTTTGAGTTGTCATCATCATGATAAAAGACATTATAATTATCTACAATTTTTAATTATTCATTATAAATCGGCAACACATCATTTTTATGTGGAGGATAATTGTATCTTCTTGGGGAATGATATATTACACAGTATCAACTGATCCACGTTATGGATGGGATCTATTATGTTGACCAATGATATTATATCATTGACATGTATCGGATGTATAGTGATTTAAATGAAATAGTTCTCTTCGTCAAAGGTTTACCTAATATAAAAATTTATTATGGTTCTATTTTCAATATCATGTTGTAATTTTTTATTTTTAATATTTCAATTTATAATTTTTCGTTATTTTGAGGGTATTAAGTTATATAAATTGAATTATTTTATCTCGAATTAAAAAAAAAGACTCAAATTTCTAGGATAAATATAGTAAATTCACTCCATAAATAAATAGCTATTTAGATATAGTCTAAGATTTTGGATTGGAAATTACCATTATTGAAATTGTTGAAATTTATTATATGATAGAGGTAGTAAGTAAAGAGTGTAATTACACACTAATATATTCATCAATCAGTTTAAAAATAATATAATATTAATAAATTGTTCATTAATATTATTAGAGGTTCATTAAGAAGATAACAGTGATGATGAATTATGATGATATATTATGGTAATAATTGTTAATAATTCGTGTATTATTAATGTATCTCATTTTGGAGTACATTATTCACTCTATATGATGAGTATTGTGAGTTTGGAAGAATTATTTTTCTTATAATCCTTCTAGGTTAATTATAATGCCCAAAATTATGATGTTTAGGATGTGATATTAGTGAATCTTCAATCACTACAAAAATATTGGGTATTTTCACATTGGATAATTGTAACATTAAGAAAAATATTTAATGTCACATGTGTTTTTCATTATTTATTATATCATTTTCATTCACCAGTATAGAGGGAAATACTTTTTTCCAAATTATATAACATAATCATTAGTAATAGTTGTTTCTTATGTAAAAATGATGAATCCACCCACTCTCTCATTGTATCTTCTTTTAATGGATCCAAAAAATTTAAAATATATGATATGCATGTAAATTTTAAAAATGGAACTATATATACAATATGTTCATGAAATGAAAATAATTGATCATATGGTGTGTTGTTGTAACCAAAAATAATTTGGTAGAATCCAAAAATGTAGGACCTTTATAAAACAACATATAACATAATTCAAGGATATATAATCTTCCAATAAAAATAAATAAATATTGATACTATGAAAGCATTGAGGAATATGAAAAACTTTTGAATATCATAATTGTGTTTCATGTATATAAAACAATGTCTGTATAATCAATAGGGATGTGATTTTCTCCCTATTCCAGTAATAATCTTGTTTTCAATTAAATCCCCACTTTCGTAGTCAAAATTTATCAGACTTACATGCAATTATCATCAGCATCGTATGATATTTTTACTCTCTTGTATTAAAAACATATTTATGTTTGAAAATTTAAATCATTACCCAGTAAATTAGTTAGATATATAATTTATCCAATCATCTAATTCAAAATAGAACCATATATTATAATACCATGAGATAGATAATGTTGTTTATTATTTTGTTGGGAATTTTTATTCTAGTCACACACTTCAAAAATTGATTTATTGATTCATAAGTTTTCATCATTAAAAATATTTTTCATTATTAAATTAACTTCATTATTAACATGTTAAAAAATCACTGGTTACATATAAAAATTCTTAATTTATAGAAATATGAATTACTAAATAATGTATATATCAATGAGAACACCAATTATTTAGAAAAAATAATCTATTGTATTCTAAAGACATTGAATTATTTATTATAATGTCTTGTTAAAACCATTCCCCGCTGAATCATGTTTATTTTCAATATAGGTGGACTCCCATAAATAATAATAATAATAAATAAGTTGTTCATAATTTAACTTATTTCTCAAATATTATAATATTATGAATTGTTTGTTATAGTTTAAGGAATTAATAATTATGGATCAATCCCTAAATATGTTTTCTTCAAAATATCATGGAAGCATATTATTATATAAACATTATGAATTAATTTATTATGGTTAAAGGAATATGAATATATATACTAAATGAAAACATTTAAATAATTTAAATAAAATAGGGTAACTTAATTAGGATTATAAATATTTTTTAAAAATACTTTATATTATGATTTTAAATTATAGATGATTAATTAATTCCATGACACATTATTTGTGAAATATTGAAATATTATTAAATATGTAAAACAATTTAATAATTAATAATTTATATAAATGACAAATAGAATAAAACCATTCCATAGAAAATATATTTAAATATATAATAAAATTATAAATTTTTTATTTTTATTGAAAACATGACAATGAAGTAATGATAATATAATGGGGAAAATAATTGTAGCTCTCATAATGTCTAGTAACATTGTTAAAAAAACAATGAAATTTATTTCCTTTAAACTAAAATTAAAATTACAGAAAAAACTATTTTATTTGTTTCTTTAGGTTTCAATAATTATATTTCAAGTCAAATAAATTCTAAGTTATAATAAAAATCAAGAAGATGAAAATAAACAATACAAAAATTTAATTAAATACCTTCCAACATAATTAAATAGATAAATATAACATACATCAACGAAATAATAACTAACATATATTTCAAAAGAAATAATGGGAAATATTAATGAAGAATATTAAGAAACATATTAAACATCAAATATATAAAATTATATAAGTGATAACATAATATGTGGATATAAACGGTAATGATATACAATAGAGTTAAAAAAACCTTTACCAGTTTATATTTTATAATATAAATCTAAATGAAAATGGTTATTTTTTATTGAAAATTTGAATTCATAATAATAATTGAAAATATATTTTTATATTGTGTTATAATAGTCGGTATGTAAAATGTTATTTAATTGTTAATTTAAAAATTGTTTTACCTAAAAAACATAGAATGAGTCATGATTCCATTTAAAAATCATAATGTATGAACATTAAATATATAAGTGAGGAATTGAGACATGTAATGACAAACTGATAACTAGTTTTGTGTAGTTTTTATTAATTTTATTTATGACATTGAAGTTATAGTAGAAAAGGTAGAAAAATAATACATTATATATTGACTAATTGTAACACAACATGTTAAAAAAATATTGAAGTGGGATCTATAAATATAATTAATAGGGAATGAGATACAAGATATGTAACTAACTAGATCAACAAAATATAATATTTTTTATAATAATTTTATATAAAACACAGATAATATGAAATTCATTATTATAACAATTAAAGTAAATGATTAATGATTTGGAAGAAGACCACTTACATTAAGTGATGACTCAATTCATATAATCTAGAAAATAATATAATATAAAATTTTCATTGTTAATTACTAAATTTAAAATAATTAATAATTTATAACAACAATATTAATTATTTTTTGGGATTTTATTATTCAAATTATTGTTTTGAAATTTATATGTTCATAATTATATTAATAAATAATTATTTTTATCAATGTCCATTATCTATTTCATCCATATTCATATTTTTTATCTTAATTTATTATTGTTGGAGATTTTCATTAAAATGTATTTATAAGCCAAGGCAAATAAAATCCATGATATTTTGGATTTATTATTTCTTAATTTTAAAGGATTTATTTTAATCAAGAATGAATCTGTTAATTATGTGTATTTCTGTTTGACTATGGGATGTAGTAAATTTATAGAGGTGTCATATTTGATATTTGATTTAATTACAGAAATGGTTGTTTTTTTTTTGAAATTAGGAGAAATGGAATGCAAATGAACATAATTATTAATAAATAAGTGTATGATTTGTAATGTTTAGACCCCGATTCCACACACCTGTTCCCCATGCTAGTCGGTCACATAAACTCAGGTGTGCCTTTCCATGTGAAAGAGGCTAGAGACAAGAAACAAGGGACAATTATCGATCATGGTGATACTTTTCCCTCTTTTTCAAAGTAGCACTTTATCATAAATTAAACTAGAATAAACAATGAAAATTACAATACACAAAAAACTAGTATCAAATGATAAAAGGAACTTGCCAACAATATCCAAAATAATATATTATATATTTTTTTCCAAGTTTGTGTCAATTATGAAATACAAAAACTAGTTAATGACATAGTAACTATCCCATGAAGGTCCTGCAACCTTGTTGAGTTCCTTCATATGAGCTCCATCCCGAATCATCCATCTTAAATAAGACCCTATCCATTATCATATCTGGAAACCATGATGTCTGTTCGGGTATCCATTAGAAATCCTAAGTAGGGCATGTTTACAAATCAGTAGTCCACCACCAACATCGTCTAAAATAATATCCATTCAATAATTTTTTATACAATTTTATTAATAATAATGTACATGCAACAATTTAACCATTTCACACATTCAATTATTCTTTATGTATTCACATAATCCTTTGGTTTCTAAGGACACTCGCACCATCAATAACTACTCCTTCCAATTCATGATATTGAACAATATAACATATTTAATTCAAAATTTATTATAACACATGATATATACTTGTTAATTTCATTAACATTCATAGCATTTCCACATGGATCCATACTCTAATTCTAGTCTCATTACAATAGAAAATCATGTCTCAATCCCATTGGGTATTTGGATCCTCTGTACATGTCCCAGCCCTCAAATTCACATGGATATTTCAAGCCTCAGTCCCCATCCCAATATAGTTATCACATATGGGTAGTTGGATCCTTAATACTTCTCTAACACTCATTTATCACAAAGAGGTATTTCGAGCATTACTCACTATCAAATACTAGGTATCAAATATGTGAATTTTGATCATCATTCCATATCCCACACATAATATTTTATATGGATATTTAGATCCTCATTCCCTATCTAACACCTCAAAATAAAATATATCACAAATATTAAAAATATCACATTTTCAAATGAATCACAATTTCATAACAATCCATGTTATGTATTGAAACAAACCAATATTTTATAAGATATATTCTTTTTAATCTTCTATTGTATGCTACAGCAAGATTATCTTGCATTGTACGCAACACTGTATTAGCTTGCATTATATGCAACACTAATCTTGGATTGTGTTACAAAAAATTTCAAGTTTGTTTGATAGTAGTTTTTCTACAAAAAATTGAGTATATATATATATATTAAATTTATAAATGAAATATGGTTGGATTTATATATACGCAACAACAATGGAGTCATGCACTACACACAACCCTGACTTGGCTTACATTACACATAATCACGACCTTCCTCGATAGCGTGGGTTGTATGCAATACCTGCTTTCACTAAACAAAGATATAATATTATAATAATATTATTAAATAGCAATTATGAAATTATAAAATAAATTTTGAATTTTGTAACATTATTATTCATCTTAAAAATTTTATAGAACAAGGTATAAGAAGAAAATAAATCTTTCACGTAAAATAAGTTTTTTAAAAAAATGCAGTTTTTCCGTATTTTGATGGAACACCCACATTAAATAAACCTTTTGAAATGTTTATATATAAAATTTGGAAAAATAAAATTCTTCTTCAGAATCAGGAGATAAAATTTTAATTTAGATAATATTTCAAATTATTCTTATAACTTTCATATTTTAATTAATAGTAAAAACACACTATGTTTTAATTAAAAACAACTTTTTTCATCATAATAATTTATATGGTTAAATTATAATATTTAATGGTTATAAACTATAAATGGAATATATTTTTACCAATTAATATAACATCTATCATTATCATTGACTTTACATCAAATTCATAGGTAAAATCACTTCAATGTTTTGCAATGTTTTAGCTTTAAAAACTCACTTTCTTAAAAACGGGATTAATTTTAAATTAACTTCTTCAAATTATATGATTTTAATTAGGAAAAATGGATTCCATATTTGGAATCAGTAGGTCTAAATTATTTTAATAAGCTACTTTTTATATTTAGGCATTATGAATAGTAACTACGGTAAATTTTATTTTCCACACTTAAAGGTAAATCGGGCAATTAAGGGTAAATATAATATTATAAAATTAACCTAACACATGTATTAATATAAGTGGATGATTATATTTTTCGTTAAATCATACTTGGGTCAAAATTGAATCTAATGGAACCCACTTGTATTTGATTATGACCATTAGTTTGTTTTATTTAAAAGAAAGTGAAATATGTCTCACTCAAACATTAATAATTAAATTATTTTTATTATAAGGTTATAAAAAATATAAATTCAGTTATAAATACTCATATGAAATCTTAAATGTTTTTATTTATCATGGTAATTTATTTGTAATTTTTAAGAGTTATTTAATTACCTTATTATCTTATACATTAATGATGCATGAATTATTTATTTACTAAGAAATCGATAATACAGTTATTATTGAAAAATTAATACTTATCAAAAGTCTGAAAAATATGAAAAAAACATATTTTTATTGTATATATAATATCAAATAATTTACTGGACGAATGTTTGACCATTTGGATCATTATTAAGGTGATTATGACACTTATATTATTTTATTTTAAATGATTCCAAAGTTTTCACCTTCATAATTTAATTAATATAACAATTTACCTGTTGTTATTTTAAGATGATAAATTCGTATAAAATTATTATTCTAAAGTATTTGAGATTTTTCCTCATCATTGGATTTTATTTTTTATTTTTATGAAACTAATAAGTATATTACATTATTATACAAAAATTATGTAGTAATTGATTTATTAAGGGAAATATCAAATAAATGGTTTTATAAATAATAAAATAAACATTATTAGAACTAATTAATGTTATAAAAGAATTTTTTAGACGAATATGTCATGTTAGGAATATATTAAACATTTTGGTACGAATATATACTCTGTTTTTATTTTATTTAAATTCAAATAAATTAATAGTGTAAAAATTAACACTATTGTTATTTTATAAAAATAACATATTATTAAATTGTTTAATAAATCACATAAATTTTTAAAAATTATAATTTGAAATTTATATGGTCTAAAATTTCTTAAATTATTCAATAATGGACAATTATAATCACATATGAATTTATTTATAACAATTTTAAATTTAGAATCTTATAACCACAAATAAAATTAAATTGATTAAATAATGATAAATCAAGTTGATAATTTTTAAAATAAGTTAAAAACATGTAGAAATTTTATTGGTTGATGGTATTACAACCCTATCTCATCTATTTTCATATTTGGGTTATTTTGTACGTTTTTAAGTTGGGTTTGAATTTATTATAAATTAATATTTTTGAGGTTTCCAAAAGTGCCCCTCCCCTCCATTATAAAAAGAGAACCCCTTCCCTCTTCTCCTCACACCATTTTGAGCCTTGAATCTCATAAAAACCTAGACAATTCCTCTTCTCAACCTCTTCATTTATATCCTAGAGGTTCTGGTCTTCTCAAAAGAAAAACTCTAGTGCCCTGAGAAGATGTTTTGAGGAGGTCTGTCACGGAAGAGGTTATCTCTTCTACCGACTCTTTCAAGTTTCATTCATCTTCTACATCCTCATCATTAGTTGTATCAATATAAAGTAATAAAATCAATATTACATATATAATGATATGTTATTATTAATATAAAACAACCCTATTTCACCTTCTCTCCATTCTACAGAAAATGAAATCATCGTGCGTGCGTACGTATGAAATACCGTCCTCATGCCGTGGTGTAATCAGTTTTCCCCCACCACCTTACATGGATGGGTATAATGGTGTAAAGAGTAAATATACATGATTATTATAACATCATACATATTCTATGATATTACATCATCCACTCATATTACATTCAATAAATATTGGAATGATATCATCGCTCGTGCGTACGTACGGATTACCATCTCCACAACGCGATGAGGTTCATTTTCCATGTTAACAAATCAAGAATGATTATAAAGTATATATAATAAGTAATCATGAAAAATATTACATAATTATGCTACTATATATATATATATATATGTATTTCATCTACTTAATTCCATTCAATTCAATAAGGAAATGAAAACAGCGTTCATGCGTACGTGCGGCCTACCGTCTTCAGGAACTATGTATTTCATTCAATTTATCGATCTAATATATATATGTATATTATGAATATATATTATTTATAAATCATGTTTTATATTCTGTAATTATGTAATCAGGAACTAAGTAATCATATTAATAATTATGTGTCAAAACACGGATGATAAATGAATCGATTTTACCCAAAACGCTGCTTTAACATGGAATTTACAAATGAACGGATAATATAAAGTAGTAAGTGAATCATATATGATATCATAAATATTATTATGGTTATATTACAAGTCAATAATTTGTTGAAACCCACTATACAAGAGTCTAGGAAACATAGGGAAGAAATTGGACATAAGGTAATGGATAATTTTTCAATCTAATTTTTAGTCGACATTGCTTATACGTAAGTATTTAATGGGGTTATATTTTTCATCCATGACCATAAAAATGTTTTTCATAATCTTTTTAATATTATTACATTTATTTTTAAAGTCAAATTTACCCCTCTTTTAATTTTACTTTGTGTTATTGATGGAATATTTCTTTTGTTTACTATACATGGTACTTTTTGACTATTCTAACAAAAGTACGAGGAGGATATTTTTTTAACTTATACGGCATGAACGGATTATTACAGTTTCATAAAGCCTTATTTCCATGATGGTTCTTATATACAATTTCATGATTATTTTCAAATAAATCATTTCATTTAAAATTTCACGTCATTTTGTGAAAAGAAAATGATTTTGAAGAAGAAAGGATATTTCCTCAAGAATTCATTTCAAGTGTTTTTTCAAATCTATTTTACATCTATGATGAAATTATTTATATGTGTATGTTTCAAGTATAATGTCTCTATGATTTACATGGTTTCACTTTTCTTATGAAAAAATGATATCCATTTGTTTTATATGGATTATTTTACGATGGGAGGACCTTTATGAAACCAATTTTATTCTAAGGGTTATGATGAATGATTTAAGTTTATTTTTTGGCACAAGTAAGAATGATTTCATTATGAGATGGTTGGTACCTATATCTCCCTCCAATTAATTGGGTAATTATTTATATCTCATTAGATAGACATGGTTGGAACAGAATGTTAATCCGGTTCAGTGATACAGGACTGGAATGAGGAGTGAACTCGGTTCAGTAAGGGACATTGTCCACTAAGATGGTCTTGGCATCAATTCCTGAGCAACTATGGAAATAATATCATGTGCTTAATATTCTTCCACAATTAAAAGATTTATTTACAAGCTATTTTTTCATGATTGATGTTTCGTTGTTATCTATGCCTTATGTACTTCCATGTTTTATGTCATTGTTCATGATTTTGATGTTTAAACATTATGTTCATGTTTTTATGTTCAAATGTATATGGTTTGTTTTATTTTCTCTATTCCTAACCTTAATAAGAATTTAATATGACCCTTTATATTTATTCATTTCTTCAAGATATAAATAAAGGATTTATGTAAGAAAACAAAAGGGGAAGATCATTATGGGATATTTTTAAGATCTTTCACCATTATTAGATGATTATATTCTGTGTTTCCAAAAACACTAAACTATTATGATCCTTCGGTGATGGTTTTTTTATGTATTAAGTATTCCTCAAATTTAATGTAATGTCCATGTATGTCAAGATTTGGGTCTCTATAGTTTTTATTAGAGGAATTGTTTAGTTATCCTTTGGAAACTAGGATGTGAAACCATTAGTGAAATACCTAGAGATATTTCTATGGTATGTCTAGGGATGTACCTAAGGATAAGTATACGTATAGGTTAGAGTCCTAGAATTATGTTTGAGATCATGAATAACCTAGGGTGAACCTAAGGATTCATGTATTAATGAATTTTTGATATGTTAGAAATCCCATAAGTGACCTCAAATGATAATGTGGTTCCTCGTTATTTTAACAGTTTCCTTAACTATGGTTTCTGGTCTTAGTCAATGGAGGGAATGAGAAAGAATTAAGTTATCATTGATTCCATTGGAACAATTGGTGACTATGATAAACAAAATTATATAACGCCTTGAGAGGATGATGTTGTGATTTTGACGAATCAGTCATCTCGATATATAATTAACAAGGTGAACTGTAGTTGTATTCCTAAGTAATAAAATAAGAGGAAGATATAATTTTATGCATGTTTGCAGGGTGAGTCGCATAGAGAAAAGAGTATTAAGATTATATAATAATGTAAGAAGAACCTTGATGAATACCTCAAATGGAGGGGAATATTTTATCTATGTGGAGAAAATGGTTATAGAGTGACATATTGTTATGGAGTCCAATGTATTATCTACAGAGAACATGGGCATTACCCAACTCAATTCCCTGATCTATGAAGTTACTTCCAAATTGAGTAAGGTCCTATTCCATGCCAATCATTAAAAGGGATGGATTGATGGGATTATGTATTGGAATTTAATAATAATGTTGTTGAAGTACTTTTATAGTATATTGAAATATCTGTGTATTGGTCCTTTTTGGTTTTCTATAATAATATGGTACATGTAACCATGAAAAGTGATTCAAATATTATAGAAAGGTGATGATATACACATAATGAAGGGATAAGGCGAAAATAAATTGTTTTATAGTATTAATGATCTCATGAATAATATAAGGAATAAGTGATATCTGGGATTGAGTAAATAGAATTTTTGGGATTTTGGTATTTTGAAAGAGTTAACTTTTGACAGCACTCATGTTTTAACTAAGGTCTATGGTAATTCATGTTTCACAAGAATACATGATTAAGGTATTAACATGTATGGAATGTGACCAACAAGATATATTTTATGATATATGGGGGATAAATGATGGCATTCAAGTGATTGTTATGTGATATATCCTGTAATAATTTTCTTTATACTATGAGATTTGACATATGTATTTTGGATATGCTTAAATATTGGAATGTATTAATTTGGACATTTGATAGTATTGTTTTAGGATAGAACATTTTTTTGATATTATTTCTATAATGTTATAATAGTATAGTTTTAGAAAAAGGGACAATGTGCAGGACGGGCGACAAACCATTGTGTCGGACAAGGTTATATGAATCGAACCCACAATCGAAGTGCGACATGCCTTTATTACCTTCCACTGGCATACATGAAGACCATGGTTAGTAGAAAACAGTTTTATTTTATTAAGCGGTATGATAGATGAAGTATATGTCCATCGTTGGAATCATATATGATTTATCTCACCATAGATGGACTTTTGTATATTTAATAACATATTCTAACCTTTTTATGATGGAAACAGATGGGATGACATATCATTCTATCGCATGATCTGCTAACAATTCAGTAATAACAAATTCAACTTCATTTCATAAAGAGATGATGTGTAAATTGTTCACGGCATGAACAATAGTGAGATTGTACCAAAATCATGTATGTATTTCTTTTAATTCATCAACATTAGCTAAATTACCATGAAATCCAAAAAATTTGTCATAATGCTCTTATATATGATGAGTCATATGGTACCACAGATCATTATAAATTTATGTCTTTGTGATTGTTGGCTTTTTCATAGCCATGTTCTCTACCACTCTATAGCAGAATATTATGATTTTATTTCCCTTCCATATCCATATTTTCACCTATGTTATCCTATGTGGAAACCCAGTGATTAGTTAATATGGGCAACTGTTAAATTTCATACTTTAGTTTTTAGAGATAAGTTTTGGTATTTCTTTTTACGATGTGGGTTTCTATGAAAGAAACTCTCATGTAATAAACTATTTATAACCCAACGAATTTCTAGGGCGAAATTCCTTTTAAGGGGGGTAGAATGTAACAAACCGAGATTTTATAGGATATATTCTTCTTAATAATCTATTGTTTGCTACACTAATATTATCTTGCACTATATGAAACACCGTATTAGCTTGAAGTATACACAACACTAATATTGGATAGTGTTACACACAATTTCAAGTTTGTTTGATCGTAGTTATTCTACGCAACATTGAGTATATATATATAAATATATATATATTCAATGAATAAATGAAATATGGTTGGATTTTTTTATACGAAACGAAAAAAGGAGTCTTGCACTACACACAACCAAGACATGGCTTGCATTACACGCAATCGCGACCTTCCTCAATAGAGTGTGTTTTACGAAATACCGGGTTTCACTAAACATTTATATATTATAATAACATTATTATGAACTAGACGTTATGAATATTATAAACCAAATTTTTAATTTTATAAAATTATTATTCATCTTACACATTTTCTAGAACATGGTATAATAACAAAATAAATTTTTCTGGTAAAATAAGTATTTTTAATAAAATGCAGTTTTTCCACCTTTTGATGGCGCAAACACTTTAAATCTAGTTTTTGACATGTTTATAAGTTAATTTTTAAAAAATAAGATTTTTCTTTGGAATCAGGATTAAAAATTTAGTTTGGATAAATTTTTCTTATTATTCTGATAACTTTCATATTTTAATGAATAGTAACATCACACTATTTTTCAATTAAAAACAACTTTTTTAATCATAATAATTTATATAATTAAATTATAATATTTATTGGTTTTAAAGTATGAATGGAATTTATTTTTACCATTTAATATAACTTATTTCATTATCATTGATTTTACGTTGAATTCATAGGTAAAATCATATCAATCTTTTGAAATGTTTTATCTTTTAAAACTCGTTATCTTAACAACATGATAAATTTTAAATTAATTTCTACAACATCTATGATTTTTATTAGGAAAAACTGATTCCATATTTTGAATCAGTAGGTCCAAATTATGTTAATAAGATAATTTTTATTTTTAGGAATTATGAATAGTAACCACGATAAATTTTATTTATCATAGTTAAATGTAAATCGGGTAATTAAGGGTAAATATAAGATTATAAAATTACCCTAACACTTGTCTTAATATAATTGGATGATTAAATTTTTCCTAAATAGTACTTGGGTCAAAATTGAATCTAAGGGAATCAACTTGTATTTGATTATACCCTTTAGTTTATTTTACTTAAAGGAAAGTGAAATATATCACACTCAAACATTAATAATTAATGTATTTTTAATATTAGGTTATACAAAATATAAATTCGATTATAAATTCTAATTTGAAATTTAAATGTTTTTATTTATCATGGTAATTTATTTGTAATTTTTAAGAGAAATTTAATTACCTTATTATCATATACATTAATGATGTAGAAATTATTTATTTATCGAAAAATCAATAATATAGTTTTTATTGAAATAGTAATACATATCCAACGTCCAAAAAATCTGATCAAAACTTGTTGGTAGTGTATATATAAACCTTGATAATCCACTGGCCAAATTTTTGACCATTTGGATTCTTATTATAGTGATTATGACACTTATATTATTTTTTAGCAAGATGATGAGGAT
This sequence comes from Viscum album, assembly GCA_963277665.1. Taxonomy (NCBI): domain Eukaryota; kingdom Viridiplantae; phylum Streptophyta; class Magnoliopsida; order Santalales; family Viscaceae; genus Viscum; species Viscum album. Next base: position 513,029,122 of record OY728165.1, read on the forward strand.
ACAGTGTGGGATGGTCCTAAATAATAAAAGATAATAATAAACAGTCAGGCGTATAAGGGATTATTACATAGGTGAGTATAAAACAAACCACATCTATCTGCATCACCATTTGAGCACAATATGTTGGGGCTGTGAAGGACCACATCATATCAGAATCAATTAAATCGTTTCTTGCCAACGTATCCTCAACCTGATTGGCCTCCCGATACACGTGAGAAAAAACCATGTTTATTTGACTAGTTTGGTGGAGACACTCAACCCACTAAGGAAGAACATTCCAAGGAACATTACACATTCTAGAATTCAAATCATGAACTGCCGTCATAGAGTCGGATTCAATCAAAATCCATCTCCAAATATATTGGACAACATACCTTAAAGCATGAATCATTGCCTGTAGCTCATCTTCAAAAGTGTTTCCAAGGATAATGTAATGATAAAGCATCCATTGAAGAATCCACAAAAAGTGAAAAAAAACACCTATGTATCACGATTGAACGGGCGCACCTGACGTAGCACTTTCAACATTCTCTTTGAAGCACGGTTAATTCAGTGGTATCGATCTGATATACATTAGCATCTGAGGTTTGCGGGGTCGGCTAGAAACTCCAAGGAGCCTCAGAGTTTGAATGTCAGAAATGGTGTTAGCCATTGCCCCATCCTGGATCATTGACGCTGCGTACACATCAATGTGAATGGAGATCATTACCTTCCAAACAACATCACATGCACCATCAAACATGGCCATGTTATGTGATTACCACAAGGACACAATGGTCTCCACAAAAGCAGCAGCAAGGAGATTACACAACTTTCCACTACAGCACATATGCAGTATCCCAGACAGCATGTAAACATGCCGAATTTCAAAATCCACCGCAAACCTGAACAACATTCCTAGGTAATTCCAGAGTTGTTGGGCCTGCATGCACTCCATTAATATATGCTGCGTGGTTTCCTCCCAGACCTGCATAAAGCACACCTGGAGGTCATCTGGAAACTAGCTTCCTTAAAATGTTCAGATGTGGGAAATCTGTTCTTCCATATGCTCCGATGTAAGAGAAACAAGGCTGGTCGAATGAATGGGGACCTATATTTCATGAGCCATGTGGGGGCATGATCTGTACCACCACATACAAGCCCTTAGAACCCATTGGGGTCAAAAGTTCTTGTCCTGGTAGGATGCCAGATAATTCTGTAACAATCCCTAAAAGAATAATTATTAATTGGATACAACAAATAGTAAGAGATATTTAACTCCTGCATAATCTGCTGTGGTAAAAAGTCTGAGATGGAAAATGAATCATATTCGGTTGGAACATTCATATATTGCAAAGGCGTATCCATTTGCAAGGTGTTCTAGTAGTTAAGAGTAGAATCTCTACTGACCATAAATTTATTATCCTTCATAATCATTGCATAAGACATATTGAGGGAAGCCTATACCAGGGAATAGAGGTAGTATTTGTATCCCTTCATGAGCTGTTTTATGAACATGGTCTACAGAAACTCATCATCAATCTCTTTAGATATCAGCCTCCTGGTAAATTTTCCAATCAGACCATCATTAAAGGTGTGAAGGTCCTTGACCCCTAATCCTCCCATTTCCATAGGTTTTATACAATATTTCCACTTCACCATGACCAAATTCCTTTGAAACATTGATCCTATCCAAATAATGATTATTACCCGGAATAGAAGATCCTTAATAAGCCCTCCCGGCCATTTGTAAAGCGAGAAAGAGTAAACAAATTCGGATGTAATAAATGAGTTCACGAGCCAAACCCTTCCAGCCATGAACATAGATTTCCCTTTTTAGCTAGAAATATGATTAGTAATCTTAGCATAAATGATTTCCAGATATTGTCATTTCACCCTTCCCCAGAAATGAGGTACCCCAACATATCGAAAGGGTAAGGATCCCCTCTTTACCCCAAGATATCAGATGATAATGTTCTTCTTCCAAGGAAGAATTCCATTTCCAAAGACAATTGATATTTTATCCCATCTTATGGCCTATCCAGCCACAGCCTCATATTGATCAAATAGAACCTTAAGGAAAGATATGGTTTTCTTGGATGTATACCCCAATAGTAAAATGTCATCACCATAGAGTAGATAGGAGGGAACATTATCATTAATACCAGCTTTAATCCTCTTATAAATACCCATATGAGCAAGTTCATTGAAGCATTGACTTAGGTAGTCCTCCGTAATTAAAAAAAATACCCAATTGGGGTTCAACATGTAATACACCCATTGAGAAAGGAAAGAACCCACTTGGAACACCATTAAAAAGAATTGACATCTGTGAGGATCAAATAATAGTATTAATCAGATTCAGAAATCTGTCTGAAAATCCAAGCTTTTGAAGGATCTCTGTGAGAAAACTCAATTTAACGGTGTCAAAAGCCTTAGAGATGTCAATATTATGAGAAAATATCCCATCATTTGTCTTTTGTTTCATGATATTAACACTCTCTAATTCCATGAAAAGTCATTTTTGTATGTTCCTTCCAGGGAAAAAACCAAATTGGTTTGCTATAATCAGACCATCAACAAGCCCACCTATCCTACAGATAATGATCTTGCAGATGAGATTGGGTATTATATCCCCAAGAGAAAAAAGGAATGAATTCTTTAATGTCAAGGGAAATATCCTTATTTGGAATTAGGGAAATGAAGCATCAATTCATCCCATGGGGTAGGTATGAATGACAGAAGAAATCTCTTATGGCACACTCAATGTCATCCTGCACAATATCACAGAAGAACATACAAAATTTATTAGTGAAGACATCTGGGCGCGAAACACTCTAAATATTACGATAGATGAGACCAGATATGATTTCCCCCTTGCAATGTGGTGATGTGATAAACGGATTCATATGCTCATCAATACAGGGACTAATGTTATCTACCAGGTTAGAGGTGGAGGGTTTTCCATTATCAGAGTATATACCATTAAAATAATCAACCACAGCTAAAGTAGTCTCATTATCATCAGAGTAAATGAGGGTACCAATTCTGATCACCGTGTTTCAAGCACGCATTCTCCTCTCCTTATACCACCTATTGAAGAGATTAGAATTTCTGTCTCCATCCTTAAGCCATTTCAAATCCAGCTGATTCCGGACCAGTCTATGCTTCACAATGAGAAAATCATCTAGCCTATTTTGCACCATGATTTCATCCCTAGATAAGATAGGCTGATGTTTATGATCAATTTGAATTCTTCTGAGTTCCTCCTCAGTATGTTTAATGTCATCGTCAATTTTAGTGAATGATTTCATGCTCTATTCCTTTAACAACCCTTTTAGATGCTTTAATTTAATAGGAATTCTATGAAGAGGGTTCCTAATGAGCCTAATCCTTAATGCCTCCAAAATAATTTCCATGCATCCTAGGATCACAAGCCATGCATTATTAAACCTCAAGGGTTTAGGGGATGGACGCATACCCTAAAAGTTGACATCCACAATGAGTGTATTATGATTAGAGTGATATTTGGAGAGAGTAAAACCAGAGAACTCCTGGACAACATTCTAGTCCTCAATTTGCACAAGGAATCTATCATGTTTGCTGGCCTTCTTCCCTTACCATGTGTATCGACACCATGTGATGTCAGCTCCAACAAGAGGGATCTGAATCAGATTACAAGAATCAATGCACTCAGAAAATTCATGAGCTGTTGTCCCATGAAAATAAGTCCCAGTTTTTTCACCAGGCGTTAAGACAGTGTTAAAGTCACCAAAAAGAATCCACCTCTTGTCCATCCTTAAAGTAGTATCTTTAAGGTCCTCCAATAGCTCCCTCCTCTTTAAATAAGAGGTGGAGGCATATACAAATGAGATAGAGATATTCTGTCTAGCATTTTTGCAGCTAATCAGAATATTCAAGTGCCTGCTATCAAATGAAATAATCTGAATACTATCATGTCTCAGGACCCACAAATGATCCATGCTCGAGCTATGCTGATTGCTGGATATATAATTAATGCCATGAGAATTCCATTTGAAGCCATTCCTGTTTCCAAAAATAAGCTTTGGATCTTCAATAACAACAAGCATCTGCTTATAGATCATAATGTAATGTTGAAGGGCCCTGATCGTAGAGGAATTTCCCAACCCTTGACAATTCCAATATAATATCCTCATTGATGTTGGGCCCTGCCCCTTATCAGGAGGCACATTGTTTTCTCAATAGTACTTTTCCCTTTACCCTTCTTACATTTACCATTATTTTATCCATTAGAGGCCGATTTGGACGTCTTATCAACCTCATTGTTATATTTGTATCTGTGAACATCACTCACACCATCTTCCTCTTTCAGAGAAAGATCATCCACCCAGGAAGCAACCACAGGACCAAACATCCCTTCAGCAGTAACCTCTTCCACTTCATCAGACCAGAACCTCCCACTCATTGGATTAAACATATTCATTCCCTTCATCTGATAGGGGTTAGAGCATATCTCATTTTTCTTCCTAGCCACTTTGGAAGGAGGAACCTGTATAAATGCTCTAGCTGGATCAAAAGCAGCAATGTGGTCAGTGCCTAAACCACACCCACCACTGCTATTAATAAAAATTTCAGCCTGTATAGGCCTCCGGTTGCCTCCTTGGTCAGAAGAAGTAGCATGGGAAGTCCCTTGACCACACTCACCACTTCTATTAATAGGAATTTCAACATGTCCAGACCACAGAGTTCCTCCTGTGACAATTTCCTTATGGCTAGGGGTTATGAAGATATCATCATGTTCCCCACTACTCTCCCCACTCTCAGCTGCAATAGTGGGGGCCTATATATTGTCCTTATGCATCATATTATTAGTTGTCACCGATGAGATCTCCTACCCCGACCCTCATTGATCATAGCGTAATCATTTTTTACCCGCATTACACCCAATGTCATGCAGCTCATCCCGTTACACATCAGTCTGCACAACAACAGATGAGGAAACAAGCATTCCAGGGTTGACAATTCCATTTGTTAATTCATGGGAGTTCACCTATTCAGCAAGAGGACCTTGTGCAGCAACATCAGGCTCCCCCTTGTTCATTCCAGCAAGAAAATCAGAACCACCTTCCCCTTTGGAAGGCAAGACCATTCCACCTGCTCTTTCTTCTATTGCAGGTGGTATCATCATGCCCCTTTGCCTTACAAATCGAACAATTCAAGTCCCTCCTACACTCAAGGGTCAATAGACCAAAGGGTAGGAAGTTCATGAAAAATTTGGGCTTCCTTTCAGACAGGACTTCCAACTTCATGATATCATCCCTCGTTGTGAGGATGACTTCCTCCACCAAAGTTATAGATAGGTCAACTTCAACCAGGACACGGGAATAATGACCATACCTGGGATTTTATATTTGCATATCCATTCGGATTGGATTACCCACAGCCGAAGCAATGTCCCATAGAATCTGCAGATGCCAATAGAGAAAATTAATCTTATTAATCCAAATACACAATTGGTTATGCGTGCATCGAACATTCATAGGGTCAAAATTCCGATCCCATTACTAGATTCTTAAGAATCCAGGATTCAAGGATAAAGTACTTTTCCTCTATTCCCTCCTCTTGATCTCATCACTGGGAAAGACAACATGGTAGTATCCATTCTCCATCGCAGTCATCCTCCAATTATAAAATCCCTATAAATCAATAATCCTTATTGTTAATACATAAAATTTCTAAAATCTCACCCCCCTTATGGGTGAGAACTCGGGCAATAATCGAATGCCGGCACAAGCTTACTCATTCCTCAATTGCATCTAGGATGGTCGAGACACGAGCAACCCTTCCTTTCTTAATCACACATCCAGGTGGAGGAGATCCATGGTCTGGTTATGATCCTCTAGATGCATTCCTTACAAAATCTGCAAATTTTTTATGTTCATCCTCCGGAACAGAGTGAGAGGGGATTTCCTTCCAGGCATGTGAAATAAATTATGTGTGGCCAATATACTCATCCTTTGCACCAGAACCCGCAGAATCAAGCACATCATCACCCAGAGTTTGATCCGAGGCATTATCAGCATCTCTAGGTTTACGGAGTAACCCTGAAACCCCTTGAGCCGCCATATCCAAACGTGATCACCTTATATTATTTTATTTTAAATGATTCATAAGTTGTAACATTCAAAATTTATAAAATATAACAATTTATATGTTGTTATTTTAAGATGATAAATTCAAGTAAAATATTTATTATAAATTCTTTGAGATTTATCTTCATCATATAATTTTTATTTTTATTTTTGGCAAAGAATATGTATATTAAATGATTATACAAAAATGATGTAGTAATTTGTTTATTGAGGGAAATATCAAATAAATGGTTTTATAAATAATAAAATAAACATTATATGAACTAATTAATGTAATCAACCAATTATTTAGATGAATTTTTCATGTTATAAATCTATTAAACATTTTTGTTCTAATATATCCTCTATGAGTATTTTATTTAAATTCAAATTATTGAATTGTGTAAAAATTTACACTATTGTAATTTTATAAAAATAACAAATTATTAAATTGTTAATAATAACATAAATTTTCAAAAATTATAAATTGAAATTTATATAGTCTAGAATGTCAAAAATTATTAAATTATAGACAATTCACAACATATAAGTCATTATTTATAATATTTTAAAATTTAGATTCTTATAACCACAACTAAAATTAAATAGATTAAATAAAGAGAAATCAATGTTGATAATGTTTAAAATAAATTACCAAAATGACTAAATTTTATTGTTTGATGATATTATAGCCATATCTCATCTTAGTTAAGATTTTGGTTATTTTGGATGTTTTTATGTGGGGTTTGAATTAATTATAAATTAATATTTTTGAGGTTTCCAAAAGTTCCCCTATCCTCCCTTTTAAAAAGGGCACCCCTTCCCTCTTTTCCTCACACCATTTTGAGCCTTGAATCTCGGCTAACACCTACAAATTACTCTTCTAAACCTCTCTAGTTATATCATAGGGGTTCTTTCTTCTTATACTTCTTAGTAATTAGTTGTTTAATGATAAAGCAATAACATTAGTATTACATATATACTGATATATTATTATAAATATGAAACAACCATATTTAACCGTTTATCTATCCTTCGGAAAGTAAAATAATCGGGCGTGCGTACGTACAAAATACCGTCTCTACGACGTGGTGTAATCGGTTTTTCCCCCACCACTTTACTTGGGTGCGTATAATGGTGTAAAGAATAACTATACATGATTATTATAACATCATACAGATTCTATGATATTATATCATCCACTACAATTCCATTCTCTAAATATGGGACCTATATAATCATTCATGCGTACATACGGATTACCGTCTCCACGACGCAATGAGATTAATTTTCCATGTTAACAATTCAAGAATGATTATAAAATATATATAATAAGTAATCATTAAATATTAGAAAAAATAATACTACTGTAATTATGTATATATATGTTTATATCATCTATTTAATTTCATTCAATCCAATAAGGAATTGAAAACATCATTAATGTGTACGTACGACCTACCGTCTCCATGAACATTGAATTTATTTACATTTATTGATCTATTATATGTAACACCCGAGACTTTTGTGTTATATAAATCATCAAATGAATCTTTTTCTACACAACACTTTCTTGGCTTGCTTTACACGCAATCGCGACCTTCCTCGATAGCTTGCGTCGTACGCAATACCGAGTTTCACTAAACAACAATATGCTATTAAAACTAGCCGTTATGAATAGTAATAACCACTTTTTGAAATTTTATAAATTTTATTTTTCAAAATGGACTTCATTTTTGGACTCAGAATATCGAAATTAGCCTAGGGTGAAATTTTGGTATTTTTCTGAAAACTTTCAATTTTTGATGAATAGTGAAACCACTAAGTGGTAGGTTAAAAACTGAATTTTGCATAAAACATAATTTTACCGCTTCTGTGAATGGAATTTCGAAAATCAGACAGACACGGTTGATATCAGTAAGTAAAATGTGGTTCAATGAGATAAAAATAATTTTTTGGTGAATAGTAACTTTTTACTTTTTTTTACAGCGGTTAATCGTAAATTGGGTAACTAAGGGTAAATATGATATTAATAATCTCCTAACACATGTCCTAATTCTATTGGACACGTGTAATTCGACCAAAAACAAACTTAGGAATAAAATATGACCATTTAGGCCCACTTGGATTAGATTAGGACATTTATTATTAATTTATTTAAAGAAGGGTTAAAATAGTTAAAATTAAAGTTTAATAAGTAAATAATTTTTAATATGGGGTTATACATAAGATAAATTCGATTGTAAATATTCATTAGAAAGCTAATAAGATTTCCTACATGATGGTATTTTATTTTTAATTTTTAGACATCAAATAATACAATTTATTTATGACAGAAAGATGATGCAGTAATTATCTTATTAATGAAGTATTGACATAATTGATAATATAAATACCAAAATAAATGTAATTTAAGACTTTTTATGAATTACACTAATTTTCTAGGTTAATATGATATATTAGTGTTGATTTAATCAACTTGGTTCGAACATATAATTCTGTTATGACTTTCACAAAAATCATATATCAAATAGTGTCAAAATTGACACAAAATAGTTTTTAAATCAAATATTATATTATTAATTGTTATTTTATTCCTAAAAATATAAGGTTCGGCCAAATGAATTAGATAAGGATATATATATTAATAATAAACAATTTGGGGTTCGTTTGGCATGTTATAGTAAGTTTATTAACCATATAGTGAAAGAAAACAAAAAGACATGGTAAAAGTTAAATTATTTAACTTAGAGTTAAATCTAATTGATAAGGTTAAAATAATACCCTAAACTTGTCTAAATCTTATTGGTTGATAGGATTTCGACCCATACCCACTTTAGCTTCGAAATAATACCCTTTGGAACCATTATAAACCTATTTTGACTTTAATATAAAATAATATTTTGAGATATTCCTAAGGTGCCCCTCTCCTCCCTTATAAAAGGGCACCTCCTCCCCCTCCTCCTCACACCAATTTGAGCACTCAAGCTCGGCCAACCCCTGCCATTTTCTCCTCTCCATTTCCCTAGAATAATCCTAGAGGTCCTGGTTTTCTTCAAAGACCAATTTTAGTTCCCTAAGTGGAGGATTCAATGAGGCGTTCCAAAGAAGAGGTAATATCCATTACCGATCTTTTCAATTTCATTCATCTTCAACTTCTTCTTCTTTAGTTGTTTCATGATAAAGTAATAACATCAGTATTACTTACATACTGATATGTTATTATAAATATGAAACAACCCTAATTCACCTTCTATCCATCCTACGGAAAAATGAAATCACCACGCGTGCGTACGTACGGAATACCGTCCCCACGCCGTGGTGTAATCTATTTTCCACCATCACCTTACAAGGATGGGTATAATGGTGTAATGAGTAACTATATATGATTATTATGAAGTAATATTGATACTGAAATAATATATATATACTCCAATACAATTCCACGATCATAGGAACGATATCATCACTCGTGCGTACATACGGAATACCGTCTCCACGATGTGATGCGACTCGTTCTACATGATCATCATTTCATAATGATTATATAATTAATTGAGTGAATGAATATGGTATATACTACACTAATATCATTCTAGAAATGAATTATATATAACCTAAAGATAATAATAAGAATTTATTCGACAAGACACGCATAAGAACAAAAAGTTATAAAGACCCGAGTAACAAGTAACAATGAAATATTACTGACAAGAAGCTAATAATATGACCATATATGATATCATATCAATATGTATGATTCTGGAATAAGTCGATAACATTATTTACACCATTATACAGGAGCTTCGGACATGTACAAAGCAAATCGTACCTAAGGTAAGGGAAATATCACAATCTCATTTTTATCCGAGATTGTTTATTCGTAAGTATTTACTGGGGTGTATTTTATCATCCACATCCATGTTCCCTCAATATGTAATATTGTTTCCATACACTTGCAATAGTTTAAATCAAATTTTACCCTTAGGTGAGTTTTTAGTAAATAATATTAAAGGAATCTTTTGTCGTTTTTCCGTACGAGGTATTTTTTGACTTTTCCGACAAAAGTACGAAGAATGTTGTTTTTAACTTATACGGCATGAATGGATTTTTAAAACATTATTTCCAAGAAGCTTCCATTACAAGTTTTCAAGTTTATTTTTAATGAACTTCTTTTATTTTAAAGTCATATGACATGTTATGAAAGGAAAAATGTTTTCAAAGTAGAAAGGATATTTTCCTCAAGAATGGAGTTCAAGTGTGTTATCAAAATTATTTTCCATCTAAGATAATAAAGGGTTCTGTTTTTATCCCTATTTTTACACTGATTTGATCATGTTGTGATGGAATTATTTTTATGAATTCTTTTATCTTATATGTATTGATTTATGATGTCATGATGTTTCAAGAATCCCATTTTTGTTACATGTGTTATGCGATGATGTATGTTTTTTGATTATGTGGCACACATAAGAAAGGATTCATTATAAGATGGGTGGGACCTATATCTCACTCCAATGCATTGGGTAAAGATTTTATATCTCATGAGATAGACATGGCTGGAACGGAAGGTTATTTCGGTTCAGTGATACAGGACTGAAACGAGGAGTGAACTCGGTTCAGAAAGGGACTTTGTCCACTAAGATAGTCTTGACAATGAGTCATTACTAACAATAAATGATTTTCCATGATTATGTGTGCATGCCACAAACTTTCAAGTTTTATGTTATGGTTATGGGGATATCATTTTCACTTCTATGATTTATTCCATGTTAAGATATTATGATCTCTTTTGCAGGTTTTGATTTTCAAAAAGATATGATATGATTTTTATTTTCTTTATTTGCCCTTACTGAGCATTTGAGCTCACCCTTTTATGTTTTCTTTTCCCCAGGTCAGGAAGATGGATATTAAGTAGAATATGCTAAAAGGGACCCTAGATATGATGAAATAAATGGGAGACACTGTAGAAGATTTATGAACCAGTTGTTTATGTTTCCCAGTTTCTAAAGACACTATACCTATACGGTCCTTTGTGGTTTTGTCATATGTTGTAATAAGTGTAATTCAATTTTGAAGTATTAACAATGTATGTGAAGTGTGGGTCGTTATAGTTGGTATCAGAGGAAAGGTATAGTCAACCTTTGGAAACTAGGATGTGAAAGCCTTAGTAAGAACCCTAAGGATAAGTCTAAGCATAGACCACAATCTTAGTGTTTTAGAAATGTCCTTGAATAACCTAGGATAAGACCTTAAGCATGAAAATTTTATTATTGAATTATGTGGTTTCCTATTATAATTAGTGTTGCTCACACTATTCTTCTTGGTTTTAGTCAATGGCTAGAACCCGAAGGAACCGTGTTAATGCGGAATGCGATGGGCAATGCAATGATTGTCCCCCTGAACAACCAAACGATATGGGAGCTGGAATGAAAAATCTTGTAGCCATGCTCACACAACTTTCTCAAGCTATGAATCATGCAGGATTTCCAAACGAGCAAAGGAGGGAGCAACATTCTGTTGAATCCTTCATGAGGCAGCGTCCACCTTCTTTCAGCGGGTCTACTGATCCATTAGTTGCTGAACAATGGATTAGTACTACTGAAAAGATATTTTCAGTTCTTCAATGTTCTGAACATGATAAAGTCATCCTAGCAGTGTATCGTTTGGAAGGAGATGCTGATCAATGGTGGAATCTTGTTAAGAATACGAGGCAAAGGGATGAAATTGAGTCTATGGAATGGGACGAGTTCAAGAACTTATTTTTCAATAAGTACTTCCCTCGTATTCTCCGAACAAAGATGGAGAAAGAGTTTCTTGAACTGAAGCAAAGGGATGATGAATCTGTTGGTACCTATGAAGCAAATTTTACAAGACTTGCGAGGTACGCTTCTGGTATTATTATCCAACCTGAGAGTAAGATCGATCGATTCTTTAGTGGCTTAAAACCAAGTCATAGAAGGGAGTTAGCCATAAGGGACTTCAATAGCTACAACGAAATCATTCGATGTGCTCTCAAAGTCGAGATGGAGATTGGAATAACCCATCAGTCACATGGGTTTGATAAGAAGAGGAAGATGGAATTCAAAGGAAAATCTAAAGAGCACACGGAAAAGAAGATGAGCTTTTTCTTATGCTCAAAGTGTGGAAAGAAACATGGAGGGAGTTGTCTTAAAGGGACAAGTAAATGATTTAAATGTGGAAAGGAAGGTCATCGGGAATTTGAATGCCGCGATAATGGGAAGAATATGTCTAATGATGCAAACAAAGGAAGGGATACACAGAATGAACCTACTACACTTCAATGTTTCAAGTGCAAGGAGATGGGGCACTATGCCAATCAATGCCCAAATCCAAGGGTTGATGATGATGGTCGATGTCAACAAAATCTTAAGGCTAAAGACAAAGGAAAGTCACATGCAATTTCTATCAGCGATGTGGAGTACGATAACGAAGTGGTGAAAGGTACACTTACCATCCACTCTAAAGTAGCAAATGTTTTATTTGATTCTCGATCCACCCACTCTTTTATTTATGAAGACTTTTCTAAGGGTATCACCATATTACCTCAACAATTAGATATTGAGTTAGCTGTGACAACACCTAATGGCACATCAATCTCATCAGAAGTTTATAATTCTTCTCCGATCGAAGTTTGTGGGAAAGTGCTTCCTGCAAATCTTGTGATCCTTCCTTTAGTGGAATTTGATGTGATTCTTGGCATGGATTGGGTTTCTCTACATGGAGCTCATATCAATTGCCAAAGTAGGGAAGTCACATTTCATATTCCAGATCAATCTACGATCGTATATCAATGCAAGGATGAACATAACCTTCCAGTGGAAATTTCTTCGATCTTATGGGTATTGATTCCACTAAATGAAGGTTATTTTTCTCAAATGGTTGTTGAGAAACTCACGATTAAGAATATGCCCATTGTACGGGAGTTTGATGATGTCTTTCCGGAGGAATTACCGGGTCTTCCACCAAATCGTGAAGTTGAATTTTCAATAGAACTTGTAACGGGTGCTTTGCCAATTTCAAAGACACCTTATAGAATGGCCCCAATTGAGTTGCAGGAATTGAAGAAGCAACTCCAAGAGAATCTTGATAAGGGATTCATACGCCCTAGTGTGTCACCTTGGGGAGCACCTATTCTATTTGTTAAGAAGAAAGATGGATCAATGAGACTCTGCATTGATTATCGAGAACTTAACAAGATCACTATCGAGAACAAATATCCTCTCCCACGCATTGATGACTTATTTGACCAACTACGCGGAGCTCAATACTTTTCCAAGATTGATCTTCGTTCAGGGTATCATCAATTAAGGGTCAAAAGGGAGGATATACAAAAGACGGATTTCCGTACAAGGTATGGACACTATGAATTTATAGTGATGCCATTTGGTCTTACTAATGCCCCTTCTATCTTCATGGATCTAATGAATAGAGTCTTTAGAGACTATCTTGATCAATTTGTGGTAGTCTTTATAGACTATATTCTTGTCTATTCAAAGAGCAAGGAAGAGCATGAAGATCACTTGAGAATTATATTGAAGACCCTGAGAAAGGAGAAGCTTTATGCCAAATTTACCAAGTGTGAATTTTGGCTTCAAAAAGTTGCATTTTTGGGTCACATAATCTCAAAAGAGGGGATATCTGTGGATCCAGCAAAAACAGAGGTTATCGAAAGATGGTCAAGACCAACAACAGTAACTGAGATCCGAAGTTTTCTTGGTTTGGCTGGATATTATCGACGTTTTGTAAAAGATTTTTCACGATTATCTAATCCACTCACCAAGTTGACTCGGAAAGGAGTTAAGTTTGTCTGGACAGAGGAATGTGAAGAGAATTTCAAGGAGTTGATAAGAAGGTTATCCAGTGCACCTGTGCTCACACTGCCTTGTAGTGGAGAAAGGTTTGTGATCTACAGTGATGCATCCAAGAAGGTATTGGGGTGTGTTCTTATGCAAAATGATATGGTGATAGCTTATGCCTCACGACAGTTGAAAATCCATGAGCAAAATTACCCAACACATGATTTGGAGTTTGCTGCAGTAATCTTTGCAATAATGAGTTGGAGGCATTACCTTTATGGTGAAAGGTGTGATATTTATACTGATCATAAAAGTTTAAAGTATATTTTCACACAAAAGGAGTTGAATATGCGTCAAAGAAGATGGTTGGAGCTGATTAAGGATTATGACTGCTCAATCCATTACCACCCTGGGAAAGCAAACAAGGTGGAAGATGCATTAAGTCGACAAGACCATGCTAGTTTGTCCATGATGAGGATCACAAAAGATCCAATATTTATGGATTTACAAAGGATGGATCTTGGAATTATAATGGAAGGGGAAAAATCTTATCTTTATCAAATGAATGTTCAACCATCTATACATGTGAAGATTAAAGAGGCACAAAAAGAAGATGTCGAGTTACAAAAGAAGGTGAGAAATGTTCCTGAATTCAACCTTGATTGTGATGGGATAATAAAGTTCAGGAATCGGGATTGTGTTCCTTCCATCCCCGAATTAAAGAAGGAGCTGCTGGATGAGGCTCATAGTTCTTCATTCTCTATTCATCCTGGAAGCACGAAGATGTATAGGGACCTGAAAGAGTACTTCTGGTGGGATGGCATGAAAAGAGATGTTGCTGAATATGTCTCTCGATGCTTGGTTTGTCAACAAGTTAAAGCTGAGAGACAAAAGTCTAAGGGGATGTTACAACCATTACCCATACCCGAATGGAAATGGGAAAACATCACTATGGACTTTGTCACAGGACTTACTAAAACATCCAAAGGCAATAATGCTATCTGGGTCATAGTTGATCGTCTTACAAAGTCTGCACACTTCATTCCTATTAGAGAGGATTTCTCTCTAGATCAGCTTGCCAGGATATATGTAAAGGAAGTGGTAAGATTGCATGGAGTAACACTTTCTATTATATCTGATCGGGATCCTAGATTTACCTCGAAGTTCTGGCGAAGTCTTCAGCATACTCTGGATACAGAGTTGAGTTTCAGCACTGCTTATCATCCCCAGACAGACGGTCAGTCTGAGAGAACAATTCAAACCCTAGAAGATATGTTGAGAGCTTGCTCTATGGATTTCAAAGGAGGTTGGGATCAACACCTACCTTTGGTAGAAATTTCTTATAATAATAGCTTTCACTCCAGTATTTAGATGGATCCTTATGAAGCTCTCTACGGAAAGAAATGCAGGACTCCAACTTGCTGGGATGAAGTTGGGGAAAGAAAGCTATTAGGACCTGATCTCGTTGATGAAATGGCAGAAAAGGTCAGATCTATTCAACAACACATAAGAGAAGCTCAGAGTCGACAGAAAAGTTATGCCAACAACCGAAGAAAAGACCTAGAGTTTGAAGTGGGTGATAAAGTGTTCTTACGAATATCTCCCTCGAAGAGGGTTATGAGATTTGGAAAGAAGGGGAAGTTGAGCCCTAGATATATTGGTCCTTTCGAAATACTGGATCGTGTTGGGAAGGTAGCTTACCGATTGGTGCTTCCACCGAATCTCTCTCAAGTTCACGATGTGTTCCATGTATCTCTCCTGAGAAAGTACATACCAGATCCTTCACATGTACTCAGCTCAGAAGTTGTACCGCTGGAGCAAGATCTTTCTTATGAAGAACAGCCGATAGAGATTCTGGATCGTAGCGAAAAAGTCCTACGAAACAAGACCACTCGATTGGTGAATGTTTTATGGAGGAACCACCAACTTGAAGAAGCTACATGGGAGCTTGAGGATATGATGAGGGAGAATTATCCTCATCTGTTTGTTACAAAGTGACGAATTTCGAGGGCGAAATTCTTTTTAAGGGGGGTAGAATGTAACACCCGAGACTTTTGTGTTATATAAATCATCAAATGAATCTTTTTTCTACACAACACTTGCTTGGCTTGCTTTACACGCAATCGCGACCTTCCTCGATAGCTTGCGTCGTACGCAATACCGAGTTTCACTAAACAGCAATATGCTATTAAAACTAGCCGTTATGAATAGTAATAACCACTTTTTGAAATTTTATAAATTTTATTTTTCAAAATGGACTTCATTTTTGGACTCATAATATCGAAATTAGCCTAGGGTGAAATTTTGGTATTTTTCTGAAAACATTCAATTTTTGATGAATAGTGAAACCACTAAGTGGTAGGTTAAAAACTGAATTTTGCATAAAACTTAATTTTACCGCTTTTGTGAATGGAATTTCGAAAATCTGACAGACACGGTTGATATCAGTAAGTAAAATGTGGTTCAATGAGATAAAAATAATTTTTTGGTGAATAGTAACTTTTTACTTTTTTTACCGCGGTTAATAGTAAATAGGGTAACTAAGGGTAAATATGATTTTAATATTACCCTAACACATGTCCTAATTCTATTGGAGAAGTGTAATTCGACCAAAAACAAACTTAGGAATAAAATATGACCATTTAGGCCCACTTGGATTAGATTAGGACATTTATTATTAATTTATTTATAGATGGGTTAAAATAGTTAAAATTAAAGTTTAATAGGTAAATCATTTTTAATATGGGGTTATACATAAGATAAATTCGATTGTAAATAATCATTAGAAATCTAATAAGATTTCCTACATGATGGTATTTTATTTGTAATTTTTAGACATCAAATAATACAATTTATTTATGACATAAAGATGATGCAGTAATTATCTTATTAATGAAGTATTGACATAATTGATAATATAAATACCAAAATAAATGTAATTTAAGACTTTTTATGAATTACACTAATTTTCTAGGTTAATATGATATATTAGTGTTTATTTAATCAACTTGGTTCGAACATATAATTCTTTTATGACTTTCACAAAAATCATATATCAAATAGTGTCAAAATTGACACAAAATAGTTTTTAAATAAAATATTATATTATTAATTGTTATTTTATTCCTAAAAATATAAGGTTCGGCCAAATGAATTATATAAGGATATATATATTAATAATAAACAATTTGGGGTTCGTTTGGCATGTTATAGTAAGTTTATTAACCATATAGTGAAAGAAAACAAAAAGACATGGTAAAAGTTAAATTATTTAACTTAGAGTTAAATCTAATTGATAAGGATAAAATAATACCCTAAACTTGTCTAAATCTTATTGGTTGATAGGATTTAGACCCATCCCCACTTTAGCGTCGAAATAAGACCCTTTGGAACCATTATAAACCGATTTTGACTTTAATATAAAATAATATTTTGAGATATTCCTAAGGTGCCCCTCTCCTCCCTTATAAAAGGGCACCACCTCCCCCTCCTCCTCACACCAATTTGAGAACTCAAGCTCGGCCAACCCCTGCCATTTTCTCCTCTCCACTTCCCTAGAATAATCCTAGAGGTCCTGGTCTTCTTCAAAGACCAATTTTAGTTCCCTTAGTGGAGGATTCAAAGAGGCGTTCCAAAGAAGAGGTAATATCCATTACCGATCTTTTCAATTTCTTTCTTCTTCAACTTCTTCTTCTTTAGTTGTTTCATGATAAAGTAATAACATAAGTATTACTTACATACTGATATGTTATTATAAATATGAAACAACCCTAATTCACCTTCTATCCAGCCTACGGAAAAATGAAATCACCACGCGTGCGTACGTACGGAATATCGTCTCCACGCCGTGGTGTAATCTATTTTCCACCATCACTTTACAAGGATGGGTATAATGGTGTAATGAGTAACTATATATGATTATTATGAAGTAATATTGATACTGAAATAATATATATATACTCTAATACAATTCCACGATCATAGGAACGATATCATCACTCGTGCGTACGTACGGAATACCGTCTCCACGATGTGATGCGACTCGTTCTACATGATCTT
The DNA here is from genome assembly GCA_963277665.1 of Viscum album. Taxonomy (NCBI): domain Eukaryota; kingdom Viridiplantae; phylum Streptophyta; class Magnoliopsida; order Santalales; family Viscaceae; genus Viscum; species Viscum album. Next base: position 513,047,093 of record OY728165.1, read on the forward strand.
CATTTCATAATGATTATATAAATGAATTGAGTGAATGAATGTGGTATATACTACACTAATATCATTCTGGAAATGAATTATCTATAACCTAAAGATAAGAATAAGAATTTATTCGACAAAACACGCATAAGAACAAAAAGTTATAAAGACCCGAGTAACAAGTAACAATGAAATATTACTAACAAGAAGCTAATAATATGACCATATATGATATCATATCAATATGTATGATTCTGGAATAAGTCAATAACATTATTTAAACCATTATACAGGAGCTTCGGACAGGTACAAAGCAAATCGGACCTAAGGTAAGGGAAATATCACAATCTCATTTTTATCCGAGATTGTTTATTCGTAAGTATTTACTGGGGTGTATTTTATCATCCACATCCATGTTCCCTCAATATGTAATATTGTTTCCATCCACTTGCAATAGTTTAAATCCAATTTTACCCTTAGGTGAGTTTTTAGTAAAGAATATGAATGGAATCTTTTGTCGTTTTTCCGTACGAGGTATTTTTTGACTTTTCCGACAAAAGTACGAAGAATGTTGTTTTTAACTTATACGGCATGAATGGATTTTTAAAACATTATTTCCAAGAAGCTTCCTTTACAAGTTTTCAAGTTTATTTTTAATGAACTTATTTTATTTTAAAGTCATATGACATGTTATGAAAGGAACAATGTTTTCAAAGTAGAAAGGATATTTTCCTCAAGAATGGAGTTCAAGTGTGTTATCAAAATTATTTTCCATCTAAGATAATAAAGGGTTCTGTTTTTATCCATATTATTACACTGATTTGATCATGTTGTGATGGAATTATTTTTATGAATTCCTTTATCTTATATGTATTGATTTATGATGTCATGATGTTTCAAGAATCCCATTTTTGTTACATGTGTTATGCGATGATGTATGTTTTATGATTATGTGGCACACATAAGAAAGGATTCATTATAAGATGGGTGGGACCTATATCTCCCTCCAATGCATTGGGTAAAGATTTTATATCTCATGAGATAGACATGGCTGGAACGGAAGGTTATTTTGGTTCAGGGATACAGGACTGAAACGAGGAGTGAACTCGGTTCAGAAAGGGACTTTGTCCACTAAGATAGTCTTGGCAATGAGTCATGACTAACTAGAAATGATTTTCCATGATTATGTGTGCATGCCACAAAGTTTCAAGATTTATGTTATGGTTATTGGGATATCATTTTCACTTCTATGATTTATTCCATGTTATGATATTATGATCTCTTTTGCAGGTTTTTATTTTCAAAAAGATATGATATGATTTTTATTTCCTTTATTTTCCTTGCTGAGCATTTGAGCTCACCCTTTTATGTTTTCTTTTCCCCAGGTCAGGAAGATGGATATTAAGTAGAATATGCTAAAAGGGACCCTAGATATGATGAAATAAATGGGAGACACTGTAGAAGATTTATGAACCAGTTGTTTATGTTTCCCAGTTTCTAAAGACACTATACCTATACGGTCCTTTGTGGTTTTGTCATATGTTGTAATAAGTGTACTTCAATTTTGAAGTATTAACAATGTATGTGAAGTGTGGGTCGTTATATTATATATATGTATATTATGAATAAATATTATTTATAAATCATATGTTATATTTGGGAATTATGTAATCATGATCAATGTAATCATGTTAATAATTACAAGTCAAAACACGGATGACAAATGATCTGATTTTACCCAAAACGCTGCTTTAACTTGGAATAGAAAAATGAACGAATAATATAAAGCCGTAATTGAATCATATAAGATAAATTAAATATTATTATTGTTCTATTACAAGGTAATAATATTTTTAATCCCACTATACAGGAGTCTCAGACACATATGAATGAAATTGGACATAAGGTAAGGGATAATTTTTCAATCTCATTTTTATTCGTGATTCCTTATACGTAAGTATTGACTGGGGTTATATTTTTAATCCATGAACATAAAAATGTTTTTCATAAAGTTTTACATATTATTACATGTTTTTTTAAAGTCATGTTTTCCCATATTTGACTTTTACTTTGTGTTATGGATGGAAACATTCTTTTTTTACCATACATGGTACTTTATGACTTTTCTGAAAAAAGTACGAGGAGAATGTTTTTTAACTTATATGGAATGAACAGATTCCTACGGTTTCATAACGCCTTATTTCCATGAAGCATCCTGTAAAATATTTCATGATTATTTTCCTAAAAAAATCATTGCATTTAAAATTGAATGTCATTTTGTGAAAAGAAAATGATTTTGAAGAAGAAAGGATATTTTCCTCAAGAATTCATTTCAATTGTTTTGTCAAAATGATTTTACATCTAAGATGAAATTATTTCATATGTGTATGTTTCAAGTATAATGTATCTATGATTTACATGGTTTAACCTATCTTATTAGTAAATGATATCCATTTGTTTTATATGGATTATTTTATGATGGGATGACATTTATGAAACCCGTTTTATTCTTTGGGTTATGATGAATGATTTATGATTATTTTGTGGCACAAGTAAGAATGATTTAACTATGAGATGGATGGGACCTTTACCTCACTCCAATTCATTGGTTAAAGATTTATATCTCATGATATAGACATGGATGGATGGGCATGTTAATCCAGATCAGTGATACATGACTGGAATGAGGAGCGAACTCGGTTTAGTAAGGGACTTTGTCCACTAAGATGGCTTTGGAAGCAATGACTTGGCTACTATGGAAATCATATCATGTGGTTAATATTTTCCCAAAATTACAAGTTTTATTTCCAAGCTATTTTATCATGATTGATGTTACATTATGATCTATGCCTTACATACTACCTTGTTTTATGTCATGGCTCAAGATTTTGATGTTTAAAAATTATGTTCATGTTTTTATGTTCAAATTAATTTGGATGGTTTTATTTTCTTGATGATTACCCTTTCTGAGAATTTATGATCACCCTTTATATGTTTTCATTTCCCCAGGATATAAAGAAAGGTTTTAGGTAAGAAAACCAAATGGGAAGATCTATATGGGATATGTTGATGATCTTTCACCATTATTAGAAGATTATGTTCTGAGGTTGCAAAGTCACTAAACTATTACGATCCTTGAATGTTGGTTTCTGTTATGTATTAAGTATTCCTCATATGTAATGTAATGTCCATGTACATCAAAAATTGGGTATATACATGTATCATTAGCCTTATCATTAAACAATACCAATTAAATGTATATTTTCAATTTATCACAACAATATTAATTAAATATATCTATAACCATGAATAATATTAACAAATCACTATTAAACCAATTAACCACATTGAACCATATAATTCATCATCCAATTAAGGCTAATCCAAACATTCACCTTTTCCAAATTTATCAATAGAATGATAATAATTACATTATAAATCATTTCAACAATCCAGTAAAATTAAAAATCATTAAATCCCAATAATAAATAAATTTAATGTACCATTATTCACCAATTGTGTTATCAAAATTACTGAATCCAATTATCCCAAGTTCAATTCAAATAGTTATCAACTGTCAATTCAATTAATCAATACCATATTTCCATAAATTAATTAATCAATTAAATTTTAAATTTAATATTCAATTTCCAAAAATTTGAAATGAAACACCACAATACATTATCTTAATTGGAATTATTGGCATTGATAATGGAATTTAGACTCCCTAACTCATGATAGTTGACAAGGGTTCTCCAACCGAAATATATAATTGAAAATAAACAGCCAGGACACGACGAATAGTGATATCATGATCCAATACCATGATCCATGATCCAATTTATTATATAAATGAAAACATTTATATATATATATATACATATCAATTACAAATAGAGTAAATATCCCACTAAATGATGATAGAAAAATAGTATTTATAGAGGAAACTAATTAAGGAAATCTTTTTTATAGGTGGAGGTGCATATTCTTCAAACTGAACATTGATATATCATTAAAAGTAGTTATAATTCATTAGAACTCACGTAAAAGACTCTAAAATTTATATGAATATAGATAGGACCATGTGGGGTCATTTGAGATTAATACCAGGGGGATTAGAATATATTTTTTTAATTTAATGGTGTTAAAATTTTTATGTGCATGATTCCATTTATGGGACACATGGTTTCTATAACTGTGAACCTAAACATTCTCCTCCTCTCATGGGTAACTCCATTTCCAATAGGAGAGAATAATGTTTGAAAACCCATTTACCAAACATGAGAATCCACTCTATTTGGGTTCACATGATTTTTTGGCATGGGCAGACATTTTTGGAAAATAGTGCACCAATAGGGCACTCCACATGTTCCTTCCAAAATCCAAAAATTTAACCACAAAATATGAATGGTAACACACAATAAAGATATAATAACAGAAGGTAAATAAAATAAGTGATAATGATCTATATATATCTATATAAATGTTCATGATCAAAAAGTAGTTTTATGAAATTATTTAGTGATTTAGTTTTTGTTTATGACTATAAAGTGTAACAATTCTAGTGAGTATTAATTGTTCTTTTATTTTATATAAATAACTATATATATCATACAAACACATCATAATTAGAATAGTATAATTATAATATTAAATGAATTTCATGGAATAAAATACAATTTTTACCAGAATAGAACATATCCTACTATGTAATAATTGATTTATAGTTTTTTTAATTATAAATTTATTTAAGAAACATAAATGTAATTTTTAAATAAAAAATAAGAAATTAAATTGTATTTCAAAATAATCAAATCTACTAGACATTTATATAAAATCATACAAAATTTCATATAAGAGAAAAATATTTTTTATTCTAAAACAGTAATTCAAAATAATCTACAACTCACTCATATATAATTTTGAATTTCGTATTCAATATAATGATGAAAATCTATTTAATATAAATTTATAATTATATTAATGAATATATTTTTAATTTTTTTATACAAATTATTTAGTTGTTAAATAATAAATAACAATCACCACTAAATTTAATACTTATACACGCATTATTTTATTTTATTTTTATATTGTTATTGTGACCGAACCATCCATGTTATAATCTATGTACACTAAAATATTGATCATTAAATTTTAATGAAGGTCAAGAAAATAATTTACCAATAATTTATGAAAAATATTTATTTATTATTTAAATTGAAATTAATTCATATAATTAATAAAAATAAAATTTTAATCTAATAATTTATCAAAGATTACACCTAACCATTTTGAAATAAATTAAATTTTTTTAAAAAATATTTATAAAAAAGAATAATTTTTCTTTTATCAATGTTAAAAAAACATTTCTTTGAAATTGATTCCATAATGTTGGGATAAAAAATTGTATATGATTAATATATTTTTCAAAATAATTTTATCCTATTTTTATATTTTTCATGAAAAGTAACTTGATTCCATAAAAATTGATATAAATTTCTCTCAAGAAATCTACAATTTTTCTATATTATAAATTATTTATTTATTTAAATTATATTCAATAACCTAAAATTCATCCTTAATGATTCTCATGTCAACAAATTATAAGAGTTACGTTTGATATAATGTCACCATTTACCCTTTTTTCACTATTTATATCTAGTTATCGATATGTTATTATTGATTCCATAAAAAAATATGATAATCCATACTGTTTTTGACTAATTTTCTAATAAAAATCATTAATTTTTTCCCCAAAATCCTTATAGACACCATCTATTCACCCTATACTACTCATCATGATTTTTGTTTCATCTAGATAATGTTCACTATTTTATGGAAAATTCATATAATTATACACAAATGAAACATCATTTATTATATTAAAACATTTATGTAATAAGTTAAATAATTTATATTTCTTTTATTGTAGCGAATAATCACACATGATACAGCTATCAACATGTAAATATAATTCATGTTTTTATTTGTTAGTGTTCTCAATGAATATTTTTCTTTTTATGTTTTGAATGTACATTAATTATTGACTAATAATGATATTCGTTTAATTTGAAACATTTTCCTCCCCCAGATATATTAATTATATATCTTCTATATATTCTATTGTCCGGACCACATCCTAAAAAATTTCTCTCATTGGACATATCTAATAAGTATTGTCTATGAAATAAATGAGTACTTATCACAACAAGAAAATTTATTCACAATTCAATAAAGTTCAACATAATATTCTACATATATGTTTATAATATTAATCCCATCATCCTTCTACATTATCAATATTATCTATCCTAGAATATCATATGCCAATAATTGACAATGTATTAGTCAATTAAACCCCTCAAACATATTAGATTTCACAATAAATTGTATCATAATGATATTTTAATCAATGAATTGTTGGTTTTAAATTATACCCAATATATAAAATAGGGATATTAAACCATTAAAATAAACATATACTAATATTCATTGTATCATTAACCTACCCATGCAACTAAAACATGTATGTGACGATGCCCTATAGGAATTATGATTCACTGTGGGATAGACAAAACATCATGGGAAATATGAAACAACCCATTAGAATATTTGTTTCCCAAATGTACAATTCAAAAATAAATTTTTCATACTCAATACTAGAAATGACATTCGTATATGTCTGAATGTGACGAATAATGTAAAATATAACAATAATATTAAGTGAACTACTATATGAAATATAAATTAAATCTCAAAATAAACTATAATTACCATTTCAAAACATCATAATATATACATCGTAAAAATTTTATCAATCAAAATTATACATAATAAATAAATATGATATCATGAATTGAAGGTAAATGTGATTTATTTCAAATCCAAAATGAAATTGGGTGAAAATCCACTAATCATCACCACATATGGCTTACAAAAACTATTTCTCAACCACCATTCCAATTTCAGATAACATGGATTCTAACAACCATAATGAATTATTTTTAATTTAATTTCTGTATTCGAATAGATTTTCAAAAAATATATTGATATAACTATAAATATCCCCGATGGATCCCACCATGGGTTTCATGGGAATATTTCTACATGAAATTAAATAAATAATAGTATAATTGTAATCTATCTAAAAATAATCATTCAACATTTTAATGTAATGGTATATGTATTTAACCTCATAATATAGTAAAATATGTGTATAAGAACAATAGTTTTAAAAATGATCAAATCCAATATGGGATGGGGGAACAAAGTATAACATTATCTAGGATGCCCTGTGTGGTAACTCCAATACGATAGGACAAAAATAATAGGATGTATGTCTTATTAATGCTTATATTTTAGGGAATAATATAATTATTGTAAGATATTTTCATTTCATAGAAGTATTTATTATTAGATTCCAACTGAAGCACTTTTTTTATCATTCATCATAACACATTAATAAATTAATATTTTTTGAAATAAAAAATTTAAAATTTAAAACTGAATTTCATTAATAATATAACACAGTGTGTCAAAGCCAATATATATAACATTCACTTAAATTAAATATTATTTATTAAATAATATGAAAATAATTTTAAAACAAGTTATAAAATATACTGACCACTCATGTATAGTAAAATATTTACTAAAAATATTCAATACACCATTTAATATTTTTGAAGACATATGTGGTCCCGATTGATAATGAATGATCTATATCCCCCCATAATAATTATATCAATTAAAATTACACATGAATGATTAAACATGTATTAATGGTAATTTTACATTTAAACATGAAAGAAATAACCAAAAACAGAACTCTTACAATTATAATTGTGAAGCACTATACTTACGCCTCTCATGATGTAGGGAAATAATGAATTGAAATTACTATAATAAAACGATAATTTTCAAATAAATAGACTTACAGGAAGTTACATTCAATGATATTTGTGAAAATTATAAAAATATCATGATGAATAGTTGAGAAATGGGATTCTTAATATAAGGGCGTTCTTTTGGATTTCTTATCAGAGAGAAATAAAGATTTTATGTGTTTTAATAAGGATAATGAAAGATGTAAAATTAAATTTAAATTAATTTGATGGTGGATTAATCTTTAGTTACATATTGTACTAAATCATACACCCACAATAAACCTGAAACTATATATACAAGTTTGAGAAAAAAATTTACACTGTGTATGATAATATATTACAGACCACTACATGGATGGCTAAATTTATTCTCCCTAAACTTTCCCAAATGGTATTATATAAAATATATTCAATATTGTCATATAATTCCAAAAAATATGGAACTAAAATTTATTATAAATTATATTAATTAAAAAAATATAAATCTAAAAATTAAATATTAGTTATGGGTGTCAAAATTCTCCAAAAAATATCATATGACATACTAAAAATTTTATCTTTATAATGGATAATTAAAAAAGATGAGGACACTCCATAAAATATTTTTATTCACATAAATCAATAGAGAAACTTTTATATTAACATTAAATTATGCAACAATCAATGAAATACACATAAATATATTATCTTCGATGAAATAATCATGATGAATTACCTTTTACTAAGCTAAATAATTATATATATAGATAATTATAATTTAAATAATTAGAGGTATTTGGATAGTTAATAATTATATAGGTGTAATATAATACATTATTTATTTATTTAAAATAATGTGTTATTATATTTGATAAGTGACAATACCAATCAACTTGAGGATTTCAAAGGATCTCACATACAATATAGAATGGTACCCATACATCCCCAACTATATATAGCCAAATTATGGTTAAATAGAAATGAAAATAGTACCAAAAACTATTTAAAACAACTAACTAATCCATCAATATATTATTAATATTGTAAGACTCCAATTCATCTATAATAACTAATATATAGATAAAATGTTATTCATAATATCATGTATTATAAATAACTCTACATGACATTTTTCATTCATTGTAGCCAAATTTATTTATGAAATACATGGAATACCATAATAATCATAAATTGATTCTATATAAAGAATAGATTTTAAATTATTATTATAATAATATGAAGAAATTTCAGTATCCCATGTATATCTAAATTTTTTTACACTAGATAATATCATATCATACATACTATTGATTGATCAAATAGTACGATAATCTGTTTATGGATAATTATATGTTTATAAATTCACATAGAATTTAATCACCTAACTGAAACATAATTGTTTATTATCAATTACTTTTTTTCGGAAAAGGTAAGAAACCACTACTTCACCATGAACAAGATATAATGAAAAAAAATTGGTTAGATTGTAACTTGATCCTATTAGTATTCTTATCAGTAAAAAGATTCGATGAAACATAATATAACTATGTTTCTCGATCATTCATTATATGGTCTTCAAATGGACTCACCAGCTTTTCCCACGATTTCATATAGTCAATATGTGTGATCTTATCAAAGTTGAAGCCTCTAACTAAAGAAAACTTACATTTATTAATTCTATAACTCTACGAATGGTGATTAAAATATTTTAATAGAAACTTTTATGGAGGCATTTATCACAATAAATTCTTCTTATATAGCCTTACTTGAATGGAGGATAAGATCTATAGGATTTTCTGCAACTGTTACCTATAGGTCACCCATTGGGGAAGCTACCCCAAAATCCATATCATCCACCCAGAAAGACTTCATAAAAAATTATAATAGCCTTCTTTTACAATGGATTTTTTTAGATGATTGGGTATCACTATGTAGTTGTAAATAGGAGTAACTGTTTTGGTGATTCTTACAAAATTTTCGAGGATTCCTCCTCCTTTGTCCATATAGGAAATTTTCCTAGCATTCATGCAAATTTAAATTTTATAAAAGAATGAATGACTCAACCACAGACTAATCTCTATGAAACCCCTTCTCATTATTGGGGTTCTCTACTTGGTCTAACACTTGATAAGGTTCTTCATTCCCCCTTTCCACTAAGTAGTTACCCATATTAATGGGTAGTAACTCACTTCTTTGACAAGACATGTTCACTTGAATAGCGTATTTTTTCCGGAGAACCCTCTCTTCTTGTATTTCCATGTCCTAAAAGTAATTTATTATCATTAGAAGAAGCATTAAATTCAATTTCATTTCCCCATTACGCCTTTCTTTTGTCCACATCCCAATTAAGACCACTACCAGTCAAAATTTTTGGTGTCTTTAAATATATAGTGTTCAAGACACCTACATTATTAGAAGAGTAAATATCCTGACCTCCTTGTCTCAAAGAACCACACATAATAGCATTTGGAACACCCATCTCATACTTAATTCAATTTAAGAAATCAGAAACCAAGAGGATTATTTATTTAGAAGAAGGATGAACACCATAACCTAACTCTAGAGATGAACCTACATCTAGAGGAATACTTTTTGTCATACCTCTAGTATGAAGTTTTTTCATTCTACTAACTTCTGAATCCCCATCTTTTGTAGATCACTCATCTTGATTCATCACATAAAATGTATGAATGAAATTACAATTTTCATACCAGTACAAAAGAAGTCTAACCATGTTTCAAATTTCATGAACAATTTATATCGGAACTCCTCATCTACATAAATCCAAATATTATCACTTGTTAACATGTAAACATCAACTTCCACACTAATTCATGTGAACATAGTGTAGAAAACAGATTAGGTGCTGCTATCGGAACCCATATACATTCCAACCAGGTTCCCAAACATGTAAATGATTGTAGTGTTTTGAAATGGTAAGGTAGGTTTAGTTACACATTAGTAGAACATTGTTGTTGGTGAGTCACGTTTCATGTGAAAAAACAAAGGTCCACATGATGAAGAAAAAATAAATATCTTCTACAACTACAAGGGGGAACTATACCGTGTTCTAAACAAGAATTCCCTTGAGGAAAATATAGATCATAAAATTCCTACAATTAAGAGACCAACAATAGAATGATCTTGAAAAGGTAATTTCTTGAAAATTAATCTATCAAATATATCCACTTATGGTTTATGCTGCTTGAAATGAGAATTTATTGTAACATTGTGAAGAGTCGAATCCTTGGAAACACAAAATAAGAAATCACGAGTTGAGGTAACCCACAGATATATATGGGACCCTAGGCCAGCCATAAGTTACTAGGAAAAAGAAAAGAAAATAAATTTTGGAAATAGGGATGAATCTGTGGGATGTTGTTCTTTCAAATGAGGGCAGAGGTCCCTCCCCCACTGGCGGGGGAATGTACCCGTGTTAATTCAATCATTGTCACATGTTGGAAAAAATAGTCTCTGAAACCCTCTAGAAAATTAGTGCATCTAGGGATCCCATAAATATGAATCTCGTCTCCTCATGAAATAATTTCTAAAATTAATACCTGAAACAGAGTTCTAAATAAAAAATAATCATCAATAGACCCCTTGAGACATCACAATATTCATCAAATAAATTTTTTTTCAGGTTCCTCCACCTTAGTTGATCCTGAATCAGAATTAGGCCTGATTTTTTTTCAATATATCAATCATGAAAATAATAGAATTATCAAATAATATGTATAAAAAATCAAATAATGTATTAAATAGATATCTAACCACATTTTCCAAGGTCAAAAAAAGATGATGATATTAAGATGTGTTCATATAGTTGTTATCTAAACATAGTGATGTGTATAGCATCATCTCACAAACTCTTTATTTTCATGTATTATACATGACCACTGATATCATATCCACATGTCATAAAACACCATTTTTGAACATGTTTGTACATAAAATTTTAGGTGATATAAATAATTCCTCAAATCATTATTCTGGGATAAGAGAAAATTATAATTGTACATGGAAAATGAAATAATATCTAAAGATATAGACTTTATGATTGTTGTCTCTCCACCATCAGTTCTTTTATAGACACACTATCAGTCATAATTCCTAGGATTATCCAGATCGATAATCTAAAAATGTAATGTATTCCACAATATAATAAAATCTAATATATCCCTATTTATTTCCTTTTATTTAAATTCATCAGATAAAATTGACCCATCATATTCTATTCATTAGTAGACAATTTTAAACAATCATAATGATATTTCTAACATAGTTAATTAGAAGAAAAAAATTAATTTTTTCGAAGAGAATTGGTGAGTCCAAATTCAATTAAATAAATGTATTCCACCCATTTCCTCTAATAATGATTTAAATATTAATTAGGGAAGATATAAAACCAAATTATATATTTGTAATATTCCATTTGTCTAACATTAAAATGGAAGTGGTTTAAACATTTATGATTGTGTATATCCACTAAATGATCATGTTTATGAGTAAAACAGTTTTCCCATGTGGTTGATGTTATTAAGAAAAATAATCCACCAAATGATCACCAAATATAAGAACCCAATAATAACACATTACATATATAAAAAATTAATTAATATTCCACTGAAGAGATTTGGGGAGATTAAAAATTAATGTGGCAATCAATCATCTCTTTAGATCACCCTATGATACTTGAACTCAAGTATTGGAAAATGTTGCACACATTTAGAGGGAGATATGTTAATAGTGATTAAATCAAACATAATTCAAAAAGAATTATTAAATATTATCCAACTAAACCTAGGAATACTTATATAATGAATATGATCTCCACTTATTTTTAATATAACCAAAAATTTATTTTTTCATTCTTTACTGAAATTACATGTTCTAATATAACTTTTTGCAGGATCCTAAAATACAAGATATAGAATATATACTATTATTATTTTAAATTAATGTGATTATAATAATGTGTTATTAAAACTATTCACATATAATAAACAATATCTTCATTGAGTTCTCTATTTACTAATATTTCATCCATGAATACCATGACGATGGTTCTATGATATGTATGACATATTAAATTATGAAATATAACATATGGTCAGAGTGGGTGGATAATGAGATGTGTATGACCTATATATTTTAAAATAAGAACATTATTTTTAAAATAAATAATGAAATTTAAAATAATATTAATATCAAATTTAACACGTGAGATGTTATGAAATATTTCATTCAAGATAAATTTAATCACTTAAATAGCTTGTAGAACATGAAATAAAAAGTTGAAATATACCAAAATATAGTATACCATTATTATATATTCATTATGTTGAAGGGTATGAATATTACATACTAAATAATTTAATGTTATGGTTATCTACTTATTAGAAATAAATTATTATTCTATTAAAAGAAAATGATATTTTTTCTAAAATATAGAATTTTTATAAAAGAGGGTATTATCACACATTTCACATATAAATTAAAATTAAAATTCACAACCGTTATATTATTTATTTAACAAATTTAAATTAATTACTTAAATTTAAATATATAAATTATCTTAGACATGAATTTTTTTATTTTATAGAAATATATTTCACCTTTTGATAAATAGTAAAAAATGTGGTAAATTAATTAAAAGTATTATTTTAATTTTAATTATTTAGAAGGGAAATTTATATTGTGATTATTTTAAAGTATTATAAGTAAAATAAGAAATCTATAATTGAAATTGTGTTCATTTAAATAATTTTCATGTTGAATTATGATTTAAAAATTTGTAAGATTTTTACATTATCTCAATAAAAAAACTAACTTTCTCATTGTATATGAGGAAATAGGTTTAAATTACCTCATTCCATGTATTTGAAAATAATTTTTTAAAATGGATTCCATAATTGAAATATATTTATTCTAAATCATATAATTTTTTCAACTTAATTTTTGACCAAAATAAATATTGAATGCAGAAAACATTATTTCACACTGTTATGAAAAAATGGATTTTCTCTTGGTAAAACAAAAATGATAAGAGAAAAATTTACCTATAACGATTGTAATATATAACTTAAAGACTTATTTAGATACCATAATGTCTAATAAATGATAATAACAAATTTTTATCCCATATATTCTGTTGAAAATATTGGTATACCTTTTTCTTTTGGAAAATTACAAGTGTACTACTCACCTCACCTATATTGGGTAACCCCATTAATCTCCTATTCACATATTCAGAACCATTCATATTTGTAAATAAATTACGAAAGAAAAAAATGAATTATCCTCACTATATAATCCCTATTTTTTCACAAATCAATCCTTGGAATCATTTGGTTCAACCCATGTATGTTACCAATGCAGATGGTAAGGTTGTTCCATGAATGATTTTCGTTGATTACAGCTACTACAACATTCAATTATTTACAATACCTGATAAAAAACCTAAATATACTAAATATTCAATATTTTTTTATAATAAGGTCATTAAATACATCTATCCCCACAATCATACAATAGGTTATGAATTTATAATTCATGTGTATAGTAAACTAACACCTCACAAATTAATGCCATTAATTTTTCCATTATCACATATCATGATTGGGTATGAAGATATATATATAAATTATATTTATTTATATTTATAATATATTTTTACCCATGGAGTTATTATATCATATATTACTTTTTTTCCATTCGGTAATGCATAAGAAAACAAGGCTTCTGTATACGTTAGTGTCCCTTATCGCGAAGCAATGTGTTATTTTTCACTAATCCACTATATAGAAGTTAATAAGGATAATTTTATTGAACATATTTTATATAAATGACATAATAATTATAATAAAGAAAAAATTTTAATTCAAAATATTTAACATATAATTTTCGTTTATTATACTTACAAATTATTACATTATACGTATATGTGTGTATTACCACTGTTACGAAACAATGAGAATATATTTCAACACCACACCTCATGAATGATATATATATATATATAATTGCTTTAAACGAGATATTGTGATATTAGGATGTTATTATTATTATTAAATAATAAAATATTATATAACATGATTTTTTATAGATTATTGAAAAATGAAAACGTTACTCTTGCATACATAAGACCTACCATCGAAATGACTTTGAAGTAATTAATTTATTTAAACCATATTTAATTATAGTTTTTAGAGTAATAATTTATTTATAAATATGATAATTATTTCAATATTATTATTTTTTAAAATTTTAATAATTGAGCCCTTTGACTACAGTGAACCTACTAATTAAATTTTTGACACATAAACCTAACATCATAAAAACAAACTATATAATATAAATTTTTTATGTAATAATATAAAATAGGTTAATAATAAAAATAATTTGAATAATGAAGAAGAAATATTTTATTAATCATATAAAATATTATCAAAAATTTGTTATTTAGGAAGATAAATAGTTTATGAGATGAGATAGACTCACAGTAACTGTTTTTCATCTCACTTTTACTTCTGTGATACATACACCATATTCATCATTTGTTTTCTTCTATTTGTGTATAAAATAGAATTATTATCTTCTATATCATGAATATATTTTTCTCCATGGTGTTTGAAATTTAATTTAAAAATGTTTCTTTTATTTGGCGTATAATTCAGATGTTGTAAAAGTGGTAAATGTTTATTTGATAATCACATCAATTCTGGGATTGTTTTTGAAGTCTCTATTAGAAGAATTTACATGATACATAAATATTTAAAAAAATATTTTCATATCAAATTTTATTAAATAACATTTTCATGTAATGGTAAATTGTTTTCACTCCTGTTTAATTAATAAGATTAATAAAAAAATTTCATTTAACCTGACTTCATTTCAATCTCAATGAAAAATATTTTTTATTTGAAATGTTTATTTTATAAATATTTTTTTAATAATTTTTTAATTATACAAATATTTAACGAATTACAATATTACCCATATATTACTCTTTGGAAAATATTTTTATAGGAATATTCTTTACATTTTTGGTATGAAGAACTATTCTATCACTTTTATAGAGCTAATAAATTGTTCCTTTTAAATAATTTATATTTTAAAAAAGTATTGACCATCATAATTATCATTTCATTGATGATCCTTTCACATATTTATAAGGGTATTATTAATGAAATTTTTTTACTGATAATTTGGAAATTTACAGTTGTTATCTTTTATTTTATATATATATATACATATATAAGATTATGAATTTTCTATTTTCAATATAAAAAGGGAGGATTATCATGATATGTAATTTTTCTCAATAAATCATCGAAGACGAATTTCAAAATAATTGTTTCTATATTAAGATATATTATGATTTTACTTATGATATAATGGGGATATACTCCAATAATACAAACACTATTATTTATATGAATTTTTTATGATCAATTTGATTAAGTATGTATTATGTTGATACCATTCATTTTACTATAGATTGTTTGTGATAATGATTTGTGATTAGGGAAAGTATTTAAATTTAATATTCTAGTTTATACATGAATTTTTATGTTGACTATTTTTCACCCATTTCATAGGAGGATTTAATTTTACATTATTAGAGATGATAGAGGCCCGCTATAGCCCCACGAGGAATTGGTCGGTCTAATGAGAGACACTAGACATGTTTTGGACTGTGTCCTTACCCCTTAATATAGATGTTTTTCACAAGATTAGAAACTATTATTTTCTTTATAATTTAACTCAATTTTATTACATGTCTTCACACAAGCATCAATTTCCTTAAATTGGCCTTGGTGGTATAATTTTTATGTATTCCATTTCTACTTCCATCATTATTAAATCATAAATTAATATTCAATGTGATTATTCGATTAGATTGATTATCCATAGTCATGAATATAAATCATGAAATTATTAATATTTAATTATAAGATCATATTTTATTCCAAACATATTATGCTAATGTTATTGATTAAATTTAATTTGTTTCAGTCATATTTAATTCTATATTGATTATTACTTATTTATTCAATGTTTCTTATCTATGCTTACACATATTCATAATTTAAGATCATCTATTTACTATTATATATTTAACCAAGGATATCCACATTTATTTTTTGATTTATATTCTATGATTTTATAAGGGGAATAAGTGAATTTTTATTGATAACTAATTTATTATTTTATGTTTTAATATTTATTATGAATTTAAAATATATAACAATTTTTCCAGTAAGTGTAAACTATTCGGTCATTTAGGATGTGATTTTTAATATCATATTCTGATGTAATTAGGAGGACCCCGAATATGAGATAATGGGGAATTTGTTGCTACATGATGGAAAATTATTACCAAATTCAAATTATAAATTTAATATTTATCTAAAAACAGATATAAAATTCCATTTTTTTATTATATATATATATAATAAATATAATGAATAAATCATAACACATGTAATAAATATAATGAAAGGTAATATAGAACACATTATATTTAAAATTCATGGCCCCAAGGGTTGCTCTATTTTATGACATGTTATATTCATCAATCATGGTTTCCCCATTATAATTGATCATTGAATAAAATTTTAGTTTATTCCAAACAAATAGGGACTAAATGTGTTTACAAATTATTATTTTCTCACATGACTTTCACTATAAGATTGTAACTATAGTCATATAATTCAAATACGATATGTCGTCATACCATGAGTGCATCACATTGAATCTCTTTTCACCATGTATATTTGACTATAGTATTTGTAGCTCCTTCTATATAGGAAATCCTTTTTTTGAAATGAGATATCTGTAAATAAATATAGATTTCACCTTCATGAATAGTGATTAATAAATGAAATTCCATCATGTCTTCAGAAATAATTTATAGTTGATTATCTACTAAATATCATCATCATAATTCTCCAACAGTTACTATACAGCGAGAATTCTCAGAAAATCTAAGTTCATGGGATCCCTATCAAATACAAAAAAAATTAAATTAATTCTATGACAGCATTAATTATCATAGGATAAAAATTAGTATTTTCGATGTTATAATACTTATTTATCTCAACGTGTTATATTACCAGTCAGATCATAGAATAATGGTAATCTATTTTTTCTAATATTTCATTAATACATAGTATGTTTTTATACTTATTTATATTTTAATTTCTCAATATATCATATGATAAAATGTTCTCCCTTTTATTCGATGAGGTAATCTTATTCTCTCATCAACACTTTTTCTTTGCATATCATCATGAATGAATTATCCTACTTTTCCAATATATTTCTCAAGGATATTCTCATCATCTTAAAATTCATGAATGGATGTAATTAATTTGTATTTCTAAAAGATGAATCTATAAATATTTAATGATTTATTCCATTTTATTTTAGAATAAAATCAATGTTATAAAATATGGTCATTTGTTCTTCATGATATTTCATGCACTCTTTTTCAAATGAATGAAAATTCAATAAATATTACCCGGATGTAATGATTCTCGTTTATAATAATATTTAGAAAAACTCATCATGACTTTTCTATAACAGAAATAATTGTATTTCATTTAAAATACTCTAGATTTGTATAAATATCTTAATTCATTAGATATATATAAAATAAAAAATAATATTTATTTCTAGGTGTAATATTAATTTGATGTTAATTGATAATTCCAATATATGATTTTTATATCATGAAATTTATATTCTCCATAAATAATATGAACTATATATTATTCATTAAAATAAAATAATAATTTATTAAAAACATTGATTATAATTTTTGTCATTCTACCAGTATTCATACATCCACAGATGTTACCTTATTCATCAAAATTTTATTTTTAATATTCATTGTTTTTATTTCATAGAAATATCAAAAATTAACTTTTTCTAAAGATATCAATGGTCTTGAATAAAATATACGATTAAAAATTAAATTTTTGATTACCCTTATTCAAATTTCCTATAGTTAAATTTAATAAATTTTATATCAATCTTCAATAAATGTATAAATCTAGTTACAAAAAATCATACAAAATTGCCAATCATATTTTACATGTATCATTTCTCTTTCATGTGATATATTTATCCTTTAATAAAATGAAATTACACACCCGATTCTATTTAAATTCCCTATCGAATAATCTTACTATCTGTGACTTAACTCAATTATGTTATGATCTATCATAAAATATGACCTGAAAATTATTCTTCCAAGTAAGTAGAGTTATCATAAAACATAATATGATTACAAAAGTATATTACATGTCGAAAAATTTTGAATACCAATTTTCCTTACGCCATTATTAAAATATAAATTCTATGATTTTTTTATCATAATACTGGAACTTAAAATGGAGTCAAATCCTTTATTTTCACATTAAAAATCATTTTACAAAAATAATTTTTTGGATTTATTAAAATAATTCCAAATAGAAAATAACTTGTTTCAAAAAATTTAAACATTATCAAAAAACTAAAATAAGGTACTTCATAAACCTTTTATATTGTGAAATGTTCAGCTCAACATTTTCCATACCAAAGTATAATTCAATTTAGATTTCCACATAATATTATTAATATTATTGACATGTATATTCAATAAAAAGAAATTGTTATATTCTTAATGTCTAGAATGAATCATATAATGATGAAAAAATATCATAAACAATAGTGTAAAATACCACTCATAATATACATATATAAATGAAGGATATTTTATTTTTTATTTTTTCATTTTATTAATTTTCATATATTAATTTCTAATATTTTCCAAATAAATTAAATTTCACATCTATATCATATGATTCCTTATAAATATTTTAGAAATACACCATCTATGTAATTTTCACAACAATTAAATTATTATTCATAACATATTTCCTTTAAATGAATTATATACTTTTCATAATGATATATAACATTCATTCTATAACTAACTTAAACAATAAAATTCCGTCTATATTGATTCAATATTAATCATTTAATATTTTTAAAATTAAATACAAAAACATTTACATGTCTTTATCATATATAACTAATTGTCAAAAATAAAATAATTAATCCTTCACATATAGAAACCTACTTTGTTTTAGTTATTTTCTTAATATATATTTTCAATATATAATAATAGAAAATATAATCACAAAAAATATTTTCTTAAATCGTACTCTTTTTAATTTTTTTAAACTATTCATATATCAACATATATGATATCCATTTTTTCATTCAAACACATTTTATTTTTATCTCACACATATAAATATAAAATATAAAAGGGGAAATCATTTTTATCAATGCTATTAACTAGGTCGTTGCATTATATCTAATGGGAGGTATTCTTGAGGAACCATTCTCAGCCCATAACACATTGAAATTAATTTTCCCTCCCCTCGCATTTTTTGTTCCACATTTTATGTTCTCTTCATCTTTTGAATACATCATTTCAATACTATTTGAGTGATTGATTGGACTATATGTTAATTAGAATCAAATAATGAGTAAATTCAACATTATGATTATAAGGGAAAGCCATATATAAAAATCAATGCCAATGTTTTCAATGAAATAAATTTTCCCAATTATATTTTACAATATTTTATAAAATCTATAATTTCACTATTTTGGATATATTAAAGTTAATATTCATGAATAGAAAAAATCCAACACTCGACTACATAAAACAATTGAAAAAATTCAAGCTTTTATTGTACAGGTTCACATTATTTCCCTGAAAATAAGCCCCAAAAGATTAATTTATTAAATAAATAAAAAATGTTATTGAATTTTAATATATATTTAAAAATATTCTATTTTAATTTTTAAGGAATCAAATATTACATCAATATTCACCTTCATTTCACTCTTAATATTACAATCTCAATCAAATATAAATGAGAATATGGTGGTCCTTCATTGATTTGAAATTATTGAAAAGGAAATGGGTTTTATTCCGTAGATAATTAGAGCTATTTCTTATTGTTGAAAAATTTATAATATTAATTAAGTGTCCTAACACCCTCTAAAAAAAGAAACCCCTCAAAGAAAAATAATGAAATAAATGATATAGTTTCTTCTAGAAGCCCACATCAAACAATCCATTACTTAGAAATAATCAAAATGGGTATAAAAAATATAAAACTAGAGTTATCACCCACAATGAAAAACATGTACAATAGATAGATACTAAATAACACCCATATTCACCTACTATAAATATAAAATAATATACACATTGGAAAATGTAATTTCATTAAAAAATGATGCAACCAGATTGGAAATATGGAATTACTATAATGGTGAATGATACAATAACCGTGATGTGAAGGAAAATCCTAAAAACAATGAGATAGTATTGTATATCTTTATCTCTAACCGGATCCTAATGATCTAGAAAAAAATATTACAGATACATCATTTTTCAATAGCTACATAATTTGTAGTATTTTCTATGGATCCTCTCAGGAAATATATAAATATAGAATAAAAATTCCCATGGACAAATAGTGATGTTACCTCAACACATAAATTGGTATACAATGATCCCATCCGGACTATGGGATTACCTCATCAACTAATTCATAAAAAATATAATAATAATGTAATATCAATTTTCAGTACCTTACATCCACGTAATCACTATTTTTTACAGTTTCTACAAATTTCCTATATTCAAATCCATCTACCTGAAAAAGTTATCGATATCATGTACACCTTGGATAGTGTATCATAGAATCCATCAGATGGATCTCACCATCTAATCAACCCATGTCACGTTATAATATAGTAAATAATTATTTTCTAGTATCCACCAATTTTTCTATGACGTCTATCAGATAGAATTTGTTATATATCAATCCATTATAGTACATACAAAATGGAAAGTTACTCAACCTATCATAGTTTCTACTCATCATTATTATAATAACCATTCCAATATTATATTCATAGATACATGTGTGTTTAAAAAATACAAGACATATCAACCATCTGCATGTATACAAGGGGAAACAAACAACTATGAATACCATCACATAATACTATCCTGAGACAGTAGTTACATAGAGGTTAGTTTTCCATTAATTTAAAAATGAACTATATATTTTATAAAATTCCATTTTATAGTACTCCTGGTTATAGTCTCTCAAATTGATTTATGAGGGATACCACAAAAATATAAAAATTAATAAAATATAAAAAATATCATTCAACCATGCAATTTGAATGAAGATATTTAGTATTAAACTGTAGTTGTTATCACTAAGACACCTAGTAACTAATACTATGGACTATGTATCCTATAAAAAACATTTAATGTTTTTACAATATATTATATCATTCATTTTTATAGTAATCCTTTTATAAACTAATTCATTGCACACTGATTGAAAATATTATAAATTTCATTCTTTATCCTTAAAGTTGAATTTTAATAACTTTGTGATAAATCTAAAAGATTCCATGGATTATCATGATCTACTCAGATATTTTCATTACTATATCCAATCCCATGGTTTATTTCATTTTTAAACATTCTCTAAATGTTTCATCATTTTATGTAATATAGGATGTTATCCTAGGTGACATCAAAATAGTTTCATAAACAACACAATCCAATTACCTCATTTTCTAGAGAAAAAATGGCACATTAATGAAAACCTGGCATTCTATCTATTAAAAATACACATTCAAAACAAATAACCTATATTTTTATCATAGAAATTATTGATCCCTACGTCACCCCATTCATATATATTTGATTTTATACCATAAACCGTAATTCATATCACTATGATTCTCATCACCATATGATTCAAATTCTTCTACAACCACAATCCTCCCCACCCATATAACTTATTCTATCCTAGTATCAAGTCATCATTCATATAATGGAACACATTCATATGTTGTCTACGTTAAAAATATAATGAATCATTATAAACAATGATATTTGGTTTTAAAATTGTCATTGATCCTTAAAATTAAAATAGGCTTACTCTACATAAAACATGGGGTACTCAGCCTTCACATGAAAATGTGATCTCTCTATAATTAATAATTTATATATGATGAAACCATTATTATTAGTTATGGAATTATGATAATTTTTTTGATCACAATGAGTCAACTATAATAAGTTATCATTTAATTAAGCATTCCTCATAGAAATTTCTTCTTTTATCTCGATTTAAAGGGAAAAAGTTGCATTACTCTGTATTTAATCATTAATACCATCAACATGAATTTCATATTAATGTTCTTTATCCTATAAAACTAAAAAAAAGAAATAAAATATTCGATTTAGCATATATTATGAATCAATTTAATTATTATCAGAATAAAAAAATTAAAAGGTTTATTAATATTTTTCTTTCCTTAGCATCTAAATATAATTAATTAATTAACGATTTAAATTTTTACTCAATTTAATATTTATTTCCTTTTAATGAAATAATAAATAAAAATACTACACTATTTACTCATACATCATATGGTTTAGTAGATCATGATGAAAATATGTTTCACAGTGAAAATCAAAAAAAATTATTGGTTAACATAAATTAGTTTAATTCATTATTTGTTATAATAATACTTATGATAATATCAGTGAAATCAAAATACATAAAACATATTAAATTTTTAGTTTCCAATAAATAATCTAAATAAGTGACAAACCTCATACCTCAAAATTATGACGTTTTTGAATGTAAAATAGAAAACCAACGTGGGTATATGGTACCCTATACCACATTGATACTATGATATCCCAGGTAAAGAAATCCTAAAACTCAATGGGATATATTAAATAAAATCTATTATAATTATGGAAATCGTAGACCATATCACAATGAGTGGAAAATAATATGAATCATGGAATTAACCTCCAAAAAAATAACCTTCTTTTGACAACCAATATTTAATATAAAAAGGGGGTTGATAATACTTATTAAAAGGCCCAAAAAATACTTGAAAATCACTATAATGAACATATAATTTGAGTATATGATTTGGCAGAAAATTTGGGTCATATGGCTATGGGTATTTAAAGGAACTATAAAATTTATAAGTCCACGGTACAAACCCTAGGAAAACAATGTGGATCTACCTAACTTTTCATATACATTGTTATAAACCATGTTACTACACAATATAACTTTAATCACAGAGAATACCTATGAAACAGAACATATATTTTCACAAATAGATTTCTATTTCCATCCACTATTTCATCTATCTGTTGGTTATTAGTTTTTCTCATGAGTTCCAGGCATTAGAGATATAAATTGTAAGTATTGTAAGATTCATATGGTATTTGTATATGTCCATTTTTATTTGGAATGTGTGGGTAGCATGCTGCCTAGAAAATGATCTTTTAAAACTCTTATTTGAATCTTTTTATGGGATATGTTTTTATTGGATGGATTATCCACTTGAGATTAATGAGTTTGGGGTGAAAATGGCGACTTCGTGGATTTTTTTAGGTTGTGTAGTTAAGGTGCATGGTTTTTTAGCCATACAGATAAGTGTGAAGAGGGTATCATTATTAGAACATGGTTTAACTCACCCTGAAGATTTAGTGTGCAACCCCTGTAACCCTATACTGTGGGAAATCACAATTTTGGCACCTAGTTTATGAAACTATTTTAGAAAACCATATAACTAACTCAGTAAATAGTATTTTGTGGTTTTCTTCTTTCTTATAATTGGTTTTTCTCCCCAAGGACCCCCCATTTCAACTACCCATCCTAGAATCCATCAATGTGGGTTTTGGAACCTCAAATTCCCTCCAATTGGGATTCAAGGCTATTTCATTGTGATTATTTACCTGGATCAAAGGGTTAGATATTTCTTCTCATTATCCTTTTCATTTATTCAAATCCACCAATATATAATAACCCAATGAGACATATTTATTATATATTCATGTTTAGGGTTGTCTGAAATTTGATTTTTTCAATATAAGGGTTCCATAGGTATTTTCATCCTTTTCGGAACCACTGTGGAGTTATTTCGTTTGGGCGTTGTTAAAGAGGATGTGGTTTGAGGAAAAATCCATTTTAATTTCCCCTTTAAATTTATGAAATCATTGATTTATTTCTTCTTATAATATTCAATGCATATAAATTATTAATGTATGATTTTATATTTTTTAAAATGAGGATACTTCCAATTGATTTTAATTGTTTGAAATGGTTGTATTGGGGTTTTTACCCCATGTTCATGATAAAATGTGTATTTGGATCTTGTAAATGTGATTAAGATATGATGTAATGGATTTTGTTTCTTAAATGGGTTTCCAAATGTTATTTATTTTTCAAATTACATTATGGGTTCTTTTTTAAGAAATTAATTGATAAGTGAAAATTATATGTGGCCCGATTCGCACATTAAAAATGGTTTCCTAAAAAACACCTCATTGGAATGGGTCCTCTCCATGTTGGATGATGAGATATGGGACTACCCTCAGATTAGGACATTCCTAATGTAATTATGTGTTAATAGAAATGTTATATTCCTTAGGGGCCATGGTGGTGTCAGTTTGTATGACTTTAGTGATGGATTTTAGGTATGGTTGGATTATTCGCTTTTTTGGCACACCAACTTTTTAAAATGACATGGGATAGTAGAATATATAAGAGTATATATGAGATTTATTGTTACAATATTTTTGTTTACACACTTCCATGTGGCCCTAGTTATGGATTTTACTCTATATGGGGATTGGGCCCCTCATTCAGGCCAGGTAGGGTGATGATCGAGTTTTTGGGAGTTTTGATGTCAACAGGTAAGGGATGCCTTTGGATGAGTAGAAAATATTATTTGTTATTTATTTTACTCTAAATACATTTTAATAACCTTTTTTATATAGAACTAAATTATTTTCATTGGATGATTGAGATTTCAATCCTGGTTTGCTATCTTGAGCACTGTTAGCCCATTTCCCTCATTTTACGTTCTAAGTATTTGTCCATGTATTATTTTGTTTCCTTGTAAAATAGATAATGTGTTAATTTCCTCTAAATGGATTCAAGAAATATGTTTTCAATGTATAAATTTTTTCACTTTTCCAATTCCATGAAATATGAAAATTTCTATTTTGGTTACCTTCCCAATTTTCTATAGGAACTTAATTATCCTCTATGAATGGAAGCTTATTTTCCATTATGAGTGCAATGTGTTGTGATTTAATTCCCTTCAAATGAAAATTGTCGAAGTCCAAGATTTTTTATTTTGACACTAAAATTTATTTTTAATTATATAATGTAAATGAATTGGGAATAAATTTATTCGGACTTACCTATTGAGTTTTAATACTCACACATATAGTTCATTATTGTTTTTAGTTTCTACTGAAAGTTTTAGCTTGTGATTGATCCAATTAGGTGATATTTGGTTGTGGGTTGGAGAGTGACCCTCCATATTATATGAAGATGTTGTAGTTTTCAGTTTTTGTTTTTAGTATTTTTATATTTTTTTCCAACTAACTTCGTATTTTTTTCTATTCAAGTGTATATGATTTTTAGTTTTGAAATAATATTTTCTTTGGTTTAATATTTTATATTATGATACATTTTTATTCATATTGGTTGAATTATTTTCCAAGGAAACTCATTTGATTGCCTTGGTGTTTTTTCTCCATCCCTAGAAGACCAGAAATGCCTCTTAGGCCTTGCTGTAGATCGTCTCAGTTGTCAAGATCATGGTCTACATAGGGTGGTTTGTGAAAAAATTGTATCTGATTCATATTGGATTATTAGAGGATATTAAATATTTGAGCACCATTTATAACATGGTTATTTCATGCTATAAGGATTGTATTTTTAGGACTCAATTGGTATGAAGAAGATGGACGTGATGAACCCTTTCTTGTTCTAATCCTGAGGTTTCCATGGGATATCTCGTTTTGATAGTCCCTCTTGGTTACTTCGGATTGTTGGTGTATGAAAATGATATGGGAGTTCGAAAAGTGTCTCTTATAGGCTTGTAGAGCCTATAAATTTATGATGACTTGGGTACATTGTCCTAAAAGACTCCTAGTGGTGGAGATGTGTTTGGAATATGTTCTCCAACTATTTTGAAATGTCACCCATTAAAAATTGTATTTCCTTGTAAATTGTTTTTTGTCTTCCTTAATTTTGATAATGTTTTGAAAAATGTTTTTTTTAAAATTAGAAAAATAAGAATTTGAAGTGTAAATGACTATGTTTTGGTATTTGGAAAATAGAGAAGGCTTTGGAATAGTGATTTTTTTATAAATGATTTTTTAGGTTAAATATAAATGGTTTAATTGGATTTTATATCTAAAATAAGAAAAATTAGTTTATTGAAATATTTTGTTGGAAAATTGAATTTTTTTAATAGAGTTTTGTAATTCATTAAAAATATGATGAAATGAGTTTTTATCTAAACAAATAATGAGGAAATGAGATTTTAGAATTAGTAGAAACGATTGAATGAAATAATTTTTTTCCAATAAATTATTCATTTGTTCAATGTTTCACTTTTGTGTTTTGGTAGATTCAAATTCAATTTTTTTTAGTGTTTTCTCTTTATGAACGGTCAAGTAAGAGTTTCAAAAAGAAATTAAAACTTCTCTAGGTAACCATATTCCCTTTGGTGTGATAATGGTCATGGGAAAACCACGTAACAATAGTTAGGAAGACCTTGGTAAATGATTGTGCATGGTTCTACAATTCCGGATAGAATAATGATGCATGGTTGGTGTAAGTATTCCCAAATAGTGTGACAAACCCGTTTGAGTTCTCATATTGTCATGTTAGGGGACCATGATTGGTGCAAGATTTTGTATAACGTGTTGACCAACCATGTTCATTGTAGAGGTGTTTTAAAAATGTGATAACATGGCATGAATTTTATATTTTGAAAGTGGAAAATAAGTTGTACTTGGCATTTGGAATTAATATATTTTGAGAATTATGTTTCTTCTAAAATATTTCGTGACTGAGAATTCTTGTTCATGGAGTGGGCCTGAATAAGTTAATTTTATCTATTTTCCTAGTGTCCTCCCCCAAAATTTATTATTAGATTCCAAAGTAGATACATTGAGTGCAGAGAAATTAACAAGATTCCTAGTTGATCAACCCATAAACTTTCTTATTAATATTTTGAAGTTGAAACTAATTCTCTATTATGGTCATGGTAGTCCTATTAAATCAGAAGAGTTGATGAAAAATATTGAGATATACGTTTTTTTAAATATTGTTTTGAAACATTAATAGTAAATTTTACTAATATTATGCTTGAGTGTCCAAACTAGAAATAGTGGAAGTTAGTAACCCAAAACAATCCCCTGGATTATCTTAACCTGAAGTTCATCAACTCTTCATTCAAACAACATCATGTTTTTGAGATGATGGGGTTAAGGAACTGGATGAAGTTGTGATGTCATCAATATGGTGTGGGATAGGTGTTGGATTAATATCATCTTTTTCTGGTCTACTATCATATGTTATGCAGTTTATTGTGAATGATCTCTTGATGGCTTAATATATCATTTATGGGTTCCATAAGGATCTACAGTCGAATGTATCATAGCTATAATAGTATTATTTTCCAGATATAGTGTTGAAATCCATTCATGATGAAGGAATGATAGAAGGTGTGCTGGGTATGGATGACCTTCATTCAATCATTAGAAATATAGAAGGTGATTCCAATAAGAATAATGAGAGCCTTCCTAATACTTTTTTGTTTTGGAAGAGAAATGAATATGCCTTCATACCTCTCATCAACTTCTTCATGGAACAATAACCTCGTCTATCATAAGTATTGGATGAAAGGTCACAAGAATTCGTTTTCTCATGTTATCCAAGACACTACCACAGCTATTTATGATTGGATAAATTGTATCCATTTTATTAGTCTCTTTATAGGAATCAGAGTGAATCGAGATCCAACCATTTGAAGGACACCCTAGTCCAACTATAAGAGTATGTAAAGTTAGGGCTCTGTTTGGGGGTCTCTCTCATTATAATTTTCCATAGTTTTAATAGTGTTATATAGTGGTGTTTTTCAGAGTTCTATTTACTTTGTAATTATAAGGATGAATGTTTCCCACCCCCTTGAGAACTAATATATACATTGAATATTATTTTCCATACAAAACACTGAATTTTTTCTTTTCTAAATGGAGGTTTCATGCATGCGTTTCATTTGAATTCCTTTGTTGGTGATCCATGATTTTCCACTCTTGACTACAGGGATGTATATTCTTCAAACATCATGGCTCCATCCATAGGTACCATAGAAAAGCCTTTTGTGCAGAAATGAAACCAATGCGGCTGGGGGTATCATTAGATCAGTTATTCTCTCCTCTGTTGGGGATTAGATAGTGTATATATTATTTTCATTTTCTTTAATATTGTTTTATGTTCCAACTTGTGGATAGGTTAGGATTTAGTGGCTTTCATTTTTGGTGATTATTTCATTTCCCTCGCCCACCTATTATTGTCTTGGTGTATTTGGACCATATGGGAGATTCCTCATGGAAAATTGTTTCAGAATTTCCATGTTGACACATGTTATCTAGTAACGATAGTTTGTTCCTTATTGTGGGGAAACCCAATGTGGGTCTCATTGAGGTTTCTTTTAATGATGGTTATTGTTTTTTCTTTATATTGATGTCGATTCCATTATTATATCCAATGTTTAGAATGTGGGTCAATAAATAATGTTGGTCTGGAATGAAATGGTTTTGGATTGTTGAGTTATTTTGGTAATGAAGTGTAAATTCAAATTCGATGTTGTTGAAACGGTCTTGTTTTGAGAGGATGTATTACACGATTGTTTAAATCATTTGTATCTGATCAATCTACTAGAAATGTTGTGGCCTCATAGTGGTAGAAATTTACTGGTGGCGAGAATTTTCACATCAAATGTTTCATATCCATCCTCTATTTCGATTTATCAATTGGCTCTTATGTTTTCTTTCATGTTCTGTGTGTTCCAAATTTTAATTTTGTGTCTTGGATGATTGGGGTGTAATTTTTCGATTTCCATTTTTTGTGGGATGGTATGGGAATGATTAAGTTTAGAAATTTTTTTTGTAACACTACTAAATGACCTTTCTATGTGTTTTGTTTTTTGGATAGCTTATCCTCGTGAATTTAATGAGTTTTGGGGTGAAAAGGGCTGTATTGGGAATTTTTTCTAGCAGCTCAGTTATGGTGCATAGTTATTTAAATCATTAAGTTATGTGTACATGGGATTGCACAATAGGTCCATGTATTAACTAAACCAACAACATAAAAGTGTTTCCCGTGCAATACTATATATTGGAAAATATCATGGTATGTGCATGATTTGTTAAACCATGTGAATTAGCTGTGAAACCAACTTTGGAAAGGGTATTTGGGGATTTTTTTCTTTTTTTAATCCGAGATTCATTCCAATGACTTCATATTCGATCTCCCCCATCCTATACGCCTTCCAAGGGTATTTTTAGAACCATTAGGTCCCTTCATTGTGGATACATGGTGATTGTGTGGTGATTCTTCACCCAAATTTAATGGCTGGCGCTCCCATCTCCTTTCCCTTTCACTTTCTTCCCTTTTCCCCTCCCCTGCATACACTAGATACTCTATGGTAAATTTTCATGTCTACAATGTTTATATATTGTGTATTTATCTTTCATTGAGATTCTTGGGGATTTTTATACATCTCAGAACCTTTGTGGTTAAATTTTGAATGGGATTTGTTGATGTGGAAGCCATTTGAGTTAGGTTCCCATGGCATTTACCCTTTATATTTATGAACCCATTAATTGCTTGATTTTTGAACATTCCATGGATATCAATTAGTTATCACGTATTTCTATAATTCATTTTTCATTTAAAATGAGGTGATATCCACTAGATATATTTTGTTTAAATGGATGTATTGTGTTATTCACAACATGTTCTTGATGAAATTCCTAATTGGATTAATTAAATGTGATATAGAGATGATGTGATGGTTTGGGTTTCATAAATTGGTTTCCAAATGTGAATTGTTTTGAATAGTGTATTTTCAGGGGTTCATTAATAAAATGTTTGTTATGTGAAAATTATATGTGGTCCAATTAAAATTTAAAAAAAATCATGTATATCCTAGTACGGTTTAATGAGAAACATTAACACATTGCCCTCGTTGTGTGATCTTATCCATTGTTAATTTATTATGGTTCTAATGTGGTAATGAAATAATACGAATTATGTCATTAAAAGGGGTAAAAGAATGATATTTTGAAATCATAACTGATTTCACTTTTCCCATGACATGAAATATGAACATTTCCCATTAGTTTCATATTTGGTTCCCTTTCCAATTTTTCGGTGGAATATATCTATATTTTATGAAAGGATGCATGTTTTAAATTTTTACGAAAATGGATTTTGAAATTATTTGATCGAAATGAAATGTGTGAAAAACTAGATTTCTATAATGTATTTAAAACATGAAATTGATTTTTCAGTATTTGAATAAAATGTATTGTGAATATATTTATTTGGGCTTGCCTGTAATGTATTAATAATCATGCCTATAGTAATTTCTTCTTCTT
Organism: Viscum album; assembly: GCA_963277665.1. Lineage (NCBI taxonomy): Eukaryota > Viridiplantae > Streptophyta > Magnoliopsida > Santalales > Viscaceae > Viscum > Viscum album. Next base: position 513,078,548 of record OY728165.1, read on the forward strand.
AGATTTTTCTTTAGGATACAACTCGGGATTTATTACCCTGAGTGATAGTTTGTTGTGCGTTGGATAGTGACCCTCAGGGTCACATAGAGATATATTAGTTGTTAGGTTCACTTTTAAATTTTCCAATATATTTTTGTGGTTCCGATAATTTTTTTAATGTATATTATTTTTAGTAAGAAAGAATATTTAATATGGATTTTTTTGGAATATTCTACTACATTTGATAATTTATTTTGGGCGAAATCATTCACAATGCAACTCAGTTGATTCCCTTATCTTTTGTCGCCATCCTGGAAGGATCATTAACACCTCTCGAGCAATTCCATGGATATGTTTGGGTGACCGGTTTGGGGTCGAACTTGGTTGGTGTCTAACATTGATACGGCAATACAATATTTATCATGGTGGGGACTAAGGTATATCCAAAATCCAACAGTTCTACCATCCCTAATTTGGAATAAAATCATAAACGATCTTTAAATTTTCATTCTTTTAAAAAATCATAAAATTTGAATCTATGGTAGGCCCTGCAGAAACACCTACCACCACAATATAAATAACCCAAAATGAATGTTGGATCCAAATTTCTCCACGAACCACCTTCTGTTATTTTTGGAGGTCCAGAATAGAAGAATAAAAATATCCAACCCTACATTAATAACTACTATTCAAAAAAAGTCTAGTTTATGATGTATCTATAGAAACCATGCTTTTTCATACCTGACACATACATAATTTTAATGATTACAACATAAAATCATGACACATTAAGTATCCAATGGTTTAGTATCATGGGGAAACTATCATGACCCGTCCTCGAGACCCATGTTGTGGCTACCCCAAGACCGCCTTCCATAGGCTAGGGGATGGCGAGTAGCACCAAGGCGTGAATCCCGACAAAAGGGGAAGGCATTGCCTTTATAAAGTAAACAGACACCACAGAGTAAGCCAGTAGAAGTAAACACTATGTAAGCTGAGTACAAGTAAGTGCTTAAAGTAAATGGGCCAGAATAAAAACACAAACTGAAAGTAAATTACAAGTGGAAAGAAAGTACATCAACTGAATGTAAAGCAGAAATGTTGACCCGTCCACTATAAATCCCACCTGAATGGTTGGTATAGACAGCCTTCTCAGCTCCTCGGATCCATCCTTCCACTCCATGTACATCCCTCCCAGTGGCCCACCTCCAGGTACCGACTTCCTCCACAAGCCTCAACCACGATCAGCACTGTCTGTCGTCAGCATCCAACACAACGTAGTGCGGGAATAGCCCATGCAGGGGTGAGTATACGCTACTCAGTAGGGACCTCGAGACCCGGGAAGGTCTCCCAGATTCCACAAAGGATAATCCACAATGGAAAGATACAATCATGAAGTAACATCCAACACTACATAGGTATATGCCCATACATATACCTAAGTCCTCAATTCCATTTTGGCTCCAATATCAAAGCATGAGTTCGATCACGTCCACATAGGATAGTACAACCCAATCTACCTAGGAAATCACAACCCATTCCAAATAGGAAAGAAAGTAAATCATATCTATGTTAATGATTGAATGTCAAGACTCAGACCACACAGGTATACTTCCTCGAACTGTGATAGAGATGATCAGATGTAGCCACGGATTCATCTATGCTAGGACCCACATTGAATACTAGACCAGCTAAGCTGTCAGACCCACATAGGATACAAGACCAGCCTCTCTTTCAAACCCACATAGGATACATGTACAGAGTCAAACACTGCCGAACCAAAGTAGGATACAAGAAAAGTAGTCATCGTCGTCAAAACCATGGAGGATTTCAGTACAGTTGTCATTTCTGCCGAACCCACGGAGGATTTCAGTGCAGTCATCGTCGTTGCTGATCCCACAGAGGATTTCAGTGTAGTCCTCATTGTCGTCGAAGTCGCAGCCAGCACTAGGGTTCCGGCACGCAGCATGCTCGTTTCCAAGAGGGTCCGCTGCACGAGCCAAGGGTTCGATAGATCAACTAACATGTACTCCGGAGTTGATGTATCACAATGTTTCGTCTCGACAAATGGAAATCAACGAGATATACGGCGCATCTATCAGACGCCTGGTCTGAGAGTTATTGGCTTTTTCGTTCGAGGGGACCGATTTGTTTTTAAGTTAAAACCAACCAAAACACACTCCTACTGCATCCAAATCTTGAGATGAGTAATCAAAAAGACTCGTCTCACTACGATAAATCCATCAATGTCGACGGCACACCAATCGGACGTCCGGAGCTACAGTTATAAGTGTTTCCACTCCGACGGTCCGGTTGGTCACATGTTCGAACCAACCCAACCTTACCCAAATTTCTCTTAATCCTTGTGTGTAATATACCAAAATGGCCATATCGATTCAAGGATCACATAACAACTAGAGGTGCGTTGATCGGAGGTCCGTAGCCCATGTTACAGGCATTGAAATGAACCTTCCTGTTTTTAGGGAGTTTTGGGCCCGGACCGACCCGACCCAAGACCCCCTGGCTCTTCCCAGACCTGTGCGGTCGGTCCTTCCCAACGCGGCATGTCCCGGCTGGCATGGGTGCCGCACACCGCCTGATCGCGGAAGGTGGGTAACTGCCACCCCCTTCGACAAAACGGCGGACCCGAGGGGGGGGGGGTCCACCCTACTTGGTTTACTGGGGGTCAAGTCCCCAGTTTTCCAGATCCGGCAGACCGTAACGGCTCGCCTGCATGTCGCACTGGACTGGCCGGTCCCACCTCCTGAACACCGGCCGCCAGTGGCTCCGACCGCCCTCCCTGGCTCCTCTGCAGCCAAGGTCGCGGCCTTGGTCCAACCGGCGCGGTGCGACGGCGCCCGCCCCTCCGCCGCAGCCCGCCCTAGCCACAGCCCTCTCTGGTGCTCCGGCTTAGCGCGTCGGTGCCATGCTCCTCTACCGCGGCCCAACTCCGGCCGCGGTTTCATCCATCCTCAATGGCGTGGTGCGACGATGCCGCGCTCCTTCACCACGTTCCCGCGCGGTGCGACGACACCACATAGCCTTCATTCCAAACCACATAATGATCAAAAACAAAATAGGGGAGGAGGTTCATCCATGTTCATACAGCCCAACCTCCTCCCGTTATCTTCATAACATGCAGCTAAATCCTTAACGTTGAATGCCAAAATATTCATGAACTTAAAAATTAAACCCCTACCTCAATGATGTTTGTGGAAGTTCGTGTCACAGAATACAACGTTGTGGAGAGGATCCGTATATGTTGATGGAGAACGTCTGATGAGGAGTGACATCTCCCTTCCTTTGACATGGGAAGAAGAACAAAGGATGGTGCATCGTCGTTCTTCAGACAATGGTGTGACGATGTTCTTCGTCGAGGTAGAAAATTTCTTCACCAGAAAGATGATGTTCTTCAAATGTGAAGAACGCTCCCCCCTCTCAACGCCACGAAGCAACCAAATATAAAATAAGTCCTTTGCCTAATTTTATTACCTTTTCTAGCATTTTTAAATATCAAACAATTTAAATGAATTCTCTTCATTTAATTTCACTTAGCATGTCAAAATTAAATGGAGTGATAAGTTGGAAACAATAATGAAAAGAGAGGTTTTCAAAGGAGTTAGGGAAAAAATAAATGAAAATGTGGGGGCTTCTGTGGGCCCCACATCATCTTAAATCCTAACAAGGGGAGTTAGAAAATCAATTGGTCCCACCCCAACTCCCTCACATGGGCTAAACCACTTATGAAAGTGGAATAAAAATTGTAACACGATTTTTATTTAACTTTAAACTTAATTCATTTTTTTAACAACTATCCCCGAGAAAACTCATTTCCAGAAAAGGTCTTCCTATGCAAATACCGGCACAACGGTTTCATCAGTGCCCTCAGATTTCGATTCCGAGCACCAGTTCAGAACATAGGAAATCTCAGTCATTCGTTCACTAAACGTACCCGACGTAAACTTCAGAAATTGATTCCGGGCTCATTGGGCCTTGGAATAAGGTGCTTTCAGAAACTTCGTACTCGTAAAATGCCAAAGAAATTATGAAAAAAATTCCTTGAAATTTACAGGTCTTTACATTACTCCCACATCTTTTCTTTAATCCTCGTAATGATACATCACAATCTAGGGAACCAAATGAGGGTACTGAGAACGTGTCTGAGCCTCTCGCTCCCAAGTGATCTATTGGAGGTTCCCGTGCTGCCACCTGATGTCCACTAGAGGAATCGACCACCCACGTAGGAATCGCTCCTGTTGATCCTCAATCTCCACCTGGACCACCGCAAAATCCTCCTCGTAATCGATGTCTAGCTCCCCATGGTCGATGATATGTGTCGGGTCATGAACATATCTCCTCAGCTGTGATACATGGAAGATGTTGTGAAGCCAGTGCAACTGTGGTGGTAAAGTTAGGCGATAATCCACCTCGCCTATCCTTCTACGAACCTGTAATGGTCCAATGATGAACAACGATAAAATGTCACCCTGGCCAAATCTTCGTAATCCACGTCATGGTGAGACCCGCAAGAAGACGTGGTCCCTATCCTCGAACTCTAGTAGTCTCCTCCTCTTGTCAGCATATGACTTCTGTCGGATCTTATCTATCCTCATCCACTCCTGGATGACCTGGACCTTCTCTGTCGTGGCCTGGACCATCTCTGGTCCCACAACTGTTGACTCCTCAATGTCTGTCATGAACATAGGTGATCTGCATGGTCGTCCGTACAATGCCTCGTATGGTTCAATCCCGATGGTGGAGTGGTAGTTGTTGTTGTATGAAAACTCCACCAAGGGTAGGTGGTTCTCCCAGCTGCGACCAATGTCGAGGACACATGGATAGAGCATGTCCTCGAGAGTCTAAATATTCCTCTCCGTATGACCATCCGTCTGAGTGTGAAAGGAAATGCTCAGACGTAGCTGCATCCTGAATGCAGTCTGCAACACCTTCCAATGTCGGGACGTAAAGCAAGCATCTCGATCGGAGATTATAGATGATGGCACACAATGAAGTCGTACGATCTCCTGAACATAGAGGCATCCCAAGCTCTCTACTAAGCCCTTCTCTTCGATGGGTAAGAAGTGGGATGACTTGGTGAGTCGGTTGAAAATAACCCAAATGGAGTCGTGACCTCTGGAGGTACGTGGAAGTCCAGTCACAAAATCCATAGATATATCGTCCTACTTTTACTTCGGGACCTCCAAGGGCTGCACCATGCCTATTGGTACCTGGTGCTCTGCCTTCACCTATCGGCTGGTGAGGCATTGAGAAATGAACTATCCTACCTCCTTCTTCATACCCGGCCACCAGTGCTGTCGTCTGAGATCCTGGTACATCTTTTCATCTACTGGATGTACCGCTAAATGGGATGTGTGAAACTCTTTCAGTACCTTCTCTTGTAGAGAATACATCAGGTGACAGTCCAGAGGATATCTGTGCACGCCATGTCTTAGAGTCATTGTCCCCACACTGTGCCTCTCTGGCCCACAGTAGTAGAGGAGGAGTGACTATGACTGACTGAATAAATACTGCTCCATCTCTATCCACGAAGGATATTAGCAAAGCGGCTAGCTTCTCTATCGCCTCCCCAAGTATTTGAATGCCCATCCTCCTGCTGAGAGCATCTACTACTACGTTCCCCATTCTAGGAGTATAAGCTATCACAAAGTAATAGTCCTGGAGGAACTCTAGCCATCGTCGTTGTCTCAGGTTCACGTCCTTCTGTGATAAGATTTACCTAAGACACTAGTGGTAAGAGTAGACTATAATGCGCTCGTACATCATATAGTTTCGCCACATCATCAAAGCAAAGACCACTGCTGCTAACACTAGGTCATGGGTAGCGTAGTTATGCTCATTCTTCCTAAACTGATGTGGTCCTTAGGAGATCACTACCCACTCCTGCATCATGAAACATCCGAGTCCGGTCCCTGATGCATCCCAGTAGACTACGTACCCCACTCCCTCATCCGGTAGCCTCAAGATAAGAGCACTGGTCAATCACTTTCTCAGATCTTGGAAGATCTGCTAACATCTATATGACAATACGAAGGGTTTACCCTTCATTCTCAAAGATGAAAGTGGTTTCGTAACTATAAAGAAGTCTGGCACAAATCTATGGTAATACTCAGCTAGGCCCAAGAAACTATGCACCTCTGTCACACTCCTAGGTGGCTCCCAAGATATCACTTCCTCGATCTTCATAGGATCCACTGAAACTCCCGCCTCAGAGTTGATGTGTCCCAATAAGTGGACCTCACATAACCAGAACTGACACTTCAAGAGCTTTCCATAAAGCGGCTGCTCTCAGAGCGTGTCTAGTACAACCTGCAAGTAGTAGGCATACTCCTCCTTAGTGGTCGAGTATATCAATATGTCATCGATTAAGACCATGACAAATTGATCAAGGTATAGATAAAAGATCATGTTCATGAGACTCATGAACACTGCTGTAGTGTTGGTTACGCCGTATGGAATATCCAAGAACTCATAGTGGCCATACCGACATCTGAAAGCCGTATTTGTACGTCCTCATCCCGAACTCTGAGCAGATGATAGCCTGATTTGAGGTCTATCTTCGAGAACCACCGTGATCCCTTGGGCTGATTGAAGAGGTATTCAATCCTTGGTAGAGGATACTTGTTACTCACAGTCACTTGGTTTAGGTGACGATAGTCGACAAACAGTCGCAAGCTCCAGTCCGCCTTCTTGGTGAACAAAATCGGGGAAGCCCAGGGTGAAACACTGGGTTGGATGAATCCCTTGCCTTGCAAATCCTCCAGCTATACATGAAGTTCTCAAAGCTAGTGGGTGCCATCTGATATTCTGGAGTGGATATCTGGGATGTCCTAGGATACAGGTCAAGATAGAAGTCTACCTCCCTGCAAGGAGATAGTCCTAGAATTTCGTCAGAAAAAACGTCTGCAAACTGATCCACCACTACAGGAAAAATCTGACTATGCATGTCAATTGCTCATAGGATGAGGCTAGCCAACTAATGAGTGATCGAATGTCCTCTCCACTGCGTGAGTCCATCCTGCGCTGCTAAGGCACCCTTCTCTCCTGTGAAGGTGAACCTACTCCCATTAGTGCGGACACACCGCACCTTGCGCCTAATACAGTCGATCTGAGCATGGACTGTAGATAACCAATCCATGTCCAAGATTACATCGTAAGGCCTCAACGCCGCTACAAGAAGATCTCAGCCGAAACTATATCCTCCTAGAGTAAGCTCACACTGCGGTACCAATGCGTAATCATCGAGTCTGCTCCCGTGGGATTCTCTAGCCATAAGGATCGAGCCAACGGCTCCGTCGGAATGTCCGAGCTCCGAAAAAGTTAAGCTACAATGAAATAATGACTCACTCCTTTCTCTATAAGAACTGCATAAAGGGTGTAGTAGACATACATAGTTCCTCGAATCGTCTCTGGAGTACCGTGGTCATAGGCCTCCGATGCCTGAAGCAGAGCTTATCTCTGCCTTCCAGCTTCTTGTGGTCGGGGTGGACCAACTGGTGGTGGTCCTAAAGCCTCAAAGCGTCTCCCACCACCTTCTGCTGGCCATCTCGTCGTCCACGTCCACCTGCTCTCTACAGACCGCCACAGTCGACCCTCTACCTCTGTATGGGTGGTCCCTCAACAGTTTGTTGCTCCTATGCATGGAGGGTCAGACAGTCAGGAGCCATGTGGCCCTGCTCACCGCATGCATAGCACTGTCTGCACCTCAGTAGGTTGGCTCTACGCCGTGTGCCCCGCAACTCTGACCATGTTCCTGAGGTTGTCCGCCTGAAGGTCTGGTCCCCCTAGACCCCTAATATTTCTGTCGACCGCCCGCTTCATAAAACTCAACTACATGCCACCCTGCAGTAGGTCTCGCTGTTGGTGTTGGCTCAGCAAGAAATCTCTCTATGAGAAGGGCTCTCTCTAGTACTCCTACGTGAGTCAGAATGCTAAGGGATATCATCGATTCCCTGATCTCATGCCTCAGTCCTTGCATAAAGGTCTGGTATTAGAAAAATGGGTCTCGTACTACGTCCGTGGAATAGTGCGAGAGATCGGTAAATCTTGCTGAGTACTGGGCTATCGTCATGCTGCCCTGCCGTATCTGTAGTAGTTCCTTGATGCACACCGAACTGAGGGTGGCTGGGATGAATTATGAGCAGAAGATGCAAAGTATGTATAGAGAAGAGATGCCTCATCGTGCACCTGGACCATCAAGCTCCACCATCTGCCTACTTCCGCATGCAGGAGGATCGCTGCAAGGATCACCATGAGGTCATCTGGTGTCCCCACTTGCCTGAAAACAAGATCTACAGTCTCCATTCAATCCTTGACTGCCTGAGGGTCCATCTCCACACAGAACCTTGGTGGTCTCTGATGCATAAACTCGTGCAGTGCACTAAGGCGATGTGCACTCTCAGTGGCTGGGGCTGGGGGTATCGGTGGCTCAGTGGGTAGAGGTACCGCAGGTGCCCTTGTTATAAAAGGGCCCTACACCGATTCCTCGTCGCTCGATGTGATGTCATTTCAGACAAAGCTTGGAACCCTAGCTAGCTTCCATCGTGGGGCCATCATAAAAAGAAATAGGTGTTCCATGGTATATACAGTTTACCTGGTGATCTGACACAATGTAATCACAAATAAATCTTTTGGAAGACACATGAAATCAATGATTTCGTGCACCGAGTTGGAAATCAAAAGACAGGGTCCCGGTGTATGTCGGTCATCGCACCAACACTGGACTCCCTAGACTGATAACCACACTCAATAACCTTATCAATATTGCATTACATATATGAAAGATCAAAGTCATGAGTTCGGTGGTAGAACCGAACTCTTCTGATACCAATTTGTCACGACCTGTCCTCGGGACCTGTTTTGTGACTACCCCAAGCCCACCTTCCATAGGCCAGGGGCTGGCGACTAGCACCAAGGCGTGAATCCTGAAAAAAAGAGAAGGCATTGCCTTTATAAAGTAAACAAACACCACAGATTAGTCCAATAGTTGTAAACACTAAGTAAAATGAGTACATGAAAGTGTGGAAAGTAAATGGGCTAGAATACAAACCCAAACTGATAGTAAAGTAAAACTGGAAAGAAAGTACTCCAATTGAATGAAAAGCAGCAACGCTAAGCCATCCACTTGAAATCCTACCTAAAGGGTGTGTACGGATAGCCTCCCCAGCCCCTCGAGTCCAGCTATCCACTCCGTGTACATCCTTTCCAGTGGCCCACCTCTAGGTACCGACTTGCTCCACAAGCCTCAACCATGATCACTATTGTCTCTCTTCTGCATCCAACCCAACGTAGTGCGGGCCTAGCCCATGAAGACGTGAGTATATTCTACTTAGTGGGGACCCCGAGACCCCCAAAGGTCTCCTAGAATCCAGAAAGGATAATCTACGAAGGAAAGATAAAATCATGAAGTAAAATTCAACACTACTTAGGTATATTCCCATACATATACCTAATTCATCAATTCCAGTTTGGCTCCAACATCCAAGACCAAGTTCGATCACGTCCACATAGGATAGTACAACCTAATCCATACAAGAAAGCACAACCCATTCCACATAGGAAAGCAAGTCAATCATATCGAAGAGAATGATTGAAAGTCAAGATTCAGCTCACATAGGTTTACATTATCGTAAGGTGATAGAGATGATCAGATGTAGCCACTGATTCATCTAAGATGGGACCCAACTAGGAAACTAGTCCAACTAAGCTGTCAGACCCATGTAGGATACAAGACCAGCCTCTCTGCCGGTCCCACATAGGATACAAGTATAGAGTCAAACACCGGAAGACCCACATATGATACAAGAACAGTAGTACTGCCGGACCCATGTAGGATACAGGAACAGTAGTCATCGCCATAGAACCCATGGAGGATTTCAGTACAGTCATCATTGCGGCCGAACTCAAGGAGGATTTCAGTGTAGTCGTCATCGCTACCGAACCCACAGTGGATTTCAGTGCAATAGTCTTCGTCGTCACAGTCGCCCCCAGCTCTAGGGTTCCCCCACAAAACATGCTCGTTTTCGGGAGGGTCTGGTCCACGAGCCAAGGGGTCGATACATCAACTGACACATAGTCTGTAGTTGATGTATCTGAATGATCTGTCTCGACAAAGGGAACTAAATGTGATAGACGACGCGTAAATCGGACGCCCGGTCTGAGAGTTATTGGCTTTTTCGTTCAAGGGGCCCGGTTGTTTTTTAAGTTAAAACTATCCCGAATGCATTCAAACATCATCCAAACCACGAGTGGAGTAATCCAAAAGGTCTGTCTCACTATGATGAATCCAACAAAGTTGACAACACATCAATCGGACGTCCGAAGCTCAAGTTATACGGGTTTCCGCTCAGAAGGCCCAGCTGGTTTCGTGTTCGAACCAACCCGGCCTTACCCAAAGTTTTCCTAAACCTTGAGTGTAATATACCAAAACGACCGCCTCGAACCAAGGATCACATCACAACTAACAGTGCATCGATTGGAGTTCAGTAGCCCATGTTACGGTCATTTAAATGAGCATGTATGGTTTTAGGTGGTTTTGGGCCCGGACCGCCCAGACCAAAGACCCCCTGGGTCGGCCCGTCCCGGTGTGGCCGGTCCAGCCCGGCACGGCCGGTCCAGGCTGGTACGGGTTTCATGCGCCGCGTGAGCACAGAAGGGGGTGGGTCCGCCCTTCTGGGTTGACCGAGGGTTAGGCCCCCAGTTTTCCTGATCTAACCGGCCATTACGGCTGGACAGCATGTCGCGTGGGATCAGCCGGTCTCGCCTCATGGGCACAGGCAGACGGCGGCTCCGGCTGCCCTCCCATGCTCGGTGGCGGCCATGGTCATGGCCTTGGCCTGACCGGCACAGCGCGATGGCACCGTGCCCTCCGCCGTGGCCCGCCCCTACCGCGGCCCTCCGTGGTGCTTCGGTGCGACGGTGCCACACTCCTCCACCGCGGCCCAACTCCGGCCGCGGTTTCTTCCGGCCTCAACAGCGTGGAGCGACAGCGCCACACTCCTTCACCGCGTTCTTGCACGGTGCGACGGAATCACGCTGCCTTCTTTCCAAACCACATAATTATCAAAAAGAAATTGGGGAGGAGTTTTGGCCATGTTCATGCATCCCAACCTCCTCCCATTATCATGACAACAGGCGGCTAAATCATTAACGTTGAACACCCAAATATTCACGAACATAAAAATTAAACCCCTACTTTAATGATGTTTCAGGAGGTTCATGATGAGGAATACGACGTCGCGGTGAGGCTCCATATATGTTGACGTAGAACGTTTGAAGAGAAGCGACATCTCCCTTCCATTGACAAGGAAAGAAGAAGGAATGATGGCATGTCGTCGTTCATTGGAAAATGGTGTGAATGTGTTCTTCGTCGAGGGAGAAAAGTTCTTCGCTGGAGAGATGAAGTTCATCCAATGTGAATAACTCTCCCCCCTCTCAACGCAACAAAGCAACCAAAAATAAAATAAGACATTTGCCTTATTTTATTACCTTTTCCAAATATTGTAAAATTCTGACATTCAAAATGAATTATCTTTATTTAATTTTACTTAATTTGACATAATTAAATGGCATGATAAGTTGGAAACAATAATGATTAGAGAGGATTTAAAAGGAGTTAGGGAAAACATTAATGAAAAAGTGGGGGCTCGTGTGGGCCCCACCTCATCTTAAATCCTCACAAGGGGAGTTAGAACATAAGTGGGTCCCACCCCAACTCCCTCACATGGGCTAAACCACTTATGAAAGTGGAATAAAAATTGTAACATGATTTTTATTTCACTTTAAACTTAATGCATTTTTTTAACAACTATCCCCGAGAAAACACCACTCTAGAAAGGGTCTTCCTAAGAAAATATCGGCGCTGCGGTTTCATCAGTGCCCTCAGATTTTGATTCCGAGCACCGGTTCAAATGTTAGGAAATCCAGCTCGTTCTTTCACATAATGTACCCGAGCAAAATTTCAAAAATTGAATCTAGGCTCATCGGGCCTTGGAATCAGGTGTCGTCAGAAACTGCGTACTCGTAAAATTACAATGAAAATTAGAAAAAAAAATTCCTAGAATTTTACAGTTCATTACAGAAACATTGACTATACATTACATTTACTATATAACATATATACATTTATTTAATTCCTTATTTTTTTATCTTTTTATTGGCCCTTGAATTATCTTTACTACATGTAGTCACCTGAGGATATACATCAATGAAAGGGGTGTGGTAAAAACTATTAAGTGGATAGATATAGACATAAAATAATATAAAATTGGTTTGCATAAAAATAATTTTTGTAAAATAATCATTTTATCATAATAACAATCAATAGGGAAAACATTATATAAAGTCAAGGAATCTGGATTGCATAAAAATAAAATATCTTGTCTTATTGGTCAAGTAACCCACATAGTTGTGAGAAAATGTGACATCATCATCATAAATATTTCAATTTTTCATGACAGAAATCACAATAACTAATGGATTTTAGTGTTATATTATAATAGGGGTGCGTGTCACATCATAAAATTTACATTTTGCTATATAATTTTGGGTTCACCTGTCACATCATAAAGTTTAAATTATCATGCATGCCACATAGAACATAAATAAATATTGGACATAATGTACCCCATGGAAATTAATGTGTTAAATTTAATAAATCATACATTCATAAAAATTATATTCCCAAATTAAATAGTGAATAACATTATTTATATAAGAATTATCATCCTTAAGTGACAGTGAATCATTTACAAGATGTAAAATGTGCATTTTTTTGTAGAAGAGTTATTTTAAAAATATATATTGTTTTTCATGAATATAATTATTATTAATATATATCCATGAACTGGTATGATAGTTATATAAAAATTATATTAAAGGAATATGTATACGAAAAATGGGGATAAAGAGAGAAAACCCAAAGAATGTTACTTGATTTTATGAATTCCCCTTACCTTCAATATGAATTCCACCTTCATGTAAATATGTTGTATAATCTCATTGATTCGTTAATTAAAAAATAAATAACATTTTATAAATGAAATTATTCTATTATTGTTTTATTATGTTCATTTATTGGCTCCTAGATGAGTTATAGTGTTTAATATTATAGTTTGAGTCTGTTCATTTCCTTAGTTTTTTCCCCAGTTCACTTGTATACATGAATGTAAGATTCTATGTAAAGAAAATAAATCTATTAAAATTTTTATATGTGTTATTAATGACCTTACATAGTTTTAAATTATCATATACAAATTTTTTTTATCGTAAGAGTGTGAATCCTTAGTTAAAATTTAATGATGACCATTTGAGGTTAATTTTGGCGGTTTTTCAATCACGACGAACTCATTTTGGTTTATCATTTAGAATATATATTAGTTACAAAAAACAAATATGGTTGGAAATAAATTTTAAAATATGTTTCAACGATTATAATGGTTTATCATTCATGAAGGAGTTAATGGAAAATATAAATGAATCACCCACGATGTCGGTAAATTAACACATCACAACCGACGATTTAATTTTTTTATAATAAAAGAGAGAGAAATTTTTTATTTTTGGATCATGCATTAACATGGTATAATGAAATTATATAAATCATACTATAATTATTATAAGCTAATATCATGAATATATAAGAAAAAATGAAACACAAATGAAATTCAATGATAATGGAAGAGGATCTTAACTCTAGGACTTATCCTCCTTGAGAACCTACTTAGAGAATGGTTCTGGCCATATTTAGGGACTAAGAGCTATTATTCATGTAGAATGGTCTATGGATGTGTATATTGAAGAATTGTGGAATGTATAAAAGTTGTAGAGGTTTAAGGCGAAGAGGGGGTGAGGGTGGTATTATTAGTGGAGGTGAGGGGTGTTTTCTCATTACTATATTAATTTATTTATTATTTACACTTAAAAATATGAATAGATAGAAAATTATATCAAAATATTTTAAAATTATGATTCAATGTTCGAGATTATGGTTCTTAAATATGTGATGACTCAATTAATAGTGTATTTTTCTTATAATGTATATATACCATAAAGTACCATTTCTTACAATTCACTAAAAATTCATGTATTTAAAAAAAATCCCAAAAATTCACCCCAACCATTTTTCAATGTGTTAAATAATAAAATACCCCCATTTTATTAAAATAGTTTCTCAATATAAATAATTTATTTTTTAAATAAATTCTTCATTTAAATTGAAAATAATGATCTCTAAATTATATCTAATTTTATAAAAATTTGAAAAATTATATAAGGACTCCTAAAATTATCTTCTAATCACGAGACACGAAAATATTAATTTATGAATAAATTTTATGAAAATGAATTTTATTTTAAATTATTAGATTAATCATAAATAATTGATTATGAATATATATATTTCAAAAATACCAAAACTTATTTAATAATTTAAAAAACATTTATTTACCTTGATTATGATATAATTATATGATATATTCATTTATAAGATGCATAAATTTTAAATAAAACATCATGGGTATAGCGACTATTGACTTTATCGGATTAATATTAATAATGTTTATATTAATATTCCAAATGTCAAGTTACAATTTCATCGATACAGGTTCCATTACAATTACTTCAACATTTTTAATGATTTTATAATGATATATAATTGATTTTATGTGGTATATACTGTGTGAAATTACTATTAGAATAGAGAGATTCTGTTGATAACTGTTTTGGTTGCTACGTTATTCCCCATTTTTAAATATCACCCCTAAATTTTTAATTTACATAAATAGGTGAGGGTACAAATATTTCATCGCCATCTTAGGGTTCCCGGAATTTTCATCAAATGTATGGTTCTTATAGGAAAATTTGAAAACTTGTACTATCTTTTTTCGTAGAACCTTATCACTCTATTCTAGAATCATAAAATGATACTCTGTATAAGGGATATCATCTTTCATATTTAACACCACTTGGTTCTGTACAAGTATATGATCTGATATGTATTATTTAAGAGTGATGTGTGGATCAAAAGATGAACATGAGCCATATCATTTGTAACTAAAAGATGAAAGGAAATTTCTCCTATATTATATACATTCTCAAAGGGACCAATGTACATTGGAGTACAATTTTATTTAATTCAAAACCATGTGACCCTTTTCTATGATGATATTAGAAGGAATACTATCTACAATGTTGAAATCGGTGCCCCTTCTAATATTACTAGAATAACTCTATTTATGAAAAAGAGATTATTTGATATGTTTTTGGATGTCTTGAAAGTCTGTTATCATTACATTCACAAGATCAAGTCAATTCATCTTTTGTTTTGAAACAACATCCCTATAGGATATTGTTTTACATCACCATGAATATAGAGATTCATATGGAACCACCTGAATTATTGAGTGGATCCACTTGTTGTATGAGAACTCATCCAAAGGGAGATACTAATCCCATACACCTTTCTTGTATAATGATAATACACTTATAATATCATTTAGTCCATGAATTGCCTTTTCAGACTCGCTATCAGTTTGTGGGTGATCGACCATACTGAATATTAAATCTATTCTGAAAGAATGTTGAACACTCCTCCATTATTCATATGTGAACCTGATATCATGATAAAAGATAGTCTTGATTTTTCCACCATTTGGTATTACCACTTCCTTCAAATATAATATTTCAAGTATTTTAAGCACTAGATACTTCTAAATAGTGATAATGTGGATAGTCTTAGTGATTCAGTCCACCGCAACCCATATAATAATATTTTCATTCGATGTTTCTAGAGATCCATGAATATGCCATAAACACAGTCTCCCAATTCTATATTTCTATAGGAAATGGTTTGTTCATCCCTTTGTACTTTTTCGACTTAACATTAAATTTATAACATATTAAACACCTGGAAATATACTTAGTAATATTCTTCTGGATGTGGTCCCACTGATAGTGTTCGCGGTGATCATATTATATCTTAGTACTCCAAATATGGATAAATAATTTTTAGCTATATGCATTTCCCAATGTATTCTTCATTATATCAGGAGAAAATGGCACACAAGGCCTTGTTCAAAATTGAATCACACCATCATCATTAATATGGAACCAATGAATTTTCCCTTACAATACTACATTCGTCTTCTTTTACTTCTCTTGATCATCCCATCATACCTCAATAATCTTCTCTTTTATTGATTGATGGGAAATAATTTGGGCAAATTAGGGTTTAATATATGGAATTATGATTTCCAAATCCATCCTTAGACTATCCAAGGAGATATGGTCTTATTCAATATCAACATGGACAGAGTAGATTGTTCTTTTCTACTAACTGCATTAGATACCTTGATCTATTTTCTAAGATGACAGTGAATAGAGAAATCGTAGACCTTGATTAGTTTTGACCATCTCATTTTACCCATGAAGAGATCCTTTTATGAAAATATATGCATTAAGCTCTTGTGATCGGTATATAATTCACACTTCTCACCATATAGTCAGTTCCTCCAGATTCTCTAGATTTTCAATGAAAAAATCATAGATATTATCTCTTGATCAATCATTGGTTATTTATAACAATAGATCATCAATTGTCGTGATCTATAAGATATCACATTATAATTTTTCACGAGTTCACAAACCAATCCTTTCTATAATGAATCAATTTATATCACAAAACATACTCCACTTTTTGGTAATATGAATACATCTCTGCTGATCAGCCTTCTCTTTACCTACTTCATGAATTCCTCACATTCTTTCATCTAGATATACTTTACCCCACCCTTGTTAACATAGTCATCTAGATTTAAAATCGTGATAAATTGCTCACAAGATGTATATAGTACCCTACTACACCAAAAAAACTATGGAACTTTATGACACTATATGGTTTGGGCCATTCCTTAAATATCGTTGTTTTTTACGGTTCCACAAAATGTCTATCACAGGTGATCACAAGTACCAAGTATTTGACTTTATGCATCTAAAAGTCACACTTTCTAAACATGGCATACATCATGTCATTCCGTAAGGTTTCCAACACAATATTTTTATATTATTCACATTCCTACATTCTCTTAGGGTATATGAGAATATAATAGATAATCACTAGAAAATATTTGGTGATTTAATGTCTAAAGAATCTATTAATTATATCCATAATGATTAAAGGGTAATTTTTATGTCTGAAGGATATCACCAAAAACTCATAGTTTCTATACCTTGTACGGAAGGAATCCTTCTTAGTATTTACCTTCTTCATCTTTAGAAGGTGATATCTAGAATAAACATCCACCTTTGAGTATCACTGAGCTCACATGAACTATTCTATAATGTTGTTAATCCATTGAGGGGGAAACTTTTTCTTTATGGTAATCTTGATGAGTTCCAAGTTATTGATTCCCATCCACATAGATCAATCCTTCCATATAATAAATAGAACTGGAGTACCCTATGGTGATTTACTATGGTGTATGAACCCTTTAACCAAATTCACTTACAACATCTTTGTTAACCCCTATAGTTCAATTAGGGCCAACCTATTTGGACATTTTGATATTGGAGTAGTTCTGTGTATGAGTTATCTTAAGAACTCTACCTCACGAATTGGGGCAATTCCATGTAATTATTAAGTAAATACATGTATGTTTTCCCTCATGATGGGAATTTATGTTAGGATTTCACAATCTATTGCTCAACCACATGATCAAGGTATGCTTGTTCATTGGGAATCGATTCCCACATAGTTGAATGATTTTCCATATTATATTCATTATCTTACTATCATTTTTAGTGGGGAATGGGACAGTTTGAAATATGAAAATATATTTATTATTCATGAAATTTGATGTGAGTTATATATAAGGAGAACCCATCCATCATTAGAATAGAATAAAATCTCCTTATTGAGGTATTATGATATTATATATATGAATATTCCAATATATGCCAATAGAGAATGTGTCCAACACGTTGGATTCAAGGATTGCACCAACAGTTGTATTTACAGATATCTCATCTCCAAGGTTTCACTGGTTTTAATCAAATGTCCTAGAATTCATTTAACAAATAATGGAATACGATGAACTATAATCAAATAATATATTTTACATTCCTGAGTAAATATGAAGTTTACCTCATAGAATATAATTTTCATTCTCGACTTCCATAGTATTGATGGCGTAAGACTTCCATTTCACCTATGGATTTAGTGGCTGATGAAAATAATAACACTCACTGAATTATGTTTTTGTACACCGGATTGCAACGGTCCATATACCTCTATCTTTATATAATTGTAACATGGATGGTTCTTTGCTCTCTTCCATCACATTTTCATTCTTCCTCATATATTTTCATCATTCAGGACCTTGGAGGCCATCTCTCCCACACTTGATGCTTTTCTCCATCCCTATGAGGATGCTCCCCAAATGCATCATCCCACATTTTTGGCATGTTTTTTGTTTGAGTTTTCTTTCCACCATTCTCAACAGATACTCCATGATGAAACACAATCATTTGTTTCATATCACCATAACCATGTGACCATACTCCAAAATCCATATCCACTTTGAGAGAAAATATAATAAAAACTCCATAACTCTCTATGTCTAATTTTTTTTGAAAATTATGAATACGTGGTATTAAACCAATAGATAGTATTTCAATATTTCTATCATTATTGATAATAAAACTCAAAACTTACCTATATTCCTTGTAAAATTATCTTTTTAGTCCATGAAAGATTTTCCTAAATTTTTCATTATCTCTATGAATTCTCTTTCCATATTTTATTTAAAATAGTTAGAGGGATATAATCGGTAATAAATGTTATCTTAAATTATTTCCACTCAATATCTTAAATTCCATCCCTCATCTTTTCCTTCTTAATCAAAACCACCATTGATCAGCATCTCTATCTAGAATATTAACAATAAGAGTCAACTTCTCTCTCTTAGAACACTGGAGTACCAAAATGATATTCTCTTTTGAGTTAGCCCACTATTATATGACAACTGGATTGAATGATCCAGTATATAATGGTGGTATATTCCACATAAAACACTTGATTTCCATTTTATCCCTCTTATGTAAGTCATTCGTTCAAAATTATTCAGGTTATTGTTCATAAACTGAGAGAATAAGGTATTCATCGCCATAGGATTTTGATATCCACACACTAAGTCATTGGGGATGTCCTTCGAGAAATCACTATATTGTATCATGTATGATTTTATGGAATATATTCTCTTACGTCCAATCATTTTGTAAAATAGAAAGGATTATAA
Source organism: Viscum album (assembly GCA_963277665.1). Classification (NCBI taxonomy): domain Eukaryota; kingdom Viridiplantae; phylum Streptophyta; class Magnoliopsida; order Santalales; family Viscaceae; genus Viscum; species Viscum album. The sequence continues at coordinate 513,097,837 of OY728165.1, forward strand.
AAAAATAATTCAAAAATTCGTGAATAAATAATTTATTCTATTGTTGAATTATGTCTAAAGTTGTACTTATGTGATATATATGAATAAAATTTTCAAAAAAATGCATCTTGATTTCTTACTTATAATTAGTATCATATATATATTTTTTTAGAGTTATCTAATCCTAATTATTAAATTAACTAAACTATTCTCTAATACCAACTATTGGGACCCTAATGTTTCATACATTACTCTTATATCATTTTTTTGAAAATAACATAAAATGATTTCAAAACAAGGACCCAAAAGTTAGTATATTTGGTGAACTATTACAATAAATTACATTTATAAAGTAAAACTTAAATATTTATTTAATTATTTATTCTATAGCTTCTTATTGTCCCATTAATTCTTCCTATACAAGTGGTCATATGATGATATACATCCAAGAAAGGGTTGATCTAAAAGAATAGTAAGAGGATAGATAATAAAATGAAACAATATATCATGGGTTAGTATAATATTAATCTGAAAAAAATAATCACAGTATCATCATTTTACAAAATATACGAATCATTAGATAAATTCATTTAATGTGGCAATAAAAAATGAAATATCATGTCCTGGGGGTGAACTACGACACATAGTTGTGGAAAAATATATAATCATATTAAGGCCTATTTCACTTGTCTCATGAGATATATAAAATTACCCCATAAATTAGAGTGATCTATAATTCAGCATCCACTCATCATATAATAACATCCACATTGCACTATATCATCTAGGATAAACCTATCACATCAGTACATTTACATTATCATGCATGACACAAAAAACATATCTTAATCATGGACATAAAATGACCTATGGAATGTAAGGGGTTTCATTTAGAAAATAATACATTTATAAAACATGGGTTCTGCAGTGAAATATGGAATAATATAATTGATATAAGAATCATCAACCTTGAGTGAAAAAGAAATAGTCTCGATAAGTAAATGGTGCATTTTTAAATAGTTATTTTGGAAAGCATTGTGTTTCTCATGAAACAAAGTATGAAATATGAATATCATGTAAATTTTAATATAATGACGAATAAATTTCATTTACAAAAAATCCATTCTGAATAAGGGGTGAAATTGGGAGAACCAAAAGAAAGAGAGCTGGGTTTTAGAATTGCCCTTGAATTTTGTCTAAATGATTCTTTCATGTTAATATCATATATAATCACAACATATTTGTTAAATAAAAAATAAGAAACAATTTATATAATAAATTAATACATTAAATTTTTATTACATTAATATGTGGTATTTTCAATGAGTTATGTAGATTTATTTCTTCAATAGGGAATGTCTATTTTCATTGTTTTTCTTGTTGGTTTACTTGTATACTTGAGTGGATGATTTTATGTATTGTAGATAAATATAAAAAATCCATATTATATATTATTAATGATATAAAATAATTTTAAACTATCTTATAATCAATTTTTTATATAATCCATGGATAAATCTTTCGAGAAAATTTTATGATGATCGTTTTAGGTTATTTTTTCTGTTTTTCGGTCATAGTGAACTAATTTTGTTTTATAATTTTGTATATAGAATTTTTCAAAAACATAAAGATTATAATAAAATAATCTTTTAAAAATTTATCAAAGATTATAATGGTTTTGTTATAATAATTTAAGTCACTGATGAAAAATGAAATTTCATTGCCCACAATGTAGGTAAATTGGCAAATCATGAGTGCTGACTTCATTTATAGAATAAAAGACAGATATGGGGAATTTTATTTATGGATTATTTATAAACATGCATTAATACCATTATATTGAACATAATTGAGTTATAATTAAATTATTATATGAAAAGTATAAAATAATAGAATAAAATATATGATATTGGAATGAAATTATAGGAAAATGGATGTGGTTTTTACCACCTGGATTTATCCACACTGAGAACATCCATAGGGAATGGTTTATATATTTTTGTGATACAAAGTGATCCTTGATGTGTGGAGGGGTATTGTGAAGTGTTTTGGGTTTAATTTGGTCATGTATTAATGATTGAGGGGTCTTAAGAGATGGCAGGGTTAGGGGTGGTATTTATTCTGTTAGGGAGGTATATTTTCTCATTATTATATTAATTAGCTTATTATTTGGGCACAAAACTATGTATATTTTTATAATTACATCTAAATATATATAAATAATTTTGTGATGTATGAGATAACGGTTGTTTCATTAGTGATGACTCAATAAATTGTTTAGTTTTCTTAGTGTTTATATACTCTAAATTACTGTATTTTACTATTCACAACCAATTCATGCTGTTAAAAAAATCCCCAAAAATCACCATAACCATTTTTAACCATTAAGATTTCATTAATGAACACCATTTTATGAAAATAAATCTCTACAATTGATTAATTTAATTTTTAACTAAAATCATCCTTTATAAAGAATATACAGATTTTTATATTATAACAGATTTTATAACACATTAAAAAATTTCACAATGTCACATTAAATTATAATAAAATAAATAGTCATTAAAATATTAATTTATGGATAAATACTATGAAACAAAAATTTCATTTATATTATTAAATTATTTATAAAAGTATTATTAAATATTTATTAGTAACAAAAATACTGACACTTAATTTATAGTTTTTCATAAATTTGTCTATGTAGACTTTGATATAATTATACAAATAAATAATTTATAAAATTCCTACATTTTATTTATAATTAATTTTGTGAATATTTAATTTATTTGGTTGGTTTACTATTTATAAGCTTCATATTACTGGTCCAATTTTGATGTAACTATTTTTTTGGTATTGGTTCATTAACTTCATGAATTAATTATTCATTTATAATTATTATATTATGTTCCATATATTTGTTTTTGTGATTTATACTATATTATATTTCTATAAAATGGGAGATATTCCTTTTATAAATGTATGGGTATTTACATTAGCCTAGGTATCTATGGATAATAATAAAATCAACTCCACAATTTTCCCCTAATTACTCATAGAACACCATGGAACCTCCTTCAGGTCCTTCAAATAGCAAAAAAAAACAAAATAGTGGATAATAAGAATCTATCCCTATTATAAAATCCCACATAAACCAATATTATACTTGGGAATTAAACACTATACCGAAAGTGTAATGAAGGAATGAGTGTTTTATAAAAATCAACCTGTTAATGTACCTAACAATAATAATCCCAATAAATGGTTTAAAATACCTCTTCTAGTGAAAGTAAGATCACAACATCAAAACACCAATATCTATCCCATTAAAAATATCTATAGTGAGATATCGATCAAATGAGATAAATATTTCAATAATGTATTATGAGGAAACCATCAATTATACTTGAAATCAATAATAACCACCACATAAGTGATCTTCATTATAAGATCTATATAACAAATAGATATAGGTATTGATAATTTTTCTATGACTGATGTCCTCAGGAGATCTCCATATTGATATTGTACCCTGACAAGACACAGACCAATGGAATAATATACTAAAAAACTACCTTCTTCTAGAGGTCCTATGACACCATATGAAACTCGTTAATCATTTCATAATCATCAACATCAATCTCACTAAAATCAATGATGACGCTTATTTCCTGATGTTCATAACATATCATCAACATGGGAAAAAATATTTTATAAATATCATTTTGGGGAATGTGATATTCACTACATCATGGTTCTTCAATAAAATATTTGTTGAAACTCCAAATAGAGGGAGATATATTACTACCACAACCAAAAACTCACTATGTATAGTGAGGATGGACCTTCAATAACACATTAATAGTTTATACTATAGAACGTTACATTTATAGAATTGTTTCTCCACCACATCAACCCTCCTACCATGGAAGCATCCCTTTTTCTCCTAATACCCACCCAAATCATGCCCAACATTCATCCTCAGCCTCAATCTCATTTTCATACGTCTCCAAATAATCATTCTATAGTTATGCATTCATCTCTTTCACATAAGTCATTTCTTCCACCTCCTCCTTTGTCTTTTTCTTTGATATGTACTTTACATCCATATTATTCATATAGTCCACATCAGAATTGATTTACATCTCCACCATCATATCAATTGCATAGGTCTCCTCCTTTGACATCTCTACCTCCTCCTCATCCAACTCCATCTCAGATACTGCATCCTCCCCTACTCATTCTCTGATACCATCTCCTATAGTTAGATCATTGTTACCACCTCTTACACTACATGTGTGTCATTATCCACCTCCTCCATCGGGTTTTCCTTGGTTTACAACTCATAATATTCCTCTGCATCCACCTCCTACATACTCTTCTCGTCCAAACCCCACTCCTTCCATCTCATACATAAAATAAGAATCAACAGTACATATCATTTCCCATTCCACCGTCTCTCCCCAAGATCATTTCCAAATAACATCCTCCAATTCCTTGACTATAGATGTGCCCATCTCCCAGACACCCCATCTCCCCATCTGTTTAGGTAAACCTCCCTACTTCCCCACCAATCCATATCCTCTTCTGTATTTTTACTAATTCAATATCTTCTACCAACAATTATCAACTACTTTCTATTTTTAGACCCTATATTTATATGTAGAAAAAACATTGTGATACCCTCATAATACACATTTGTATCCAAATTCATTATTCCCCCTAAAACGACTCACCACATTGGGATGCCGTAAAACATAAAAATAATAACTATTTATATTAGAGTAGTTAGTTGAGAGCAGACCGACCATTCATTTTTTTTCTCAATTTCAATGATTTCAAAGCAAGGTTCTATATTGAACCATCCTCTCTAAGTAGTTTTTGAACAGAAGATCACACATTCCATTGACATGTATAAGGTGAGGATCACAACACTATTTTCCAAATTTATTGATGTCACCTGAACCATACTTTTGGGGGCTTTAAACTTCCAACAAGATCCACAAGGTGATGTCACTAGTCTTGTGTTAGATGTTATATATGGAAAATAAAAAATAAATTATTCTAGGATTTATTGTATATAATTTCTCCTGCCATAATATCACCAATTTTATTATTTAATACTATTTTTTTAAAATAGCTATCAATGAATTATTAAAACCATATTCGGTTCATGTAATACTTATAAGTTATTGTATTATAATAACTACTTACCCAATGTTGTTGTCATAACAATGATTTAATTATATGATAACATCGAAAAGATTACAGGTCAACTACCACTAACATAAGTGATAGAAAATATTATCATTAATTTTATTCTCTATCAATTATATCAATTTTGTTTTCATGATGCAGATGAATAATTGTAGATTATTAACTATAGGTGTAATGATCAATTATGATCAACTTTAATCCAAGATAAAATTTCCAAGAATCCCATTGCTTTCTTCTAAATTAAAATTACAGTCCAATAATTAATAATTTATTATTTCTAACTAACTTTTATTCATATCCATGTGACTTGGCATATTTTAAATGACATTTTTTCAATAAATCTATAAAATTAATTGAATAATTATAGAGATGACAGTGTGAACAAATTTAAAATTATTATATCAATGTACATAGTTATTTTGGAGAAGATACCGGTAGTTTAAATGAATTTTAAAATATTTTATTACATATATTTAATCTATATTAATATTTACAAAATATATTTTTCCAAAAAATAGAAACTAAAATACATGGGAATTTCTATAAAACATTTGATCATATTGTTACAGAGTAATTATACTACATTATTAAAATTATGGTTCTTTGTTACCGAACTACTTTATATGATTACTCAAAACTAATTTACTACAAATAGATTACTAGAATATTAATGATTTTTATCAGAGATTCATTTATTTCTATGTTCTGTTTTGGTACGATGAAAGGGTTTGCTGATGTATAGGTAAAAAATTATATTGAAATTTGAATTTTTTTGTCTTTGTAAAATCAAAGTGCATGAATTTGATACTCCACCTAAATACCATAAATCCATCGTTTTTTACGATAAATTTTATGATGTAAGAAATGTTTGTGGTCTTATCCACAACTACAATAGAATGTTCACTATTATGATTTTTTTCCATTATTGAATTATTTATGTACAATTACATTATCTGATTATATATATATATACCTCATACATTATATAATTAGTAACTTCTAAAATAATTTTATCATAATAATTATACAAGATACACATATTTAATTTCCTCATGTGTGAGAACTTGAACCAACAATCTCACATAATATACTAACCCCATAGAATTTTTTTGGTCTATTTAAGGTGATTTTCTTCATCACCATGGTGCTAATTATATCGATTTTTTTTAATCATATACTGACTTATGAAATTATAGATTTCAATTTCCATCATAATTTTAGATTGGATTACCTTTTCTTTAAACCAATTACTATGGGATTCATATATGGAATGGTGAATAATATTTTTCTTCATTTTAAATTCAGAAAGCCTTTATTTTAAATCATTTTTCTATTTCATTTGTTTATATCGTTCTCATAATTAGTTTCATTTACATGTGTTTCACATTTAATTAGTTGAAATCTATATTAGTGTGCATAATTTTTTTTCAATGACTGTAATAGACTATTTATTATATGTTTTCTTTCGAAATAATCTTATGGATCCAAATTCATAGGTTCATTTAAAATTATATTTTTTAATTTCTATTTCCATCTATTTTATTATTTTTCAAAATATTTAATTTGAAATGTAATTAATAAATTTAATCTATTATAAATTTAATTTTTATTTCTACATCAAATACATGATATCTATATGTATAAATAATTTAAAAAATTATAGTAATATTGTGACCTTAAATGAATTTAAGTAAATAATAAAACAATATTAGAGGAAGTGAATCATAGATGAATCCCTATATAGTGTAGGGATTAAGTCAGAATTAATCAAATATATTTAATATCTTGAATCTAAGGATTAAATATACAATATATGAATAATATTAACTACCAAAATTTGTTGGAGTACTTCAAATTTTGATTTAATTTAGGAAATATAAGAGTTTATATTGATGTCAATAATATAACTAGATTGGAAGAATACATTATCCCACCCTAGCATGCCTTAGTAACATTTCAATAATTACACACCACCATATTAATGAAAACAGAAGTTGATTATCATTATTATTCTTTTAATGGTAAAGAACATAATCCAATAATACCCTAAGAATACAATACTATAATAATGGCCTCATGGAATTATGACTTATAAACTAGAAGATCACCTAGAAAAGTCCTACATGGTCTCATGCCTTGAAGAATTTAGTTCTATTGTGATCATAAAGGAAATAAAAATAATTAGAATATATAATATAATACCTTTTACCAAAAAAGATATGGAAATGTGATTAAAAATATAAGGATATATTATAAATCCTCAATCCTCATGTCTTCATGGGAGATATTCCCTAACGGCATATTGAAGTAAATTTGAGAAAATATACTGAATCTCTATAGGTTACCCTTTCTCCAAGAACCAACCTCAATTCTTTGGATTCTAAATACATGAATATATATATACTTCTAACAACAACTTACAAACCATGATAAAAATCAATACTTAAATTACCATTCGGTTAATAAAAGGAAAATAAAGTGTTTAAATATTATTAATGTAAGGGTTATAAAAATGAATTTTGAGTATCCATTTTCCAAAACATTCACAATAAAACTCAAAAATTTTGATAAACACATTCACGCCATGTTGCCTCACCAAAAAAACACCATTCCAACATCCACCAACCCTCTTCCACATAACTCAATGAATCCAAAGACCTACTAGATTACTGAGATGATGCTATTGTCATCAAACACTTAATAGTTTCACACTGATGTCCATATCATTACATAATTATACAATGTAAAATATCAGTTTTAATAGATCCACTATACCTCAAGTATCCTCCATAAAACCTAAAAATGAATTTAAAACTACGCCTATATAGACGTTAAAATATTTAATTACAAAATATTTGATAGGGAAAAATTCATTATACATGAATTTTCATAATAGTAGAATCCCAATCAAGGCATAAGAAACCTATTTGTTAAATTCAAGGTTTGAATTTTTTAAAAATGTAGTTCCTATGCATTTAAATTGAATCATTATCTATTGGTATGCAGTTGTGTTAAAATAAGATTTATTTAAATCTACTTAATAGCCTATATATGTATTAATTACTACATTTTTTAATCTAATTTTTTGTCAATTTACAAATAAAATTCAATTTTGGGGAATTCATTTACTATATAGAAATGAAATTTGGAAAACTAAATGTGTTGTTTTTTAAAAAACATGATAAAATATCATTTATTTATTAATTCCTATTTCTCTATGAAACATTGAATATATATAAATGGTATCTAGAGTGTATTAATGGTTAAGGCATGAAATCAGTTTGTTTATCCTATAGATGTATCGTGATGAGGAATCAGTGGGGTTATTTGAGATATTTTTATATACATATCATACAATTTTCCTCCAATTCCTCATTGTCATGATCTCATTCACTCCATGCCCCCTTCCAATGTGAATCCCCTTCTCTAACTCTCCATTAGGTATGGTTTATTTTACTACCTTCATCATCGATTCCTTATTAGGATGACACACACTTGTTAAATAATTCCTTGTGATGGAGAATGATATTTTTTATGGGGTTCTAGAAACTTCCACCATGTTATATATATAATTTTCATCTCACATGTATGTTTTTCAAGCTATTATTGAATTATCTCAATTTTCACCACTGTTCCCCCCAGGCTAGAATTAGTTTTTTAAGAAAAGGTATCAGTTATCTAATGATATTTTTTATTCAAATTCCACAAACCATATAAAATCCACAACCAAGTTCTCCTATTTATTGGTTATTTATTTGTGCATCGAATTTACAATTGATTTTGGCGATGATTTCTTTACATTCTTGAATAATTTTTTATCCCCACCTCAAATTAAACACTATTACTATCATATATTTTTTCTGTAATATATTGTAGTAATCATGATTTTTCCTTTATTTTCTCACCACAACTTATTAGAGATTTTATTTCTAATATCAATTCTTATTTGATTGTGCATACATATATACCATGGTTCTAAATAATTCGATTTTAATTTCTGAGAGATTTTAAATTTCAAATGATGATTTTCCAGTTCATAAATAACAACAAAACCATCAATGAAGTACATTTATTTTTTTGGTGTTGTTCATGGACTATTTTATATTGATTATTTTCTTTAGTATCAGTGTAAAACTATGAATTTATGCAAGCAATATGGTGTGTTTGACTAATTTCCAAATTATTTTAAATATACTAATGATTACATCATTATTATAGGTACTATAGTATAGATAATTTATTAAGGATCTATTGTTATACATACATTTATCAGGTAATAAATTTTCTATTTAATATTAATCTATTATAATGGTTAGGAACAATTTTATTTGATAGAATAAAATATTTGAAGATTTAAAAAAAATCATCTATATAAATAATAGAAATTTTCGTTAAATTACTATATAGTTTTATTAACATCTAATGTTTAGGTTTTAAAAACTCATTATTAACAGATTTCATTGTGCCTCAAGAGATTCCCAGTTAAAAAACATTTAATGAAATGGAGAACTACCATTGAAATAATCGATATGATTCTCTAAGTATTATACAGTCATACTTGCATTTAGTATCGTGAGATTTATGAAAAGATATTATTAATTTTTTCAATTATTTATTCATGGAACTATAATTTGTTTATGCCATTGGTTATGGATGTTTTGATGTAGTAGTTGTTTATTCTTGTAGGTTGTGTTTCATTTTTTTATAATATCTATCAAACCAATATTGAATAACACTAAAACATCCTTTAAAATAATATTATATGTAGTTAATTCATAATTATTTTATTTATATCTCACAAAGAATCTATTATAATGTGAATCTCTACAAAAGTGGATTAAACAATAAATGATCATAGCAGGTTTACCAAATTGTATTAAATCATGTTCTTTTATATAAGAGTATGTATGTTGTAATCATATCATTTTAAATACAATAACACATTTTGATGTGTTGTTTAATCTATGAAATGTTTTTCAAATTATAAATATTCAATAACTTTTTATTTAATATTTTTTGCATTTTTATATGCATATATTAGATTTCTTTGATGATTTCATTATGTAATGACTTTGATGGTTTTTTAAAGAATCATGTATGTGTTTTTAATAGGACCTACCAATTTAATGCAATTTAATATTAATTGACTTTCATTTTTAATTAATGTCTTATAAAATATGATTATCTCATCATCATGTTATAGGAATTAGGCATGTTGAAGGAGGTTATTATAATTCAATTTATATAATTTGAATATTTTGATAAGTAGATTTAACCATTTCTAGGTATGAACACTTTAATATCATGTATTATACATATTTGTATGTTGAGTGGACTTTTTATTATAAATCACATTAAATAATTTTTTATTATTTTATATGATTTCTATTTTTCATTTTCATAATAAATTGTACAAAAATCTACTTCTTCCTACATTAGGCAGACTCATGGTAGGTTACAGTTAAAGTCACCATTTAAAACAAGAACAATTCCCTATAAATTTTTCTTAACTTTTAATCTCTATATAGAGGTCATATCCCCTTTGTCATACCATTTATCAACCAAAAAATAGTTCTCTAACACATGACCAACGATCTAAAAAATGAAGTATGCTGTATGTCTGGTTCCCCTCATCCCTCACACATCATTAGATAACAATATGACTTAGTAACCCTGATTTTTTTATTTTTCATTTTATGTTTCAATTGAAAATGATTTCAACTTAATTTTTTTCATTTTATCTGAACATGTATTTGTTTCTTAAAATTATTTCCATTATATGTTTTATATTTCACTTCATAACACATTATAAGGGATAAAAGGTTTTTTAACAAGTGATATGAAAATATTATTCTTTATATATTTAGATTTAGTTATGAAAAACTAGATTTTGTTGATAATATCATTCATTAATATTTATTTTTTCAATTAAAAACATTAATAATATATCATTTCACATAATACTATCTGAGATCATATCGTATTACTATTTTTTGGGTAATTTATTTGTTTAATTATATTTTCTATTTTTATTTAATATTTTATCTATTTTTAGAATGGGAGGTTATAAATATGATATTCTTTTGCATACACATTATATTAAAAAATGGAGATCAAATATAAGTTGAAATGATTTTTTTTAAATTAAGTTAATTTATTTTTTTTCATTGTTGGATTTAATTTTTTTACTATTCAAGATATATTTTAATTTATTTTGTGATTAAGATTTTTCACTATTGAATCATTTATTCCTTCTAAAATTTTCTTAACCTACATGAACTAATTAATTATGCTATATATGTTTTTCAAACACACGCGCATATATATCCACAGAATATAATTTTGTGATACATATTTTTTTAATACACTTGGTCGAATATATTATGTTCATCAACGTCTATTTCCCATTATTCATTCAATATTAAAAGAACACATATTTTTTCCTTAAATTCATTTCCATTATTAGTTTCTATTCCCCTTATAGACAATACTCAAGGGATAATAGTTTTTTGGTCATGTGATATCAAAAATTGAATTCACTATTATTTGGTTCCTAATTTGAAAAACTACATATTTTAATCCATTGAAATATGAAAATTTAATATACCAATCCATAAAAGTGTTAGATGTACCTATGCTGATATTAGTCGATATATCATGAAAAAAATCTCTCAATCCACGTATGAATATTCAGTTGAAGTGAATTAATCATTTCATGAAAAATTTACTATCACATATGCCTAAATTCCATTACAAATTTTCATCAATGATGTTGGACGTAAATGTTATCATAAAAAACACAGATTAGCAATTGGAAGGGCGCATTACATACCCAACACATTTGGTGTACATTAATATAAGATGGAAAACAACATATTATGACATATAGATTTTCAATATTACATTTCATGAAACATTTAGTGAATCTTATCATTCATTACTATTACATAAAAATTAAATTGGTTTTATTGAAGCTATAGTAGTAGAATCTATTTGGGAACCATTAGATTCATATCATAGGTTGTTTTCTCTTATGATTCTGTAAAATTTGATTTCTCATCCTTACCATGGATGGAATGAAACGTGGAATCTTATTTTGAAAGAAATATTATATGTACAATGAATAAGTTTAAAAGTAGAAGATATATGTATGTTTACCCCTTATTCATCCACACAAGGCAAAAAAATATTCCCATTGTAGTATTTATGTTTTTAACATTAATGATTTTTTGGTATTCGTTAATTTTACATCCCATATAACATGGATTTTGACAACTTATGCTAAATTTAATTATTTAAACATATCATTATTTAAAACAATACCTCATTAGAAATGTTCTAATGTATGTCTTACCATCTCTTTGATTGTCTCTTTTTCAATAATAACAAATTGAAATTTATAGTTGATTATTCGTCTTCAAAACACATTATTTATAGAAAACCATAGAAATTTTTAATATTTTTTTTACAAGGTATTCAATAAATTTTACTTCTATAGTACTATTACCAAGTCCTAAACCATATTTCATGAAATCAAATAATGAATGGTTTGAGGGGAATACCCATATGTAATTTTTTTATTCTTATAATATTGACATAAATATTTAAATGAAACACGTGAATATTTTTTTAAAAAAAATGACATTTCTATTAATTATGACTATCATATGTTCACATTCCATATATTAAAGTAATATGAATAAATTTCAATTTCAAATTAAATTAATCAATATATATATAATGATTATTCTAGACATAAAATCCAAAACCCTATTCATATGTATTTGTGCTGTTATAGTTGTCATATAGACATCCTAAAATCCACAATTAAATCAATGAATTATTAATCTCACTTCTTTGACTCACCTACTATGTCCAATTTACAAAAAAAATCTTACTTTTTGCATAATATTCCTCATGGTTTTTATTTCCAATAAATACTGTAATATTTTTTAAAAATTAAATCCTTCTAAAATATAAAACAATTTTTTTATTGAAATTAGGTTTCATAGTATAGAATCCTACATATTAATTAGTATTATACTACACTATTATTTAAGGATATTTTTTTGGAGTTATTTATTATATATTTGGTTCAAATTTGTTTATTGTACTTTCCATATAGCTTCTCATTTGATACCCTATTCTTCAATTACTATATATTGAAATTTACTTTTAATTATATAATTTTTTGAATGAAAAAACATCAAACTGGTCCATCATAGGGATTATTAAAATTGACTATCAAGGTTGTATAAATTCAATAATTTTCCATTTTAATGATTCTTATTTGATAATTATGACTAAAAATTGATCAGTTCTCTCACTATCACAGACAGAACCATTAGCATTGATTAATATTGTGGAACAGTTATATGAGATTTACATTTCAATTTAAATTAATAATTGTATCACATTTTTTATTTTACGTAATTCTCAAATTAAATGGATTTTCCAGGTGTGTGATTCTATGAAATCTGTGTTTTCAAATCCTATTATGGATTCAATACAATGTATTATCTGTCGCTGTTTTACATCACAAAAATCAACTATTACATTGAAATAATCAGTCATATTTATCACCGCAAGCTAATAAAATTTATGTGAAATAGAAACCAGTGGATGCATATTATATGAATATATGAATGTTAAGAACCCTTTCTAAAATTAGTACACTAGTGTGAACATTTTTTGAAATAAAAAACATATGTATGTATACATTATTCATGCATTATTTTAATTTATATACAATTGTACAGTTAAACCCAGATCTATTTTTATATATAATTCTTCCATCTACATGTCACATCAATTTTTCACGATCACCCAAAATTATTTATTTTTCCATCCACATAAAACTCCCCCATTGAGTGACATGAGTTACATCAACACCATAATTCATTGATCATTTGTATGAAAATATGTAATTTAATGATCATATATGGAAAATTCACTTTTTGGGTACTAGTTTTCTGTAATGAAGAACTGAAAAGCTCTCCTCCTTAGATCAGTGGAGGAACTCTGATATTCTGGGTATGCAATTATTATCTTAATAAATACACGAATCATCTATCTCATGGTCTATACAAATTTTGAGCCGATAATTTCTGAATCCCATATTCTATTCTAGAATAACATATAATTTTCTTGGTCATCTGAAAAAATATTCATAGTGAACAATGCTAATGGATGGGTGAAAAATATTATTAAAGGAAAAATCATAAAATAAGGGTTCCTCATCCATGAACCACTAAAAAACGTGATATAATAAGGTGGAATTTCATTAAGTGTATCCATTGTAAAATAAATCTTACTATCCATCAAATGAATAAAATAATTTCTAATGAATAAATGATATCCAAAAGCTTAATTGAGACATATCTAGAGACTTTAGGATGAACTAAAATTAGGATTATAGATGGTATTCCATAGTAATTCATGGAATCTCACCACCTCCTATATGAACATCATTTGAAAAATCTCTACTAAGGTGGAACAATTGACCATAATTATGTGTTTTTATTTCATAAAATAATATACTATCACCAATATAACATAAAATAAACACTAAATTTTTTAAAAATAGAGATGTTGCCTATTGATATGTCCTTCCACATCCATTAGAAAACATCCAATAGCTGGAGAAGACAACCAGGAATACATTTCTCATCATTCACCATATGATAGTAAAACCCATAGACACAAACTCTATGGATATATAATTCAACCAAAGACACCAAAAATATCCTCTTAGAGATTAATATACCATTGTTACAGCAGGATGTAATGTCAATAATGGACTATGTAAATTATGGGTAATTATTTGATTAATTTACGAAGGGGTGAAAATTATTCCATAAAATAACACCGTGCTTTATTAATCCTCAATAAAAAAAACAATTTAATCACCAAGGGAACATGATCTCTCCAAACATCCACCATAGAATCCCCCTTCAGGGACTCTTCCAGTTTAAAAACAAACATTGAAAGCCCTAACATCTAAAATTGCCAAAAATGTATTACAACCTCACACATATCTATATTACTCTTTAATATCTCTTCCAATACTCTCCTAGAATCTCTAGATTAATGTGTGTAATCACTACATATATTTATGCTTAGTGTATCTCCGATAACATTACCCATTCTTAGTGTTTTGGAATTATTAATTTATTCATCCTACATGAATTCCTACGACTTTTAATTTTTTAATGTAATATCATAATATAAAATATATACACCATGATCATATGATAAATAATAAATTTTTATCAATGATATTATTCTATTAAAACCTCAGGGAAAACAAGACATCTACTAACTCAGTATCATGGGAGGAATAGTTACATTCATAATGACTTAACTTCCATCCCATATAAGAAACGAAGAATCTATACATCCTCAAAACAAAACCCAAACAATGATTTATAGCATAAAACAGATTCCTAAAAAATCTCCATGTATTGAAAGTTGTGGAAATGGATCACTAAACGAATTATCCTTTATGTCCTCATAAGCATTCTTACAGTATGCAGTCCAATAAAAAACCTATTCCATTCTAGTAAGTGATTTCATAGGAGTGTCAACATGAAAAATATTTGATATAAAGAATTTTATGGCCAAAGAAACTCTACAATTTAAAAAATGGGTGATAGAAGGATCCACTACCTTTCATTGTTTGGGAAAAAATACCCAATGAAATAAATTAGATGAGCCCAACACTCGCACATAGACATCATCCTGAATAGTTGGTCATGATGAAAAATAACGTACAAAAAACATTTTTTGATTCTGTTCCTCATACAGAGAGAATAGAATTATGTAGTCATTGAATGAAACCAATAATTAATGTAGGAGCACTGTAAACAATATATTTATCAAATCCATGAACAAATATGTATTATTAATTTATCATAATGGAATCATAAATATCTCATGGTACCTATGATGTTATCATAATGTACTATTCAAAATATCCTCAATATTCACCCACCTATGATGATATATGAAATTAAAAAATGATATTCATGAATCAAATTTAACAATTTTTATTATTTGTTAATTAATCAATTCATGGAAGAAGATTAGTTATTCACATTCACCTACCTCCAGTGAAAATAATAGAATAAATTATTCAAAAATCCCAAAATAACATTAAGAAAAAAATTAATGAACCCCATGTTGAATAAATTTTATTAAAATCCACACCATTATTAATTACCATGAACAAAAAAATGTTAAAAAATCTCAAAAATATATATTTTATATTGACACATTGATATCATATAAACACATGGATATATTCCAACCTAAATATTTTCCTCCCTTATAGGGGTAACACCACAATCTCCTCTATATATACAATAGGTTACATTACTAAAACCATAGGAATCACTAACAGATGGAAACAATATGACCATATAATCAGCTCTTCCTTCAATGAATGAAATGTAGAATGAATAATCTTACCCATATAAGGGTTTATATCTCCAATGGAAATTATAGGATATCATTCTTTATCAAAGATCACAAACTTACTTTTGATGAAATATATAATATCCACCACAGAATATAGAGAATTTATGATAAGTATTATTTCATGGGCCTATATCCACGAATTTAAAAACCAATATCATGTGAAATTATACACATTTACTAGAACACAATCTCTTTATACATTATACATGTCATTCAAACCACCAACTAGCATTGTTAACTGCATGGGAAGCTAAAGAGTCACTATATAACATAAAAATTAATTGGAAAAGGATGGTGATATAATGGACATCCTATCTACAAATTAAAAGAAATCTTTTTCCAAAGTATAAAACATGAATAATATACATTTAATTACATATGGCGCAGGAAAATCTAGAAATAAAAAACTTGTTAGCTGAGAAAAACCAGATCCATTACCTCTCTAACCCTAGGGAGGACCACTACCTATACTGAAACATCTCATTATGGATGAGGAAAATATCAAGGTTTTCCTCTATAATAACTATCATGACTATGTCAATCCTATTCTAGATTGTCATAAATCATCATATGTTGTAACGATATCCATGGAGGAACATTGTGAATAATAATTAGTACACACTACCAGATCATAATGTTGGGGAAATATCTCCATTGTTTACCCCATACTCCACTAGAAAAAAATGTGGCTGGTCCCTTTATATTTTCTTGAAAACCCCTACCCCCAGAGAAATGAGATAATGAGGGTTGAGACCTACCCCTTTCTATTTGAATTTTATTCATTCAATGAATCATAGTAACCTTGACCATATATCTTATTCCTAAGGAATCTCAAAACCCACTATAGTGAAGCTCCAAATCAAAACAATCCTTGAAAAGAAATGATATCACTAGTACGATAACATATTTCAACAACATGATTAGGGTGAACAAGTGATAAATCACTAAATTAAATGAATACTCAAAATACACCACCCTAAAATGATTATATAGAAAATGGCAGATACATATTGAAGAAGGGTCCTGAAATAGATCTAAAACTCCCACACTCTTGAACTCCCATTTCCTAGGATAAAAATCTTCAAATCACTACCCTCTATTGTTGTTGAAGAAATAAAAACATCATGGAATTCCTATTAGAATATCTCTAATGATACTGACAAATCTATGTAATTCACACATAATTTTATCCACTATTTCCTAATTAAAACATGAAACATCATCACGACCAATGAACCCTAATTATATATTCATGAAAATATCATAATAAATGCTATCACAAAAAGTGCATCCAAGAGAACAGAGATAAAATTAGGGTACGGACATATTTCATGGGTGACTGTATCAGTACTATAGTAATTAATAGTGTAGTCACTATAGTAGATACTATAGAAAGTAATATTTGGAACAATAACAACTGAAAATATTCACCTGTTAGGGTTTTGTGCAATCGTTTTGGGCCTCTGGTCTTTTAAGGTCTTCGGCCCACCAAATTCTTTCCAGAAAATAAGGCTTTCGAGATACCTGAAGGCCTTCATGAAAATATAATTCCTTTAGAATATCATAATTCCCATAGGGCCTCCACAAGGAATTCGGCCACCATAAAAATAAGGATTTAATAGACTAGGATGAATATATAAGTTGTAGCCTCCATATGTAGATTCAATGAAAAGGGAATTTACTAGATAATAGAAAATAGATTTGGTTGAATGAGAGTTTATGTAAATTTCTATTAGGACAAGACTAGTCATGCATAGGTTGATAATATCCATGTGAAGGTTGAGTGATAACAATGATGTAGATATTGAGGAGGAGGAGTTCCATGTAGTTATAGTATGAAATATTTCCTCCAAGATATTTGGGTCACATAATGTCTCGTAGGCTACCATCTATGCATGGTTTCCCTATCAAAATATAAAAGAGAGATTATTGAAAATGAATGAAAATAAAATTTCATTAGTCCAATTATAATTTGTATAAAAATGACCCACCATATATCCAAAGAAGTTAGTTCTTAAACTATTGGGGTTTGCAACAATATTTTTAATCATCATATACTTATACATTACAGCTACATTCTAGAATATCTAATTTTACATAATCAAGGTGAACATAATAGTAATGTTTACCATGAGTCATCATGAAATATAAAAGTAGTTTGAGAATCATAAACCTATATTTTTAAATATTCACGCTAAATATATATTTATATTATATATTAAATGTTAAAATAATCACATGGTCAACCAATTAAAAACACAGACATAAAGATAATTGATTCATGATCCATTCCAATGACAATAATCCATTACTAGCATCAAATCACATTGTAGGATTAATAAAGTCCATGTTTTAGGAATAATTACCTATGGGGGACCTGAAAAACTATGTCTCGCCAATTCTCTATTATTTAAATTTCTTAATCATAATAACTAATACTTTTTTTTACCAACCCATTATGTATACAACAATGTATTACTAAAACTCTATTTGATCCTTGAATATAAAAATTTACTATAACCCTATTATTAAATCTTTCCAAAATATTTACCAATCCATGTATTATCAATGACATAAGGGAGATATAGAACCCTGAAATTCTTCCTCCAGTAGGCCACTATTTCAGCACCATAATTAAAGATATTATAATCATAAAAATTAAGTTAATTACACACAAATAGAGACATATAGAAGATTATTTATAGTAAATATCACCAATAAACTCATTGACATAATGAAAAAATAAAAAAAATTGCATACATGTAATGGATTAATAAATTGATACAACCAGAAAGGAAAACTATAGGTACCTTTGTGAAAAATACAATAGTGACCATGAAACCCAGAAAACTCTTGAAAAAACCATGAGATATTAAAATACATCTAGATTCTCAACATGCTCCTATTGACATAAAAATAGATTTCATTTATTTGGGGTGAGCATAATAGTATACTCACAAGGATCCTACCCATATTATCAAGTGATAAATATAAATAAATCATAGTAATGATTGTCGAACAAAAAGTTATAATAAATCCCCACCTAAATTTCTATATTAAGATTCAACCCTTACAAGAAAATATATTTAACCTTGTATCGTAAAAAATAATTTTTATAATATAATATCAAATGATGGTTACTGACTACAACATCCCCAATAGTGTACATCCTAAACAATCTCTCTCAAAATGTAATAAAATAAAATAATACACCAGATATTTTGTCACAACATCTATATCATGAATCAAATTATCTAATCATACCATTCCTCATCTGCAAATATTAACCATGTTGTTTGTGGGAGATACCATAGACCATATAAATTTTATCATAAAAAATGGTATTATAAATTAGTCTATAAAAAAATACATCATTTAAGGTAACTGAAGACATTACAAATTATTTATTCCATTAATATAATTACCATATTCATAATATATCTGGATATACAAGTGTGACAATTAACCATAATCTACCACAAAACCATACACACATATAATTGTAGGCTAACCACAATGAATACTAGTAAATAATCTTACAAAGTGGTGAGCCAATATATTTAGGGGTTATTATTTCACTGGTTCTTTACCTACAACAATGTTGTTGAAGACACCCGCCTATTAACCACTAGATGTAATTCACCCTAATAGTATTTAGTGGATTTTCATATGAAATCAAAAAATATAATGATATAATATATCACCAAACAACATTATGGAAATAAAATAGTCCATGTATCAACTGCAGTTATCATCACTAAGACACCATGATTCCACTATAAGGGAATATAAGTTCTTTTCAGACGTAAAAATTTAATATATATATATATATAGTAAATTACTATATTCTTTTTTCTAATTATCCATTACTCAAATAATTGATTATCCATAAATTAACAAAAAAAATTGTTTAAATACATTAACCTTAGAGGTGATGTCTATACCTTCCAAGTTTAATCTAAACAAGTCCACATTTTCTCTAGACTGTCTCATCTAATATATTCCAAACACCAACCCCATGGGTAATGTCATTCATTAATCATTCTAGGATATTTCCATAATTCTAGATATTCTATTAAAACACCCTATTCATCAAAAAATGAGATTAATATACCATCATATTCAAAAACATTATGTTTTGGGGAATGGGATGGAAATAAATAAATATCCTAACTATTTAACAATTAAATAGTTACATTCACAAGAAATCCTCTCAACATTCCACACCTCAAATGGTCATTCAATCTTCAACCCATTCCATCATCCCATATTCCATACATAACACCATCATCAATATCATAGAGCATCTCATGGTTAAAGGCATATACTACTGGTAAACCCTATAGTATCCTAATCTAGATCCATTTTTACAACCATGAATCAAATCACCACAAAGATTGTGTTTCACAAATAAATTCCACCAAAAGAAAGAAACATAATAAAACATTTCCAATAATAAATCCAATCCTAAAAAAGTCATACATAATTCACATATAAATAGGCTCACCAGACCCATAAAATAAGGAATCTATGACTTTATTAGAAAATGGTCTCTCTTAATGATAAATAATTTTCATTATCAAACTATTGGTTTATATTTCAAATTAAATTTACCATGTAATTACCATAGGTTATAACTGTTGGAAACCTAAGGAATTAGAAATATAATTAAAATAAAAACCAAATTTATTAACAATGCCATCTCCTTATGTTCTTAATATAATTATAAATTTGTATTTTTTTGTTGATAATGAATTTAATATATTTTATCATGTTAATCAAACCATGAAAAAACATTTAAACGACTATAAAATAGATAGAACATCTTCAAGAAAATTGTGAGTCAAACCTTTGTCATGGTGGAAATAAAAAATAATAAATTTCTAAAAAAATCAAATAAAATTATTCATTTTTCTATTTTTTCCACAATTATGTTAATTTAACATCAATACATTTTGATAAACCACTGTAAATTAATGATTTATCATAAATAAATTGTTGAAGAATTGATTCATCTACATCAATGTTCCATCATTCCTAAATTCAAAATAAAACACCATAAAATAACTATGAGCACCACACATGAAAAGAAAAAAATAATATCCCCTATAAACATTACCTGAACGCCTCAGAAAATGAAAAAGGAACCTCTAGTATAATGATATTGATTAAACTCCATAGCATAGTATGAGAAAAATGAGATCAAGAAGAGCTGAAACCACTATAATTTGGGAAGAAGATTCCTAAAATACCAAGGAATTATCTTTTGAAGATATTGATTGATCCTAATTAATATTTTCTTAAAATTAATTCCACAATACCATTATGGTTCCTAGGGTTCATGTGGAATAGATGGTCGAAAAATTGGTTGGATGATAATGTGATATTTATCAGAATTCATAAATTAGTAACACAACTGGGAATCCCCTAGGACGATGCCACAGATATACCTAATAGTGTTAGTACTATGACCTAGCCCATGTGACTATGCCACATCCCCTTTTTCATTGATTTTTTCTGATGGAAACTATATATATAAATATATGTACTATTTTTATAGGGTAAGGGAATATATTGATTCCTACAACCCATAGTGTTTCCATTTTTAGTTTGGATGAACTTCCCAAAACCCCAACCCCATAACTACCTTTATCTACACTATAATAGTAAACATTGGATTAGGGGATACTCTATTAACAACCAACAATGAATTTCAAAACCCCTAAATGATGTAGAAAGAAAAACTCTACCGTCAGATATATTATTCCATAGATAGAGATCCATCCCAAATTAATTCATCCATCAAATACAACATAAAAAACAACTACATTTTAGTGTGTTTCTTTACAATGCATCCAAGGCCACCGCAATGATGAATTGTATTAACACACCATTTTCCAAAAAATACACTCTCCAAATGCTATTTAACATCCTTAATATTCCTAAAAAACACTCAATGTAGATGATAGAATGATGAAGGCCCTTAAATCATGTTGTTTTAACATTATGTTTCTAAATACCTCTTTTGTTGTTATAATTGACATTTATTTTTTAAAATATAAAATGGTTGGAGTAGGAAAATTCACATGAAAAAGAATAATAGATTCGAAAAAAAAATTATCATAAAAAATTATAACTTATTTCAGATGATATATCTATATTATCTACATATCATTTCTTTCAGGCACATCGTTATTCAATATACCCTACATCTTTACATATGAGTTCATAGTAGTAGAATTCATAGGAAAATTCTACACATCACATGAAATTTCATATTAATATGGATTATAATTCCTTCCCTTTTATGTGTTGTGTAACAAAAGACTAAGCTTTCATTGATTTCTATATTTAATCTAAGGTTATCCCCAATGTGTGGCCTCTCAATCAAATTATCATGGATTTCATCCACAATTTTAATCTATTTGTTCATATAATTTAGTAATTTTTAGGTATTCTATATTCCTCTAATTGAATTTATAAATCATAATAGATATCTTGGAATAGGCTATATGATTTGCCTTCCTTTTATAATTTAATAATAATATCAACACTTGTTTTACATTATTCTCAACAATATTCTTGGGTGAACAACATTTATGTCACATTTTTTTCCTCTCTAAAGCATTCAAGGGTTTGTTTACATATTTCATTACCTTATTTTGATGAGTTATGCTAACCTAAGTATAGAAAATGTGTATTTCATAGAAAAATTAAATTAATGATATATATATATATATCCATGCATATTTTAATCCTAACACATATTATTAATTTAAAGAAATCTATTTCTCGTGGAATGATTTTTTATTTTATGAATTCATTTATATCTATTTATTCTATGTTTTATCACATATTACCAATTTTTTTAGAATTAAAAATCTTTTATGATATGAATTATAAAAAAAATTATTTACATATGCTCGAACGTCCATAATCATTAAAATATTTTAAAATATTATATTTCTCTATTTAGTTACATGACAACTATAAAATATTGATTTGGGTTTTTTCAATACTTATGTTGACGTTCAATCTTTTTTGGATTCATTTGGTGAAATTCTGATCTCATAATTTATCAGAACAATATATAATATATTGGTGGGTTTTGTTGAATTTATATGCCTAATTCTCATTCGATATTTGTTTTAAATCAAAAAAATTCAAATTAGATTTACAGAATACAGTTTCATCTGGAAAGTTAGATACACTTCTCATTGAGAATGTAATATATGGAACTTTTAGAGATGTCATTATCATTTCTCATGTTATTTATTCGTTCATAGTGTGAAAATTTAAAAAACAATGTAGTTATACTAAAAAAACTACATTTTATAATATGGGATATTTAGGATAATAATTTTTAGGATTTATAATATTTTATCAATTATCTATAAACATAACATTTAGGGAAAATATTTCATCCTTCCCCGATTTTATTATAGTATCATAATCACTCTTTGTATTTTAGTCTTATTCATCATGTATATTGTTAATATATTCTAGGGATGTGTAAATAACTATTTATGATTTTTTTACTTCTTAATTCATATCACTGATATTCATTGTGAAATTATATAGATTATGTAACGCATGAAAACAATTGTTGATTTTTTTAAAACACCATTCTCAAATACTATTCTTTTCAAAATTTCATAATTAATAAAAATATAACTAGTGATAAATGAATCTATTTATCCCTTAATAATTCCATTTTTTTATATTTTGTTTCACCATTCTAATTATTTAGACAATACCTCAAATAATGAATCAAATTCCTTTTTAATATTAAATTTTCATTCAATATTTTTTTATATGATCTAATGCATAGTATATTTATTTATAATGAAATTAATCAAAAAAATCATTAGATGAATTTGAAAACTATGAGGTTTTATTTCACTTTGATCCCTTTATTTCTATATAAAATTCATTTCATGC
This sequence comes from Viscum album, assembly GCA_963277665.1. NCBI lineage: Eukaryota > Viridiplantae > Streptophyta > Magnoliopsida > Santalales > Viscaceae > Viscum > Viscum album. The sequence goes on from OY728165.1 coordinate 513,122,452, forward strand.
AAGGAAAAATAACTAATAGTTTTATTAGGATTGTTTCCATTGGTAAAATCGTTGGGTAATGTCATTCCACTCACATATTCAATGTTTTACTTTTTAGTGTTCTAGTTATTTTAACAATCTTTCAATATCCTGGAATACACATCTAGATGATTTAATATAGAATAAAAAAAGGATCAACCATTCAAGGATGTCTGTTAATTTTTTTTTCAAAATTGATCTTATTGAATATAAAATAAAATAACTAATTTCAGTAAACATATATCACAAAACATGAATATTTTTCTTGTTTAGCTTTATTATGTCCCATCAAGATTGTAGTAGACACATTTGGGGTATTGAATCAAGTGTTAAATATTTGTACAAATTAAAAATCATTATAAAAACCATTATACCCCTTTAGAAATGGAAAACATCAATCATTTATTGACAATTTTACAAATTTTATACATAGTAATGAATTTAAAAAATTTCTCATGCATGTAATTATAATTAATAGATCATGTAACATATTTAGAATGTTTAATTTATTTCCCTACTCCCTAATATGATAGTTTATTTAACCCAATCATGGATTCTATGATATAATCAATAACTAACTATATTATATATTTATTCCCAATCACTTATAGAGTCCCTCTTTCTGTACACATTCATTCTTTTGACAAGAAATTAAATAATTTCATTTTGACGAATTTATTTTGCCACATAATTATCCTTATGAATACCATAAGTCCAATAGGTTAAATTTATTTTAACAAAGTAAATTAATGTTTCCCCATTCCATATTTTCTTCATATTGGTATAAATAATGAAAACATGGATGTCTTAGTATCAATTTAATAATCACTATCTGAATCAATGTTAGACACATTGAATACAAAAAATTACATTGAAATTATTCAAAATTCAGTCTATACTGATCATTATATTAATTTATCTTGTCATTTTATTTCTCACCTATAATTCATGCTAAAATGAAATCCTATGATATTATTTAGTCGAATAGAATTTTAATTTTATAGGCATGTGACCAAGAATGAACCTATAACCGAACAATTTTTCATTCCAATATTAATATTCTCTATTTAATTATTATAACCACATCAAAATAATCAATTTATTATCAAATAATGGAATGATCCATCTTTTTCCGGATGTTTTGAAAAATATAGGTTTCACATTATCTTTTGACTAATCCTTCTTCACTATATATTTTAGTTTGATATTATTCTTCCTTCTCCTATAGTTCCTTATACTCTATCATCAAATTCAGTTTTCTTACCCACTAACTGTTATAATATATTTTTAAACATCCATTTATTCTCACTAAATATATATATATATATATTAATATACCTTACTGGATAAAATTAATTTATCATTTTCTTTAAAATATTAATAATTATGATATATGGTTTTCTTTATGATTCCAAAATTAATGAATTTTTCGAAAAATATCCATAATTATTCCTCATGATTTTTCGTGAAATATTTTTCAACTCAACTTCTATTCCAAAAAAACATTTCATACTACTCATTTTTAATGATCATTTGAATACTTCTTTCTGAAATTTATATTTCCTACACATCCATCTATAATATTATATTATCATGAAATTTTCTTATATAATATTTTACAACATTTAAAAAAGTAGTAAATAAAAAATATGTTAAATTGAAAGCTCATGTTTGGAGGAGCTCCATTAATCAAATTGAATAATCCATGAATTTTTTACACTCTAGATCACAACAAAGACACAACTTTACCATTCATTTATTTGACTCATGTGTTAAATAAATCAACCTCATTTTGTTTATATTTATTAAATATATCTTTCATTATTACATTTTATTTAATTTTTCAAAATTTGAATATGTAAAATACATATTTTTAAAAAAAATAAATAATAAATTTTATATTAATAATGTAATTTGAATTCAAGAATATCATAAGGGCCGTCAAGAGTTGTATAATCTCAAAATATTGCTAAAATTTGAAAACTCAAATTTTATACATGTGATATAACTATTGTGTGGTTAGATTAATCCTCAAACATAAGGAAAATATCCTCTGAATAAGTCAATGTTATTTTCTCAAGATCAATATCATATTTATAAAATTATACATCTCATATATGAATATACTTATATAATACCAGTACACATACACCTAGATGAAACATTCTACATGTCACATAATTCATAAATTTTTTAAACAATCCAGATATTAGTCATGATACCTATTCTATGAAGCCAAATAACATATCGATAAAAATATGATACATAACTCAATTCAATTATATGATGATTTACTATATTTTCCAAATTTCAACAAAAAAATATTTTGGGTAGTAATTTCAAAATTTATTCACATATATTTGATGAAATATTATGTTATATTATATCATTCTAAGAACATCAAGAATAATTAGAAAAACATAATATATTTCATTGAATGTAAGAAAATTTATAATACATATTAATTAAATTTTAAATAATTTTGGAATTTTAAATTAAATATAATTTAATTTTCATTGAACCTTCAATACTTTTTCCTAATTATTATTACATCAGCAACCACAAACCGATAACAAATTTTGGTTTCCTAAAGAATGATTCTAAAAAGGAAACTCTCATTTTCTTCTAGAAAATGGTCATAAATTTTCTATTTATATATTTAATCTTATTATGATACTAGTAAATAATAAATAATCAATGTATCCAATGATATAATACATTCATTTATTTCAAAATAAATTATATTCTCTATATGTAATGACTAATGTGCTTCTATTAATTATTTATTTTTCTGATTTCTAATTCAAAATTACATAACATTTGAAATAAATTTAGTGTAACATAAGAATCATCTCATGACTTATATATTGTTCTTAAAACTACATGAATGTTGTATTCTCCCATATTTCACCAGATTTCAAGGAAGAAATTAATTATTTAATTTCTAAATTCATCCCAACCATATATAGAAATTATTCCATGCATAATTATACAGTGAATTTTTTTTGATCACATAATTTAAAATTATATAATAAATATTATATATATAACATACATATCTTTGGTTAACTTCTTATACAGACATTCAAATTATAAAATTATTAGGAAATTACTAATACCTACATAATTACTATATTTTCGATACATATTGTCCCAAACATATTTATATATGACCTTTTACAAACATCCATAATGTCACAAAAAATGGAACATAATTTTCATTATATCCATAATAAAAATTTTATCATCTCTTAGACCAAATGGAATCCCAATTTATTCACAGTGACTATATATTCATCTAATACATGTCAAATTCAAATCAGGATCCTTTAATTTTAGTTGATGTTATATAGATTATATGTCAATATTTTAAAATTATTTATACATTTAAATATATCAAATAGTTCATTTATTTGGGGTAAGGTATACTAATTCATAATATATACATGATTAAGATATTTATAATTAATAAATAATCATAATTTTCCATCACATTTTATAGAAATTTTCACTTAGGGTCCCCATGGAAATATCTATAATAAATTATTCCCATTTTATTTAATAAATCCAATTTAATCATGAATTATATTAATTTTATTAGAACAATATTATATTGAAAAATGATTTTTAAAGGATCTTGGTAGCTTATAAATAAAAAAATTCTCATGGCATTCAATTGTAAATCTGATAGTTCATCCAAAATAGGTGAGGAAAACTCCCTGTCCTCTAAAGGTTTCTCACATCGAGAATTTTTATAATCATACCAAAATACAAAAGATGATATGTATAATATTAATAATCGAACCATCACAATATGGGGTCCCTCTAGACATAACCATGAGTTCATTCTCTCTGAACCACATATTTTTTCTTATTAGGGGTGGTGATGGTTACACATTAACAGTAAAAATTATTATTATATTTTATGAAATTTATTCACTACATAAAATTAATAACATATATTTTATACATTTATATAAAAATTATTACATAATAAATATCAATATTTTATATGAGAAATATAAAAAAATGAAATTGGAATCATTGATCCATATTCTTACAGTGATTTTTGGATATATCCCAATCTTATGGAATATGATCTGATGAGAGGTTTATAAAATACATCATAAGATATGATATGAATGATTATGAGTTCTCTATATCAAATAAATTAGTGAAAATTTAAAAGGAAATAATGAATATAATCATTTTCATTGAACATACATCACATTTTATAGGAACCTACTCTATTATATGAAAATGTCCAAAATTTGAATGGATTTTAGGCCTACCACCAAACTAATGCTATATTTTCTGAAATTTAATGAAACACTCATGCCTCATTAACCATCATATTTGGGTCATTCTATATTGGAGGGATCAAAAAATAATAGAGATCCCCATAGATTTAATTGTCCATCACCCCTTCTTGGGTTGGAGATAATTCCAAAAAATAATAGTAAAATAATAAATTCCCATAATATTGGAATGAAATTAGGGATTCAAGGAATAAAAGGAATTTATAACTAGTATTCCCACATTGATAAAAAGTAACATAATCAATTACCAAGTTTTCAAGTTTCAAACATTGAGAAGGGTTCATCAATTTGTTATCTCACTAACTAATAACCAATAAAATGCACATGGGTTGAATGATTTCATAAAGAAAAATACTATTAAATTATAGGTAATAATCCAATTTTAAAATGGATAGAATTAAAATATTGACATAAACCATATTCAATTAATTAATAATAAATATTTTAAAACTTGTTTTTGTGGTCCATAGTAATCAAATTGCTGTTTTAAGAGAAAAATAACGAATAACTTTCCATCACCATGGACCAAAAGATGAACATCTAGGTGAACTTAACATGAATATATTTTTATTTAATATTAGAGTGAAGCATAAAAAATCATGGTCAGCCATTATGTCTATAAATGTACTTCAAATAATTATATGGGACAGTTGAATTTGATAAAATCTATTGTACTAACAATTTTAATAGTTCTTCCATCATAGTCAAGACAATCCATAGTTAATTGTAGAAAACTACTTCATGGAATGGCCTGGGATATTCATTTAAAATATTACGAGCCTAATTATTAACCTAACTCAAAATTAGACCTTATTATTTAAAATGCGTAGTGTTGTGGCCCAGTACTTTCACCATGGGTTAGACTATTCATACAAAATAATCCATAAGATTCTTATTTGTAGGATGATTTTCTAATGATAAATCATATCTTCCTCCTTCTGTAAAGTTATCAACTGGTTATTTATACTGATTAACACTACATTAACTCAAAAATGTTATTATAATCCTATTAACAGATGGAAAATAATCTAAATAAATGTCATTATTATACCCTAAATACCACTACCAATAATAACTAAAATAATAATGTATAATTTTTTTAGTAATCCATAAAAATTTCTACTATATGTGGATCAGTATCATGTTTTACCAAAAAAACACACCAACATTTTGATTTTAATGATACCTATGGATATACTAATATGGATTCGTCAAAATGTTTTTAAAAACAAGATTCATGAATTCAAGGAACTAAACAACTAATATAATAGAGTGAAGAATTTTTTACATGATTTGCAACACATGAACCATAGTAAAATACCATAGAAATTGAAATTTAGTATTTTTTTTAAATCAAATTACTCATTTACAAATATAAAATAAAAATCAAGATATATAACAAATAGATTGGGTGAGAATACCAAAGAAAAAATACCCCCTTAATTTTATGAATGTATTCTTTTATATCTACCTTAACAAAAAACATAATGTAATTGAAATACCAGGCACCAATTCCATTTTTCTAATACTAAATATTTGGATACCTCTAACATAGGAACACTAAATGATTAGTGGGATGTGCAAATATAATAATTGATTCCCATGGGATTTAACTAGAAACTGTGTATCTTGAAAGTCACCATCTAAATAATTTCTCTATAATAAAAAATATTTAAAATGATTTTTAAAACTTGGAACTAAATATGAACCTTTTCTATTTTAATTATTCATGTTTGTATAAAAATCAATTATCCACAATATTTCAATATACAACCATTAATTAATAAATCATAAATAACTCCATGAAGACAAAAATAAAAATTAATCATACTTAAATACATAATTTTTGTTCAGGAATATCAAAATAAATAATATGTGGGATAAGAACCACAAATGTAGAAAAATAGATATATATATATATATATTTATTAATAAAAAATTTATCAAAATAGAATCATAATGATGAGTGATATTTATGATCACTCTATAAAAATAATATCATCCATAACAATCTCAAATAGAATGGTATCATTCATATTTTTGTTTTTTATCCAATTACATATATATCTAAATGAAGTTTCATTAAAACCCCCATTTTTTGTATTCATTATTTCAGAAAAAACTATCCTAGTAGGATCTGAAATACTATTTCATGAGGTATTATTGTTTTAAAATTCCATGTAAGAGTGTTTTAATATAAACTAAATGAAAATTTGAATTTTCAATTTTAATAACAATAACAAAATTTTCTTTTTCCTAATTATTATTCACATAAAACAAATACTATATTTTGTTATCATTTCATTCCATTTTAAAATAAAAATAATTATCGGTTTTGAACAATTTAATTTTAATAAATTTTCTAAAAAACCAATTCCTTAATCTTATCATAGTTCCCATAAATTTCAATATACAGCCCAAACGTCCAATTCAACTAGAATTGGGGGTTTTCCATAATAATTCTATGCCAAAAAATTTCTATACCTAATCACATTTAATTGGGATTTCCAAAACTAATAGAGGGAAATTTTAAAAAATACAATTTTAAGATTAAATCTATTGGCCATACTGAAATGGAACCTCCAAAATTTAATAAAATTAACCACTATTAAAGGGACTAACCAACATGAATGAAACTACATATTCTCTAGGAACTCAAACTAGAATTGGGAATCAAAAAAACATATTTTAGATCCATAAATCCCTATATGATTTATGAATACTTGGAAATATATAGAGAGATATGAAATCCAAAATCTGATAGAGATACAATGAACAATATATGATGATATGTCTTCGAACAGATGGTCAGGTGGAAGATAAGCACTCCAGAATCACTTAAAAGAGTCTCTAGGGAATGAAAATTAAATCATGGAGGATGGAAATTGGAATTACAACTAATCCACGTAACTGAATTTGAATCTTGGGGTTTTCCATGCCATGTCACCCAAGTACACATCATGTAATTTTCAAGTCCCATATATTGTAAAAAAACTTCTTCACCTTTTAATAAAAATTTCATTATTAATATTTTTATAGTGTGTACGTTGTACATTGAATGTAACATTGAATGATATGTAACCATTTTATTTAATATTATAACAGATTATTACACATTGATTGATTCCATTAAAAATCAGGTAAATATACATCAAAATGCAATAAGAATAAGTTTATATGATGAAATAACTATGACATGTATCCCCCCAATTTCTTCTTATAATTACTCAATCAATTGAAACTAAAAACTAAAATAATGATAAAATCATACTTGATAGAAATGTAATTTTTTTTAAAACCTCCCCAGGAAAAAATCAATATTTACCTATAAATCCATTCATGATTATTACTTATCCTAAATGTGATATTGCTTATCTCTAATTTAAGCCTCATTCAAAAAACTCTCATTTGAGTAAGAACTCTACTTCAATTTTACAAGAAAAAAAGGTATCATACTCCCATGAAGTAACTTTGTCTTAGAATAAACTATCCTAACTATATTCCCAGTCATGGAAAAATCAAACTCAACACAATGATCAGTTTAGCTCAAAAGTGATGTGGATCATAAATATACTTTTATAGCAAAAATACATTGAAAGTGTTATGTGTCGATGTCAAATATAAAAGAAGTGATAAACGTTAAGACATAAAAAGCACCTCCTCAAAAAGCACAATAGGTCCCCTTAATTGTTTATCATTCTTCCTTTTCCACTGATGCCGTTAATGGACTAAATGAGCTGAATCTTTCAAGACTACCTGGTCCCATTTGAAAGCATCGATTTCTTTTAAAACAATCATCATTAGATTCTCACAGTTTATGTTCCATTAACATCCTCTTATGAATAATATAAATATTTTTTATTTTATCATGAAATAATACCATTTTGACCATGGAAATTTCCTCAATAATTTATCATCATAATTTAGATTTACACATCCATCAATACGTGGATTTTAATGTTGCAATTTGATTTTTGACATAAATAATCTATTAAAAGAAATCTGAAAAAACCAAAATTTCCATCCAAATCTCTACCAAAATTGAGGACACATCAAGGAATCATATCCTCAAGAATATATATAGATATATCTATCTTAAAATCTATCTATAGATGATATTCCATAACAAAACATAACTGATATCAAAGTGTCTCTTGAAAGAATATCCAAAAGATATAAGTAAAACATGGATATTTATCAGAGACAATAGGGAATAAAAAACCTTGTAAATGAATAATCTCTCTCACATATATATTTCTCTTCTATGTAGAATTTTATATACCTTTAATTGTTATAATGTGACATGATTTGGTCCACCAATCAATCACAACCCATATCACATTATTCTTTCTCTACGTATGTAGTGAACTAGCCAAAGAACTTTAAAAATATAATCCCACATTTATATCAGAAATGGAAGTGGTTGACCCCAACATGAAGGTATATTAATCTCAGAATTGACCTATTGGAATGTATTGTAATGAAAGACAATGTAATTGATGTCTCATCTCATTCTTGGCCACCATAATCATTACCACATATCATAAAAATATCTGTTGTCCATGGATATACAAACCAATTTGAATTATGGAAATCACCCATCAGAACATTTATTATATGAAACAATACAACAATCCATTTCAAAAAACCCATCACACACTCTACATGGAAAAACCATTCATTAAGGATCTGTTACTAATAAATAGAATATATATTTTTATAGAAGTCATCCTCCAGAAATTGTACCTAAAAAACCAACACAAGAAAACTGATGGTCAACTGAAATATTTCAAATACATCATCCACTCATATTTCACAAACTCCAATTTGAAATTGTGAATGAATATAAATCATGTTCTTCTCTTTCTAATATTATTTTATAGATTCGTCAGAAGATTCTTTCTCAATGATTCACAATGAAATTCCCATTCCCTAGGATATACACAATATCAAAATCAATATAAATCTAGTATACCAAAAAATACACTATAATGTGTTTATATATTTTTGAGATAATATATTACTAATGAAATTATGGTTTGAATACATAGAAACCCATTATTTGAAAATTTAGTGCCCCCGACTATTATGTGAATGCATATTTAATGAATGTTAAAGGTCATGTGATGAATAATTATTTCTTTGTAGTCTATTATATTAATATCCATAGACAATGAGGTTTTCACCCTATATAATATCACATCCTAAACCCAGCCCAAATACATAATATATGAATACGTAGATATGTTTATTATCTGGAAGAGTCAACACCAGTACATATTTCAAAATATGTTTCATCTCAAAAAATTACTCAAACAGTTCTCATACAAAGAGAACACCACTTCCTTCTTATATTGAATACTCATTAGAGAAACTATATTAGATAAATTCTTAACAAACATGTCATAATATCATCTTAACTAAAAAAAATTAATATTAAAAACATTCCATTGTTTCACCTATGTCCTAATAGTTCTCCCCTTCTCATGATCAATTGAAATATCATTTTCCATGACCACATGTCCCAAAAATATCACTACCTAAATATAGAAATAAAAAATTTATAGCATTGTACAAATTCATTTATTCCATAGAATTCAAATTACTAATCTAAATTGAACCACATGATCCTCTTTCAAGATAGATAAAATTAGTATTTCCACTAAAAAATTATTCTGTGAGCACATCATGATTCTCATAGAAGTTCATGTTCATAAAATTGTTAAATACTCCATGATCACTGGTTATTCCGAATGGCATGAAATGTTACTCATTGTGGAAATATATTCATTATAATAATGTATTCTGAATTCAAGATTATTTCATTGTCATATGGTAATAACTATATCAAATATAAATATCTAAGATCAATTATTCTTCATTCAATTGTAAAAATATGTAATCAATAAATTGTAAAAGATACTTGTTATTTATTATATATATATAGATTGTGTTCAATAAGAAACACATATTTTTTTCAATCATATTTACTACCAAATAGAATTGGATGTACCCAATGTGACACATATGGAAATATGAATCCTTTATCTATAAAATTATCAAATTGATTATTAAAAACATTCGTTTTAGCTGGTGCCATGAAGTAATAACGAATATATACTAAAAGATAACCATGAAATAAATAAATTGAAAACTATATCTCCCTTACGAGTAGAATCCTATAGATGATTGAAGAAAACCCATTATGAAACAAGATGATCACTAAAAGGGATCACCACTCAACTATTCCCAATATAGATCAAAATCAAAGACAACTAACACATTCCCCAACTCAAGATAATAATATTTTCCTCCACATGGCCTTAGTTCCCACTCTCTATATAACAATCCAGGTAAATAAAGAATATGACCTTTTCATATTAATCCATATTTGTGAATAAAATATTAATACGACTTTCAAGGGGATGCTATGCTCAATGGCATACCCAACACTCAACAACGAGTTTCTTGGGAATCTTACGTTGCACTCTAATAATAAAATAATATTATTTTAAATGGTTGTTAACATGTATCCATTTTATTGGCGATAATGGATAATAATAACTAAAATATGATTATATATGTTTTTAAATGTTTTTACATTTATCCAATAAAATATAAAGGCATAATATACGGAAAGAATTCAATTTTAGGCGTATGTTCCCTAGTTATCACTAAAGGTTCACTTATCGCCTTTTGATGGAGAACCGTCATTAAATATAGGGTTTTTCACTCTCATACATTCTATTGGACCAAATAAAACTCTTCTTAAATATTTGGGACATCAAAATTTACTTTGTGTAAATTTTTGGTATCATTGTGATAAAGTTCATTTTTTTAATGAATAGTGTAAAATGATGTATTTTAATTAAAAACCTCTTTTTAATCTAATTAATTTATATGATTAGATTATCTTTTGAATTGTATTTAAAGTTAAATTAGAATATATTTTTACCATTAAATCCAATAATGGTGGTTGTAATTAATTTCACTTTGAAAACAGACTTAAACTAGTGTCAATCTTTTGATACTTATTGTTTCATAAAAGCACGCTATTTGCTCTGACAACGGGAATTATTTATTAAATTAATTAATGTGACTTATATGTTTTGAATTTTTTAAAATAGACTTCATTTTTGAATTCGGAATATCAAATATAGCTTAGGGTGGATTTTTGGGATTTTTCTGAAAAACATCAATTTTTTATGAATAGTGAAACAACTAATTGGTACTTATAAAAACTGATTTTTCCATTTAAATGAAATTTTTCCATCATTGTGTTTTGAATTTCAAAAATCCGACATACATGGTTGTCATTAAGATGTAAAATGTGGTTCAATGGGATAAAAATAATTTTTTGGTGAATAGTTACTTATTAAGTTTTTAATCGCGATTAGAGGTAATTAGTGTAGTTTATGATAAGAATAATGTTTTAATAAAATGAAATGACCTAGACACATGTCATAACCTCATTTTATGTTTCATGGCAGACCATTATAATACATGGGTCAACATGGGGACCCCGTGGAGCCACATTGGATGGAAAATGACATAAATATCTTTTTATTTAATTTAATGTAAAAATGACACAAATGTGATATGTTTTACTAAAACAATTTTTACATGGGGTTATACAAGTCATATTTTTGACTAAAAATAGTAATTGGAAAGTTAAAAAGATATCCTACAACATAGTATTTTTTATAATTTTTAGACATTATATAAATTAATGTATTTATGACATCATGATGATGCAGCGATGACCTCATTATTTAACGATTTAAATAAAATGAAAATATAATGTAATATCTAAGACCTACACATGTCCAAAACCTATTTTATGAGTGGATTTCTAACCCTTATCACCTTATCCTCGAAATAAATCAATTTCGGACCTTTAAAATCCGAAAATCTTTTGAAAATAAAGTAACATTTTGTAAATTTACAAGAGTTCCCTTCCTCTCCTCTTATAAAAGGCCCCCACCTCTACCTCCTTACCCACACTCCCAAAGCCTTTGGATCGGCCAAACACTGCCCATTTTGTCTCTCCACTTCCCTCTCTTACTCCTTAAAGCCTCACATTGGGTAGATGTTTTCCCAAGGAAGCCTTTGAGCTAAAACCAAAGGGAGTTACCTGATTTTAAGGTAATGTCTTCACTTGTTTCCTTTTGTTTTATTTTTCTTTTACAACCCCATAAACTCTTTTTATTCATTTATTTTTTATCAAATACACTATCTTCAATATAATAGGATATTTTTATAAGAAGGATTCTAGCTACACTTACACACACCTACATCTAATGGTTAAAGAACATACTGTTTCCGTGGACGGTGAATTTCTGCCTCCAGAAACGATGATTGTTCATCATTCTTCTAACACCTTCAAATGTGGCCATTATGATGACACTATATTTATATATTATATCTAATATTTTTTTGTTTTACTTAAGCTTATGTATTTTTCATTTATGGCGTACTTTTGTTGTTTCCATTATGGGTAAACACGATATCTTCATTTAAGCAAGTGCGGACTACCGCCTCCTCAAAGTGATTTGATTCGTTAATACCATATGTGGTACGTATAAAGAATATATTTAATGATATTATATATGATACCATACTGTAATTAAAGTACTATTATGTATCATTATGTTTTAATTCCATTAAATATGAAATAGAAATGGAAGTAGCATTCATGCGTACGTACGGCTTACCGTCTCCATGAACGGTACATTTCATTTCTTATCTCAAAATGTTATGTAATATTATAAGTACATATATATAATGGATATATATGTAATATATTACATCTAAATTATGGATATCATTCTGGAATTATAACATATATATATATATCTCTCATTTGGTATTAATTCCATTAATATGACAAAAAATGAATGTAGCGTTCATTCGTACGTACGGCCTACCATCTCCATGAATGATGCTTTTCGTTTTTTATCTCCAAATGATATGGAATATTATACAATAAATATTTAATGGATATATATGATATTTTAATAATTAATACTATTCTGCAAATTATTTACTTATAACTACATGGGCAATCTTTTTTCAAACAAGTTCATTTTTGACTCACGTACCAAACATCGGCAAAAACGTCAGATATGAACTAACATTATTAAACAATTATCATAACATTATAATATGTGATATTAACTGAATAATAATCTCTAATGGTGGTACTTAGGAAATTATTAATTGACAAAAGTTTATTATTCAGGAATATAAAGAAACGAATAAGACATATTGGACTTGAGGTAAGGGATCCTACTCCACTCTTTCTTTTTAAGTACACTCTTTTATGTCATTACTTTTAAAGCTTATATTTCTTGTTATTGGGATGTTCTTTTATATTAATATTACTATAATTTTTATGTTCAAGTTATGAGAGACCCTATTCTCTCTCATCAAGCCATTTTGGATGTTTTGAGTGGTGCTGTTAGGTTGCCAAATTTTCGTAGGAGATCTAACCTCTCTCTTTCTTTTTAAGTACTCTCCTTTATGTCACTTCTTTTAAAATCCACTTTTTTATGTTCAAGGATGTTATTTTATAGTCCTCTTTCTATAAACTATAATTTAATATAATGATATACCCTATTTGATCTCATCAATCTATTTTTGTATGTTTTATGTGGAATCGTTAGGCAGCCGAGTTTTCGTAAGTGATTTTTCATATCACTTTTATTCCAGTGAGATTTATGCTACATTTTCCATAATTTCCATTTCGTGGTGTATGTAATTCCCATTATTTTACTCATTGTGTAATATAATTTCTTTTATGAGTATTAAAATCAATGTTGTAATGTCTTTTTTTCACGAGGTGTATGTTTCGAAAGATACCCTTGTCGGTAAGGGAACCTTTCACCCTCTACTTTTTAAAAGACCTCTTTTGTTGGGACTTTTTATTTACATATTGTTATGTTGGGATTTGTTCTTATATATCCTTATTGATGTAAATTTTATGTCCAAGTTATGAGATACCATTTTTTTATCTCCCGTCAACTCATTTTGATGTGACGCCATTAGGCCGTCAAGGGAACTTCTTAACCCAATTTCGATTTCTTTGGGTTCAACATGTAGTTATTGAATATGTCATCCTTTGAATATGTGTGAATGAACTTTGAATATTTTACACTTAATATCCACACATATTTGGTGTATTCGTTTGTCATACATAATTATTTAATTGATTTATCCTTAAACCAAGGATACCGTCTTTGTAAGGGACTTCGTCTCAATCTCCTTTCATTAAGGCATATTCTGTTTTATACACAACCTTATTTTATATGGTTTATAAACCCCTTTGACTATTATGTTTATTCAAAAGGAAATTTTTTTATATGAAGTGTTTATTAAAACACAAAAGGTAATGTTTTTGTCATACGTATGCGGCGACAATGACTTATCCGCCATCGTGACCATTATTTTAGTTTCGGCTTTCTCTACAAGCCATACGTTCTTTTTTAAATGAAAAATAAATACCATGTTTTACTTTTCATTTATTTTGGTATTGAAAATGGTTTTCATAATTTTTTTTATCAATGTGTTGTATTGATATCTTGTGATTGAATGGTGGAAATGTTATCTTACCTTTATGCATGTTTTATGTGATAAGATTATGTTGAGGTTATTGGGCATTATTATGAATATGGGTGGTTCTGTGATAAACTAAGGGCGGGTGAGCCCGATATAGCTCTCCAATGCATTGGGTAACGCGAAGGAGTGAAACGTTATGGTTTCTCCGAAGAGATTTAGGGAATATACTGTGGTGGGTATTCTATACGTAACCAAGAGGGTTACTCTCTACGTAAGAATGTTATGAATTCTTCAAGTTACCTTTTATGTCTTATGATTTCAATGATTTATTCATGATTTTATGAGGTATGTTAAAGTGCCTATGTTTTATGGGTAAATTATGATTTCTTTCTTATGTATATATGAACTCATGTTTCCTTTCCATATTTTTATAACCCTTACTGAGCTTTTTATGCTCATCCCAAGTTTTTGAAATTTTTTTCATAGGTCAAGGGAAAGGTACATGATGTGATGATTGTGTCAAGGATGTGTCAAGAAAGATTCCATGTTTTATTTTAAATATGTTTCAATTGATGGGATGAATGAATACTATCTTTTATGTAACCACATTGTTTAAATGTGGAATGTAATTCATGTTTCATGATCTAATTCTCTAAAACTCTAAACCTGAAAGGATCCTCAATGTGTAATCTTTTAATAACTCAAGAGTAAGTAAGGTTTAAGGCTGGGACCTTATAGTTGGTATCAAAGGTCGATTTAGATAACTTTAGAGGTTATGGTATTCTTTCAGCATAAGTGGCATTACCATTATGGTTAGGATTTCAGAAAGAATCATAGTTTTTGATAAAGTTAATGAGTAAATATATCTTAGTGTTTATCTTCCTCATTAGTACATGATGGTTTTTTGATATACTCACACTGACCTTTTTGGTTTTAGTAAATGGCTAGATCTAGCAGTCACCAAAGTAACAGTGGATGTGAAGGAAACAATGATAGTTTTTTGAGCAAGAAACTGAATGATATGGGAGCTGCAATGAGAACTCTTGTGATTATCCTCAACCAACTATCTGGAGTCATGATTGACCACCTAAACCTTGGTGATTTCTCTAAGGCATCATATATGCGAGAAACAAATCCCTACGGATGTACAGGTAATAATCATAAAGGTATGTCTCTTCAAAAACCTATGTGTCAACGATGTGGAAAGAAACACCTAGGAAAATGTTTCAAAGGGACAGAAATATGTTATAGATGTGTAAATGATGGTCATAAAGCAAGAACCTTCCATGGAAAAATGAAGCATCTAGTGGACTCGAGGAAAGGGAATGAATTTCTTTCAGAGGGATCAATTGAATGTTTTAAATGTGGTGTGCATGTTCATTATGAAAACACATGTCCAATAAAGATGTTTCGTGAATGGGATCACCAAGAGCGTACAAATGTTCAGTTACCAATACCTAATGCCATTCCGATTGAGGATGAAGAAACTGACAATGAACAAACAATGGTATGTATTATTTCATGACTATTGTTTTCCTATTTTTGAATCTTAGGATATGATTCATGATTTTGTTTGTAGGGAAGAGGTATTTCGGGAAATGTTGGAAAGGAATGGTTAATGGATCATGAAGAATGTTGAATGAGTAAGATGTCAACATATAAGGGCTTCACGAGTTATGGTGAAATTCTTAAGAGTATTAAGTCTCTTTTGATGATGGGGTTACATTAGAAGTCTTTTTATATTATGTTTAACGCTGATGATTAATATATGAAAATTTTATTCAAGGAATAGTTATCTTTTCTTTTGTGGACAAAGTTATAAAGAACCATTTGGGTTTATATGATCCTTACTTTTGAGGTAATTATGGGTACTATATGTTATGATTGAAGTGAAAGGGATGAGATAAAATTGAAGTTAAATTATGTTATGGTTATTTTTGATGATTTTATCCCTTTTTAGGGAATGATTTGAGAATTATATCGTTTTGGAAAAAGGACAACACGTAGACCGTGTGACTACCTGTCGCGTCGGACAAAGTTGTGGGAATCGAACCCACCACCAAAGTGCGACTGGTATTTATCACCTACCACTAGACTACGTGAAGTCCCTGGTTAGTTTGACTGATTCTTTTTAGTTAAATGATTTTATGAATTAAGAGTAATTTGATTTTGGGTTATTTATGAAAATGATTAACCTATCATGGAGGATATGTGATTAGGTTAATTACCTTTCAATACGAGAATTTAGGAGCAACTGAAGTTGTTTGGAGATAAATGTTACGATTTAACTTGGAATACTATGTGACTAAATCCTTCAAATATTTCGGTTTCAATCATATATTGGTTTACTTTGAAGAATTTTATGCACAAATTTTTTATCGGATGGTCCTCGTTGAACTTTGGGTTTTGTTGGACAAATTTGGGAGATTAAGCATAGATTTTCTTTTTAAAGGGTTATCATTTTCTGGATTATCTGACCTTGTACTAACATTTTTCGTTTTGGTTTTGGTTAAAGCCTAAAGATATGGGAAGTATATAGTTCTCATTGGTGGATTAGGTGATTCTGTATAAGTTGATTATAGTACTCTTAATGCGAACAAGTCTTCTTAAATACTCGTCTTTTGTAAAAAACATGAGTTTGATTAAGGAATCCAGTAAAAGTTGAAAGTCAACATGATAAGTGATTATGTTTCCTTATGAATAAATTCCTAAATAAAAAATAACTTAAAAAAAATGTTTTCTATTAACTTTTCATATTGGGGAATCAAATACTGTTTAACCCATGACAAGTTTGTGATTTTTTTATGGTTAACTTTCTCCTTGAAATGTTTACTATCACTCTCCCTGAAGAACATGACCCTTTACTTTTTCTTACATGTCCATGTTTTTCTACATGGTATAATAGTATGGGTTAACTCTGGTGACCTATTTAGTTATCTTCCTTTATATTAAAGTAATTGTTTTACCGACTCTTGTTCCGATGTGGGACTTTCAAGGATGATTCCAAACTCAATTTTAAAAATTGTGAGGACGCAATTCCCAAAAGGGGTGAAGGATGTAACACCCCCGGTAAATAAATAATATTACATTTTCATGTTTATCCATATTTTTGAATAAAATATTGATATAACTTTAAAGGGGACTATATGCTCAATGGCGTACCCAACACGCAACAACGAGTTTCTTGGGAATCTTACGTTGCACTCTAATAATAAAATAATATTATTTTAAATGGTAGTTACCATGTAGCCGTTGTATTGGTGGTAGTGGATATAAATAACTAAAATATGATTATATATGTTTTTAAATGTTTTTACATTTATCCAATAAAAGATAAAGGCTTAAAATACGGAAAGAATTCAATTTTAGGTGTATATGTCCTAGTTTTCACTAAAGGTTCACTTATCGCCTTTTGATGGTGAACCATCATTAAATATAGTTTTTTCACTCTTATACATTCTATTAGTCCGAATAAAACTCCATTTATGAATTGGGACATCAAAATCTACTTTGTGTAATTTTTTTGTGTCGTTCTGATAAAGTTCATTTTTTAATGAATAGTGTAAAATGTTGTATTTTAATTCAAAAACTCTTTTTAATCTAATTTATTTATATGATTATATTATCTTTTTAATTTTTTTTAAAGTTAAATTAGAATATATTTTTACTATTAAATCCAATAGTGGTCGTTGCAATTAATATCACATTGAAATCACACTTAAACTAGTGTCAATCTTTTGATACTTATTGTTTTAGAAAAACACGCAATTTGCTCTGACAACGGGAATTAATTATTAAATTAATTAATGTGACTTATATGTTTTGAATTTTTTAAATTAGACTTCATTTTCGAATTTGGAATATCAAATATAGCTTAGGGTGAATTTTGGGGATTTTTTTGAAAAACATCAAATTTTGATGAATAGTGAAACCACTAAGTGGTACATAAACAAACTGATTTTTCCGTTTAAATGAAATTTTTCCATCTTTGTGTTTTGAATTTCAAAAATCTGACATACATGGTTGTCGATAAGATGTAAAATTTTGTTTAATGGGATAAAAGTAATTTTTTGGTGAATAGTAACTTATTATATTTTTAATCGTGATTAGAGGTAATTAGTGTAGTTTATGGTAAGAATAATGTTTTAATAAAATGAAATGACCTATAAAAATGTCCTACACTCATTGGATGTGTCATGGCCGACCAAGAAAATCCATGGGTCAACTTGGGGACCCCATGGAGCCACTTTGGTTGGAAAATGACATAAATATCTTTTTATTTAATGTTAAAGTAAAAATTGACACAAACATGAGATGTTTTACTAAAAAAAATTTAAATGGGGTTATACATGTCATATTTTTTACTATAAATAGTAATTGGAAAGATAAAAATATATCCTACATCATAGTAGTTTTTTATAATTTTTAGACATTAAATAAATTAATGTATTTATGACATCATGATGATGCAGTGATGACCTCATTATTTATGATTTAAATAAAATGGAAAGATAATGTAGTATATAAGACCTACACATGTCCAAAACCTATTGGATGAGTGTATTTATAACCCTTATCACCTTATCCTCTAAATACATTAATTTGGGACCTTTAAAATCCTAAACTCTTTTGAAAATAAAGTAACATTTTGTATCTTTACAAGTGTGCCCCTCCTATCCTCTTATAAAAGGCCCCCACCTCTACCTCCTTACTCACACTCCCAAAGCCTTTGGTTCGGCCAAACCCTGGCCATTTTGTCTCTAAACTTCCCTCTATTACTCCTTGAAACCTCAATTTGGGCAGAAGTGTTCCCAAGGAAGCCTTTGAGCTAAAACCAATGGGAGTTACCCGATTTTAAGGTAATGTCTTCACTTGTGTCCTTTTGTTTTATTTTGCTTCTCCAACCCCATAAAATCTTTTTATTTATTTATTTTGTAACAAATAAAGTATCTTAAATATACTAGGATGTTGTTATAAGAAGTATTCGAGCTACACATAGACACACCTACATCTAATGGTTAAAGAACATACTGTTTCTGTGGATGGAGAATTTCTGCCTCCCGAAACGATGATTGTTCAACATTCTTCTAACACCTTCAAAGGTGGCCATTAAGATGAAACTATATTTATATATGATATCTAATATGTTTATGTTTTACTTAAGCTTCTGTATTTTTCATTTAGGGCGTACCATTATGGTTTCCATTATGGGTAAGCGGGATATCATCATTTAAGGAAGTGCGGACTACCGCCTCCTCAAAGTGATTTGATTCGTTAATACCATATGTGGTACGTATAAAGGATATATTTAATGATATTATATATGATACCATACTAGATTTAAAATATTATTATCTATCATTATGTTTTATTTCCATTAAATATGAAATAGAAATGGAAGTAGCGTTCATGCGTACGTATGGCTTACCATCTCCATGAACGGTACATTTCATTTCTTATCTCAAAATGTTATGTAATATTATAAGTACATATATATAATGGATATATATGTAATATATTACATCTAAATTATGGATATAATTCTGGAATTATAAAATATATATATATATCTCATTTTGTTTTCATTCCATTAATATGACAAAAAATGAAAGTAGCGTTCATGCGTACGTACGGCCTACCCTCTCCATAAACAGTGCTTTTCGTTTTTTATCTCCAAATGATATGGAATAGAATAAAATGAATATTTACTGGATATATATGATATTTTAATCATTAATACTATCCTGGAAATTATTTACTTATAACTACATGGGCAATGTTTTTTCAAACAAGTTCATTTTTGACTCATGTACCAAATATCGGCAAAAACGTCTGATATGAACTAACATTATTAAACAATTTTCATAAAATTATAATATGTGAAATGAACTGAATAATAATATCTAAAGGAGGTACATAGGAAATTATTAATTGACCAAATTTTATTATTCAGGAATATAATGAAACGAACAAGACAAGTTGGACTTGAGGTAAGGGATCCTACTCCACTCTTTCTTTTTAAGTACACTCTTTTATGTCAATCCTTTAAAAGATCATCTATCTTGTTATTGAGATGTTCTTTTATATTAATATTACTGTAATTATTATTTTCATGTGATGAAAGACCCCATTCTCACTCATCAAGCCATTTTGGAAATTTTGAGTGGCGCCGTTAGGCTGCCAAATTTTCGTAAGAGATCTAACCTCTCTCTTTCTTTTTAAGTACTCTCCTTTATGTCACTTCTTTTAAGATCCTCTTTTTTATGTTGGGGGGTGTTCTTTTATATTCATTTTTCTATAAACTTTAATTTAATATGATGATATACCCTATTTGATCTCATCAATCCATTTTTGTAAGTTTAATGTGGCGTCGTTAGGCTGCCGAGTTTTCGTATGGGATATTTCATCTCACTTTTATTCCCGTGAGATTTATGATACATTTGCCATAATTTCCTTTTAGTGGTGTATGTACTGACCATTATTTTACTCATTGTGTAATATAATTTCTTTTATGAGTATTTACATCAATGTTGTATTGTCCTTCTTTCATGAGGAGTATGTTTCGAAAGATACCCATGTCGGTAAGGGAACCTTTCACCCTCCTCTTTTTAAAAGACTTATTTTCTGGGGTATTTTAATTTACATATTGTTATGTTGGGATATGTTCTCATATATCATTAATGATGTAAATTTTATGTCCAAGTGATGAGATACCCTTTTGTTATCTCTCATCAAATCATTTTGATGTGACGCCGTTAGGCTGTCAAGGGAACTTCTTAACCCAATTTCGATTTCTTTGGGTTCAACATGTAGTTATTGAATATGTCATCCTTTGAATATGTGTGAATGTCCTTTTAATATTTTACACTTAATATCCACTTATATTTGGTGTATTCGTTTGTCACACATAATTATGTAATTGATTTATCCTTAAACCAAGGATACCGTCTTTGTAAGGGACATCGTCTCAAACTCCTTTCATTGAGGCATATTCTGTTTTATACACAACCTTACTTTATATGGTGTATAAACCCCTTTGACTTTTACGTTTATTCAAAAGGAATATTTTTTATACGAAGTGTTTATTAAAAGACAAAAGGGAATGTTTTGTCATACGTATGCGGCGACAACGACTTCTTTGCCGTTGTGACCATTATATGAGTTTCGGCTTCCTCTACAAGACATACCTTCTTTTTTAAATGAAAAATAAATACCATGTTTTACATTTCATTTATTATGGTATTGAAAATGGTTTTCATAATGTTTTTATATCAATGTGTTGTATTGATATCTTTTGATTGAAAGGTGAAAATGTTATGTTACCTTTATGCATGTTTTATGTGATACGATTATGTTGAGGTTCTTGGGAATTATTATGAATATGGGTGGTTCCGTGATAAACTAAGGGAGGGTGATCCCGATATAGCTTTCCAATGCATTGGGTAACATGAAAGAGTGAAACATTATGGTTTCTCCGAAGAGATTTAGGTAATATACTATGGTGGGTATTCCAAACGTAACCAAGAGGGTTACTCACTATGTAAGAATGTTATGAGTGCCTCGAGTTACCTTTTATGTCTTATGATTTCTATGATTTATTGATGATTTGATGAGGTATTTTAAAATGCCAATGTTTTATAGGTAAAGTATGATTTCATTCTTATGTATATATGAACTCATGTTTCCATTCCATATTTTTATAACCTTTACTGAGCTTTTTATACTCATCCAACGTTTTTGAAATGTTTTTCACAGGTCAAGGGAAAGGTACATGATGTGATGATAGTGTCAATGATGTCTCAAGAAAGAATACATGTTTTATTTTAAATATGTTTCCTTTGATAGGAAGAATGAATACTGTCTTTTATCTAACCAATTTGTTTAAATGTGGAATGTAATGGAAGTTTCATGCTCTAATTCTCTAAAACTCTAAACCTGAAAAGAACCTCAATGTGTAATCATGTAAAAACTCGAGATTAAGTATGGTTTATGGCTGGGGCCTTATACTCTATAAATGATATGATACACCACATTGAGGACATAATATTTTATCCATAAAATGGAAAAAAATTTATGGATTTATTATAAAGATTCTAATCCATCCCATAAATGACATGAAGTAGTTTATTGTAAAGATCTAGAAAATTCCATGAAATACTAGTATATAATAACGAGAATGCAAAAAGGAGGAAATTGAAGAACTTGATCCGTATTTCTTTTGAGGGGTGTAGTTGTATTAACAATAATGGAAAAATCATCATAAGAATATTTAAAAGACTCACAACATGAGTTGATATAAATGTACAATATGAACCAGTAACAACTAAATATGTCACAAAAGATATACATATAGTTATAGTACCTCTCACAGTCACTAGACATGATTATCCTAGCTCTGGATAATCATCCACTTTGTAAAAAAGATTCTTTTCATATACTTTTGGTTGAATCTCCTTTTATCTTGAAACAATATATTTCAATTTAGTTATTTTAGGAATGGATGATCTCATTTTACTATGTCTAGAGTAAAGCATATTAAAAATTTCATCATGATTCCTGAATGAACATATTAACCATATATTTTATG
Organism: Viscum album; assembly: GCA_963277665.1. Lineage (NCBI taxonomy): Eukaryota > Viridiplantae > Streptophyta > Magnoliopsida > Santalales > Viscaceae > Viscum > Viscum album. Next base: position 513,145,933 of record OY728165.1, read on the forward strand.
TTCTTCAATGCAATCACATTCTGAACACCAAGGATTTACACAATAGAATAGTGTCAAAGGGCCTCTTTGAAGAACTTTACAACGTCTAGAACCAACCAACTAACTATATCATCCCTGAGCCTCATAACATATTCTATTCAATTTATGGTAACCAAAAAACTCAATAGAATGAAAAATTAACTCTTATCAACCCTCACATAATGTCCAAATCATGTCTAACCATTAACACTCGAACCAAAACATCAATATAATAAGTGATCTTCACTAATTAATCATTTGAAAAAATTTCATATTATTGTCAACTCTCAAACATTCATATCATTATCTAAAAATTTTATATTATATCAAGTGGAATTGTACAATCTTGGATAATTAGTTCCCATATTCCCACACAGTTATATCTACCCTATTTAGTTTGAACATTTTTATTTCCCAAGAAAGAATCATAGAATTAGGATATAATTATCCATGGAAGATAAACTTTATGTTTTTCACTCTAAACCCTCGGGCTCTATCTCATTCACAAACAAGTCTGACTATCAATTTATGGGTCCCTCTAACATAAAGGTAATACAAATCACCTTTATAGAATCAGTATTTTCCATGACATAAAAAAGATCAATATTTCACATCAAATCAACAACATCTAGTGTATCATTAGAGCCTTTTAATTATGGTTAAATCTAGAGAAGGAAATTCTAATCACAATTTTGAGATTCATCACTATGAGCTTTGACAACTAGATCCTGAATGGTAATAGGTGTGGGTGCCTATATTAGAGGTCGGAGAGAACATACAACATCCTCAACAAGATTAGGGTCTATGGGAGTATTTTCTCAATATGATTCATCATTATCTTCCATTTTGATACTATTAACAAGTCTTGACAAAAGAATGATACTACACAACATCAATAAAACATTGAATTCTTTATTATAATACTCATATCACTAACTCAAACAAATGAAGTAATGAAACTAATCACATCTGATAGTTAAAAATGATTTGGATCTCTACTTATCAAAATCGAAAGTAGTGAAATGACTTGAAATAATTCTTTAGAAACATTCACAATAAACCTATAGTGACTTTAGTCTAATTAAAATTGTAGAAGGTGAGGAATAGAATCACAACTACCTATTAAGACCAAAAAACATATGAAACTATAAACTGACATTAAGGAAAGATTCTGAACATAAAATTTTTACACCGCTTTGTTATTAACCAACCTGAATACACTAGAAGATAATTTTTTTATCTAAGAATGACATAGAAAAATTATAATTCCCAATACCCACGAGTCAATGACTACAGACTATGATCATACAGTCTAAATCATGGAATTATATTCTATTAAAACATCATTGTAAGATAAAGATAAATATCAGTATGCACAAAACACACCAAGGATATATTACTAGAAACAAGTATATTTATATCTAAAACCATACAATACATCATCAAAGATCTCAATGTCTAACAAGATGACTCATATGTCCAAAATGGAACATCACTCAAATCCCTCATAGATCATGAACAACAACTGCATTCAAGTGCTCACTTCCCTTTACGTAGGCTTAGATATAGAAACACTAAAAACTACAAATGAAAAAGGAAATAAGGGAGATAATAATTACAATAAGGCCTCAAATATTTTTACATAAAAAATGAAATAATAATTAATAAAAACAAGAATATAATTTTAATAAAACATGTCATGGAGATACAATTTTATATATACAAATAAAAAAAATTTCATTTCAAAATGATAAAAAACATTAAAAAAAAGGATTAAAGAATTTTTTTTATATAAAATGGTTTTTTTAATCACTAGGAAAAAGTAAAGAATATTTAAAAAACATTTTAATGTTTTATCAAAATAAACAAAATATACAATATTATTATATACCCAGTGTAAAAAAGTTTTTATTTATGGAATCCTCATACATATCATATTAGTGATCGTGGATAATATGAATACACACATCCCATTGTCTCATGATAAAAAAGTATCATTCAAATCCTTTCTGGGATAAGTTCTTTCAAAATAGGTTTTGGTAGTGGTTTCATCATCAATTTATTCAATGGTAATTATCATCCTAGTGTGTTTATCACAAATAAAAAAACTAAATACCAAATATATCGTGTGCTCAATCAATAATGTTAAAAAGGTAAAAACATTTAATTTCACATAAATCTTAATTCACCATCGATTTTCCAAATTTTTATTTTTAAAATTCCCAATTCACATTCAAAGACAAATACTGGGTTTTCATCATGACATTACATTTTAAAAATTCCAATCCTAGGTTTTAAAGAATTCATCTTAATCTATTTTCTAAAAATCAATTAACAAATAATTTCACAATTTTATTCAATTTCAAAAGAAACTGATAATTTAAAATTCCAATGAAATTTATGGTTATCCCAAAAAAATCCATGAAAAACCAATTTCAATCACAATTATATTAAAATATTGTTTTCAAAATACAATTGAAGGAAATTAAAAAAAAGTTAAATAAACTATCCCTTTAAACATGAAATGAAACAGCCACAAAGAGACTTGTAAGAACTCGAACCTTCTTTTTAGCTATGTTTTTCCTTTTTCTATAGTTTCTGAGAAAAGCGGAGTTTCTAATATTTTTGAGGTACACATTGTGTACTCTGTGATTACACGCCATGTACATTGTTTCCACATGAGGCCATGTGTTGTACGTGTAAGGGCCACACACACGGTCGTGTGGGGTGATGTGTAGGCCGCATAAAGTAGAGTATGAAAATAGTAAGTAAACACCGTGTACTTTAAAATTTCACACCTTATATTTTTTTCCATTAAATGCACTGACGTCGTGTTTGATAGACCGAAAACCCTCCGTTTAGCTCTGGTTCATCCACGAGTGAGGGTACGACTGCAGATCTTCGACAAGCCACCAAGCCTTTGTTCTTCCTCCGATTCTAACACAGTCAGGTGCGTTGGATTCAGTTCGGTGAGTTCTTCCTTCTCCTAGAGAAACATTTTCCAATTCTTAATCTTTTCCATGTTATCGTGGGTTGAACAGTTTAGTCTTTTTTGTATATCTCTAATGTTCTAAAGAGATTCATGCCCTGTGGTTCAAGTATATTGATCTCCTAACATCATGGTAGGTGGTTTGTGATTTTTTTTTGGAGAAATCCTTTGATTATTTTGGAAAATTCCAACAATACCCATGAATTAGGTATTTCGTGTTTACCATTTTAGCCATATTTATTTCCTGTTTTTCATGTCTGCTAGAGTAGATAATTTTGATGCTGGACCACAGGGGGAATTGATGTTGAGTTCTTTCATCGAGTGGTTGTAGGTCTTTGATGGGGGCCATAGGGGTAATGATACATTGATTACTTCCTCAAAGGTCCTTTAGTATGATACGAGACTATATGGGTAATTTATGGAGAGTTCTTCCCCCAGAGAGTCATTTATTTAGCTAAACCAGATGGGTGAGACTATGTGCACCTCCCAATGGGTTTCTAGTAATTATAGGATGATCCATAGGGGTTAGGCTGTGAGATCTACAAAGAGAGTTACCTATTTGTTCTACTTGATTTAGTGTCTAATTACTTGTTTGTATATTACATGTTAGAAACTGTGGATTGTTTGCTACTGAGTACATTCATGTTTATTACTTTATGTACTTTTACCTACCATATATTCACTGACTATTAGGCACAGATCTCGTGGTGGTTTCCTACTGGGATTATCACACACCCTATTTGGGCCATACTTTTGTCCCCCAAAAGATTATATTGTTGAAAGTATAGATAAGGGTGAGAACCCTTCTACTCTAGGTTTTTGATTGCACAAGACCCGGAGAGCATGTGACCATGACGAGGCCTACAATGCTGAGGATTTGTTTATATGTATTCCTTTTGTACATGGTTTTAGTATTGTATTCAGCATTGTTACCTTTTTGGCTACTTTCCTAAACACATTTGTATCTTGCATCATATATATATATATATATTTCACTACAGTTGTTTATTTATTAGTATTCCGCTGTATACTATTGATGGATATTTAATTCTTCCGATGTTGAATGTATTTCTGTACTTCCACTGTACTCTTCCAATGGGGGCATAGTATTCCCATTAACACACCTAAGGCCCTCATTGGTAGTCGACATCCTTTGTTATTCGGGGAAATTTGATTGAGTCCATGTGACCTACCGGGTACGGGGAGCCTCTTGGTGGCTTCTGAAACCAAGACGTTACAAAGTGGTATCAGAGGGTTTCTTTTCCCTTGAATTATTGTTTGGAGCCTTTATCCAGGGGTATGAAGGAGTAGGTACTTGGTAATACGTTTTGCTTGGGAGAAGCTAACCCGTGTACATGGAAAAGCCAATCTAACTCGTTTAATTATATTTTTTCTGGTTTTCCAATATTAATGTTAATTTTATTTCTCCATGAGTGATTCACATGTATTGTTTGGTTTCCATTGTTGTTATTGAGGTACTATTTCTTCTACAACTTTATGGGATGAGGATATGTCATCTCCTACATCATATTGGCACGTCCTAGAAATCACATTTCATAAATTATTTCGATTTCATCTAAGATACAATAGTAAGTCCACATTATTGTGATAGATATTTTGTAGAATATGGATTTTGTTGTGATAGATGCCTTGATAAAAATGTATTCTTCTTGATTGATCATTGATCGTGTAAGGTTTTACATGAATGAATCCCAAATTTTGGTTCTTGCAGTGTTATGGGCCCTTATAGACCAAAATTTAGTAGATCATTGACTTGATTACCTTGATTTTAACTTCTTAAAGATTCCAAAAATTGATTAACGAATAGTATGGGCCCACAGAGATCATAATTTGGCACTTTCAGTGTTCGTTTCATTATTTTCAGGGCTCCAAAGTAGTTTCTGGGGGTTATTGTCCGGAAAAACCTAGAATACACACCTTGTAGTTTTTACTACAAACCATGTGTTCTTCTGTACGAGAATAAACAATTTTTCTTATGTACATGTTTTGAACCATTTATACATGCCATGTATTCATTAACCGTGTCACATGTCGTGTGGGTAGAGACTCGGGATATGGAAATCCTTTTGGGAACACGCCATGTACTGGTTGTGCACGCCATGTTGTGTAATCCTAGGAGTCTGGCCATGTAGTCTCTTCTTATACATGTCGCTACTAGCTTGAACACACTGTGTAGTCTTACCCAGGTACTCGGTCGAGTCCGGAACAATATGGGTAGGTGTCATCCTCTCTCATACACGTCGTGTCTGCCTGGAACACGCTGTGCAGTTTCAGCCATGTAGTCGGTCATGTAGCTAACCACATGGTCCGTTTGGACTTCTTAGTACACTTCACGTCGTTCAAGAACACATTGTGTAGTGTGACATGGGTAAAAAGGTCATGTCACTAACATCACGAGCCAGTTGAAGCTTGTTTAGTACATGATGTGTCTCCCTTAAATAGGCCATGTAATTTTGTCTTAGGAGAGTCATGTGGGTTAATCGTGTAGAAGGACCTAGGAAGGGGAAGAGCATTCAGGTACACGCCATGTGTTAGGATAAAACGCCATGTGTTTGGGGTGTTAAACGACCATTTTCGGCAGAAGTGTACGCCCATGTAAATGACTAAAGGGAAAACGTCGTGTATTCTTGATACACGCTGTGTAATCGAGTTTTGTAAAATTTAAATGCATTCTTTCTCATGATCCCTTCATACGATCCTAGTTTTCAGTCCTTGATAATGTTGACCTATGGCGTGCATTTGACCTTATAGAGTCATGGCACCGAGACGTCCTCCAGTTTTATTCTAGTTTCTAGGCGGTGATCAGATGTAAGATATGGCTGATTAGGGACTTACCAGATATACTCCTGCTGTGCCAGCATTGGCACCAGAAGTGATTCCAGTTACAGGTGTTGATGTGGAGTTTAGGGAAGGCTTTATGTGGATGATAAATACCTTCCAAGGAGCACCACCTACTGCATCAACAATGACATACTTGATATGTGCTTTCATACAACAGCATCCTCCCACCTTCTAAGGGGAAAGTGGACCTCAGGATACATAGTCATGGATAGAAACCATGATGTTGATCCTTGAGCATCTGGAGACGCCTCTAGAAAGGTGGGTCAATATCTATACCAACATTATATGAGACACTGCCAAGAGGTGGTGGGACGTGATCTCATAGGTGGGTCATTATCATGTTATGGAGTGGGAGGTTATTCTTCATTTATTTTATGACTACATATATATGGAGAACTTTAGGGATGATTGGTCTTGGTTGTTCTTGAACCTAGAGTAGGGTACTCTTTCTGTGATGGAGTATTCCTCTAATTTCACATAGCTTCAGTGTTTCACACCCTTGCTAGGAGGAGATGGTTTGTTCTTGGAATGGATCCGTGAGGATGGTCTCAGACGGGAGATTTGATGATATCTGAATATATTAAGGTTGACTTCCATTGCATCCATCGTCAACCAGGAACTAATTGCGGAGAAAAATATGATAGATTCAAGAGTTGAGATCAATGGTGGTTCCACTTTCATAGTTAGTGCTTCACCAGCTAACAGTATGTAGCATCGTAGGGTGTTACATGTGGTGATCAGAGGTTATGAGGAACATCTTCTAGTAGCCAGGTGGTATGCTCCCAGTGTGGAAAGGGTGGGCATATGAGGCCGTAGTTCCAGAGGGACCCAGTGGAGTGCCGATCATGCGACAAGATGGGTCACCTTCAGCACTTATGTCAAGTTTTCTCAACAGTAGCTGGTGATAGGGGTTCATCCATGACTCATCATTCATGGCTAGTGTCACCAGTTTCTCACCAGTCTAGGAACTCGATTTCATCTGGCTACTAAGGCTTAGGTGGAGGTCGAGGCTGTTGTGGTCAGTCAATGATCTTTTAGTGACAGCAGGGTGGATCAGCACAGAGCTGTCAAGTAGGGTCCCAGGTCCATGGAACAAGTAAGGCTTTGTATTGAAGGAGACCTAGAGAGAGAAGGATCTCTGACCCTCTACAGTTCTAGTTATGATCATAGTATCCTCAGTTTTATATTCTACTCTTTTCGATACATAGGTTTCCCATATGTTTATCTCGGTTTCCATTATGGAGATCCTTGGGCTATACATCCATTCCTCTACCTATACTTTGACTCTAGACACACTTTTTTGGACTAGGACAGTAGGTGTACGTCAGTTCTAGGAGTTCCCTATAGAGGTGTATGAATACCACTTTATATACGATCTATATGTCCTTCAGATGACATGCTATGATTTCATTCTCAGGATGGACTCTCTAGTTCCCTTACAGGCATTTGTCGACTTTTATCACCATTGACTGAGTTTCATATCACCAGAGGGAGGATATTTTCTTCATAATGGATGGTGGGATGTTTGAGCGAGTAGATTGGGTCTAGAGATTCATGGGTTACGACCATTTATAGCCCATATAGCTAGTCCTAAACTGGATGACCAAGGGGCTTCACAATTAGACTTTCCTTTAGTGTTGGATTGTTCCATAGAGGTCTTTATATAAGACTTTTCAGGTTTTCCTCCAGAGCGTGAGGTATACATTTCGATTGAGCTCATTCTAGGAGAGGAACCAGTGTCCATTACTACTTATAGGATGGCTACACCTAAGTTGGAGGAGCTCAAGAAGTAGATGGAGGAGTTGCAGGAAAAGGTTTTAATCCAATCCAGTACTACTCCATGGGGTTCACCTATTCTGTTTGCAAAGAATTCAGATGGTACCCTCAAGATATCTATAGATTATCCTATGATGAAGCAGTTGATGGTCAAGAACTGAAATCCCTTGCCTAGGATTGAGGATTTATTTGATCAGATTCGAGAATCCCAAGAGTTATCGCAGATCAACTTGAGATCCAGTTATCATCAGTTGACCGTTAGACCATCAGATATACCTCTTAAAGCCTTCAAGTGTAGGTATGGTCTATACGAGTATATGGTTATGCCGTTTGGTCTCACGAACACACTAGTAGTTTTCATGGCACTGACGAACCGAGTGTTCCATCCATACTTAGACTCATTCACGGTGGTCTTTGTGGACAATATCTTAGAGTACTCTCCCACTCGACCAGACCATACCATACATCTTGAGATCATTCTGAGTACCCTAATATAGAATCAATTATATGATAATCTCTCAAAATTCCACTTTTTGATGGATCAAATTCACTTTTTGGGCCATGTTATCTCAGAGACAAAAGTATTTGTGGACCTAGAGAAATTGAGAGCAGTAGTTTCCTGGGACCAGTCGAACAACGTCTTTGAGTTGTGAAGTTTTCTAGGGCTGGATGGATGCTACAAACATTTCATATAGAACTTTTCACACCGAGCTGCACCACTGATGAGTCTGACTAAGAAGGGAGTGATGTTCTTATGGCCAGATTCATGTGAGTCAGCCTTTCAGGAAGTTGAAATAGATGTTGAGTTCTGCACTGATAGTAGTCTTGTTAGATTCAGGAATAAACAACACAAACTACAAGGATGCCTCAGGTATCAGTCTACGATCTGTGCTTTTGAAGGTAGTTGGCGTCTTTTCTTACAGGTCTCGGTAGTTAAGGCCAAATGAGAGAAATTACCCGACGCACAATCTGGGGTTGGTAGCTATTGTCCATTCCCTAAGTTGTTGAAGAATTTATCATCCGGGATATAATGTTGTGGTTTTCACTGACCACAAGTGTCTCACGTACTTATTCACTCAGCGTTATCTGAATTTGAAAAAGTGGAGTTTTGTCGAGTACCATCAGTTCTTTGATTTTGAGCATTCATATACACAATGGAAAGGCAATGATGTGGCTAATGCACTGAGTAGGAGGACTCAGATACATGCAATTTAGGAGGCCAGTAGTGAGTTGAAACTTATTCAAATGTAATCCGAGATGCATTTGGAGGTGCACGACAGACAGGGGTAGAATTTTATATCTTCTATAGATGTTAGATCTTCAATTCTTAATCGGGTAAGAATTAGGGAGCTATAATATTATGAAGGCCTAGTCCAATGGGAAAGTGTGTCAGAAGTGGACCTTATTCCTAGGTGGACCATTAGAGTGGATGAGATCTTGCGGTTCCAGTGATGTGTATGGGCGCTAGCAGATATATGCGAGGAGCTGATGTGGGATTTTCATTCATCGGTTTGGGCAGTTCATCTAGGTGTCACCAAGATGTATCGTGCTCTCAACTTTTAGTATTGGTGTCCAGGTATGAAGAGTGATGTTTATGGTTTCTCCATGAAATGTTTTATATGATTGCAGGTGAAGGCATAACATCAGCGAAATGAAGGTCTTTTATATTAGTTACCCATTCCTGAGTGTAAGTGGAATGACATTGCAATGGACTTCATGTCATGGTTACCGAGGTCACCTCATGGGAATGATGTTGTAAGGGTCATCACTGAAAAAATTATGAAGGATTATCACTTCTTGTCGATCAATGAGACATTCAATGTTTATGAGTTGGGGCGGTTGTGCATTTGAGAGATTGTACAACTTCATGGAGTTCCACACTCAATTATTTTAGACAGGGATGTGTGTTTTACTTCTCGGGTCTAGAAGGGGATTTAGATGAATTTCGGTACATGGGTACTTTTGAGTACAACATACCATCCATAGATAGATGGTCAATCCAAGCATACCATTCAGGTTATTGAGGAAACGCTCCGAGCATAGATTCATGATTTTGGAGGTTTTTGGTAGAATCATATTCCTCTTGTGGATTTTTCTACAATAATAGTTTTCAAGAAATTATTCTAATGGCACCTTATGTGGCTTTGTATGGTAGGCCATGCTGATCACCATTATATTGGCTGGAGGCAAGAGAAGAAGCTTTACTGGGACTTCGTCTTGTCCAAGAAACTATAGAGTAGATAGATTTGATTCGGGAGAAGATCGCTACTGCATAGTCTCGGCTAATGTCTTATGCTGATCAGCAGAGACAACCTACAGATTTCAAGGTCGGGGATCATTTTTTCTAGCATCTCACACTGAGTATTGGACACAAGAGGATTCGGACACAGTTTAAGATTTCACTGAGGTACGTCGGGTCGTTTGAGGTGTTGGAGAGAGTTAGGCCAATTGCTTATCAGTATCAGTTACCTCAGAGGTATCGTGATACGCACGATGTATTCCATGTTTCTTAACTCTGAAGATACTTTTCGAACCCATCTCATAACTTTGAACCTGAGGAGGTTGAGGTCAAATAGGATGCATCATTTAAGGAGCATCCTATACAGATTGTCGATCACCATATGAAGGTTCTCCATGGATGGTTTGTTCCACTGGTATGGGTGCAATGGTAGCACGAGTGAGTACATGACAAGACTTGGGAGATGGAGGATGATGTATGATCACAGTGACCAGAACTATTTGGCGTTTCTTCTTCTACGTCTCGTTAGGTAAATTCGGGGATGAATTTCATTAAGGGGGGATGTTTGAAGAACCCGAAACTTCTTTTTAGATATGTTTTTTCTTTTTCAAGTGTAATTGAAAAAAGAGGAGTATCTGGAAATATTTGAATTTCACGCCATGAACATTGTTGTCGCACGAGGCTATGTATTGGTCGTGTAAAGGCTACACACATGATCATGTAGTGTGATGTGGAGGCCATTAAAAGAAGATTACAGATATAGTAATTACATTTCATGTACTCCAAAAGTACATGCCCTGTACTATTAAAGTACACGACGTGTATTTTGTTTTATTCATTAAATGCACTGGGGTCACATCTGACAGATAGAACACAATCCTTTTAGATTTGGTTCGTCTGAGAGTGAGGGTATGGCTGTGGATCATCGATGGGCCACCATGCCTCCATTCATCCTCCGATTCTAACATAGTTGGTTGTGTTGGAATCACATCGGTGGGATATTCCTTTTCCTAGATCATAATTTTCTAATTCCTCATATTTTCATAGTTATCATGGGCTAAACATATTAGACGTCTTTTTAGATCATCGACATTCTAAGGAGATTCAAGTCCCATGGTTCAAGTATATCAATCTCTTATCATCAATGTTGGTGGTCTGTTCATTATTGAAAAATGTCTTTGATTATTTTTGCAAATTCCACCAATACCCATGAACGGGGTATTGCATGTTTACCAATTTAACCCCATTGATCGCCTGCTTCTCTTATATGATAGAGTAGAGGATTTTGATTGTGTTTTTGGAAAATTTCCAGGATTTGGAAGTGTTTACATGAATGTTATTGCCTTTATGGACTATTGGGTCTAGTTTACCTTTTTAATACTATTTTTATTTCTATTTGAGATACTATATAATTATATCCAAGTAGATCTTGAGGTTACATTTCTTGTTATGTGATGTGATAGTTGTTGACTTACACAATGCTGTACAAACCTAGTGTAGTAAACCATAGAGAGAATGGACGTAAGGGCTTCTCCAGGGTGTCTATATAATATGATGTGAGACCACAGGGGGGAATTGACGTTGAGTGTGTCCTCAGAGTTTTTTTAGTTCCTCGACGCGGGCCATAGGGGGAATGAGACGTTGAGTGATTCCCCATAGTGCCTTTAGTATGATACAATACAATAGGGTGAATTGATAGTGACTGCTTCCCCAGAGAGTCTATTCATTAGTTGAACAAGAGGGGTGATATTTTGTGTTCCTCCCAGAGGTTTTCTAGAACATATAGGTTGAACAGTAGGGGTTAGGTAGTGAGAAATACCTAGAGGGTTAAATAATCATTCTACATTCTTGAGTGGATTCTTACTTTTTTGTAAATTAAATGTTAGAAACTGTGGATTGTTTACTGCTTAGTACATTCCTATTTACTGCTTTCTGTACTTTTACCAACCATATATTCACAAGCTTTTTTCCTTTTGTAATTGGGGTTAGGAATATATTTAGCATTGTGACTTTTTTTTTCTTCTATCATAGATGCATTTGTATCACGCATCATTTATATATTTTTCTCAAGTTGTTTATTTATCAATCATCTGCTATTTAATATTGTTGGATATTTACTGCTTCCGATGTTTTATGTATTTGTGTACTTCCACTATGTACTCTGCCAATGGGGGAATAGTTTCCCCATTATCACACCCAAAGCCCTCGCTGCTAGTCGGTAGCCTCTGGCATTCGAGGAAATGTTCTTGAGGCTATGTAACCAACCGGGTACGAGGTGACTCTGGGTGGCTTCTAGAAATGGGACATTACAGGACTTTACAACAAGAAATAAGTCATATAAGATCTTTGAATCAGTCATGAATAAAGATTCATCATCACTGATTTTAGATATTTTAATACGAAGATGATTTATCAAACCCCAAGGAGGTATGGGAGAGATATGTGGAAACTGCTTACCTAGAGAGATACAATACAAGTAATATGAGGATAATTCATAAAACATATGATTTAATGGAAGAGGATGTTTCTGAAGTCACCTATGAAGTGTTTCTTGATCGAAATCATTGTAAAATAGAAGATGAAAATAATAATTTCTGCCATTTTTTCTTATTTAATCAAAGTCTATAGATAATATAGGTTGTGTAACCCAATTACACATCGTGGAATTTTTTGGGTCCCATATACATAGAAAAATCTACCCCCCTTAAATAAATATTGGATTTCAAATATTTAGACTACATGTAAGAATTTAATGATGTTAACCTTGCACAATATATACCCATTTCTGCAAATATTCCATGAAATGATTAAACATTGGGTTATTCTTTTAAATGTCTTATATACGCCCATAAAACTGCCAAATCAAAAATAATTGGTAAAAATTCTATCAAATCCCTAACATTTTTATTAATGGTATCCACACAATTATTTATTATACTTATCGAACCAGTGAAAAGGACAAACCAAAATAATGTTAAAAAATAAATTGATTGAAATATAACAGGGTGATAATGAATAAAAGGATTCTCCAACTATATCATGAGAAAAACAGTATTTCCAAATCCATAAACATGAAACTATAGACTACATCATTATATCTGATTATCCTATTTATATCCATTTGACATAATGATAGAAATACTTTCTATATATTAATATTGTTTACATTTTATTGAGTAATACTTGTATAAGTTTATCATGTAAATTCCAAGTCATACTCCTTTAGGATTCCCACCTAAGGACGAAATTTCTAATATAACATCCATTATTTAATGAATTTAAATTATGACATAAATAATGATTTCTCATTAAAAATAGAATTTAATAAAACACATTGATATTATAATTAAATTATATCTGAAAATAATATTGTTGAATCTATATTGGTTTCAAAAATAAACATATAATAATTTTAGCCAACTATATATAAGATAAAAAATCTTCAAAGAAAATATAACCATCTTTAAAACAATTCAAAACACTCATTAAAATTCAAAAATTGAATTTCTTTTGACATTAACATGGAAATTAAAAAAATAACCATATTTATAGGTAAACACACAAAAATGGAGTGAAACAAAAAAATAATAATCATACGGTATCCATACAAGTTGAGAAAACACATGAAATATCCAAACTCATAAAATTAAAATAGTGTAACTTGAGCCATAGGAATAAAATTGGAAATTGGAATATGGAAATCATGATAAGGGGATAATATAAATATAAATTATGGAATGATAAAATTAATTGGCATCTTAAATATGAATATTGTAAGAAATTTGTCATAATTTAGTTTGAAAGGGTAGAGGAACCATATCAGGATGTGAGGTAATCCTGGATGGCTAATATTTATATAAAAACATAGATTTGGTTTGCATAAACAATTTAGGAAAAAGTAATAATATCATTTTAGTATCTCTAGGTAGGCCCCCGAATTGGTCGCACACTCTACCAAACGTTGCATTATTTATTTTTAAGGAACATCAAATACCTGAATAATACACCTTATTTGGAAGAACATTTGAATGGAAAACCTTAGATCACAAATAAAAAATTATTCACAATAATATAGGCCCTTTTATAGGTAAGATTCAACCTGTTAATAACCGTTGAAAAGCCATGTGACATGAATAGTTTAAATAATTGTTTTTGAAAAAATCCAAGTAAAAAAATCAAACATGATACTACATTACAGTAATTAATAGAATATTGCATGAATCCAAAATTCAAATCCACAGTTTTGTAAGATATTCTTACATATATATTACCTTTCATCAATTCTATTAACCAAAAAACAATTCCTATTATAAAAAATAATATTTATGAGGAGGAATAATTTTTGATTTCATAATATTTTAAATTTGGTATTAGATTTATTCGTCCTATTTTTTTATATTTCTTATAATAATTTTTCAAAAAGAGGAAATCCCCTTCTATATAACACAAAATATTTTAAAAACATTAGATAAAAACATATGAATATGTTTTGTATCATTGTTTTAATATATATGATATGGGGATTATAAATAAAATTCTAATATTTTAGATAAAAATAACTAAAACATCATGTTTTAAAATGAGTATTAAAAAAAATAGGCTCATACAAAAGCCAAATAAAAGATAAAAAACATCTAAATGTAAGAGTACAAAGGATTAAAAATATATATTTTATATTATTATAATTATTTTTTCTGATAATTGAATACAATCATTTTGTTTTTCCATAGAACATTTAAATATAAAAGAAATAAATTTGTTTTATATGATGAATTGATCAAATATCAATTATTCAACATGTTTTTTTAAATCAATATTCATGTAAACACATAAATTTATGTTTTCAAATAATATATTTACAATTACATTATAGTTATCAGAAATATATGGAAGAGAAAATCACCCAACCAAATAAATCTTCTAAAGTGATCAGTTACATTTATGAATGATATTTTTTTAAAATTGTGTAAAAGTATGGGGTAATATATTTATAGATATATATTTTATATTATAATAAATTGAGATGAAAAAAATTACAAAGAAAAAATAAACGCTTCAGGGGGATTAATTTTATTCTATAATCATTTTTTAAAACCATATATTATTAATCATTTGAAAAAATTATGCCCTTTGATTTTTTTTAATATTTTAAAAAAATTATAAAAATATGGAATTTAAATGAAATAATAGTGAAAATATACAAATATAATTTAAGTGGTTTTTTATATAGTAATTCCTTTTTTGGATTAAGATAGTTTTCTATATTTATTATTTTCACTTTATTACACTTGTATTCTAATGATTTTTTGGTGCGATATAAAAATTATGATATGTGATAGTCAATTTGTACGAGAAAACCTAAATTATCATTTGATTGAATTTGATTCTATAATTTCCATGGATTAATTATTTAAATTTTATTATCGATACACCCTTAAAAATTAATGGCTTTAAGAGATGACTCTTTTCACCGAATTGGATTATTCATTATTCATTTTAACATCAATTTGACTTTAATTTGAATAAAAATAGTAATGTTATTTATAATTTTGAACACCGTGAAGGTTATTTTATAGTAATATATATTCACATTTCTTATTCATAAATTATATTATTTAACACTTTTGGATTACTTAATTTTTAGTGGTAATTTCAATGCAATTACTAAATATGTATGTTTCAATCATAAAATAAGAATTTCATTAACAGGGAAATTTACCATTTATTTACATTAGATAATACAACTCTCATTCTTGATGTATTGATATTTGATAATTTTAAATGAATCTCACAAGGGGAGAAAGATAAAATATTAACATATCTTTCATAAAGACTACGTATGAATTTTATTTATATTTGTTCAATAATTTACTATAAATTAAACAATATCATAACATAAATATGAGTGTTTGATTGTTACATTAATGATATATAAATTATAAAATAAAAGTGGTGAATAAAGGATTATGGAATTGGAGTATTTCATGATATTATTAGAAAAGTAGTTATATGTGAATGAGATGCTAAACAAGAAATAAAAATGAGATTCCCAAATATTTTATAATTTAAAATACATGGACAGTCATATCTTGATCAGTTAATTTTTAGCTAATAAATATTGGACTATAGAATTATATGAGATATTATATTTTAAAATATAAAATAAAAAAATTGAATTTAAATTTATATGGAATAAAATAGTTATAGTGATTATAAATGAATAATCATTTTATTATAATTAATTTATTATCCCATATTTAAAAATTCCAATAATTTTCACTGATCCCCAGTTTTTTATTTGGTAGAATGTTAAGACATAAATTATTTAATTGAAGATTGTTTGTGTTTGTTGAAAAATAAATTCTGGGATTGTTCTTATGTAATGTTATATGTATATTAATTAATCTATAATTTGTTCCAAATATTATGTGTATATCAATAATATGTCTTTATCGAATGAAACATATTCTATTTTTTGGATGTTAATCATATGTAATAGGGAAGTTAAACAAGTGTTTCTTAAAAGTACAACATCTATTGAAGATAGTTTGTTATATTATAAATTTAATCTTTTCCAAAACATGTTAAACTATTACATGTTGAAATAATTTAGTCCATTAAAATGCTAAAATAAATATGTGCATCTGTTCATTTTATTGAATAATCATTAATTTTTCTTATATTTTCTAGTTGAGAAACATGATGTAATGGTGCTACATCCATTACAATATATATGGTTATTTCTAAAAATTAATTTAATAAATAAAATATAATACATTAAAATTGAATAATTTATGGAGATCCTTATATTTAATTCACCAAAATGGGATGGTTTGGTTGGTTATGTCATATTTCAAGCCATTGTATCAGATAGGTTATTGTAAACAAACATCATAATTGGATTCAAATATCATTCAGGAGACATTGATTGATATATTTCAATTTAATTTACAATTTCATGTCTATGAGATCATTTTGTTAATACATTTTAACATATATGAGTTTTTTAATTTCAAAATGAATCAATTATTTCGACCAATTATATCATATATAGTGGACAATAGATGTTGTGTAATAAAGGGAATTTCATGTCGTCATGATTGTGTACATCATTTTCCATATTGATTTGTATCTATAGAATTTAAGAATTTTTTATAATCCTGATATTATAATTTAAATGCATTTAATTATTATCTTTAATATATTTAAATTTGTTGAATCTATGAAATTTTTTTTTAAGAACGCATGGAATTCAATAATTACTTGATTAGAATGTTCCAATTTATGATAATTAATAACATGAAAATGTTTAAATTATTTTTTAATATCATTATCAATAAAAAAATTAATATATTTCGTTGAGAGGATGTCCATGAATAATTTTTTTGTTTTCTAATGGATGAAGTATAATGAATAGAATTTCCATGTTTTTATTTTTACAATTAAAAGAATACAATATCAATAATTTTTGGTTTGACATTAATTTTTTAAATATTATGCCCATATTAAACTAATTTATTTGATAATTCAATCAATTATTACTTTCTCTTCATTCAAGATGACATTTTTAAGATTGCATTATAAGTGAATTATTTGATAAATCAAACATAATAAACCTTTAACCTAAAAATAGATTCATTATAGTGACCTAAACCATATTAGTGATATGAAGACATGAATCATAATATAAATATTTTTTAATACAAAATTTGGATCTAAAATTCTTATTATCTTTGAAAGAATATATTCATAATACCACAAATAGAAATTATACAATGGAATCCTTATATTATTCTATAAAATTAGCTCCAAAAATCAATTTTACCTCTCAAAAATATATGGGATAACATTAGTAATACATAAAAAAATGTTTTATAAAATATCCCAGTGGTTGAATAACATGATAACGAAATACAACATGTGATTAAAAATATATAATATGTTATTATAAAACAAAAAAAGAGTATTAATATGTGAGAATAAAAAATACTATATTATTATAATATCAAGTAAACATAAGATGGTGTAAAAATATACATCCAGATAGAATAACAAGTCACAGATAATAACATATACATGTTGAAATGGTAGAAAATATCCCACAGTAGATTATTTTCACTCCCTAATACCATAAATTATATCCCATGATATTGAAACATTAACCAATGAATAAAAATGATATAAATTTCTAGTACCAACTATATAATTCATTTCATAAACATGAATATGTGTTCAAAAAATCTAAATTAGTTATAATGAATAAAATTAATAGCTAACCTAAAATGAAATGTGTTGGAAAATGATTCCCGATAACATAACCAGGAGAGGTTAATTAAATAATACAGTTGATAAATAAACATAGTACATGTATTACCCAACAAAAGGAAGATATATTGAGATTGTAATATATGTAATTTCCATATATACCATATTTAGAATCAATACATATCTAAAAAACTATATGTAGTGTGAGTTAGAGAGACAATGTTCATAACTAAATGGAAAGGGTTGTATAGACACAACCCTTTCATGGATCCTTATTCATCATTTTTTATTTTAATATTCCCAAATAATATACTTATGATAATTATTTAAAATCATAATAACTTTTCCTAAATAGTTTATTCTTTTTAGTTTATTCATTACCTTCCCATATTAAATTATTTAATCATCGTGTTTTTTCCATCCAGTTTTATGATGTTCAACACAATTGTAAAAAATTACTTAAATATGATAAATAAATTAGATTTTTCTATAAATTAATCATATCATAATTAATAATCATGAAATAAATTTATTTATATGCCTCACGTATACATTTAAAATCAATCCTGAATGATTGGTATGGAAAATGAACTACGATAGAATCACGGGGATGACATATCATATGTATGAATTAGTAATGTTTAAAATTTCCAAGATCAAAATTAAAAGAAATTATGAATTATTTAATAATTATATAATGATAATAATTTTCTAAATATATTAACATTAAATTAAATAAACTTATAAATATCATCCATGTTATGTTTTAAATAAAAATTTATCATATCCCTTCATGAGCCATTATTCTTCCCTACACACAAATAATGAAATCATTAATGAATCCATGGAAGGTATGAAATTATTTTATACATTATTTTTCAATAATAGTAAAAAATTCATTATTTTCACATATGAAAATTAAATCCATCATCATTAATACTCATGTGGGGAAATAGAGAAAAATTAATGACATTAGTCTGCAAGTATGTAGTTCGATGTTCACAAGAATGATGGTTTTGTTTTCCATTTTATGGATGTGTAGATGAGTTTTGGGTATGTTATTAGTTATATCATATCATATTTAATGGTATTTAAATTATTATTATTTAATAATTTTTATTAATATTATAAGGTTATGAGGAAGAAATACAACAAATATTATTGATTAAGAATGATACCTCTTATTGGAAATACCTCTCAGGGAATATATTAATATTGGTCCATGATAGTTTTTTTAATAAAAAAAAATAAATTATTCTCATTACAACTAAAAAAATTTATATTATAAAATTTCTTTAATATAATTTGGTGAATTTATTTTAAAATAAAACCCATATACGTGTCAAAAAATTGGACATTCATGAAATTCATATTTCTAGGATAAAATGAACTTATAATATTTAAATACATAATAATAATAATAATGTTAATTAAAATATGAATTTATACAAATATCATTTTTACATTAATTTCAGATTATTCCTTATATAAAATTATTTTCATTAGTTTGAAAGATAAAATATTTTGTAATTTAAAACAAATTTTAGGAAAACATTATTTTAACCATAAAAATATATTAATTTTAAAATATTGTATAAATATTATTTAGTTTTTATAATTGGATTAAATATAAATAAATAATAATAATTTTAATTTTAAATAAATTTAAAAAAAAATGGTTGTTTTAAATTACAATTTTTATTAAAATTAAATTATAGTCAATCAATAAAATGTTATAATTTCACTATTCTCTAAAAAAATAAATATTATATAAAAAATCCAATTATGTCACCCTATATTAATATTGACATATTTAACTAAATAATATTCTTAATTTTATAAAAACAAATTTCCAAACTATATAAAAAATTATTTATAATATTTTCTTATTGAATAAATTAATATCATCTCTGATGAAAATTCATTTTTTAGAATATATGTCATCATTAGTAAAATTATTTTTTATTTACTAATAATTTAAAATTTTACTCTATCATATATATATATATTTTTAATTTTTTTAATGGTATTATATAATGAATAATTTAATTTCTACTATATATAGGACATAATTAAATAATCATAGTACATTTTTGTTCAGTGTTTTAAGTTTGCTCTATTATAAAATAGAGTTTCAAATTTTTAAAAATTGGGGTGTCTCATTCCACCACCCATAATGATTTTCCCATAAACATTTAGATTATATCCAATGGTGATACTAGTCGAGGGTAATTATCTAGTAATACCGCTTTTAATTCCCTTTTTTTCTATTCATAATTATGGTCGGACCATAATACATTGATTAGGTGAGTTATCTTATTTTATAAACATTATCACTACAACTGATGATTTTCAATGACTACTCTTCATAAGATTGATCATTTTTTCAACTAATCGACCTCTAAATTCAAGAAATTTAAGTGATTTGGTATGCAGTTCCTAAATATGGATACCTAGAATAAATCATTTACATGATAACGTGTTACTGAGAGTGCTCAAAGATAATCCACATCTCTGATGTGACCCAGAATCTCAAATATGGTGATATACCTACGACTTAGCTTTCTATTTATATAGAATCACATGACTCTCTTCCATTAATATATGTGTATAAACACATTATCCCCAACCACAAAAACCATGTCTCATTGATTATAATCACCATATATATTTCATTAACCCAGTGAAATCATAAAGTGTTTTTTATGGTCTTAAGGTGTTCTACCATTCCGGCAACCAATTTTGTTCACAATTGCTTATTTTCACTAATTTAATCCCAACAAATAGATTTTCTACATCTCTTATAAAAATTGATTCATATGTATCAATTTATTTCTTTGAGTGAATGATATTATAGTATTAAAACTATACAAGAGGAAGATGATGATCCCATTCTCCTTATAAGTGTATAAAACATGTTGTTAAAATTCCATCAGGTTTTTGAATAGTCCTATAATATTATCCATCATGTTTGGGATGATAATCCATATCAATGTTTATCATATAATTTTAATCATGATTGAGAATCTTCTAAAAATTGTATGAATAACATAGGTCATAGTCAGATATAATCTATAGTGGTCATCTACAGATCCTTACCCCCTCCATATGGTATATACTCTCATGATTATTGAGTGAGAAGTACAATTTAATTGTAATGAATTAGTTGTTTTTTAATAAAATAAATTCAAATAAAATGGAATTATTTAAACTTGATATTTTAGGATGATCGGTGACACTGAAAGTTTTTATGTTTTCTCACTTGAAAGTAGGTATGGGTAGTGATAGCATCATACCCTTGGACATTTTCATTTCTTCTTTAGAATAATGACATTTTACATGGTTTGATGTATATTATTCTATATTCTTATTTATATTTTACCACCAAAGGTTCTCATATAAATCTTCATACAACATCATTCACACTAAGTTGATGGATATGGATGAGCTATGTGAATCATTAAATTGCTCCTTCTATATCTCACGATTTAATGGTACTCGTATTCGTGACAAAAATCATACTATTTGTTATTAACCAATTATGAACTCCAAATATTTTCAATTTCTTATAGATCATAACATTATCTGAATTTCTACATCTTCTCTTTGATAATTCATTATCTTCTCCAGATGATATGGCTACGAAATTATTTTATAATTAAATGACGATATTAATTCTTTTTGTATTACGATGTGTATCCTTTTAATGTATACTATGATTTTATCATTCTCAATTCTCATAAAAATATATTAATTGGAGTCATTTGATGTAGAGTATCCTCCACAATTTTTTAAATTCTCAATATGGTATTTGATTGAAAATATATAGTCCTTTATTAGATCTAACATTTTTTACTCATGCATATTAATCTCATCCTATGCCTATATATATTTTAGGCTCTTACAATATTTTTATTATTTAAACATTTTCATATGGAGTTAAATTAAATATATTTTCAATGAAAATATCACTACAGTAAACTTCAAATAATGTGTGGGATTGTTTGTGTCAAGAAAATGATAAACATTAATGCGTCACCTATCACATTACCATTATATACTAGTACACATCCCAAGACCTTGTTGATATTCAATGATTAAAAAAATGTTCCCAAGATGAGGGAAGTGTGAAGACTGTTTCAGTGATAAACCATTTCATCAACTCCAAAAATCTCTCTTCCCAATGACAGGCAAAGAAATAAATTACATCCCTCATTGTTATATTTATTAGTGGGTTTGGAAATTTTGAAAGGTTTTCAAAAAATAACTAATAACACTCATATAATTAAAGAAATTTATGGATCACCTATAATAATAATGTTCTACAACACTCCTCTATTTAATTTTTTAGAAGGGTTAATATATATTAGTTATATGGTGATATCATTCTCTCATAATTATTCATTTCTCATCCAGAGCTAAAATTTATTGTTATCCATATATTGTTTCACATTTTAACATCATTAATACTAATATTTAGATGCACATTATAAATCTCCATGGTTTTAGAGTAAATCAAATGATTATATATATAGACTATTGAAACAAACAGCCATTTGTTGCCTATCGACCGGTCAGGGTTCTGGTGCACTAATAATGTGTTTAGCAGCACTCAGGTCAAATCCTGGGTTATGATAATTTGTAATAGTCCTTTTTTTAGTTGATTGTATTCTGATTGGGGGGTTCATTTTAAGAGCTTAAATGAAGTCATTAATGATTGGTGTCTGATTTAACAATTTGAAAAATATTGGGGTGAGTTCATTTTTAGGGACATAAGCTTGTGATATCCTGGAGATTTGCTTTATGTTGCAGTTAATTTAACACGCACTTCCCATAAAAATCTTGATTGGAATTACTATGTGTTGGGGATTTAATTTAAGCCTTAACATAATTTAGGGTTCTAATCACAATAGGATCTTGTTTAGGGTAGTGTATTTATGGTTCCAACAATCCAAGGAAACCACATGTTAAACAAAACAAGTCATTAATCAGTGAAATATTAAGTCATACACACCCAATGTCGAACACACACACACGAACAATGATAAGAATTAAAAAACTGACTATTGATTAAATGATGAAGAAAAATAAGGGAAGGGGATTAAACTATATTTAAACTATTTTAAGAAAATTATTATTAAACTACATATGGTTAATGGGAATAACAGATATTGAAGAAGAAACATGCATTAAAACATAATTACAAAACACAAACATACAAGATTACAAACGAAGAACAACACAATAGTGAAAGGAAACAAAGACACTAGGAATGGTATATCAAGTGAAAACATGAGTCTGGAAGGACCACCCTAGACATTGAAAAGGCTTTTTTCGAGCCTATATGTTCTTCTCTCTTCTTAAATGTCAACCCTTTGAAGGAGAGGTGGGGGATGCATTTATATCACAAGGAAGTGAATTGTTTGCATTCCCAATATGTCCATCCAATTGGCTCGAATATTTGGACTTCCAGACCACCGAATTTTCAGATATCTCCTTCTTAAAAGTAGTAGATAATAATTTTTTATGACATATCTCAAAATTTGGAGTCATTTGGACTAATGGAACCAATGTTATGTCCCGTTGATTAAACAATTTTAATCTGTCCATTTTAATCTATTCTTTTTCAAGGCCAAAATGTGAATGGATTTTCTGAATAAAAAGATTCCTTAAAAAAAGAATTATTTATACAAAAATTTAATCCTAATGTATTTTCCATTGGACAATATAAAATATCAGCTCTATTTGATAAATACATCATGAGATATGTCATACATAGTGTCTAGATTTTAATTCCCGGCAAGAATGGTGGGCTGGACTTCCAGGAATTCATTGGGCCCTTTGTTATTATAGTTGGACCTTAAAATTTTTATACATAATTACGTTGTATAATCTAGAACATATTGTGGAGTTTCATAAAATTTGGGATTCTGGATTAAGACATGATACTCAATCATCATTGATGGTCCACATTCATCACAAATTCATTTTGTCATATTGTGTTCACCATATGAGACTTAAATTGGATGAATTGGCCAATTAATTATTCTAATGGTATGTGTTAAATTGAATAAGGAATCATAAAAAACAACTACAACACAATTGGAATCAGTAGGTTGA
Source organism: Viscum album (assembly GCA_963277665.1). Classification (NCBI taxonomy): domain Eukaryota; kingdom Viridiplantae; phylum Streptophyta; class Magnoliopsida; order Santalales; family Viscaceae; genus Viscum; species Viscum album. The sequence goes on from OY728165.1 coordinate 513,170,202, forward strand.
GGTTTATAAATAATATAGTAACTGACTCAATTGGACTACTTCTAAAAATTCTCAAAAATTATACTTAGTTTGAAATCATTAATATTTCAAAAAATTGTTTCATATTTTGTATACAATCAGTAAAGGAGGAATATAATATATCATGAATATATTATTAAAATATAATCCCCCACACATAGTCTTGTCCATGTCCTCATGTGTAACAAATATAAAAACATAACAAAAATGATTTTCACTTACCAATAAATATTAACATTTTGTTTTCTCCATCAGGAGATATTTATACTATTTCACTCATCCATTTTTAATTCCACCACAAGTTGTTAAAAAACAATATTACAAAAAAAATACATTTTTTCATGCTGAAATTTAGAGATGGAATATTTGGATACTAAAAACTCACACCTCTCAAGATGATAAAATTCATTTGTGGATGTTCACTCTTTCACCAACCAATAGTGAAAATCTTAGAATTTGAAAAACCCTCATCTTTCAATCCCTATAAAAAGTTCACAAGAATAAATAGGACTTTTAATGGTGTTTTCGGTGGCTATGAGACAGTAGGAATATAATATCCAAGAGAGGTAAGAATATTTTTAAAACACCGTCATAGAAAAAGAAATACACATTTTTGTTGAAATAAAACATGGAAGGAAATGAAAACACATAATTACAAGGGATTTATTGTGTGAAGATAGACACAATAGAGGATGAAAATTTAAAGGGGATGAGAAGATGAAATATTAAAAAACCACAAAACTTCTCCAAATGACATACGAATATAATTCATCTGTTCTTTTTCTTTCTTTTTTTCTCTTTTTTTAAAAAGTTGAATTTGGAAAAGATCTCACACTCATATCTGAACCCATGACTGATCTTCACAAGACACTAATTCTAATAGTTATAACAAAATAAAAGGTTCAGGAATAGTTATTTTTGACTTACCCAATAAAGAAGGCAATTTTTTTGTTATTTTTTTACACTTGTTGTTAACATTTAAAAAATTTCATAAATTAAAGTACATTTTATTCACCAAACCACACTAAATGACAACCTCTCCCCCACACTTAAATGGATGATTTCCCTCAATCCAATGATAACATGGTGAAAATAAAAAAGGATACTCATAATGAAATCAATTCTCACATAATTAAATTTATGAAAAATATGAAACGACATATCCATGTTTATATTGGGTGGGAACATGTATTGGGCTTGTAATGTAGCTATCAAAGAAAATGTTTTCATAGGCTTGAAGGGGCTTTGAAAATTAGGATTAATTTAATGTAAATGGTAGGATAATTTGCTATTGTGATTCTCATGTGGTTCAGAAAAGGCCTATATCAAATTAATGCACACCAATTTAAGAAATTCAGCATGAAGGTCCATAAACTCAAGACTCACAAATGGTTTTGAAAACACACATTTTGAATAGATGTCCATAGATAGACCAGGCATGAAATCAAATGTTGGTTCTCACGGTTGGGGAAAATCAATTTCCAAATAAATAACCAAGCATTCAAAATGTATTATTCATGACACAAAATTCATAATACAAATATCTGATGAAAACAAAAAAAATTGAGATGAAACAATTTCTTTTTACTACCCAAAATGGTTAGACAAAATTTGAAAATTTAAGCAGATTAAGTATGACTCTTGTTGTTTTATTTTTACATTTTATGATTTTTTTACATTTTTTAGTTTTATTTAAAATACACACCCACAAAAAAGGGATAGATAAAAAGAAAAGGGTTGATGAAGAAATTGGTAATAAATGAAATTGATAGGAGGAAGAAGAAAGAGTGAGAGAGAGGAAGAGATAGATAGAGATAAAGGTGCCACCTGGTTTGTATTTGGTGGGTCACTATCTCCATCAAGTTGTTGGTACACTGTAGAAGTTGGGTATCTGATTGAAGTCGAGGTGGTACCTAGGATGTGTTTCCTTTCAGTTTTATGCTTTAGCCGATGTATGTCAACCATGAATGTTCTTTTTGAAGAGGGTACTAGACTTTCACAACACCAAATGGGTAAACATGAGAAACAATATAAGGACCTTCCTCGTGAGAATTAATATTACCTAACTGAAGCCAAAATCGATAATTGAAGAGCTTTACCTTTTCAACGTTATTAAATACCTTTCTCCAGATGTGTTTATCATGGACTGCCTTGGATTTTTCTTTGTAGAGATTAGAATTCTCATAAGAATAAAGTTGAAGCTCCTCCAGTTCATCCAATTAAAACAATTTTTCTTCACCAGATTTTTTAAGATCAAAATTACATGTGTTCACTACCCAAAATGTCTTACATTGGATTTCAATTGGAAGATTTCATGCTTTAACAAAAACTATCTTAAAACGGTACATCCCAATTAGAGTTCTATAGGCAGTTAAATAAGCCCAAAGTGCATCCCCAAGATGTTCAGGATAGTCTTTTCTGGCGGGTTTTAAAATTCTCTAAAGAACCATTTTCACTTCTCTATTGCAATGTTCAGCCATTCAATTGGTTTGGGGGTGATATGCAGTTGAAGTTTTATGTATAACCCGTTTCTTTTTTCCATGATATTCCATGGTTCTATTACAAAAATGGGTTTCTAAGTCACTTATCATGGCACAGGGTGTGCCAAATCCGTGGAAGATGTGTGTCTTTAAGAAGTCACTAATATTATGTGAATCATCATTTCGAGTGGGTTTGGCCTCAACCCACCTAGAAACATTTTCAACTGAAAAAATGATGGTTGAGAATCCATTGGAAGGGGAAATAGTCCCATGAAATCGATTCCCCAAACAAAATTCTAATATGGAAGAATGTTCATTTTAATCGATACATCTCGTTATTACAATTTCAGCCCCAGTTTTCCAATGAATATTTTCATAAAAAAAATAGTATTTTGAATCACATTTCAACTTAATTTATTGTTATTTTAAAAATTTTACTGGAAAAAGACCAAAAACAAAGTAATTTTCAATTTGGTAACACCATTTTATTTTTGGATTGAGAAATGATAGGTGCTCAATGGGGAATTCAGGATCGAAGATTTCAGAATGAGATGATTTAGAAATTCTACTCCAATGATCAGCCAAAGGGTTTTCTATTCCTGGTCTATCATTGATTTCAAGGTAAAACTCTTGGAGAAATTGTATCCATATTATCATCATCAGTTTGGAATCACTTTTCTTATGTAAGAACTTTATAGTATAATGGTCAGTTAAGATGATGATTTTTCCACTTAAGAGATAGGGCATGAATTTATCTTTGGAAAAAACCCCTGTTAAAATTTCATTTTTCAGTGATAGTGGAGTGAGATTGTGTTTCATGCAATGTTTTAGAGGCTTAATATATGACATGACTAATAATTTCTATTATTTGACTAAGAAAATCCCCAACGTCTCTATCAAAATCATCACACATCAACTAAAAGGGAATGAACCAATCTGGGGGTTGGGTTATTGGGGCAGATGTTAGAGTAGTTTTAATTTCAACAAAGGATCTCTTGAAAATCTCATCAAAATGGAATGTGACATTATTTTGTATCAACTGAGTGAGTGGGAGGGAAATCCTATCGAAGTTATGGATGAATCTCCCATAGAAACCGGTATGACTGAGAAATGAATGGATGTATTGAACAGAAGGGGGTTGAGGAAGTGACTGGTTCCCTTCTATTTTGGAATTATCGACTTCATTTCCATCTATTGAACTATGTTTCATAGAACAATCCCATTTTCAACAAAGAAGTGATTTTTTTCAATATATAACACAAGGTTACACTTGACACACTTTTGGAGGACTAGAGTGAGTGATTTAATACATGATTCAAAGGACTCACCATAAATGGTGAAGTCATCCATGAAGACTTCCATGAAGTGTTCAATGAATTCGAAAAAAAACTTATCGTACACCTCTGGAATGTTTCAGGAGCATTGAAAAACCTAAATGCATTCATTTATATGCACATGTTCTAAATGGTCAAGTGAAAGTAGTCTTTTCATAGTCCTGAGGTGTGATTGGGATTTGGAAGTAGCTGGTGTATCCATCATAGCAGAAATAGTGTTACTTTTCGTCTATTCGTTCCAGCATTTGATCAAGGAATGGAAGAGTGAAGTGCTCTTTTCTTCTTTCAACATTAACTTTACTATAGTCGATTCCCACATGTTATTTGTTCTACACTCAAGCAGTGACTACCTCCCCATGTTCATTTGTGACAACAGTTATCCCACCATTATTAGGTACAACTTGAATTGGACAAACCCATTCACTATCAAAAATTGGGTAGATAATTATAGATTGAAGAATCGTGGTGATCTCTTCCATCACTACTTAAATGATGAGTGGATTGAGTCTTCTTTGTGGTTGTCTAATTGGTTTGGATGATTCCTAAAGATGGATGTAATGCATGAAAAGAGTTGGGTTGATTCCTATTATGTCATCTAGGGTGTACCCTAAGGCCTTTTTGTTTTCCACTAACACTTTAGCATGTTTGGACTCCTCAGTTTTGGTAAATGATGATGATATAATGATAAGATAATAGTTATCATGAAAAAAGTAATGCATATTTTAGGTGTTCAGAAAGGGGTTTTATATCAGTCTCATCTTTCATTTGTGGGTTAAAAACTCAGGAATGGAGGAAGGTACTTTAGTTGTGTCACATTCAGTTTCCTTAATATTGTCCATGGTGGGGCAGTAGGGATCATAGTTGATGTGGGATTCAAGAGATTTTTAATGTTCCTCTAGATTGATGTGTCTATAAATGATAGGTCTACATCAACATCACCATTTACAACTTGGTTAATCATGGTGAAGATTTCAAAATATCCTTTATTATTATAATAGGATAAACATGATGGAATGGGGTTCGATTGACTCTTATAAGTGTCCTTAAAATCATGGATTGAGAATGCAGAGTGATCCTTTTATGGGAATCACATGGCTTGTGAAATGTTGAATTTGACCTGTTGGTCACCAAATTCCATGGATAAGATGACTAAATGAACATAAATCATGTTCATGAAGTCATGAGGAATTTTTTTCCTAGAAATAGGGGAGATCGATAAGAGTTCTTCTCACCATCCATACCAAGGACATATAAATTAGCAGGGAAGATAAGATCATTCACTCGGACAAGGACATCCTCAATTATTCCCTTAGGACTAGATGTGCATCGATTGACCAATTGAATGAAAACAACTATTGTATGTAAGGGACCTATACTAAGGGTGGAGAATGTGGATTTGGGCATGACATTAATTGTGGATCCTAGGACTATGAGTGCATCATGAAAGTTGGAACATCCAAATTTTCTATGTAACCGTAATGTTCCTAGGATCTTTTCATTTAATGGGTTTGAACTCTAGCATTGAAACATTTTATAAGTTCCTAAGTTGTATCTTTTGGGTACTTAACTCCTTGAGAAACATGGAACCATAGAAATTTGTTTTATGGCCTCTAAGAGGGGAATATTGACTTCAACTTGTCTAATGGTGTCGATCATTTAAAGATTGGTTTCAAATGACTTCATTGTCTTATAAATGGTTTGAGGAATAGGAATTGGGTTCTTAAGTGGAATAGAAGGAGGTGAGGGAATGATTTTAGATTCATTTTCATGTTTATTTTTTCTTTTCATTTTCCAGGTCAACATGTAAAGGTGATTTATATGACTTATCATGAGGTATAAAAATTTTCTTTCCAGATCTAAGTGAAATTTCCCTTACATTACCCATAGGGTTGGGTAAGGGTTGGGAAGGGAGTTGGGAAGAATTGGATGGCTGCATCTAACTAAGGTGGAATGTGTGTTGTCCAAGTTGAGTTTTAATGTTCTTGAAGCTGGAAGAGGTGAAGAGGTAAGATCTTCCACTGCACATTCCCTTGTATTCATGGAAGAAGAGGATTCTCCCATAATGGGATTACCTAGATTTTGGTTCTTGGGAAAGCTATTGTATTTGTTTTGGAATTAGGAAGGCTCACTAGGATAATGGAATCAAGGTGGTTAATTGATCCATTGAATTTGAGGAATAAAATGATATGGTTGTTGGAGGTTACCAACACCTTGAACATTTTTAAACTCATTTGGATTTTTAGGAGTGAATTGAGGGGTGTGAGATATGAGATTACTATACTAAGGCCTTGGTTTTAGGAAGAGGAGAAGGACTCAGAGTGAGGTTAGTTGATGTTTCTATCAAACTGACCTGATAGTTGAGGGTTGGTGTTTTGATGAGAATATGCTACATTGAGCTCTATTGGTCATGATGAATTAGATTGATCCTCTTGAATTTGTGGACATGTGTTAGTTGGATTAAATGAAGAGTTGTATATTCCACATTTTTTCACAGGTCCAGGAAACAAAGATTGCAAAGATGATAAGGTAGGGGATTTGATAGCCACAACTAGGTGTTGCACAAGACCTGTAAGTTCACTAATCCACTAGGTCATATTGTTTGGATCAATTGATTGATTATCATTGGTTTTATTGACATTATAATTTGATCGATTATGGAATTTTTCTGTGTTTTCATCCATGTTAGTTATGGAATCTCTTGCAGTTGAAAGAGTTTAATCAACAAGAGAACTACCACTAGCAGCATCAATGAGAGTTCTCTACATAGCAAATAGCCCATCATAGAAATATTAGATAAATAGTTGGTCAGGAATTTGGTGATATAGGCAGGTTTCAACATGCTTTTTGATCCTCTCCCAGAACTCATGGACTGATTCACTTGGGAACTAACGGATACCACTTATTTCCTTTCAGATAGAAGCAGTATGAGAAGCATGAAATAATTTATCTAAGAATAGTCACTTAATGTCATTAAATTTTGTTATAAAATAAGCAGGTATGTATTAAATACATGACCTATCACTATTAGATAGAGATAATGTGAATGATAAAAGTTTTATTTGTTTCGCAAAAACCCCTTGAGGATTCATGGTAGAGCACACCACTTAGATCTCTTTTAGGTGGAGTTGTGGATCCTCACCAGCTTGCCCATGGAAATGAGGAAGAAGATGAATCAAACAAAATATGATTTTGATGTTAAATTATATGTTTGGATATTGAATACAATGTGGTTGGTAATTTATATTAGGGGCAGAAGGTTCTTTATGTGTTTGTTCCCTTGGATTGGCCATATCTAATTCAATTGGTTGGACAAGGACTAGATTTTAAATTATTTGATTATCTATTATATTACTCCTATGTTGGCGAAGTGCATTCTCAATTTCACTGTCAATAAATTCTGAGTAATTTTTTGGGAGGCTATAGGGAATTCAGAATGATTTGGAAGAATTATGGAGACAATTTTGTGTGTGTGTGTGTTTTTTTTCAGTTTATGATTTTTATGAGAAGGTGGGGTTTTCTTTTTTTATTTTTCTCAATTTTTTATTTCAATAACCAGAAAATAATGACTATTTTAAGCACCATCACCAAAAATGAATCCATTTGAAACACATGGATGATTGTCACCTATCGACTGGTCATGGTTCTGGTGCTCTGCTAATGTGTATAGCAGCACTCGAGTCAAATCCTCAACGATGATACTTTGTAATAGTAATTTGTTTTTTTGTAGATTGTATTCTGATTGGAGGGTTTGTTTGTAGAGCATAAATGAAGTGATTAATGATTGGTGTTTGTTTTTAAAATTTCATAAATATTGGGGTGAGTTCATTTTTAGGGAGTTAAACTTGTGATATCCTGGAACTTTACTTTATATTGTAGTTATGTTAACACCCACTTCACAAGATAATGTTGATTGGAATTACTAAGTGTTAAGACATTAATCCATGTCTTAACATAACATAGGGTTATAATCTCAACCAGACTTTGTTTATGGTAGTGTATTTTTGGTTCCAATAATCCATTTAAATCATACGTTAAACAAAACAAGTCCTTAATCTATGACATGTTATGTCCATTATACACAATGTTAAATTAAAGAATATTCATCAAGAAAATACTATCAATATCTTAACATCCATTAATTATGACTCAACCCAATAATAATCTAACTCAAACACTAATATTAATATTAATATGGTTTATATATTTATGATGATTAATTAAAAATAAATTAAAAAGGAAGGGATATGAAAAGAGTGGTACGTTGAACACACACACACGAACAATGATGAGAATTAAAAATAAGGACTTCTGATTGAATGAGGAAGCAAAAAAAGGGAAGGTGATTAAAATTTAATTATTATATTTTATGAACATTAATATTAAACTACATAAGGTGGATTAAAATAAGAGATATTTATGTATAAAAATTGCATTAAAACAGAATTACAAAACACAAACATACTATATTACAATTGAAGAACAACACAAAAGTGAAAGGAAACAAAGAGAGGAGGAAAGGTATATCAAGTAAAAACATGATTATTTATGGTCCTACCAAGCCCTTGGAAATCCTTTTTTCATGAAAATATTTTCTCATATCTTCTGAAATGCCAACCCCTTTGATGGAAAAGTGGAGGATTAATTTATTGCCCAAGGAAGTGGACTACTGGCATTCCCAATCTATATATCCAATTGGATTGGCGACATGGACATCTAGATAGTAGAATATTGATCTATATTATTCATAAAAGAATTAGATAATAATATTTTACGACCTTTCACAAAAATTTTAGTCATTTGGACTTATGGATCAAATGTTATGGGCAGTTTATTAAACAATTTTAATATGTCCATTTCAATCCATTCTTTTTGCAGTCCAAAATTTGAATGGTTTTTTGAATAGGAATATTACTTCAAAGATGAATTATTTATTCAACAATGTCGGCCACCAATATCGCCTATTTTAAAATGAAAAATCTCATATCTATTTGATGATTAAATCATGATATATGTCATGAATAGTTTTCAGATTTTAATTCCCGACCAGAATGGTGGGATGAAATTCAAGGCATTAGTTGGGCCCCTTGTTCTTGTAGTTGGACCATAAAATTATTATCCATGATTCCTTTGGATAATATAGAACATATGGTGGCCTTTCATAAAATTTGGTCTATGGGATTTAGAATAGTAACTCAATCATCAATGATGGTTCAATTTCATCACAAATTCGTTGGGTCTTTTAGTGTTGACCATATGAGCCTTCTAATGGAAAAATTTCCCAATGATTCCTTCTAATGATATGTGAGAAATTGAATAATAAATCCTTAAAAATATGAACCACACAATTTGAATTTGTAGGATGAGAGTTATAAATAAAATAGTCAACTGACTAAATTGGACTACTTTAAAAATGATCAAAAATTATCATTTTATTAAAACATTAATAGTTCACACCAATTATGCACATTTCATTTAAATTCGCTAAAGGGGGTGTATAATAAGTCATGAAAATATTAATAAGATCAACTACAACAATTTGATCACGGTTATCCATAATGAATTTATTCTTTCAGTCTATAAATATTTGATAAGAATCTTTGAGTGGGAAAGGAATCACTATGAACTCATTATGTCCACACATAATTAGACAGGTTTTTTTTTGTTATTTTCATACTTATAATTTACAATTAGTGGTATCCAGATTGAAGGACAACCTTATAGAAAAAATGGTTTCAACCTAGTGGGATGAACAAGTAAACTATCTGTGATAGTGGATTGTTGTTATTTATCATAAATTTTTGACATCATGATAATCAATGTAGTTGAAAATTGACCAACTATTATTCATAATGAAAATGACCATAAAATCCCCAAGTTATGTACATGGGAATATAAACCATTAATATAGATTCTAATGTATTTAATTCATGCACTAATCAAGTTTAGTAATATATTTTCAATATATATTCATTGATTTTGTAAATAATCAATTAATTTAATCGATTGAAAATTCCCCCATATGGAATCAGTGTAAGACCATAAAAATATCTAGGGAATACATTAGTATTATCACACATAATGGTTTTTAAGAATAATATTTTATATAGTCTTATTCATTTTAGAAAATAAATCTATCTCATAAAGAAAAAATATCCATGATTCGTATTATAATACAAATAGATATTAATTATAGTCATTATAATTGTAAAATAATCATATGGTGATTTTTCTTTTGTATTGGGATTTTATTATCTTTGAATTTTATGTGGTCTCAATACAAGGAAACCAAATCCAATTCAGGAATTAAATTTTATTCAACTAATGGATGTATCACATGGTCTTCAAATAATTTGGACACTTAAATATGGATAAGAGACAAGTAATATTCCTGGAATATAATAATTGAATACTTCTCTATCAATGTTGAAACACAAAATACATGTTTTTATGAATTCCTTGAATTGTACTAATAAACATCTGTTATATGAAAAAAATGTGTAGAACTAGAATCAAGAAAAATTTTCACTCTTCTAGAATGTATAACTATTCTACCTATCCTCACATAATTTTTGGGATCCACCTAATTTTTTTAATGGAATAACATTTCCATTTCCATTTATTCCTTGCAGTTTATTATCTACAACTTTAATAGGAAATTTGTGGATTAGGGTATCAATTCACAGAATTTCTTTTCATCAAAGATGAAATATGAGAAACTATGTTGGTGTATTGTTGTAGTATTAATTTTTTCCAACACCTTGGTGTATTTATTCCATCATCTATCGTTATCCAGATTCAATACATTCCCATACCAAAATCACTTCCCAAACACCATTATGAAATTTTTAGTGGTCTTAATTCCACCATACTGACTACAAATTTTTTTTAGATTAGTTACACTATTACATTTATTAATCATAACTATATAACTAAACAATTAATTAATCGTTTCCTACAAATGATATCATTTATATTTATAGGTCCACACTTTAACATTGATGGAGCATTAGAAAAATCATTAATACCTCTTAATTTCACGAATTTTAGTGCTTTTCACAGAATTGTATTTTACCAAATAAAGAGTTTGATGGATTTATATAAAAGTTAGCTAAAAATAGAGAGGTGTATCATGAATTTATTGTGATGTTATATCCATATGAATTAGTGGATTCAATATCATTTTTTTATACAAAAAAAACCCATATCTATTTTATGATATATTGTTTGAAGAAACTATTTTTCCAAAAAATTTGTAGTTACTTTTACTTCATCGATTTGACCACTTCCACAGGATTCATTGTTTATCAATATCTAACACTAATCTCATTATTCCTGGATAAAATTATCATCCATGACAACCTTATCTTGATGAGAAAATTAAATTATAGAAAATAATATTTTAGTGATTTGATCCATTATTCCTGGATTTCAGAATTCATATATCATATGATTTTTGAGTTCTTTATCAAATTTATGTACCTATTAAAATGTTTAATTTTGTGATGGGACATAAGTGTTACTCCTAATTAATGTTTTTGTTAAAAAAATTGTTAATTGAGAAAATATTATTAGGTTGTTTTTTACTTTATTGACAATTAAGTTAGGATTATCATTTAAAAAATTATCACATTGCCCCACACATTGGATTCTTACATTGTTTATCCTATTAATAGATCTTTACTAAAAAATTAACAATAAATTATGATTATTTTTAAACTACTAAACACATATATTAGAAACTATAAACATTAAAGAGATAATTCATTATTAACATATATTCTTGAACCTATGTGTTTATGGAATTCAACATAATTTATCTATTATTTATCTCCCAATATAATATTATTTGGAAATTTTCTACCGTAAGAAGGTTTCTTATGATGCTGGTGAATTAATGAATGCCTATCCCTGATTTTTTTGAATCTAGTTGTGAAACTAGGCCATTTTTTAAACCATGTGACGCAATATTATTTCATAATGATACCTTATCTAGGTTATTACCCATTAATAACTATATTCTAGAGCCACATCCACATTTATTATCGATCAATGGATATATTATCTTATAATTAAATGGCTCTATACATAGCATAATTTCCATGATTTTGATTTTATATAGGATCATATATAAAGATATCCATACAGTTATCCCAATAATTCTCATAATAGAATATTTATTCATATTACTATTTTTTACTAAACATTTCATCTAAAACAAACTATAGTTACCCAAAACTTTTTTCACAAATTAAATCATGAATAATTATTTAAATTTTATTTAATATAAAATATTTTTGAAAATTACTACTGTACTGACAAAATTCGGTTCAGAATACATCAAAAAGAAAATAGAAATGGTTTCCTGATTTTATTCTCCATAATAAGGTTCTAAAATATATTTTATCTCCAATAATTACATTGTAACTACTAAGTAATAGATATAAAATAGATGAAATAAAATTCCCAATAATGGAGTATCATCATAAGGAAGCATAAAATGTGTTCTGAAGTAATAAAATGTCATTATAATAGATAATATACCTGGATAAAAAAATTATATATTAAAATATTGATCATTTAGTCATTTGATCATGAAAAATTAAAAATGTGGAGACAATTAAAATAATGAAATAAAAAAATTATATGCTAACTAATGAGACAACATAAATTGGTGGGAAAATTTCCAAAATACACTTGGTTCACTACATAATCCAATACATGAAATATAATGAGAATAACATTTAAAAATTTGTTTAATGAATATATAATAAAGGTAACAACCATAAAATTAACTTCATATACATTGATATGTGTTTCACAAAATGAAATCAATCCAAAATCATAGAAAAATTAGTTATTATAGTAATGAAATGGGTTTTATAATCTTCCCTAATATCATATTCAATAGATTTTTCTTAAATAATTCATTTTATAAATGAACATAAGGTTGGTGTTACACCATCAAAGTAGAAGAAAATGTTCTTTATATATATATTTAAGATACAATATAATAAATATAGAATAAATTTTCACCATTAATGAGAAGGATAAACTAATCTAAAGAGGTAATGGTCAGAACATATAAGAAAGGGAGTTTTAGAGAGATCCATTTCCCCAAGACTGATATCTCACATACCTTCTATATATTCCAAAGTAATAAAATTATATTAGTTATTTATTTATGTAAAACCCTTTTTCATGATTATTAATACAATAATTTTATTACTTATTTTTCCATATTAAATTAAATTTCCCATTTAGGATCATATCTCATGTTTTGATATAGTTTGGACCTTATGTCCAAAATCACAATGGTTAGATTATTAAGGTAAAATAGATTATTTATTCAGAAATTATAGAATAATATTGATTTCATGATTATAATTTTAATGCCAAAATAATAATTATAAATCCAATCATAATGTTTGGTTTTGAAAAATGAACAATGTCACAGTCATGGATAGTGTAGGTCAAACAAAAACATAAGTAACATTCTCTTTTTTCAATTATAATGATGAAAATAAATTACGTTTTTATCATTAACAAATTATATTTATTTCATTAATAAAATATTATTTATTTATATACATTTACATATACCTTCATTTTGACGAGGTAATGAAAAATGAATTGAATCACATCACGACGTGGTAGTTCTACATACACATTAATGGAATTATCATTTATCAATGGATGGTATGATAAGAATGTATATTATATTTTACATTTAAAGAATTCTTATGTATATGATATTTAAAATTTATATAATTTTTAAAATAACTTTTTTAAGATCCATAATTTTTAAATCTCTCACAGTAAACGACCATGTGATGAAATTATGGTAAATAAATGACATCGATCTTTGAAGAGGTAGTATATCATATAAAATAATGATTTTGTTTCAATACATTTGATAGATGAGGAGAGGGATTTTCTGAATCTCATAAACATAACAAAATCATAATATATTGTATATGCTAATTTTACTATGTAATGATTGTTAATTACTAAATTTAATTAATGGAATGACGAAATAAAATGAATATGATCAGTTAAGAATGATACTTCTTCATCAAACCACCTCTTAATTTATTCATGGTGACATATTATTTTAAATTTATAATAAAAAAATCTATTACATGTGGATGTAATTAAGGAAGGATCATTGGTTTGTTTTTTAAAATATAGTGGGTCAATAATTTGTACAAAAATAGAGAAGGGATTATCTATTTAATAGTTTGGAAGTTACACACATTTAATTTATCAAAAATTATTCAATAATTACAAGTCTATATGAAGATAAGGAGGAAAAAAATTAGAAATAAAGTATTGTAGGAGATATATGGATGATACTGACATCTAACACAGGAAAACAAATATTTTTTAAAAGGTTGTTTTGTTTTACACTAAGGTTATGTAACACCTGAGAATTTTATGAGAAATATTTTGTTTTCATGTTATATACATCATCAAATTAATCTTTCACTGCACACAATACTAGCTTGGCTTGCATTACACTCAATCACGACCTTCCTCGATAGCTTGCGTCATACACAATACCGAGTTTCACTATACAATGATATGCTATTAAAATATTATTAAAACTAACCGATATGAATATTAATAACCACTTTTTGAAATTTTATAAATTTCATCATTCAAAATGGACTTCATTTTTGGATTCTAAATATCAAAATTAGCCTAGGGTGATATTTTGGTATTTTTCTCAAAACATTCAATTTTTTATGAATAGTGAAAACACTGGGTTACTATTTAAAAACTGACTTTTTATTTGAATAATTAATTATTTAATTTAAATTAATTTTATTTCAAAATTGTTACATAATACCTATATAACTTCAATGTAATTCATTGGAGTCATTTTATAATAATTTTAGATATATAAAAATTTTATTAAACTTTTCACCATCTTTTACCCACCTCCTGGAAGAATTTGAACATTCACATAAAACATAATTTTACTGCTTCTATGAGTGGAATTTAAAAAATATAAGAGAAATGTTAAATATCAAGGACTAAAATGTGGTCTAATGAGATGAAAATATTTTATGGTGAATATTAGCTTTTTACTTTTTTTTACCACGGTAAAAAGTAAATTGGGTAATTAAATGTAAAAATGAAATTATTATTACCCTAAAACATGTAATAATTATATTGGATACATTTAATTACAACAAAAACAACCTTATTAATAACATATGACCATTTAGGGCCACTTGGATTAGATTAGGACATTTATTATTAATTTTTTTTAAAGAAGGGTTAAAATAGCTAAAATCAAAGTTTAATAACAAAATCATTTTTAATAAAGTGTCATACATAAGATAAATTTTACTATAAAAATTAATTAGAAATATAAAAATATTTACTATATAATGGTATTTTATTTATAATTTTTAGACATTAAATAAGTTGATTTATTTATGACACAATGATGATGCAATAATTTTCATATAAATGAAATATTAACATAATTGATGTTATAAATACCCAAATTAATGTAATTAGAGACTTTTTATGAATTACAGTAATTTTCATGGTTAATATGACATATTATAATTTATTTAATTATCTTTTTTCGAACTAATAATGCTTTTATGATTTTCAAAATAATCAATTACAAAATAGTGTTAAAATTGGCATAAAATATTTTTTAAAACAAATATTATATTATTAATTGTTATTGTATTCCTAAAAATACAAGGTTCGGCCAAATGACTGAGATAAGGTTATATATATTAATAATAAACAAATTTTGGACCGTTTGTCTTGTTATAGTTAGTTTATTATCCTTATATTGTAAGAAAACAAGAAGACAAGGTAAAAGTAAAATTATTTAACTTAAAGTTAAATCTATATGATAATGTTAAAATAGAAACATAAAGTTGTATAAATTATATTTGATGAGATTATTTCGACCCATCCTCACCTTATCTTCGAAATAAATCAATTTGGAGATATTAAAAACCGATTATGACTTTATAATAAAATAATATTTTTTGTTTTTACAAAGGTGACCCTCTCCTCCCTTATAAAAGGGCACCTCCTCCCTCTCCTCTTCACGCCACATTGAGCCTTCAAGCACGTCCAGACTTTGCCAATTTCACATCTACACTTCCCTAGAAACATCATAGATATCCTTGTCTTCTTCAATGACCATCATTAGTACCCTAAGTGAAGGATAAGAAGAGGCCATTCAAAGAAGAGGTAATGTCTGTTACCGATTCTTTCAACATTATTTCTTCTTATACTTCTTCTTCATTAGTTTTTTTATAAGGCCCCATCCTTAAACCTTACTTAATCTTGAGTTATTCCAAGATTACACATTGAGGATCATTTCACGTTTAGAGTTTTAGAAAATTATATCATGAAACATGCATAACATAAAAGATTTTATTCATTCTTCCCATCATCGGAAACTTATTTAAAATAAAACAAGGATTCTTTCTTGACACATCCTTGACACTTTCATCACATCATTTACCTTTCCATTGACCTGTGAAAAACATTTCAAAAACTTGGGATGAGCATAAAAATCATAGTAAGGGTTATAAAAATATGGAAAGGAAACATGAGTTCATATATACATAAGAATGAAATCATAATTTACCCATAAAACGTAGGCACATTAACATACCTCATCAAATAATGAATAAATCATAGAAATCATAAGACATAAAAGGTAACCTGAGGCATTCATAACATTCTTACGTAGGGAGTAACCCTCTTGGGTACATTTGGAATACCCACCACAGTATATTCCCTAAATCTCTTTGGAGAAACCTTAACATTTCACTCCTTCACGTTACCCAATTCATTGGAGAGCTATATCGGGCTCACCCTCACATAGTTTATCACGGAACCACCCGTCTTCATAACAATTCCCAAGAACCATAACATAATCGTACCACATAATACATGCATAATGGAAACATAACATTTCCACATTTCAATCACAAGATATCAATAAAACACCATGATATTAAAAAAAAATTTGAAAACCATTTTCAATAACAAAATAAAAGAAAATTAAAACATGGTATTTATTTTTCTTTTAAAAATATTTTATGGCTTGTAGAGGAAGCCAAAACTCAAATAATGGTCACGGCGGCGAAGAAGTCATTGTCGCCACATACGTATGACAAAAACATTCCCTTTTGTACTTTTGTAAAACACTTTGTATAAAAATATTCCTTTTGGATAAATGTAAAAGTCAAAGGGGTTTATACACCGTATAAAAGAAGGTTTTGTATAAAACAAAATATGTCCCAATGAATGGATATTGAGACGAAGTCCATTACAAAGATGGTATCCTTGGGTTAAGGATAAATCAATTACATAATTATGTGTGACAAACGAATACACCAAATATAAGTGGATATTAAGTGTAAAATAATCAAATGTCATTCACACATATTCAATGGATTACATATTCAATAACTACATGTTGAACCCAAAGAAATCGAAATTGGGTTAAGAAGTTCCCTTGACAGCCTAACAATGTCACATCAAAATGAGTTGAGGAGAGATTCAAAAAAGGGTACCTCATCACTTGGAAATAAAATTTTCATTAATAAGGATATATGAGAACATATCCCAAAATAACAATATATAATTAAAAGACCCAACAAAAGAAGTCTTTTAAAAATAGGAGGGTGAAAGGTTCCCTTACCGACATGGGTATCTTTCGAAACATGCACCTCGTGAAATAAAGACAATACAACATTGATGTAAATACTCATAAAATAAATTAACTACACAATGGGTAAAATAATTGGAAGTACATACACCACTCAAATGAAATTGTGGCAAATTTAAAATAAATCTAACGGGAATAAAATCGAGATGAAAAATCCCTTACGAAAACTCGGCAGCCTAACGACGCCACTTAAATCTTACAAAAATGGATTGATGAGATAAAATAGGGTCTCTTATCATATTAACATAAATTTTAAAGAAATATTAATATAAAATAAATCCCCCAACATAACAAATAAGAGCTTAAAAGAAGTGACATAAAAGAGAGTACTTAAAAAGAAAGAGAGAGGATAGATATCTTACGAAAATTCGGCAGCCTAACGGCGACACTCAAAACATCCAAAATGGATTGATGAGATAGAATAGGGTATCTCATCATTTGAACATTAAAATTACAGTAAGGTTAATATAAAATAACATCCCAATAACAGGAAATATGATCTTTAAGAGGAATGACATAAATGAGGGTACTTGAAAAGAAAGAGAGGAGTGGGATCCCTTACCTCAAGTCAAACTTGTCTTGTTCGTTTCTTTATATTCCTGAATAATAAAATTTGGTAAATTAATAATTACCTAAGTACCTCCTTTAGATATTATTATTCAGTTCATATCACATATTATAATGTTATAATAATTCTTTAATAATGTTTGTTCATATCAGACGTTTTTGCCGATGTTTGGTACATGAGTCAAAAATGAACTTGTTTGAAAAAAGATTGCCCATGTAGTTGTAAGTAAATAATTTCCAGAATATTATTAATGATTATAATATAATATATATACAGTAAATATTAATTTTATACTATTCCATATCATTTGGAGATAAAAAACTAAAAGCACCGTTCATGGAGACGGTAGGCCGTACGTACGCAAGAACGCTACTTTCATTTTTTGTCATATTAATGGAATTAAAGCAAAATGAGAGAGAGATATATATGTTATAATTCCATAATGATATCCATAATTTAGATGTAATATATTACATATATATCCATTATATATATGTACTTATAATATTACATAACATTTTGAGATATGAAATTAAATGTACTGTTCATGAAGACGGTAAGCCGTACGTACGCATGAACGCTACTTCCATTTATATTTCATATTTAATGGAATTAAAACATAATTATACATAATATTATTTTAATTACAGTATGTTATCATATATAATATCATTAAATATATCCTTTATACGTACCACATATGGTATTAATGAATCAAATCACTTTGAGGTGGCGGTAGTCCGCACTTCCTTAAATAATGATATCGCGTTTACCCATAATGGAAACCATAAAGGTACGCCATAAATGAAAAGTACAGAAGATTAAGTAAAACATAAACATATTAGATATAATATATAAATATATTGTCATCTTAATGGCCACCTTTGAAGGTGTTAGAAGAATGTTGAACAATCATCGTTTCTGGAGGCAGAAATTTTCCATCCACGGAAACAGTATGTTCATTAACCATTAGATGTAGGTGTGTGTAAGTGTAGCTTGAATACTTCTTATAAAAATATCCTAGTATATTTAAGATACTTTATTTGTTCAAAAATAAATTAACAAAAAGATTTTAGGGGGTTGGAGAAGAAAATTAAAACAAAAGGACACAAGTGAAGACATTACCTTAAAACCGGGAAACTCCCTTTGGTTTGAGCTCAAAGGCTTCCATGGGAAGACTTTGGCCAAAGTGAGGCTTAAAGGAGTTAGAGAGGGATGTGTAGAGACAAAATGGGAAGGTTTTGGTAGAGCCAAAGGCTTTGGGAGTGTGGGTAAGGAGGTAGAGGTGGGGGCCTTTTATAAGAGGAGAGGAGAGGCACTCTTGTAACGTTACAAAATGTTACTTTATTTTCAAAAGCGTTTCAGATTTTAAAGCTCCCACATTGATGTATTTCAAGGATAAGGTGATAATGGTTCGAAATCCACTCATCAAATAGGTTTTGGACATGTTTAGGTCATAGATATTACATTATCTTTCCATTTTATTTAAATCGTTAATTAATGAGGTCATCACTGCATCATTATGATGTCATAAATAATTTAATTTATTTAATGTTTAAAAACTACAAAACAAATACTATGATATAGGAAATCCATTTATCTTTCCAATGAATATTTATAGTAAAAAATATGACTTGTATAGCCTCATTTAAATTTTTTTTAAACATCTCATGTTTGTGTCATTTTTAATTTAACATTAAATAAAAATATATTTAGGTCATTTTCCAAAAACAGTGGCTCCATGGGGTCCCCAAGTTGACCCATGGATTTTATTGGTCGGCCATGAGACATCCAATGAGTGTAGGACATGTGTCTATGTCATTTCATTTTATTAAAACATTATTCTTACCATAAACTACACTAATTACCTCTAATCGCGATTAAAAAACTTAATAAGTCACTATTCACCAAAAAATTAGTTTTATCCCATTGAAAAATATTTTACATCTTAATTACAACCATGAATGTCGGGTTTTTTAAATTCAAAACACAAAGATGGAAAAATTTCATTTAAACAGAAAAATCAGTTTTTATAAGTACCACTTAGTGGTTTCACTATTCATTAAAAAATTGAAGTTATTCAGAAAAATCCAAAAAATTCACCCTAAGCTATATTTGATATTCCGAATTCAAAAATGAAGTATATTTTACAAAATTCAAAACATATTAGTCACATTAATTAATTTAATAATTAATTCCCATTGTCAGAGCAAATAACGTGTTTTTATGAAACAATATGTATCAAAAGATTGACACTAGTTTAAGTCTGATTTCAAAGTGAAACTAATTCCAATGACCACAATTGGATTTAATGGTAAAAATATATTCTAATTTCAGTTTAAAACCAATTAAAAAGATAATCTAATCATATAAATAAATTATATTAAAAAGAGTTTTTCAATTAAAATACAACATTTTACACTATTCATTAAAAGAATGAACTTTATCGGAAAGATAACAAAAATTTACACAAAGTAAATTTTGATGTCCCAATTCTAATGAAGGGTTTTATTTGGTCCTATAGAATGTATAAGAGTGAACAAAACTATATTTAATGACGGTTCACCATCAAAAGGTGATAAGTGAACCTTTAGTGAAAACTAGGGCATATACGGCTAAAATTGAATTCTTTCCATATTTTAAGCCTTTATATTTTAATGGATAAATGTAAAAACATTTAAAAACATATATAATCATATTTTAGTTATTTATATCAATTCCTGCCAATACAGCGACTACATGTTAACTACCATTTACAATAATATTATTTTATTATTAGAGTGCAACGTAAGATTCCGAAGAAACTCGTTGTTGCGTGTTGGGTACGCCATCGAGCATAGCGTCCCCTTTAAATCATATTAATATTTTATTCAAAAATATGGATAAATATGAAAATGTCATATTCTCTATTTACCTGTGGTGTTACATCCTCCCCCCCTTTTGGGAATTGCGTCCTTGCAATTTATAAAATTGTGCTTGGAATCATACTTGAAAGTCCCACATCGGAACAAGAGTCGGTAAAACAATCACTTTAAAATAAAGGAAGACAAGTACAGAGGTCACCTGAGTTAACCCATACTAGGATTCCATGTAGAAAAACATGGAAATGGAAGAAAAAGAAAAGGGTCATGTTCTTGATGGAGAGTGATAGTAAACATGTCTAGGAGAAATTTAACCATAAGAAAATCACAAACTTGTGATGGGTTAAACGGTATTCGATTCAACAGTAGGAAAAGATAATAGACAAATTTTTTTTTTAAGTTAATTTTTATTAAGGAATTTATTAATAAGGAAACATAATCACTTATGATGTTGACTTTCAACTTTTACTAGATTCCATAATCAAACTCATATTTTTTAAAAAAGACAAGTATTTAGGGAGACTTGTTCGCATTAGGATTACTATAATCAACTTCTAGAGAATCACCTAATCCACCAAAGAGAACTATATACTTCCCATATCATTAGACCTTAACCAAAACCAAATCCAAAAAGTTTAGTACAAGGTCAGATAATCCAGAAAATGAAAATCCTTTCAAAAGAAAATCTATGTTTAATCTCCAAAATTTGTCCAACAAAACCCAAAGTTCAAAGAGGACCATCCGATAAACAATTTGTCCATAAAATTCTTCAAAGTAAACCAATCTAAGATTGAAACTGAAATATTTGAAGGATTTATCCACATAGTCTTCCAAGTTAAATCGTAACATTTATCTCCAAACATAATCAGTTTCTCCTAAAGTCTCGTATTGAAAAGTAATTAACCTAATCACATATCCTCCATGATAGGTTAATAATTTTCATAAATGACCCAAAATCAACTTACTAGTAATTAATAAAATCATATAACTAAAAAGAATCAGTCAAACTAACCAGGGACTTCATGTAGTCCAGTGGTAAGCGATAAATACCAGTCGCGCTTTGGTTGTGGGTTCGATTCCCGCAGCTTTGTCCGACCCAACGGGTAGTCACACGGTCTGCGTGTTGTCCTTTTTCCAAAACTATATAAATCTAAAATCATTCCCCAAAAAGAGATAAAATCATAAAAAAATAACCATAAAATAATTTAACCTCAATTTTATCTCATGCCTTTAAATTCCATCATAACATATAGTAACCCATAATTACCTCAAAAGTAAGGATCATATAAACTCTAATGGTTACCTTTATAATTATTACATGAACTTCAACATCGATTGGTCATCTCATACATGATGCATTAAATATCATACCAAGGTTCAACTGGTTGATCATGACTCCTTTATAGTTGGTTTAGAATAACCACGAGTTTCCTCATTGAATCCCCCATTTTATCTAGTATCTTAATCCTAGAACCACCACAGTTTCCTTCAAACCTTTTGTCTCTTTGGTGCCTGCTAGATCCATCCATTCACTAAAACCGAAATGTCAGTGTGAGTATATCAACAAAACCATCATGTACTAATGAGGATGCTAAACACTAAGATACACTTACTCATTCACTTTATCTAAAACTAGGACTCTTCCTGAAATCCTAACCATTATGGTAATTCCACTTATGCTTAAAGAATACCCTAACCTCTAAAGTTATCTAAACCGACCTTTGATACTAACTATAAGTCCCCAGCCTTTAACCTTACATAATCTTGAGTTATTACAAGATTACAAACCGATGTTCTTTTCAGGTTTAATGTTTTAGATAATTAGATAACGAAACATGCATTACATTCCACATTTAAACAAATTGGTTGCATAAAAGACAATATTCATTCTTCCAATCAACGGAAACATATTTAAAATAAAACATGGATTCTTTCTTGACACAACATTGACACTATCATCACATCATTTACCTTTCCCTTGACCTGTGAAAAACATTTCAAAAACATGGGATGAGAATAAAAAGCTCAGTAAGGGTTATAAAAATATGGAAAGGAAACATGAGTTCATATATACATAAGAATGAAATCATACATTACCCATAAAACATAGGCACTTTAACATACCTCATCCAATCATGAATAAATCATAGAAATCATAAGACATAAAAGGTAACCTGAGTCATTCATAATATTCTTACATAGGGAGTAACCCTCTTGCTAACGTTTGGAATACCCACCACAATATATTCCCTAAATCTCTTCGGAGAAAGCTTAACGATTCACTACTTCACGTTACCCAATGCATTCGAGAGCTATATCGGGCTCACCCACCCTTAGTTTATCACAGAACCACCCGTCTTCATAATAATTCCCAAGAACCATAACATAATTGTACCACATAATACATGCATAAAGGAAACATATAATTTCCACATTTCAATCACAATATATCTATAAAACACCTTGATATTAAAAAACATTATGAAAACCATTTTCAATATCAAAATAAAAGATAATAAAAAGATGGTATTTATTTTTCTTTTAAAAATAAGGTATGGCTTGTAGAGGAAGCCGAAACTCAAATAACGGTCACGGCGGCGGAGAATTCGTTGTCACCACATACGTATAACAAAAACATTCCCTTTTGTCATTTTGTAAAACACTTCGTATAAAAATATTCCTTTTGGATAAACATAAATTAAAAATCGGTTTATACAATGTATAATAGAAGGTTGTGTATAAAACAATATATGCCTCAATGAATGGAGACTGAGATGAAGTCACTTCCAAAGACGGTATCCTTGGTTTAAGGATAAAAATATTACATAATTATGTGTCACAAACAAATACACCAAATATATGTGGATATTAAGTGTAAAATAATCAAAGTTCATTCACACATATTCAATGGATGACATATTCAATAACTTCATGTTGAACCCAAAGAAATTAAAATTTGGTTAAGAAGTTCCCTTGACAGCCTAACGACGTCACATCAAAATGAGTTGATGAGAGATAAAAAAGATGGTATCTCATCACTTGGAAATAATATTTACATCAATAAGGATATATGAGAACATATCCCAAAATAACAATATGTAAATTAAAATTCCCAACAAATGAAGTCTTTTAAAAAGAGGAGTGTGAAAGGTTCCCTTACCGACATGGGTATCTTTCGAAACATGTACCTCGTGAAAGAAGTACAATATAACATTAATGTAAATACTCATAAAAGAAACTATATTACACAATGAGTAAAATAATGGGAAGTACATACAACACTCAAAGGAAATTGTGTCAAATGTAGCATAAATCTCACGGGAATAAAAGGGAGATGAAAAATCCATTACGAAAACTGGGCAGCCTAACGGCGCCACTTAAAACTTCCAAAAATGGATTAATGAGATCAAATAGGGACTCTCATCATATTAACATAACGTTTACAGAATGAATAATATAAAAGAACATCCCCTAACATAACAAATAAGAGCTTAAATTAAGTAACATAAAAGAGTGTACATAAAAAGAAAGAGAGAGGATAGATCTCTTACGAAAATTCTGCAGCCTAACGACGCCAATCAAAACTTCTAAAATGGATTGATGAGAGAGAATAAGTTCTCTCATCATATGAACATGAAAATTACGGTATGATTAATATAAAATAACATCCCAATATCAAGAAATATGATCTTTAAAATGAATGTCATAAAATAGGGTACTTAAAAAGAAAGAGAGGAGTAGGATCCCTTACCTCAAGTCGAACTTGTCTTGTTCGTTTCATTATATTCTTGAATAATAAAATTTGGTCAATTAATAATTTCCCAAGTGCCTCCATTAGTGATTATAATTCAGTTAATATAACATATTATAATCTTATAATAATTTTTTAATAATGTTAGTTCATATCAGACGTTTTTGCCGATGTTTGGTACATGAGTCAAAAATGATCTTGTTTGAAAAAAGATTGCCCATTTAGTTATGAGTAAATAATTTCTAGAATAGTATTAATGATTAAAATATCATATATATCCATTAAATATTAATTTTATTCTATTCCATATCATTTGGAGATAAAAATGAAAAGCACCGTTCATGGAGATGGTAGGTCATACGGACGCATAAACGCTACTTTCATTTTTTTTCATATTAATGGAATTAAACAAAATGAGAGAGATATATATATGTTATAATTCTGAATTATATATATAATTTAGATTTAATATATTACATATATATCCATTATATATATGTACTTATAATATTACATAACATTTGGAGATAATAAATGAAATGTACCGTTCATGGAGACGGTAAGCCATACGTACGCATGAACACTACATCCATTTCTGTTTCATATTTAATGGAATTAAAACATAATGAAATATAATAGTATTATAATTACAGTATGGTATCATATATAATAACATTAAATATATCCTTTATACGTACCACATATGGTATTAACGAATCAAATCACTTTGAGGGGGCGGTAGTCCGCATTTCCTTAAATGAAGATATCGTGTTTACCCATAATGGAAACCATAAAGGTACGCCATAAATGAAAAATACAGAATCTTATTTAAAACATAAACATATTAGATATCATATATGAATATATTGTCATCTTAATGGGCACCGTTGAAGGTTTTAGAAGAATGTTGAACAATCATTGTTTCAGGAGGTAGAAATTCGCCGTCCATGGAAACAGAACGTTCTTTAACCATTAGATGTATGTGTGTGTATGTTTAGCACGAATCCTTCTTATAAAAATATCCTAGTATATTGAAGATACATGATTTGTTACAAAATAAATGAATAAATAGAGTTTAGGGGGTTGGAGAAGCAAAATAAAACATAAGGACACAAGTGAAGACATTACCTTAAAATCGGGTAACTCCCATTGTTTTGAGCTCAAAGGCTTCATTGGGAATACTTCTGCCCAAAGTGAGGATTCAAGGAGTAATAGAGGGAAGTGGACAGACA
Source organism: Viscum album (assembly GCA_963277665.1). Lineage (NCBI taxonomy): Eukaryota > Viridiplantae > Streptophyta > Magnoliopsida > Santalales > Viscaceae > Viscum > Viscum album. Next base: position 513,196,166 of record OY728165.1, read on the forward strand.
CAATGGGCATGGGTGGGCCGAGCCAAAGGCTTTGGGCGTGTTGGTAAGGAGGTAGAGGTGGGGGCCTCTTACAAGAGGAGAGGAGGGGCACTCTTGTAATGTTACATAAGTTTACATTATTTTCAAAGGTTTTTCTGATTTTAAAGGTCCCACATTGATGTATTTCGAGGATATGGTTATAATGGTTCGAAATCCACTCATCCAATAGGTTTTTGACATGTGTAAATCTTAGATATTACATTATCTTTCCATTTTATTTAAATCTTTAAATAATGAGGTCATCACTGCATCATTATGATGTCATAAATAATTTAATTTATTTAATGTCTAAAAATTATAAAGAAAATACTATGATATAAGAAATACCTTTATCTTTAAAATTAATATTTATAGTAAAAAATATGACTTTTATAGCCTCATGTAAAAATTGTTTTAGTAAAACATCTCATGTTTGTGTCATTTTTAATTTAACATTAAATAAAAAGATATTTATGTCATTTTCCAAACAAAGTGGCTCCATGGGGTCCCCAAGTTGACCCATGGATTGTCTTGGTCGGACATGACACATCCAATTAGGGTAGAACATGTTTCTAGGTCATTTCATTTTACTAAAACATTATTCATACCATAAACTACACTAATTACCTCTAATCGCGATCAAAAAACTTAATAAGTCACTATTCACCAAAAAATTATTTTTATCCCATTGAACCATATTTTACTTCTTAATGACAACCATGAATGTCGGATTTTTGTAACTCAAAACACAAAGAAGGAAAAATTTCATTTAAATGGAAAAATCAGTTTTTATAAGTACCACTTAGTGGATTCACTATTCATCAAAAAATGATGTTTTTCTGAAAAATCCCAAAAATTCACCCTAAGATATATTTGATATTCCAAATTAAAAAATTAAGTATATTTTACAAAATTCAAAACATATAAGTCACATTAATTAATTTAATAATTAATTCCCGTTGTCAGAGCAAATAGCGTGTTTTTATGAAAAATAAGTATTAAAAGATTGACAGTAGTTTAAGACTAATTTCAAAGTAAAATTATTTCCAACGACTGCTATTGGATTTAATGGTAAAAATATATTCTAATTTAACTATAAATCCAATTCAAAAGATAATATAATCATATAAATAAATTATATTAAAAATCTGTTTTGAATTAAAATACAACATTTTAAAGTATCCATTAATAAAATGAACTTTATCGGAAAGATACCAAAATTTTACACAAAGTAAATTTTGATGTCCCAATTCTTAAGAAGAGTTTTATTTGGTCCAATAGAATGTATAAGAGTGAACAAATCTATATTAAATGACGGTTCGCCACCAAAAGGCGATAAGTGAACCTTTAGTGAAAACTAAGGCATATACGCCTAAAATTGAATTCTTTCCGTATTTTAAGCCTTTATCTTTTATTGGATAAATTTAAAAACATTTAAAAACATATATAATCATATTCTAGTTATTTCTATCCATTCCCTCCAATACAATGGAAACATGTTAACTACCATTTAAAATAATATTATTTTATTATTAGATTGAAACGTAATATTCCCAAGAAACTCGTTGTTGTGTGTTGGGTACGCCATCGAGCATAGCATCCCCTTTAAAGTCATATTAATATTTTATTCACAAATACGGATAAATATGAAAATGTCATATTCTTTATTTACCTGGGGTGCTACATGTTTCATTATGATGTAATAACATCATCATCACTCATATACTGACATGTTATTATAAATATGAAAGAACCCTATTTTACCTTCTATCCATCCCATGGAAAACGAAATCACTGCGCGTGCGTACGTACAGAATACTGTCTCCACACCATGGTGTAATCTATTTTCCACTACCACCTAACTTGGATGGGTATAATGGTGTTGAGAATAACTATATATAATTATTGTAAAGTGATATTTATTCTGAAATAGTATACATACACTCCAATAAAATTCCATGATAATTGGAATGATATCATCACTTGTGAATACGTACAGAATACCATCCCTACAATGTGATGCTACTCATTCTACATGATCTTCATTTTACAATGCTTATATAATTGACTTTAATGAATAAATATGATATACATATAACACTAATACCATTCTGTAAATGAAGTATCTATAACCTAAAAAGAAGAATAATAATTATTCAACAAAACACGCAAAATAACAATAAAATCAATAAACACTCAAATAACAAGTAGCAATGAAATATTACTAATAAGAAGATAATAATATGAACACATATGATATCATAACAATGTGTACGATTCTGTAATAAGTCAATAACATTATATAAATCATTATACAAGAGGTTTGGACATGTACGAAGAAAATTGGACCTAAGGTAAGGGAAAATCTCACAATCTCATTTTTTATTCGAGATTATTTATAATTCATAATTTAATGGGGAATATTTATCATCCACATCCATGTCTCCAAAATATTTAATATTATATATATCCTCCTATAATTGTTTAAATCTAATTTTACCCATCGGTATGTTTTTACTATAAGATATGAAAGGAATATTTTGTCATTTTCAGTACGAGGTACTTTTTGACTTTTCCAGCCAAAGTACGAAAAGAATGTTTTATTAACTTATATAGCATGAATGTATTTTTAGAACATTATTTACATGAAGAATCCTTTACAAGTTTTCATGTTTATTTTTAATCAAATTCTTTTAGTTTAAAATTTTATGACATATTAAGAAAGGAAAATGTTATTGAAGTAGAAATGATATTTTCCTCAAGAATGGAGTTCCAGTGTTTTATGAAAATTATTTTCCATCTAAGATAATATAGTGTTTTGTTTCTATCCCTATTTTAACATTGTATTGAATATGTTATGATGAGATTTTTTTTATGATGTCCTTTTATCTTATATGTATTATGTTATGATGGCATGATGATTAAGAATTCCATTTATATTACATGGGTTATGCTATGATATATGATTTATGATTTTGTGGCACATTGTTGAATGGATTCATTATGAGATGGGTGGAACCTATATCTTACTTCAATGCATTGTGTAATGATTTATTGGACCTAGAATTCAAAATCGTGTAGCCATGGTCACACAACATTCTCAAGCTATGAATCATGAAGGACTTCCAAACCAGCAATGGAAGGAGAATCATTCTTTTGAATCCTTCAGGAGGCAATGTCCACCCTCATTCAGTGGGTCTACTGATCCATTAGTGGCTGAACAATGGATCAGTACCACTGAAAAGATATTTTCAGTTCTTCAATGTTCTGAACATGAAATAGTCATCTTAGCAGTGTATGGTTTGGAAGTTGATGATGATAAATGGTGGAATCTTATCCAGAATACAAGGCAAAGAGATGAAATTGATTCCATGGAATGGGACGAGTACAAGAAAATATTTTTCGATAAGTACTTCCCTCATATTCTTAGAAAAAATATGGAGAAGTAGCTTCTTGAACTAACGAAAAAGGATGATGAATATTTTGGTACCTACGAAGAAAATTGTACAATACTTGCAAGTTACGCTTCTGGGATTATTATCAAACTTGAGAGTATGATCGATCGATTCTTTAGCGGCTTAAAACCAAGTTTTCAAAGGGCATTAACCATATGGTAATTCAATAGCTATGGGGAAATTATTCAATGTGCTCTCCAGGTTGAGATGGAGATTGGAGTAACCCTTCAGTCATATGGGTTTGATAAGAAGAGGAAAATGGAATTCAAAGGAAAATCTAAAGACCACACCGAAAATAAGATGATTTTTCCCTTATGATCAATGTGTGGAAATAAACATGGATGGATTTGTCTTAGAGGGAAAATTAAATGTTTCAAATGTGTAAAGGAAGTTCATCAGGCATTTGAATGCCGTAATGATGGGAAGAAGATGTCTAGTGATGTGAACAAAGAAATGGATACATAGAGTGCACCTCCTATACTGCAAGTTTAAAATTGCAAGGAAATGGGGCATTATTCAAATCAATGCCCTAATCCAAGGGTTGTTGATGATGATCGACGTCAAAAAATTCTTACATCTAAAGACAAAGGAATGTCACATGCAATTACTATCAGCGATGTTGAGTATGATAACGAAGTGGTGAAAGGTATACATACCGTCAACTCTAAAGTAGAAAATGTTTTTTTATTCTGGATCCACCTACTCTTTTATTTCTGAAGAATTTTATAAGGGTATCACTATATTACCTCAATAGTTAGATGTTGAGTTAGCTGTGACAACCCCTAATGGCACAATAGACACATCAAATGTTTATAATTCTTCTATAATTGAAGTTTATGGGAAAGTGGTTCCTGCAAATCATGTGATCCTTCCAATAGTAGAATTTGATGTGATTCATGGCATGGATTGTATTTCTTTATATGGAGCTCATATCAATTTCCAAATAAGGGAAGTCACATTTCATATTCCAGATCAATTTATGATCATCTATTGATACAAGGATGGACATAACCTTCAAGTGGAAATTTATTCCATTTTATGGGTCTTGATTCTACTAAATGAAGGTTATTTATCTCAAATGGTTGGAGAGAAACTCATGATTAAGAATACACCAATTGTACGGGAGTTTGATGATATATTTACAGAGGAATTGCATGGTCATCCACCAAATTGTGAAGTTGAGTATTCAATAGAACTCTTATCGGGTGCTTTACCTATTTCAAAGTCACCTTATAGAATCGACCCAATTGAGTTGCAGGAATTGACGAAGAAACTCCAAGAGAATATTGATATGGGATTCATACTCCCTACTGCGTCACCTTGGGGAACACATGTTCTATTTTTTAAGAAGAAATATGGATCAATGAGACTCTGCATTGATTATTGAGAACATAACAAGATCACTATCAAGAACAAATATCCTCTCCCGCAAATTGATTACTTATTTGAACAACTACACAGAGCTCAATAATTTTCCAAGATTGATCTACATTTAGGGTATCATAAATTAAGGGTTAAAAGGGAGGATATACCAAATACAACTTTCAGTACAATGTTATGGACACTATAAATTTATAGTGATGCCATTTGGTATTACTAATTCCCCTACTATCTTCATAGATCTAATGAATAGAGTCTTTAGAGACTATCATGATCAGTTTTTAGTAGTCTTTATAGACGATATTCCTGTCTATTCAAAGATAAAGGAAGACCATGAAGATCACTTGAGAATTTTATTAACCACCCTAGGAAAAGAGAATATTTATGCCAAATTTACCATGTGTGAATTATGGATTCAAAAAGTTTCATTTTTTGGTCACACAATCTCAAAAAAGGGGACATCTATGGATCTAAAAAAAATAGAGTTTATCGAAAGATGTAAGAGACCAAGATCAATAACCAAGATCCATAGTTTTTTTGGTTTGGATGGATATTATCGACGTTTTGTGACATATTTTTTCCGATTATATAATCTAATCACCAGGTTGACTCGAAAAGAAGTTAAGTTCGTTTGGACGAAGGAATGTGAAGACAATTTCAAGGAGTTGAAAAGAAGGTTATCCAGTTCACCTATGCTCACACTGACTTGTAGTGGAGAACGGTTTGTGATCTACAGTGATGAATCCAATAAGGGATTGGGGTGTGTTCTCATGCAAAATGATATGGTGATAGGTTGTGCCTCATGACAGTTGAAAATCCATGATCAAAATTACCGAACTCATTATTTGGAGTTTGCTGCGGTAATATTTACATTAAAGATTTGGAGGAATTATCATTATGGAGAAAGGTGTGGTATTTATACTTATCATAAATTTTTATTGTATAGTTTCACACAAAAGGATCTGAATATGAGCCAATGTAGATGGTTAGAGCTGATTAAGGATTAAAACTGCTCAATTCATTATCACCCATGGAAAGCAAACAAGGTGGTAGATGCATTAAGTCGACAAGACCATGCTATCTTATCCATTATGAGGATAAAAAAAGATCCAATATTTATGGATTTAAAAAGGATAGATCTTGGAATTATAGTGGAAGAGGAAAGATCTTATCTTTCTAAAATGAATGTTCAACCCTTTATACATATGAAAATTAATGAAGCACAAAAAGAAGATGTAGAGTTACAAAAGAAGGCGAGAAATGTTCCTGAATTCAACCTTGATTGTGTTAGGATAATAAAGTTCAGGAATCAGGTTTGTGTTCCTCCCATCACAGAATTAAAGAAGGTGATGCTGGATGAGGCTCATATTTCTTCATTATCTATTCATCCTGGAAGCACAAAGATGTATAGGGACCTGAAAGAGTACTTTTGGTGGGATGGCATGAAAAGAGATGTTGCTGAATATGTCTCTTGATGCTCGTTTTGTAATCAAGTTAAAGCTGAGTGATATAAGTCTAAGGGGATGTTACAACCATTACCCATACATGAATGGAAATGGGAAAACATCACTATGGAATTTTTCACTGGAATTCCTAACAATCCAAAGGCAATAATCCTAGCTGGTTCATAGTTGATTGTCTTACAAAGTCTTCACACTTCAGTGCTATTAGAGAGGATTTATCTCTGGATTAGAATGCCAAGATATATGTAAAGGAAGTGGTAAGATTTCATGGAGTACCACTTTCCATTATATTTGATCAGGATCCAAGGATTACCTCAATGTTATGGCAAAGTCTTCAACATACTCTGGATACAGAGTTGAGTTTCAGCACTGCTTATCATCCTCAGATAGTCAGTTAATCTGAGAGAATAATTCAAACTATAGAAGATATGTTAAGACCTTTCTCTATGGATTTCAAATGTGGTTGGGATTAATACATACCATTGGGGGAATTTTCAAATAATAATATCTTTCAATATAGTATTTAGATGGCTCCTTATGAAGCTCTCTATGGAATGAAATGCAGGACTCCAACATGCTAAAACGAAGTTGGGGAATGAAAGCTATTAGGACCTAATATTGTTGATGAAATGACAGAAAAGGTCAGATCTATTCAACAACACATAAGAGCAGCTCAGAGTAAACAAAAAAGTTATGCTAACTACCGAAGAAATGACCTAGAGTCTGAAGTGGTTGTTAATGTGTTCTTACGAATATCTCCTTGGAAGAGAGTAATGAGATTTTGAAAGAAGGGAAAGGTGAGCCCTAGGTATACTGGCCCTTTACAAATACTGGATTGTGTTGGGAAGGTAGCTTACTGATTGGCGCTTCCACTTAATCTCTCTCAATTTCAATATATATACCATGTATCTCTCCTGAGAATGTACATACTCAATCCTTCACATGTACTCAGCTCAGAAGTTGTACCACTGGAGCAAGATCATTCTTATGATGAATAGCCGATAGAGATTCTGGATCGTAGCAAAAAATTCCTACAGAACAAGGCCACTCGGTTGGTGAAAATTTTATGGAGGAACCTCAAATTTGAACAAGCTATATGGTAGCTTGAGGATATGATGAGGGAGATGTATCCTCATCTGTTTGTTACAAAGTGACGAATTTCGAGGGAGAAATTTACTTTATGGGGGATAGAATGTTACACCCGAGACTCTAATGAGAAATATTTTGTTTTTTATTTTATATACATCATCAAATTAATCTTTCACTACACACAACACTATCTTGGCTTGCTATAAACGCAATCACAACCTTCTTCGAGAGCTTGTGTCGTACACAATACCGATTTTCACAATACAACAATATGCTATTAAAATATTATTAAAACTAGCCGTTATGAATAGTAATACCCTCTTTTTGAAATTTTATAAATTTTATCATTCAAAATGGACTTCATTTTTGGATTCGGATTATCGAAATTAGCCTAGGGTGAAATTTTGGTTATTTTCTGAACACTTTCAATTTTTGATGAATAGTGAAAACACTGGGTTACTATTTAAAAACTGACATTTTATTTAAATAAATATTTATATTATTAAAATTTATTTTAGGTCAAAATTCATACATAATACCTATATAAGTTCAATTTAATTCATTGGAGTCATTTTATAATAATTTTAGATATATAAGAATTTTAGTGAACTTATCACCGTATTTTACCCACCTCCGGGGAGAATTTTCAAATTCACATAAAACATAATTTTACCGCTTCTGTGAATTGAATTCCAAAAATCTGAGAGACACGGTTAATATCAAGGAATAAAATATGGTTCAATGTGATGAAAATATTTTTTGGTGAATAGTAATTTTTTACTTTCTTTTAACCACTGTTAAATGTAAATAAGGTAATTAAGGGTAAAAATGATATTATTATTACCCTAAATCATGTCATAATTCTATTGGATAAGTTTAATTCGACCAAAAACAACCTTAGGAATAAAATATGACCATTTAGGTCTACATGGATTAAATTAGGACATTTATTATTAATTTATTTAAAGAAGGGTTAAAATATTTTAAATCAAAGTTTAATAACTAAATAATTTATAATATAGGGTTATACATAAGATAAATACGACTATAAATATTTATTAGAAATATTACAAGATTTCATACATAATGGTATTTTATTTATTAATTTTAAATATTAAATACTGTAATTTATTTATGACACAATATTGATACAGTAATTTCCTTATTAATGAAATATTAACATAATTGATGTTATAAATACCCAAATAAATGTAATTTGAGACCTTTTATGAATTCCACTAATTTTATAGGTTAATATTACATATTATTATTGATTTCATTAAATATTTTAGGACTAATCATGTTGTTATGAGTTTCACAAAAATAAATTACCAAATAGTGTCAAAATTTTCATAAAATATATTTTAAAACAAATATTATATTATTAATTTTTATTTTATTCTTACAAATCTAAGGTTCGGACAAATGACATATATAAGGTTATATATATTAATAATAAACAACTTGGGGTTCGTTTGGCTTCTTATAGTAAGTGTATTAACCTTAGAGTGTAATAAAACAATAAGGAACATTAAAAGTAAAATTATTTAACTTAAAGTTAAATCTAAATGATATGGATTAAATAGAAACCTAAACATTTTTAAATTCAATTTGATTAGAGGATTTCGACACATACCCACCTTATCTTTGAAATAAATCAAATTGGTTCCATTAAAAACCGAATATGACTTTATAATAAAATAATATTTTTTGTTTTTCCAAAGGTTCCACTCTCGTCCCTTATAAAAGGGAACCTCCTCCCTCTCTTAGTCACACCACATTGAGCCTTCAATGTCGAAAAAAACCTGCCAATATCTCTTATACACTTCCCTAGAAACATCCTAGTGGTCATGGTTTTCTTCAAAAACCATATTTAGTGCCCTAATAGGAGGTTAAAAAGAGGCACTTCAAAGAAGAGGTAATGTCCATTAGCAATTCTTTCTACTTTATTTCTTCTTCTACTTCTTATTCTTTAGTTTTTTCAATATAAAGTAATAAAATCAGTATCACTCATATACTGAAATGTTATTTTAAATATTAAAAAACCCAATTTCACCTTCTATCCATCCTATGGAAAATGAAATCACATCGCATGCGTACGTACGGAATATGGTCTCCACGCTGTGGTGTTATCTGTTTTCCACCACCACCTTACATGGATGTGTATAATGGTGTAGAGAATAACTATATATGATTATTGTAAAGTGATATTGATTCAGAAATATTATACATACACTCATGTACAATTCCACGATCATGGGAACGAAATCATCGCTTGTGCGTTCATACGGAATACTGTCTCCACGATGTGATGTGACTCGTTCTACATGATCATCATTGAATAATGATTAAATAAATGCATTTTATGAATAAATATGATATATATTACAACAATACCATTATGGAAATTAGGTATCAATAACCTAAAAAGAAGAAGAATAATTTATTGAACAAAACACACATAAGAACAAAAAAAAGCAATAAACACCCGAATAAAAAGTAGCAATGTAATATTACTAATAAGAAGCTAAAAATATGAACGCATATGATATCATAACAATGTGTACGATTATGGAATTAGTCAATAACATTATTTGAATCATTATATCGGTGGTTCATACATGTACGAAGAAAATTGGACCTATGGTAAGGGAAAATCTCACAATCTCATTTTTTATCCGAGATTGTTTATACTTCAGAATTTACTGGGGAATATTTATATTCCAAATCCATGTTTCCTCAATATTGAATATTGTTTATATCGTCGTTAAATTGTTTTAATCCAAATTTACCCTTCGTTAATTTTTTATTAAAAGATATGAAATGAATCTTTTGTCAATTTTAGTATGAGGTACTTTTTGACTTTTCCGGCCAAAGTATGAAAAGAATATTTTATTAACTTATACAACATGAATGGATTTTTTGAACATTATTTCCATGAAGCTTCCTTTAAAAGTTTTGAATAATATTTCTGATCAAATTCTTTTAGTTTAAAATTATATAACATGTTATGATAGGAAAAAAATTTCGAAGTAGAAAGGATATTTTCCTCAAGAATGTAGTTCAAGTGTTATATCCAAATTATTTTCCATCTTAGATAATATAGGGTTCTGTTTCTATCCCTATTTTTACATTGTTTGGATTAAGTTATGATGGAGTTATTTTTATGATGTCATTTTATCTTATATGTATTATGTTATGATGCCATGATTATTATGAATCCCATTTTTATTACATGGGTTATGCTACGATATATGATTTATGATTTTGTGGCACACATAAGAATGGTTTCATTATGAGATGGGTGGGACCTATATCTCCCTCCAATGAATTAGGTAAAGATTTATATCTCATGAGATAGAAATGGCTGGAACGACGGGTTAATTCGGTTCAGTGATACAGGACTGAAACGAGGAGTGAACTCGGTTCAGAAATAGACTTTGTCTGCTAAGATAGTCATGGAAATGAGTCTTGACTACTAAGAAATGATTATATATGATTATGTGTGTATGCCAAAAAGTTTCATGATTTATGTTATGATTTTTGATTTATCCCATGTTATGAAATTATGATCTCTTTTGCATGTTATGATTTACAAAATGTTATGTTCTTATGAATATGATGTGATTGATTTTTATATTGTTTACCATTACTGAGAATTTGAGCTCACCCTTTTGTATGATTACTTTCCCCAGGTCAGGAAGAAGGTTATTAGGTTGGTTATTCCAAAAGGGACTCTAGATATGATTAAATAAATGGGAGACAATGTAGATGTTTTATGAAACAGTTGTTTATGATTCCCAGTTTCTAAATACACTATACTTATATGGTCCTTTCATAGTTTTGTGATATATTCTAATAAGTGTGCTTCAATATTGATGTAATAACAATGTATGTAATGTATGGGTCGTTATAAGTTACTCAATTTTTAGAATTTTAATTTTTCACTTTGGTAATATGTTTTTTACTGTTTTCTATATTAATTATGACCAAAATTTGTTAGTTTTACATACTATATGATATAAATAATAATGATTAAAAAAGTTTAATATATTTTATCTAACAAAAATCACATAATTATCAGAATTAAATTTCGAACAAAATGATTTGACATGTCAAAAATCCATTTTAAAAGAAATGTATTTTTCAAGAATTATATAATCATATATTCTATATATTACGTTTATAAATAAAAATATTAATTTAAATTAATATTTATATATTTTTTATAAATACATTTAATTTAATTCGTTATTTATTAAATTTCATTTTACTTTTTAAAAAATGAGAAACATTATGAACATTATGACTGTTTTAGATGAAATGCGTTTTAAGCCTAAAATGAACATATTTTAAAACTAGTATAAGGATTATTTCAATGTAATCATTTCCAAAAAATTTCACTCAATAATATTTCTTTTATTTATAAATGAAATTAAAACTAATATATATAATTTAAATTATTAAATTTAGTGAAAATAAATTTTAATTTACAACAAATTCTTACATTTCACTATTCACTAAAAAATAAGTAATTTACAAAAACAAATATCACACAATGTTAATATTAATAATTATATATATTGAATTATTTTTTTAGAAAATAAATTTATTTCATGTTTAATAATTATAATTTATCATATATTCGGAAAAAATTAAATTAAAATCCCTTTTGAACAAAACATATTTTTTGATAAATATTTGAATTTATTAAGAAATTGAGTTCTTATTTCATAATAATATTAAATGTTCCTGATATTTATTACATATTTCATATAGATTATATTACTATTCGAAAAAATAAACTATATGGGTATGTTATAAAGATAGTTTTAAATCATCACAGTTTATTTGGGTTCAATGTTGTTTATCGAATACACTATAAAAGAATATTCTTCCCTTATAACTGATCAATGAATTACAAACATCATTTTTTCATAATATATTGTGATTAAAATATATTTTATTTTATAGTCACAATAGGTGTTCCCAATTTTCATCATTACTCCATCATTATTTGTACTAATCCTTATAGCTCGGTGATAATCATTTGAAAAAGTTGGATAATAAAAAGAATTCTTGTGTGTGGTATATTTGTTGAAGGAAGGAAACATGTTAGTCAGTTTCAAATCCATGAGAATATATATATTAGATTTATTTTGACATAATTAACCATTTGTTTTAATAATCATTTACATACCAAAAAATTTAGTTTTATAGACCAACATATTTTATAAAAACAATATTTTTCCTCATAAATGGAGAATTATAATTACAAGGGTTTCCTATAAACCTTGATAGCCCATGAAAAACATTTCATAAAATTAAATTTTTTCCTAATTGATTATAATTGTCCCTTTAAAAAAATATCATTATATTTTATTATAAGATCAATATATGTCCCTGAATTCTTGTTAACAAGAATTGGAAAGGAATGTAGGTTTGTGAGATGTGATCTTTATAAAACAAATATATGAACCACTTCAAGAGTCATTATAAATGGATTAACCATATTAGTTTATTCTAACATAATTCAAAAGAGAGGAAAATCATTACCAAATTCATTATATATCTTTAAAAGAATCAATTCATATATTAAATAGCATATAAGTAAATATATCATTCAAGAAACAAATAAAAGGAATCATTTTCATCATCAAATTTTGATAATTACTCTTTAGAACAAATATTATAATAATATTCTGATAAGATATAACACATTTATTTTAAAAACATGTCCTCTAAAAATATATTTACTAAGGGAATAATTGTTTTTTTGGGGATAATTTTTATAATTTTGTAATGTAATAAAAATATAATTTAACATTTATGATTTTAGTAAATTATATTGCTTTCATATATTTCAAAATGCAGTATTCTTTACCTATATGTATAGAAATTGAAATTGTTATATATAATATAATAATGGTTCCATATTGAAACAATCATAAAAAAATAAAAAAGGACACATTAAATATCCCCTACAATTTATATATATGAATATAAATATATCCATAAATATATTATAATAATAGGGAAAAAGATGGAAAGTCTTTAAAAAAAGTATTCCAAAATATAAAACACAGTATTAATGTAATATGTCTCTTACCTCGAGTATGATTTATCATGTAAATTATTTATCATTCCAAATATTAATTTGTTTTTAATTATTTAATTTCTTGATAATTATTTTAATTTCTATAGTTTATTTCATTTCACATAACTCCCTATTGTGATAAATTATTAAACTGAATAAGTTCACATATAACATTTTGATGTAATTATAAATATATGTTATAAATGGATTGGATATAATGGATATAGGAATTTGGATCATGACTACATTATTTTCATAATTTTTATCACTGAGTAAGGAAATGTTGTAAAATTTGTATTAAAATCATTTCCCACTATATAAGAGAGTTATGAAAATTTAATTGCATTGAGATAAGGATATTTTATTTGGTATATATTCATGAGTTCATTTCCATTATAAAATAAACATAATATAAAGAAGGAATTTACTATAATATCATTCCATAAATATTATTATAACATAAATATAATGTTATTTATTTAAATACCCCAATATATATATTCATTGTTATCAAATACTCAAATATAACATACATCATTTGTGAGGATATAGTCAGAAAATATAAATGAGGAGTGTTTTTATTCAAATCCAATTAAATAATAATAATAATAATTTAGTATTTTGGAAAGAAAATATTAACATATATTTACTATTATTTAATTTGTATAAATTATTATGAAAACCAATAGTAGTTATTAGTTACAACCCTAGTTTTTAAGAAATAACTTATGGTTGGGTGTAGAGGAAAAGGTGGTGTTTACATGATATCTTCTATATAAAATTGTATTTTAAATCATAGTTATTATATTATTTCATGGAGTTATAAGATGTAGAATTTTTTGGGACCCTATGGAATGGTGGAAAATATTTGTGGTTAGTGATACATTTTCATAGGTATGCTATAGTGATAACAAGCCTTTAAGATCATAAAACATCCTACTCATTTCCTTTTCAAGGGGGTAGAGGTATCTATCCAGTCTTGAGTAATAATAGTGCTCATTAATATCATGAAACACAAGATACAACTCAAATAAAAGGTCTATCAATTTAAATTCTTCACCAGCTTCTCGAATATAATATTCCTATGTTTTCCGATGTAGGGTATCCCCTACAACATTTCCTTTTCTAGACATATAGGAAATCCAAAATAATAGTAATGATGCTATTTAACCCATATCCATTGTCATAGATTTATGTTACACTATTAAATATATATTTCTTGATATTATAGTCTATATAAAATATAAATTTCCCTCCCATTGGATTGTGAACCAGAAGTGCATGTCATGGACAACTACTTCTAGCTCGAGGACATGTGTTGGTCAATTTCACTCAACAGTCCTCGACTATAGAGATATGTACAAATGATAATTCCTTCCTCCAACAACACTACGCCTAACAAATTTTTTGATGCATCATAGAAAATAGTTTAGACATTAATATGCTCTAGTAGTATCAGAAATGTTGAAAAGATAGTTATTATATTAGATCTAGAAATGGTATCCCGCACTCTTCTATTTGTAGGAACTTCAACCACTTAGTTTTTAGGAAATTATGAAGTGGTGAAAGCATTGATATCTTTTGTGTGACACATATGTAAAAGCCAACTAGCCTCATGAAACTCTGTATTTAAAACATGTTACTAGGCTTCTCCTAGGAAACAATGACACTCGCCATCACTGGGTTAAAATATACTCTTGTTACTAATAAAAAATGAAACATTATGTGAAATTTTTCAACATGAAGTGGAACATAGAAATAATTGAATAAATCTAACACACTATCAATGTACTCATAATGATCTCATAGTGCTCAGCATTTTTTCTACGAGTGTGATGTGAAATCATGTCACCAACCAAAAAGACCATCACAAAATAATAAAACAATATGGGGAAAGACACTATTTAGAAAGGACATAAAAATGGATGGTGTCTTCATAAGACCTGAAAACATAATGATACACTCATAAAGTTCATACATGAAATGTAAATCTATACCAGATACGTTATATGGTCTGAATAGTACATGCTAATATCTAAATCTCATATCGATCATTGAAAACACTATAGCCCCACAAAGCTGATCAAAGTGGTCATATATTCAAGGTAATTGATATTAGTTTTTTCCTATAATCTTTTTCAACCATCAGTAATCCATTTAAAAATGAAGGGTCACATTCTATTAATGGGTAAAAATCATAGTTTAAATACAAGATGATGGCATAGGCCAGATAAATCCATTAACAACTAGGTCCTCAAACTCAAGCTTGAGATCTTGGAGATTAATAGATGCCATCATGTATGTATAAATGGACTTACGAGATTCTCCTTAAATAAGAATAATCATAAAAATAACATCCCCCTCATAATATGATATAACAAGATATTCTATAGAGTCATCCTTGAAAATAAATTCTATTGAAGGAATTCACCTTGATGTAAAACCTAAACCTCTATTCATATATTATCAATATGGTCAGTCACTTAAACATTCTTGTGATGATCTAGTCCTTCTTTATTATACTATACAACCCATATACCATTATTTAAATATCTGCTACCCTATGGTGATATAAAATATACCATATATTGATAGAGGTATACAGAGTCATGTTATAGGGCCAACCAAACCATCGTAAGTATAAAACAGAAGCCAATAATCTTTTCAAAATCTATAATAATGGGTATGTACCAAACTTATGGGGAAACTATTTAAATTAATATATTCTCCTTTACCATACTCTCAATCATGTATTCATGGTCGTTTCACATGAGTAATATTGAATTTTCACCCCAAGTCATTCCATGATAGATAAATATAATTAGTGTGAATCATATTTGTAAAATAAATTAGATACTATCCTAGAGGCTACAATAATATTAAATATTACTCTAGATGGTTATGGGCTATTATTATTTGTTATTTACTTAATACATGAAACTAGGCTGAAAAATGGCCCTATTATATTGATATATAGCACTTATTATGATATCCTTACTGATGATGATGATTTAGAGTATAGATACCACTACCAAGACCCAATAAAGTGCATGTCCTACCAGTGCTACTCTAACTCCCTCCATGATGTGGAAAAAAAGAACCAACCCCTGAAAAGGGAGATGGTGTAGATAATTTTCCACTATAAATAGATGGAAAGGTATAACATATTATCTAAATATTCCACATATGGTGATATTAAAATAACTACATAGGGTCTTTATTACACTGAGATTTCATATTCCCTATTCATCCAAACTGATGTGGTATAGTAGAACTAGAAGTATGATTACTCTTACCACCACTTATTTTACATGATACCACAAGGGAATGTTTTGTTCTACATGGAGAACTGCCATCATACCATGAATCTAAAGAATTATTCATTGTACTATCAACTTCTTACAGTTTTGATTACTGTAAGAATCATTATAGAAATTATAATAGAGGGTAGTATAAATAAATTCTCAAGAGTTTATATGGCATAATAAATTTCATCCTCAAAGCGCCTAACATGTGAAATCTCACCACCATCTAGAAGTGGTCAAAAATAGTAAAACTCGGAAATATGCATTGAATACTCTATGAATAAAATATAAACCTTATCATGATGCGTTATTTCTATAGATCAGTCATCACCAAGTATCTAAGGAAATAAGTGAGCATAGAAATTAGTAAAAAACTCAACCCATACTATACTCAGGTGTCGACAAGCTTGGGTAGTAACATCACACCAGTGCTTCGCTGAGTCATGCTGGATAAAGATGGAATGTTTGACCATCCACTATAAAGGAATATGAAGATTCTAAAAGATATATCAGGTGTCCTCTTCCCAATAATCAGCAACATGTAGACCATATTCCCACTGGAATGTATGTCGATATTATTTCTAGAACATTGGATTCAGGTAGCTATTATAGGTACAATCCATGGAAGACCATACATGGACTACATTAGACCTTGGAAACTCTCACTATATTGACCATATGTGCCTAGATTAGGTTTAACAGGAGGTTCAACAAGTGGAACTCATGTTGTTAAGACTAATGGATTAGGGGTCACCTTGTCGAGGGAATGATCTTTACCAAATTAATGGCACACAAACTGAAGATGTTGTGGCGGCGTTGTTATAAAAATTCCAATCACATTCTTTATATCAAGCTCAATGCATATACAAACACATGTGGAATAGGATAATTAGAGTAAGGTCTTAGTACCAATTGTATACTATCCCAAATACATTCTTATACAATAAATTATTAGTAAGTGTTGATGGTATAATTATAGGGGTAATAGTTGGTGAAGGGTCACAATACATTTATTATTCACTTACTGGAAACCATTTCATTTGTTATGTTTTAATTTAAATTTTATATAATCATTTTATTATATAATTATTTCAATATATGGTCAATTTTTATTTCTATTTCTAATAAAATTTTACCTATAAACCATAGCATTATTATTTCCTAACATTTAGTTTCAAATTAACCTAGTCTACAACTAATATCAGAATTTAATGTCTTGAATATGATGGATTTACTTAGTAAACAACCCATTCCAACCCCAAGGGACCGTAAACCTCATGAATTGAAATTGGAATTCACTAAATCACATCAAAACATAATCACATTCATATATATAAATAATTATCACTTATCAATCAAAACCAATAAATGAACAATCAAGAAGTGAAATGCATTATATGGCATGGAATGTTATTTGACGATGCATATAATAATTCATCATAGTTTAAATTTTCCCTCATATCATATAGATATGAATTAAGTAATATCCCCAGTCAATAAAATAAAAATGGCACTAAAATAATATGTGTGTCACTCAATGGTGAAATTTTATCAAATGTAACAAGGGAAAGATGGAAAATAATTATTTTTTCAGTATACTCAACATTTAACTCTAACATGAGTTTTCTACACACAAAAATTGATATTAAATATGTTCCAAAGTGTTTCAAATCATCTATCTATTTTATCAAAATCATAAAGCATGAAATGAATCATATGATATCACTTTCCAATGGGTGTAACCAAGAATATACTCAATGTTTCTCCAAGATCAGTGTTTCACATGGAATCAAGAAAATCTCCTTGATCATCAGAGGATAATGATTATTAAAAATGAATTATATTGTGTCCATGGGGATAAAATTACCTCATTAACAAAGTAGAACACACTTTATAGACATCAGAATTGGTAAATATTTGAGGTAATATATGTCAGTAGATGGAACTATAGATGAAACTAATAATAATAAAAATATAAGAGGATGTTCAATGATATAAAAAAGAAGATCCATGTCAGGTCTCTGTAATATTGGGAAATATAGATACAAGGTAGCGGGAAATACAAGCTATAAAAAAGAATAAAAAATAAAACCAAAAACTATCTACCATAAAGAGATCTACATTGGTAATCATTCACCATGGTCCAACATAATAATGTAATAAATATCATGTTTCTAATGAATAAATATCCCCATTGACAACACATTAATACATGTCATCATCATAGGTTCCAATGGAGGCTTGGATAGGGTATGATATAAATCTCAGTAGGCCACTACCAATGGAATCTAAAACATTTAATTCATTTAAAATAATCTAAAACATTGTGTTTGAATGCATATTTAAAATTAAAGATGTGTAGTAATGTATATACAGAAGTACCTACTTCAGTATCAGGTGATGATTTTACATGTAAAAATATCATTTATAAATTAAGAAGTAATTTATATATTATTTCATGTGAGTTATAAATAGATATAATATCATTTTATAACAATATTATTAAATGATAAATGATATATATGGTCTCATGTTATGATTATAATGAAGAAGCGGTTCTACAAAAATAACCAAGTATTCCTTGACCATAAGGGTCATGTCAACATAATATTAAAATGTATCCAAATTAAAGGATTAAGAGGTTAATCTGAGGAATATCACCCATGAAATTCCACAAATAATGTAATATCCTTTGATTCCATGTAATTATACCAATGTAAATTGGTATTTGTAATAACTAGGAATAATGGTGCATCCTGGGTGACCCACTTCCATAGATGTCATGTTGGATCCATAGAGGATATCGAAGACATTATATAATTATAATTGATGGATAATATGATGTTATAATGGGAATATACATGTAGATAAATTTCAAGCACCCTCTTAGGTCTCACCCATGGAAATTGATATCCTTGAATCAGAATGGAATCCATGATTGCTCAAGGAATACCCTTATGAATCTAAGGCTGGATCATGTATAACCACTAATGTTAAAATATCATGGTCCATATAGAATAAAAACCTTATAAATGATTCATTAATTAGTTTGGTCCGTGTAAAAGTAATTCAATTTAATAGGCCATTTGGTTTATTCCATATCTTTTATTAATGTAAAATGGATAAAGGTCATGCAACTATTTATTTATTCATATTTATAATACCCACACCATTTGGCTCACTCTACTACCATCCATTAATCCTAGAAATTTGGGCTAAAACATTCAACCAATTCCTCCAATTACATTTAATTAGGTGTGTCTATATATATAATATCATTGTAATTTCTCATATAAGATATATTTACCAAGTTCATGAAATTCTGTTATGATGGTAATGTGATAATAATAAACATTCTAACCATTTATATTTCATTTCATTAATCAACACAAAGATACATCAAGTACACTTAATAGTTCAATATATTGGTGGAACTTATTTTTTGATGAACCACTAATGGAAAAAAATGAAAACACCATATAGAGTGGGGTTACTGTTGAGGAAATCACCTCAAATGTAGATAAGATATTAAAAAGATTACTATCAGATGGTTATAATAACTATAATAATGGAATATTAATTAATTAGTCCATGTCTGATGAAATCATTACAGACACAGACATTTATAAAATGATGAAACAAAAGGGATGAGGTATAGACCACCATCCATAAGCTCATATATCTCTATTCATATAGTATCTACCTTTAGGATAGGCCTAGATTGGATGATATTTTATGAACATACCATCACCATAAAAATAGAGCATATGATAAAACACCTTGTTAAAATTATCATGGATAAGGGAAATGAAGATAACCTAAAATTTAATCAACATCTTACTAATGGGAACCCAACATAAATTATGGTGCTTGAATTGGAAACATTACTGACAAACAGGACCAACATATAAAAAAGATCTTCATAGGAGCTCAATGAGTGAAATGATAATCCTTTTTCTAATATAATGATCAATGTAGAAATAAATAAAGTTAAAAAAATTCATTATGGATAAATGATCATTTTACCCAAAAACCATAAGTCGTATGGTTTATTTGCTTTGTTGGAAAAAATCTTCAACAAACCTGTACCCCCACTACATAATGAGAGCACCCATGTGGTTCGGACTCATGGTTAGAAAGACTATGAACCAACCATGAGAATAACCTTTACTAAACATTGTAGGCATTTCATATGGGCATGCATCCCTTATCACAAGGCTAGTGACAACCATGTACTATATATCACCCCAATATCTAGACTCGCATGGATAGTAGTATCTATGTCTGTTGACACACATTTTATTTATTAGCCACATGGAATGTAATTTTTTCCAACCAAAGGGTGTTATGTGATCTAAAAAGGACCTATACAACACTAAAACCTTCCAGAACTTGTTTCGAGTCTAAATAAGGTCCAATAAAAGAAATTAGATCATATTTTAAAGTTCCCATTCTATATAAAAATACTAGGTTCCATCATAAATTTTTATCCTATAATTCATACATTCTATAGAATAATTTATTTATCATTATCTTCTAAAATTAATATATAAAACATTTATATGATGATACATTAAAAAACATGGTCACCTACCATGGATGGAAGATCATTCCCCTAGTAATATACATAATATTTCTTCCTAATCGTATCCATCCTCGTCTTTTTTGAATCATCTTCACCTTAATTACCATTTCATATAAAAATCCATGTCCCAATAATATTACCCACTAACATCACTAAAACTAGAAAGAATTTCATATTCTTTTCAATATAAATTTTACAATGTATCCATTATTATATTGTAATGGAAATAATTATTTTAAGATAACTCAATTAATGGTAAATTATGATCCAATAATCACTAGAAATCGATATGAATGTAATTGAGTTTTTGAATCATTATCTCTAACCATCCTTCAATGTGAGGATAAAAAGGTGTAATGTAATTAAATTTATTACGAGACAACTTATTTAATCATTTTATTAAATTAATGTTAGGTATGTTATAAAAATAAAATACAATAGTAATAAGAACTATATGAAATGTTTTTACCATGTTTAGATAATTTTTTAAATGATGACCACATGAAATATTTTTTACAGTATGATGAAAATGTATATATTTAGTCCAATGATCAATAACAACCAATGTCACCTTATTACAAGTATTTTTATATATTATTCCAGCAATTTAATCAATTTTTATATTCTCATATTATAATTAAATTACAATAAAATATTTCATCACAAACATTAGGGATTATCATTCCACATCAAACTATTTTTAATTAAAACTTTTCGTGGTAATAATTTTATTTTATTTATTCACTCCTTCCATAAAATTTTATTCTCAATGGCCTATATATATTATATATTCTTGGATATAAATAAAGAATAACTACGATATTATCTCAAAAAATAATTCAACACATGGGAATGATCTAAAAAAATATTATTTTTAAAATTCTGAAAACACTTTAATTATTAATGATAAGATTTGGAAAAATAAATTTAATGAAAAATTTTACAATTAACTATTAAATTCAATCATCCTTATAATATTTATTCATTCTTCCAAACAATTAAAGTTAAACTGAGCCTATAGAAAACCAATGGAGTTCCAATGAAGAAATTTTTTCAACAAATAATCCTCAAATAATTTACAAAAAAATCATCTTACATCTATATTATAGTAAATGATACATTATCAATGAAATATACAGCAGAAATACTCCATTTATTCCTTTATAGTATATAATCATTAAGTAATAACATCTAATACATTATAGAAATAATATTTATCTAAGGATTAACTATTTCATAATGAATATATATAAAAAAATTTATATGATCATTATATATTTAACATATTACTATCTATAAATAATATATACATTTTTTAAGAAAAAATATGACAACAAATTATATTCATATATAGGATAATTTATCACAAAAGGATTTAATTGATAAAAAAAATATTCATTTAAATATGTATTCTACATCTTGATATAACCATGTCCCATTAATGAATCCACACTATAGATAAAAAATATCAGCATCTTTGGTTGGATTGTCCAGAACAGGTTCATTATATATTTTTCATTTAAATTAAAATAAAAATTCCATGTACAATATATTTAATTTTAATTTGAATCATTTATTGTTTATAATGTTAATGGGTTAAATTAAAAATATAATTTGTCAACAATCCATTAGTAGTAACATTATAATCCAATAATAAAGCAATACTTTGTGACAAGTAATGGTATTGGAAACTCTTCTAGAACCATAGTTTTAAATGCATCAACATTTACTCCACCTTTTGTACATAATTTCAATTAAATTAAATATTTCATTACCAAACATATATTTATAATTATTTACATATAAAAATTTTAATTCATGAATTTTAGAACAATCATCATGTTTTTCTCATGATCATAAAAATGTTTTAAATATACAAAAATAACATCAATGCACGCAACTCATTATTTTTCCAATAACATAAGGAAACCTCTAATCATAATATCAATAAATATTGATGGATGTTTTTTCAATCCATAGGTAATAACTATATACACATAATTTATATTCCTAGATAGAAAAATTGTCTTTAAATTTAATCCCCCATTACCTCTTACAAATAGTAATCTGACCTAAGATCAACTATAAAAAATACTATGATATATAGAGGTGATCAAAAAAGTCTTCCATACAAAGAAATAATTATTTATTCTCATTAGGGATGCTATATAGATCCCTATAATCCATAAAAATACCTATGGATATTTCAATCAATTTAATTGTTTTTATTGAACCAAAATATATAGTTTCAGAGTGAATACAAACATTATTATTCAACTCTTATAAATACTTTCATGAATCCAACTAGTTTACAAGAGACATTCAATAAATAGGTTTTGATATTTTATTTTAGTAAAGGCACTAGTTTAATAGTAAATTACGACTATATAGTGAGTATAATATCAAACAGTTCATCATTAAATACTTTATGATATTAATTTTACATAAAAATATCATCCATTAAAATAGTATCCTTATTCCCAATAATAAATTCAATATTACATTCATTTAAATATTGTAGAAATTTCATATGTTCCTAATATATTATCATATTTATCAATTGAATGATGTATAAAAACTGATACTATATTTTGATAAAAATTTATTTACTTTTAAAATCCACTATATCATGATAAGAAAATGAAACCCATTAATAAAAAATTTTAATAGTATCATGTCAAATAAAAATATGTTTTGATTTTGAAACCCATAAAAATAATATACTAGTAAGATTATTATAATTTTATGTTAGTAATACTACTCATAATTGTTTTTAAAAAATCATTAGGCATAATTTTTTGAGAAATAATTTATATTTTATAAGAAAATTTCATTGAAATGGATGTATATTTTGACCTTGAATCAGAAATGGAATTTATATAATGAAAATAAAAATGTAATGTACAAAACAGAACATCACCAAATAGTCCAAAATGTAGTGTATACCATATCAATGTATGTTTTTAAATTTAAGGAATGATTCAATTTCAGTTTTGTGTTTGGGATTTTTTTTGAACTAGGGTTGGAAATCAAATTATAGGAATTCTTAAATCTCAAACTAATGATTTAGATATTAATTTAAGGAATATAATTTACATTGGAAGTACTAAATTATTTGAAAAATTATGAGATGACCTGGATATATGTTTTAGGAATCCTAGACAAACTATCTAGCCACCATAATGTGACCAACTAGCCAGTGGATGACCTTATATCAATTAATTATTCCTCGGCTCAGTAGATAGATGGTGGATAGTGTTGGTTTCCATTTTTGGGAATTAAAGGGTCTCATTTAACATTTCACACATTATATTAAATGTTTAAACCTTATTTTGTTCATCATTATTCATAGCACAGAAGTGGATCCCTTTTCCACTCTGCATGCCTCGCCAATGTGGTGTTTTCAATAAATTTAAAAACTACAATTATATATCATTCATACCCACAAATCCTATGGGGTAAATATTCTCCGTTTATTATATACAACTTTTATACATAGGATTTTATTAGACACTATACTGGTTAAATGTGGAATGACATATTTCTTAGTGGATGTTCATGTAGCCTATTCATATATTGTCCCAAGATAGTATCTACAAATTGTCACTTAGAATTTTGAATAGGTATGAATTTATTTTTTTAATTCCTAGGGATTTTTCGAGTATATAATTTAATTAATTTTGGAATTCATACTTTTTTATTAGGATTTATCATTGAATATGATTGTGGTTAATTGATATATTAATGACATCCCATCACATGAGGTTTTGATAAATGTCTAAGGCATAATATGTTTTCCGAATTTATTATGATTTTTAATTTGTTTCACTAATAAATTATAAATTATATAATAAATTTATTTGATTATAATGGTTGGGGGTATGATATATAATGGTTATTGAGTGTTTGATTAAGTTTATTGGTTCTCGGGGTTCCACTATAGATATTTCAAAACAATGTGAATATAATAAAAATTCATTGAATTGTTAATAGGTTTTCCCTATATGAGACACATAATATTTTTATATTCTAGGTTAATGTGTCATGTGACCCTGTAATATTTACCAAAAATCAATAAATTTTTGAATAAATTACTTATAAAATAATAATTTTATTGAAATAATTTTCTATGGAGGGAAATATGTTTTATCAACGGTTCATAAATGAATTTTCACAGTCATTGATGACCAGAGGTCGAGTAAACATTTATAAATGAATTGGATCCAATGTAATCATAAATGATAATTGTAACATTTGGGTAGAGAAATTGATAGGTATAATAGAAGTGGGATTAAGAAGGGTAAATTTCTTTTTGTGTTTGAATGTTGTTTTTAATTTAATGGTATTTGAAAAAGGAATGTTAATGTACATGGGTTTTGGATGGAATTATAATTTTAAATGGTTTTATGGTTTATTATATATATACAATGTTAATTGAGAAGGTACATTTCAAATGGTGTTGAAATTGAATATATCCTTGATATTATAATTGTTTTTCATATTTTGGTAAATTGAAAATTAAATGATTTTTAAATTAGAAATAAAATTGTTTTCATTACCCATGTATTACTTATTTGTTATTAAATAGATTATTAATGAATAAATATTTTTTTATATTTTTGTGTTTTAATTATATTTAATATTAATTTTCTATACCCACATCCCATAGGGAACTCATGGTATTAATTGATAACCCATGGTAAACATAGATCTGTAGGGAAATAATTTTTTAATGGTTGGGGATGATGGGAAATAATGATTATAGTAAAGCTAGGGGTTGAACTACCTACATTGATCTAGTGATTATAAGAAACCAATACCATTTTTTTTGGAATTCCCATGTATTTTTTTTCTCAAGGGTGTGTCTTGAGAATATTAATGTTGGAGAGCACATGCTGGGAGAATGATAAAATTTTTTAGGATATATATGTAATCAAATTAATGAAGTCTGAGTATAAATATATAATGGTTTTATAGTGTTCTTCCCATAGAGAAATAAATCCTCGGGTGATTTGGATTTTTCTTATGAAATCAATATCATTTGTTATATTATTGGAGATTTCACGCCATATAAATTGTTAACACACCATGTATTATTCATCTTGAAAAATCCTTGACCATAGTACATAGTATGAACGGAGTACACAATGTGAAATGTCTACATGTCACTTACCAATTAATGATCATGTACTAAAAAATAATGAGATATTTTTTCCAGTATTTAATGACCCGGTTGAGTACATGATTCATAAAAGGACTACACTGACAATAATAATTTAATTGTAGGACTTTAGGTTGTCTCAAAGATTATTTATATGTCATTTATACACAGAATATTTTTCTCTAATCTTAGATCTCTACCCATCTAATTTTGGGAACCTCCTCTCCTTTTGAATAAAATTATTCAAAATTTGATCATCAGTGCTTTTTAAGGTGTCTCATTGGGTGATTAATTTTTTCTACCTATTCATTGACATTAATTATATTAGAATTTATATCCTGTATTATTGGATAATGTTATATGTGATGATGTTTTTATGTATTTTTTGCACGATCCATCATGTGATTTTATTCTACGGTTTTATCCTTTGTTTTGGTGAGGATGGTATTCGTTATATGAGGTATGTTGTTGTTTTTCTCATATAAAAAAAGGTTTTTTATTGAATTAATTATGAGATTTAAGGATTGATTACATGGAAACCATTTTCCTTTTTTTTTTCTTCTTGGTGAAGGATCTCTATTATGGGCAGGTGTGACCTATGTATTGAGGTTAGTGGTTTTTCCTCAAGCCTATGTGGGTGAATTTCATTTTTCTAGTTTTGATAAATATATTATTAAATGAAATGTAATAGTTGATATATTTAATTTATATTTATGGAAATGTTTTTTAAATAAACTATTTTTGTCCCATAGTTTCAATAAACACAAAGGTGTTTTTGAGGAATTGTGGAATGGGTTTAAGACATGATTTACATTTCATTGTTTTGATGATATGGATTGATAAATTATGTTTAAATATAGATATTATGTGAATACTTGGGTACTTAGGTTGAAGATTTAGTAATAGGTCTTATCCACTACTGGGAGTTTCATTCATGGTATTTTATTTTTCTCCCTATGACTAATTTTTTTGGGACATGTTATATTTCATGGAGTGTTTAATTTAAATGATGTGCCTTTACTCTAGAATCAATTCAAATTTACCCTGTATTTATATGATCATGATTTTTATGTTAGGTATGAGTTTTCTAGCTATCATAACCCAGTGTAATAATTAGTTCACTGTCACATATTCTTTTCGAATGTAATTTTTTAATTTCACTACAATGTATTTTTTCTATTATGTTGTATATTTATTTTTATTTTAATATGATTTAATTTATATGTGAAATGACTTAATACTGATTTACCTATATTATTTGGATATTAGGAAAAAGGTGGAATTAAATTTATTTCCATTATTTTGATATAAAACTATTTAACTGATTATCATTCGTTGTTTTTTTATAATAATGAACATTTTTGGATTATTTTAGGGACATCATTTAAAACACAAGTGAGGGATCCTACTAATACTATTATCTGGAAACTTATGTACACCTTTGTGGTCTATATACCATTTTATGAATTTTGATGTAGGTAAATGAATGGATTCACAATTAGGATATCATGTTTTCATTCATCTTGGTTTGGGTAGTTAGTGGAATTGTGTTGGGAGTTTTCCCAAGCAATCACATGGATACTATTTAATTAATTGTTATCTTTTTTTCAAAATTTTCAATTGGAATTATCTGTAGGGGATTTTTTTTAATTATTTCAGTTGTTTCACTTCCATTTTTTATTATCTTTTTGGGTATATATATTCAAGTTTTTATCTTATATTGGTTTATGTAATTGTATGTATTTAATTTTTTCTACTTTACATTTGAAAAGATTGTTCCCAATTTTTTTTATTCCAGAGATCATAATGCAGGTCCTTGGTGATTGAGAACATCGTTTTGTTATATTTAAAGTCGGTTCATATACCATATTGATAGGGTATCTCAGTATTTGTCATTATAGTTTTGTATTAATAGTTGTATACACTAAGTAATTATTTTCATTGGAACTTTAGAAGAATATATATAAGATTTTTTGGCCTTGATAGGTATATTTATATGAGTTCAATTAGAGCTCATTTTTTGATTTTACTATTATTACCGTGGGATACTAGAAACATTGTATCATGTTTCGAGTTCATGATCTTAATATATATCTCAAATAGTTTCTGGGTTTGAAATTAGTTGATTATATTCTCTTATCATTTCTATTGATTTAAGGATAAATACTATGACTATGGGACAAACATAATGAGATATGGATGATAGTTTATATGATTCTTTTAAATGAATCCACCTATTGTTTAGCATATTAATAAAGCTATCATTTGGCCGGTATTTTCTCTCCAATAAAATTTATCCAGAGAAAATATTTCCTTTTTTATGGTAGATCAAATATATTTAAAAGACATATATCGATTAATTTAGTTCATAAATGAAAATATATCATACTTTATTATTACGAATGAACCTCAATGGGTGGAGTATTTTCTGGAAAATATCAATCATCCTTTTAATATCCTAGAAAAACCCACAAGTATCATGGTGATGTTCATGATGTAAAAACATTAGGTTCCTTGAATGATATAGTGTTATTTCACAATATAGGAGAATGGGTATGTGGTCGTGGACTATAATAGTTTCAATAATCTTATTCTAGTTGTTTTTAGGGTTTATCATGATGATGAAGTCATTGGAGTTACTCTATTTGCATTAACAGGATCGTTCATTGTTGTTATACACCAATCAATTACCAATGATGTATAATTATTACAGTATGTGGAAAATAATAACTAGATTAAAGCTCATAAGTACTTGTAAGTTTTTGATTATATATAAAATCACATTTATTCATGTTGATTAAATTGAAATATATGATGATAGTGGAAAGGTATATGGTTGCTGATATGGATATGAAATGAAAATTCAATAGTGAATGGTGTCACTAATATGTTGAATATTAATTTGATATTAAGGTTGTAGGGAATATCATGGCCTGCCAAAAGTAAATGATGATAAAATATATAAGGTAAATATGAAACTTGAATAAATAAGAGATTGGAAATGATCCCTTATAAAATTTCGACATGGTAATAGGTGTACATGAAGGATCATGGGAGGATTATAGGGATTGAAAATGGTCAGAACACCATTTATAGATTAGATTGATAATATTTTGAATATTTAAGAACATATGTTTTTCAATGGTTGGGGCCAAACCCTCAATTTATTATTTAATGGAATTACCTCTTTATAATGGGTAGAGGGAGACCCAATATATAGCCCGATGGCCCAAGGTCATGTGGCCTGAATACAAGGCTTCAAAGCCCATTATTTTTCCCAAAGGACCCCTAGGAGAACATTACTGCTACAGTTCCCGTTCTTAAGAACATATGTCTATAATATCATGTTCATGATAATAGAAATAACATCAAATGATTTATTTAAAGGAAATGAGATGAGAGAAATCCTTTAACATATTTTAGTATATTAAAGGATTAGGTTAAGGTAAAAATGATGGAGAATAAATGATACATAATTAAAATAATATCCATTTGATAGTAATATATTTTAATAAATATATGAAATAATGAAAATTTTCAATTATTTTTAAAAATTGTAATAAGGTTCTTGAATTGAAATAAGGAGAAGAAGGAAAGGATCCCTTACGTGAATGGGTGGATTTAAAATCTTGTTAGAGGCTTATTTTGTTCTTGGGGGAACATTGTGAGGTCAATATAAAGTATAAGAATATTATGGTAGTTCTCTATGGGGTATTATTGAAAAGAAATGTGATCTTTTGGGGGTTTATATTGAAAAATAGAGGTTTTTCCTTATTATTTTGGTTTTGGAGTCTATATAATAAAATAACTAATAACATAGTTCATCCCATTGTTTTTAACATGGATTGTAAAAAAGGTAGTGTATTTCAATATTTTATAAGTCCAAGGTATACACATAATAATATAATTTCATTTCACATGCGAAGTCTTTTCACACTCTTAATGAAATTATTTTAATACCTTAAAACACAATATATCTTTTGGAGGAATAAAATGGCACTAAATAATAAATAAAATAATCATAAATTCAAATTATATTAATGGGAAAAAATATATTGGGGTTTTTCGCCAATTTATTTAAATTATTACATCACTTTTGGGGAATTATGATGTAATAAAACACAATGTTATTTATATGATATCAAATTTTACTTGAATATTTTACTGCCCCTGGAAATTATGAAAATTTAACTATTGGATATTTTTACGATTATTATTCCAAAAATAATTTAAATGTTATCTATATGAATTTATTAATATTATAATTTTCACTTATCAAATAAAATCAACATTTATTAAGAAATGTTTGTTTTTAGAAAATAACAGTTTTCAAACCCTTATACAATTTTATTTCATTTCATAAAAATTATGTTATAATTTAAATATGATAAAAATTATTGAATGGTGTTAATATATTATTTATTTTTAAAATTCAATTAATTTTTAAATTCACTAATTGGATTTTAATTTTAAAAAATAATACAATTTTTTCTTTATTGTATCAAATTAAAGAATCATTTACCAAGTACAAATAATGTGAAAAAATATATATTCATTATTATATATAAAAAAGTAAATATATATATTGTTAGGGTCATGATTAAAATCCCTTTCACAGAATAATAAAATCATTAAGGGAAATATGTGCCATGGTGGGACTTTTACGAGGGGGTTCGATGAACATTGTTTGGGTTGTGATCTTGTTGAGTTTGAACATGTACCATAAATGGTTTCACTCATGATTATGTTATTTGATCACATCTTGGGATTCTTATGTGGAAATGAGTAGAGATGTTGTATCCCATAGAATCACTGCTAAATAGGCTTCATATGGCATAAAAAAACTGGTTGAGGACATAAATTCCTTTTAATTTGTCAATTAGATTTCTTAAAAATTTATATTTATTCTTATAACATAACCATTGTTCAATGGATGTATTATCAATTTTAATGATTCTTAATGGAAATTAAACCCCAATAGTGTATATTAATATAAATTAAGTTCTTGTTCTTTCAATTATAATATTTTATGAAGATACATTTAAATAAATGAAAATGATGAATTTTTTAACTGTACTGAATGATGCACATGTATTGTAATGTAATGTTTTGTAACTACTTTGGATATATTTTTGAGAAATGTGTTATCATTGTTGTATTTTATACTCATGTGGTTAAATTATATATTCTAGCCAAGTTTATTTATGATTTTTTCATATTTTCTATCCTTCCACAATTGATTATTATAACAATTTTGTTGTGTTTAAATATGTTAATTGGGAATAGTCACCCCACAGACACACATAAAACCATACTACTAGTCTGTAGCCTCTAGAGGTTAGGGATATGTGTATGAGGCCATGTGGCCAGCCATGCTTTGGGAATAGTTCTGTGGAATCCGGGTTTTGAATGATACAAGCGCCGCTATGGACTTTGTCACTGGTCTTATGAAGACATAAATAATAAATTATTATATATCACCTGTGGGGATCATAATTCAAATAAATATCACATCATGGAGTTTATTGATGAATTACAACTCAGTTAACATGAAAGTATGTGCATCAGAGTAGTATTGAGGCTGTATTGAACACTACTATTGATTGTATCTGATTGAGACCTGACATTTTCCTCCATGTTTCAAATGATTAACCAAAATTATCTCTTTACTATGTTGAACATTATCACAACTTATCACACTAAAAATGATATCCGATCTATGGGTACTAACCAAACACTCGAGGACATGTTGAGATCATGCTTAATTGTCATCAAAGGTTGATAGGACCAACATATATCTCTTGTTTCATCTCAGATAATAATAGTCATTACTCAAGATTCTAAATGCCTTTATGTGAGGTCTTTATTCGAAGAGTTTCATAACATCTACATGTAGGGATGAAATTGGGGAATGAAAACTTCTAGATCCTGAAATGGTCATGCAAATAGTGAAAAATGTTTTTACCATTCCCCAACAAATGATGATTTGTATGAGTTCACAAGAGAGATTCTCTAATAATCATAGATGATATATAGAGTTATCTGTATGTAACATGCTATTCCTCCACATATCTCCATGGAATAAAGTCATTAGATTTGGGAATAATAGGGATCATAGTGAAACATACATCATCTCCTCTAAGATCCTTGATCACATCAAAGTACTGTCTAATTGACATGAACTCCCACCAAACCTATATCAAATACATGATGATTTATGTGTATCCTTCTTGGAGAAGTTCCTAGAATACACCTCAGATGTAATAAATAAAATGGTGGAACGATTTTAGAATTACATTACCAATGACAATAATTCATGGATGATCGTAGATCCTAGAGACAAAGTTCTATATAATATGCCAATGCTTCTTTTCAAGGGGTTTTGATGAAACTAAAAATTAAAAGAAGATATGTGGGGGTCGAGTGAAGAGATAAAAAAATTATACTCATATATTTTAGTTTTTTTACAGATAATATCGAGGGAGAAATTTCAGAATGGGGGAATATCATAATTACATGAACATTTACAAATAAATTCCACTTTTGATTAAAATTAAATATATTATTATGTAATATTGTAGTAGAAGAAAATGTAGTTCTTTGGTTTTATTATATTTTTTATGATTTGAGAGACCATTGTACATATTTACCATTGATAATATATATGTTGAACATTGATAACATAATTAGTATAAATATATGGTTCCTTCATTTCTAATTAAAATATAAAATGGAATTGATGGTCTCAATTAGTAGGATTGTACCATATGAATCCCATTTATCAGATCTATCAAGGGAGATAGAATATTTAGTATTTATAATGGAAAAATCACCAATAGAGATCCAATAACATAAGCATGATCCAAACCGTTTACATAATAAGCTCAATCTCATCGACATCAAGACCCAAAGCATATACACTAAACCAACTCATAAATATCTCACCATCACATACCATGCACTATGGGAATTTTCTAGGTTATTAAATAGATATATATCAATAACCTAAAAAATGTTATTATTTATATATTATTTTCAAAATAATAATGGTTATATTTACATCTTATTGTTATTTAGTAAATTATTTCTATTATAATAATATAAAACTCAAATTTTATATTTGGGTATTATTCAAATTAAATTAAAATAATTAATTCAATGAATTAATGTAATTTGAAATAAATAATACTTTAAAAATATAATATTTTTATATAATGGGTATTTATTATAAATGATAATATAATTTTAATGAAGTCGAATGTAATTTTTATATGGGATCGAATACTGTTATGATAAAAAACCCATAATATTTCCAAATAAATATAAATTATATGTTTTCAATAGAAAATTAAAATATTTAGAATTTGTTTGATAAATGACATATTATTTTATTAATCATAATATATAAATTATTTTATGGTTAATTTCTTATAATTTTCTAATATCATCAAATTTTTTGGGTAAACATTAAATACAGTATAAATATAATGTGTGTATTATCAAATCATAATGAACCAAATGTGATTTAACAAATACTATAAATGGTTTTGAAGGTGAAATATATGTTTCCATTCAAAATATTTTGTTTTTTTTAATTTTTCAAAGCTATATTGATTTCTTCAAAACTTATAATATATTTTCAGGTTTTATAATAATTTTTTACAGTATTACTATCCTCCACATCACCAATGATAATATTTGAATAATAATTTACCATTTCCTTATAAAATATTGAAATCCACTACCATATAGTATAAAACATGAAAAAGAAATTAGAAAAATGTGCTTTTGGTTATTTTACTATAGAGAGTCGAAAACCTATGTGTCTAAAATAAAAATGAAATACACACTCATTTCATATGTAAACCAACAAATAATCTCATTCATAATCACTAAAAATACTTGAATAATGATCATACTCTTTATTTCCCTATGTGCTGTCCTCTTATGGGTCTGTAATGCTTTAAGAAGCTCCTCTCAAGCATTTTGATTCACACTCTCTAGGTAGGGGATACTTCCCTTCTCTTGTTTATTCAAGAATAATCAGTATGTAATGTATTTTTATCTACATTTTCAAATGTTGGAATATGTTTTACATACCCCCTTAATATACATTTTATATATAATTGATCATATGTATCAATCACTATCATTATAATGACATAGTCTCTAGTATCTTAGATCTAGTTATAAAACCTGATGTGAAATTTTTTTATAATAGAAACTGAGTAATTACAAAACAAATTACATAACATGGGACTCTTAACAGTCATGGTTTCAGATAATCATTAAATCCTTACATTTTAATTAGAGTACTAAAATGTAAAAGAAAAAGAAAATGTCTAATCTATATTGCATGTGCTATCTCTTTATCAAAGATGCTTGACATTAAAGGTCTAGTTGACCTGTGAAAATATTTTTAACACATTGGGGGACATTAAATATTCCCAGTAATAGGTTCTAAAAGAAAACATTTCTAAAATAATTTTAAACAATTTTAATTCATTTAAAATTTATATTTGAATATTCTTAATAGAATATTTCTAAAACATTGAAATATATATAATTTTAAAACATATATTTTCTAAAATAATTACATTTTAAAATATTCATTGATAACAATCCATCAAAAAAAATAAATTTTGGTTGGTTATTTATAATACATGGATGACCATAATAAAATCATAAATCTACTAGTTATAAAACATATGGATGAGAGTTCTATTTAGACTTATGGGTTTACTCCCCAAAACAACACATAACATTCTAGTGGAATTATTTGAAAACAGTATCAATGGACATTATTTTCTCAATCCTAACAAAGAAAATTCAAAATTATATAAAGAATATTTTCTTCATTAAAATGGAAATAATATTTCATATAATATGTCATTGATGTAATCTTGAAATAGTTTCTTAAAAAAATTAAAATCTTTTTATATAAAGACCTATATTTATTTGAAATTAATAAATAAAATTGATAATGAAATAAATGAACACATAATCAAAAAATTCATATACATAATTTTTCATCTTATAATAATCAAAAAAATAATAATTTTTTTAAGGTATAAAATTACAAAACAAACCATTTAATTAAAACATTTTAATATATTATGAAACGCATGTGCTTAATAAATTTAAGAAGTAAACATAAATATCTAGTTTGAAATCATCAATTTATTATGAATGTATGCTATATCAATTTTATGTATAACACATTTGCATGATTAAATGAAAATACCACATCATTAATTGAAATATAACATTATGAAATTCTATGGAAATTATTTTAAATATATGATTATAAAATTATATACATGTCAATAAACATTAAATAGATATATAAATGTAGGTGTTTGTGTGTATATATATACATATATATAAACCATGAATTTTCTAATACAAAAACATAAATCATGAATTTAAGTCACAAATATAATCATTTAGTTAATATGAAATTTTTTATGTAAGGAAATGGCGATAAATTTAAAAAAATTATAAATTTTTTTAATCATATAGTAACCATTACTGCATAATAAGAAAATAGTTTTCACTATCATAATTTGAGAACTATGATCAGAAATTTAGAATATATATTTGAATCATCTCAACTACCGTATAATTTATTGGAAAAAATATTGTTATTTATTTATATATTTATATCATAGAAAAATATCCTAATTTGATGAAAAACATAATCTTTTACAGAATTTAATAAAAATAAATCACTAAAAACAAAATATAAATTTATTTGGTCCCTTAAATTACTATCAATCACATATGGAAGAACATATATTGAATATTTTTTTCAAACACTCTCACTCAAATGTACTAACATAATTGATTTTACATATTGTGTTTTCACAATGGTTTATGGAATTTATAAAATATCCATTATTGTGAAAGGATTTAAATTTATAGATCATGTCAATGGTGGGGACCAGAGGAGATTCATATTGATTTCATAACAATGATACTTTTAGGACAATAGAAACTACCTTTCTTCATAATAATAATTCATATATTCAAACTGACAGAAAATCACACAAACATGTTGACAAAAATAATTTAAAACCATACTAATCTTTTAAAAAATGATACCCTTGTATAGAAATTAAAATCATTAATATAAAAAGTTGTTTGAAATGAAATCAATAGACCAGGGGATGCATATAAACAATCGTGGTTGAAAATAGTGATGAAATGGACAAACTATCATGATTTAGTATATTTAGTATGATTCACCACCTACAAAATAAAATGCACACCTACTCTGATAGGTCTAGGAATATCTGATACCCTCTGATCTATATTAGGATTTCCATACTTCATGAATCCCAAACTGTTACTGAAACACCTTAATGACCCTTAGACCACAGTCAAACCTCCCTTACCAGATCGACTTCCATCTCTAGCCTAATTTTGGCCTTAGTGCCCTCACCTGGGATCCCTATAGCCATACTCGTTCTTGGATCCTCCTTGATTAGCATGACGGGGGAAGCAACCCTCAATTGAAACCCTTAGGTGGCTCGACCCCATACCCCTCTCCACTCATCAAGATAGATCCCCAAAATTCAATAGGGGAGACCCACACACCCCTTAATGAAAAAATCCCAATTTATAATTCTTATTATATTATAATTATTTTAATCATTTTATTATAATCATTTAATTATCATTTATTTTTTTATTAAATTTCATAATGATTTATTCAAATTTTAATTCAAAGAATGATGAAATTATTTAGGATTACTTACACACACATGGATATATATATATTAATACCCATTATAAATTAATAATTTTATAAAAAATGAATTATAAATGATTAAAATAAATTACCATGATTTTATAATAATGAATAAAGTTTCCATAAATTTATTGATTATATATATGTTTATAAAACAATATATATTATTTATGAATTGATAAAAACAATAAATAAAATTCAAAATCTGAACTAATTATTTTATAATATAATTTATTTTTCATTTAAATAAAAATACAATAGAATTAATTTTATATAATTTCTTGCAAAAATATTATGCATTGATTTTTTAATATATTAAATAGGTTTCACAATCTAAAAGTACAATACTATGTTTTTATAAAATTATAATTTATAAACTAACAAAATAAGAAAATTTATTATTGTTTGAAATATTTTTTTTAAAATATAAATCAAAAGTAAATTCTTATCAACATACCTTTTTTTAATGTGTTTTTCTAAAACCATTCATTGTTTTTTAATTATAAAGTATTATATAATTATTTAAAATTACTATTTTAATTTCTTTGGATGTTACATTATTCCCCACTAAAAATAATTGAATCCTCACAATTCATTCATTAGAGACTAGAAAAATTATAATTTCCTTCTTTGGAATGAAGAAAACTAATACTACTATACACTACTATAGAGACTATAACATCAAATATCCAACGTATTTTCGACAATTACTCTGATACTAGTTGTAATGACCCAGACCCTAGTATCCCAGAGTCGGTGCTAAAACATTCTATATAATTTTTTTATAAAAGAAAATAAGAAATTACAGAACCCATTAAACAATTAGGAATCGCTAAAAGTCTATGTATTAGATAAATATTCAAAAATTACATTTAAATCAGAGCTGTACAAAAGAAAAGAAAAATAAAATCACTAATACACTCCACATGAGCTAACAATTTATCGAATCTTCTCAACATAGAAAGACTAACTGACCTGTGATGGTATTTTTAAAACATAGAATGGGAATTTAATATTCCCAGTATGTGTTGTTTTTTAATATTTACTTAACTCATTTAAAATAATTTTATTGTAATAAACATTTATATATATATAGAAATGTGTATTTCTAAAAGAATTATCAATATAATATATAAAATGTTGATTTTGTAAAATAATTATACATGAAATGATTCATTGGGTATTCTACAAGGAAAATAATGATTTATGGTGGGTTATTTATGATACATATCAGAGCATAATAAATCCATAAGGTTTCTAGTAATAACTCATAAGGGAAAATGATCCCTTAAGACATGTGTTTTCACTCCC
The DNA here is from genome assembly GCA_963277665.1 of Viscum album. Lineage (NCBI taxonomy): Eukaryota > Viridiplantae > Streptophyta > Magnoliopsida > Santalales > Viscaceae > Viscum > Viscum album. Next base: position 513,234,783 of record OY728165.1, read on the forward strand.
CATAACATCAAATAACATACAATTACCAATTTTTTAAATTGATTTCAATGGAACTAACTTTCTCAATCATAAACCCAATCATTTAAAAATTACATATATAATATTATTTAATTTAAAAAAATTATCTTTATTGTAACATGACATATATATAATCTCTATAGAGTTTTTAAATCCAGTTTATGAGAATCCTAGGCTTAAAATAGCATTCTTTATTTGAAATTCATAAATAAAATGGATAATGAATTAAACAATGACATGATCAAAAAATGAATATACATATTTTTTCTTATTAAAAATATCATAAAAAATAACTAATTTTGATAAAAACATAGATATTATAAAATAATTCATTTAATTTAAAATAATAATGTATGAAGAAACACATGTTCTTATTAAATTTGGAATTAAATCATAGAATTTAGTTTGAAATCAGTAATACATTATGGATATAAGGTGTTTTGATGATATATACAACACATGGCTATGAAAATGTGAAAATGTGACATCCTTAATTTCAATATAACATTATAAAAAGTTGTGTTCAATATTCTAGATACATGACAATAAAATTGTAAAAATGAAAATAAAAATTCCATCCTTATATATATTTTATGAATTTTTGATTACATACACATAAATCTGGAATTTAAATCTAAAATGTAAACCAATAGTTAATATTAAAATATTTATGTAAAAATTAGATAATTAATATATAATAGTTATGAAATAAATTTTACTAATACAATAGAATCTGATTCAAAATAAGGACATAATTTTCACTTTCATATTTTTAGAACTAGGATGGGTAAATGGAAATAGATATTTGAAAAATATTTCATACCCTTTAATTTATTAAAAATAATGTTATAAAAATATATATGTAAATTTTTGTAAAATATCTTAATTTGATCAAAGAAATTAAAAAATTGTAGAATTTGATAAAAATATAGAAATAAAAAATGAAAAAAAACAAATATACACCCTTACAGAATTTAAAAATTCATGGAGAAGAACATCTTCTACAGATGTTTTTCACAAACTCTCACTCATAGGGATAGACGAAATTGATTTTCTAAAATGTATTTGTACAATTTAATATAGAATTTATAGCTATATCAATTGTTTTGAAATGTTTTTAATTAATAAACCAAGTCTAAGGTGTTGAAAATAAGACATTTAGATGGATTTCGTAAAAATGAATGTTTCAGGACACTTCATCGACACTTTTTTATAAACTGAATAAAAATACCAAAATAGATGACAAATGAACAATACATTTGGACTGAAATATTTTAAAATCATAATAAATTTTTTTGAATTGATAAATATTCCCAAAAATGAAAAGTATTAAGTGAAAAACAATTGTTTTACTTGAAAACAATGGACCAATGGCTGTAGATAAACAACTAAGGAAGATAATAGTAATGAAATAAAAAAATAATCATGATTGCATAGTCCCAAGAATATTCACCAAATAAAAAATAAATTGAACGCCTTCCATGCTAGGTGGATGATGATTCATTCCCCTTGAATCTGGATCAATATTTCTATGCTTTAAACCATAAGTGTGATTGAAACTTCCTTAAATGCTTGAACCATAGTCAAAACTCCCTTGGTAGACCGACTCCCATGTATGGTTCAATTTCAGCCTCGATTCTCTTTCCTGAGATCCATGTGTTTATTCTCATTCATGTCTCTTCCTAGCTTTTCATGATGGAGGCATCAACCCTTGACCAATAACCCAATGTTGTTCAACCCCATCTCCATGGACACAACTTGAGATGGCTCCCAAAACACGACACCTTAGACCTACGCACCACATAACACTTGAATCCTAATATCTTCTTCTTATTTTACTTACGATTTTTTATTATTTCATTTTAATAATTTTATTATCATTTTTAGATTTATTAATATTCCAAATGATTTATTCCTATTTTAATTGAAGGAAAGATAAAATGATTTACGATTTCTTATGCACACACACATATATATACAGACACACAATACCAATTCTAAATTCATAATTTTATAAAACAAAATAAAATAAAATATTAAAACCGATTACCATAATATTATAATAAATAAATAAATTACAGTCCATGAATTTTTTATTTATATGATTATAAAATATTAGATATTATTTATGAAAATGATAATAATAAGAAATCAATTTTGAATTAATAAATAATTATTTTATAATATAATTTCAATTTTCATTTAAACCGAACTATAATTTATGTACTTTTAAATAATTACAAGGGAAAACCCATTTTTTATTTAATATTAGAAAAAAATCATATTCTAAAATAATAATGATATGTGTTTCATAAAAATATAATTTATAAAATAAAAAATATCACAATATACTAGAAATATATATTTTTTTACAATTTGAATCAAAAATATTTTTGTACAACATACCATAGATTTTGAATTTTCTTTCGTTAAATCCACTCAATCTTACATAAAAATTATAAAATATTAAATAATTATTTAAAATTAATATTTGAATTTGATGTGATGTCACAATAATCAATCCCTCTAATTAACATTTGTAAACTCCCATTATGATGAGGAAATTTTTCCATGATTTTCCAAGAAAAATAATTGTGTAGTGAATACCCATACACATTTCCAATCTAGAGTTTTCTACATTATGATTTTATACTTATTAATTATGTACTATCATGTATTTATTCCACACTCCTTATTCATGGAATAAAAAAGTATAATGAATGAATCAATGTTGTATTATCAATGTGGAATGAACAAGCATGATAATGAAATGAAAGTGATGAGTTCACCTAAAATAATATTTCACTATAATTAATTTGGGAATTTTTGAATAACACAGAAGTCATTAATGAAATTTCAATGTGAACCTAATACATCATGAAATGTTTTTTATCATGATTTCTTAAACATTATCCTAGATCTATGTTTTTATGCATTATTTTATGTTTTATCCACATTTACCATGTTTACGTTTTTTATCATTATATATCATTCCCCGGTGTCCATGTTTATGATTTCCACCCATTTTATATACCACTAATATGCTTATTTTCATAAATATATTACTCTGTTCCTATTATTACTTGTATATTACCTTACTAATCATTATATCTCAACCATTTTAATTCTTTTTCTACGTTATCCAAAGATATCATAAGTACACATGTATAATAAGATCATTGTAAATATGTTTTCAATAAATATTAAATATTAACTATTTTAAAGATTTGTTCAATTTAACTAATTCACAAAGACAATAGACTTATCTACCCACTACGTTGTATTAAGTGTAATCTTAAGTAGTAAATGAAGTTTTAATTAGTAATAAAAACATGTTTTTATATGTATTATCATTAATTTAACTGTATATATATGACTAAATGAATCAACTGTGTTTTTTATTTATATTGGGTAATGAAAATTATCAAATGAAAATCCTTAATTAGATTTATCAATTTTATATGCGTCATATTAAACTATTTTTTAATGAATATATGTATAATTATTTAACATTTGTGTATATTTAATATTTCAACCAATATTAATATTGAATCCATATTTTAAAATCAAATAATACTATAGTGATCTCATGTTCATGTATAGGAAAATTCTCTCCCTGTGTATTTATTTTATGATATGAATAACATATAACATGATCATTAGATATCATGAAAAAACCTAGTCCCTTTCTAAAAGTGTCACTGTAAATACAAACTACAAAAATTATTATTGGAAAAGACATCATAATAGTACTAACATATCATATTTTCAAATTCATAATGAATTTATAACATTCCATTTTCTAAATTAATAGAGATCCATTTATAGTTATCCATGTTATATGGAACAATAATTCAGATAATTTCCAAAAAATTTCCATTGTAACCAACTAATTTTTAGAAAAATTTAAAATGAGGGAAATTATTAGGTCTCTAAAACTATTCTATAACCTTAATTTTTTTAGTTTCATAAGTAAATAAATATTTTGAAACAAGATACCCATATAATAAAATTTATCGGTTCCAAAATTTACTTTTATTGAATATTCCATTAAACATTTGATCTGTAAATGTATAAAAATAAATCATATTTTATATTGTCACGATCTTCATATGTTTTATATTATACTATTATATCATCACTATACATAACCAAAGACATTACAAATACTCAAGGAACTCTCTATTCACTAAATCCGTAATTACAATTCGTTTGTTTGATAATTCAAATTGCATAACAAAAAACTCCTAATAACCATACCATGTTCTGATTGAACCCCTAAAAAGGTAATCATTTATCACTATTAGCTAATTAAACTAAGAAATAAGATCAATCATTTAATATTACTATACACCTTGGAGAAAATAAACGATGTATTCAATATGATGATGTGGATACATGTTCTAATTAGTAATGTTCTTGAGTTATCCTTAATCAATGAATAGTAACACATAACCATATTTAATTTTAATTGTTAGAATCTGTAATCTAAACGGAGATGTGTTAGGGTGGATGAAACCAATATCGGTCAAGTCATATAAATTTATTTTTATTTATAAAAACATATATGATGCCATTCAAAATTTATTTTTTGAAATTTGATAAGAATCAGTCAGTAATGGGAATGTAAACAGAACCACATAATTACTAATATCATCATGAAATTAATTAGAAATTACATATATATATATTCATTCAATACTATTCCATAAAAAATTAATGAATTACTTTCATATAAATAATATATTCAAGAAAAAAATTACATCCATTTTAACTAATTTTTCGAATAAATGATTTTTAATTTAAGGTATGAACTCTCTCTTATACATGAATTGATACGAACACAAAAACAAATTATGACATTGTTATCTCTTCAATATTTCATAACATGATAAATTGAAATTCAATCCATACATATTATAACATCAAAATATATAATAATCAATCTAACAAGGATTATTGGAAAAACATTCCCAAAATAATAATATAAATATTATTATAAATTCTTATTATCTTTGTAATACCCTATGGGTTTTTACAAAAAATTATTACATAATATCTTGACTTGTTATTTCCATAATAATTGAAAACTAATACAAATTCAATATAGTACATGGATACTATATCAAAAAAACCATTGAAATAATATAAATAAAACAATAAGGTACTTATCACTACATTATTTTAGGATCCCACATCTATCATTGTAGTAATATAAAACTTTTCGATAACATTCTATTTAAATGAATGATAATTTTCTCCATGAGTAACTAAATTCATAAATGCAATTACATAATTTACAAGAAAAATTCAATTACATAATATGAGGACTACCATTTTATTAATGTATGGACTATTAACATCACACATTTATTTGAAATACTATCCACATGACAAGGGATTTAAATTAAAAAAACACTCAAGATATCATTTGACATTATTGATTATTATTCATTCAACATATAAGAGTACAAAAATTAATCATCATAACATACATGTTTATTTCACGAATTCGTCCTCATTAACTACCACATGGATCAGTTTTTACAATTTTTATGGTAAATTTCTTGTAAAACACCACAATTATTTCAATCAACAACACAATTTCTTCATATGATCTGACTCCTTGAGTTACCTAAGCTGTTAATAATCATTGCATAAATCATATGAAAAACAAATCACTTCTGCATTCTTGTTCAAGAATAATATTTTTTATACTAATCTAATATATTGTAATTATAATAATTGGAAGAAACATAGAACTCATCCTTTTATATTATGTTTAGTAAATTCCTTTCCCATCTATGTTGAATAACAATTAGAAACTACTTTTATTGGGATATAAAATTAAAAATCAATTATTCCATTGAAAAAATACTTCTTTTTCTATAAACTTTTTTAATGAACGATATCTATTAATAGCATTCAAATTCAAACTGATAAAAAAGTTTTTATATTATATTTATCCAATCATAATTTATCATTACATATCTTTTCTAAATAATTAACTATTCAATAAACTACCACTAAGACTAATGGACCACTATAAGCCATAGAGTGTTCTTTTATCAAATGTTCTGTTAGATACATTTTTTCTTTGTTGATAAATCAATCAATATCTTAAATTAATTCCACCTATAATATCTTTTATCACGTTATTAAATACTATAAAAAACATATCTACTCCAACCATTATAGTTATATGATTTTCCATGTTAGTATCTTATTCGAATATAACTACCTCAAAAAGCCCATTTTAGATAAAAAACATATTTCTTAACATGAAATATATAAAAAAGAATAAAAATATTTTAATTATTTCTCTTGATAATAAATATATATTCTAAACACTCTTCATTGGGTCCGGAAACATCCTCCTAACCACTCATTGTATCGAAAAAGTTTCTCTGATACCAACTATAATGACCCATTGATTATTCAACCCATCATTACATGAATGAAATCATTTTTATACATTATTATATTTCTAGGATCAGTATTATTTTTAGTTTCAATGAATTAGGTTTAGAAACTACATAATAATGGTGATACAGTCACATGAGAAAATATATTTTTTTCATGATATAATAGATTTATTTTTACACATTTGTTTGAATCACAAAATTAATTAATTATTTAATTCTCTTAATGGTGGAAGATCTCTTGAACTGGTTTTTTATAATCATATAAATACATATCACATAAGAAATATAAAACACTGGATGAAAAAATAAAATCTCATTAATTGATATAAAAATAAATGAATACTATTTTTCTAGTGAAAAACACAGAAATATTGAACATTCATACCATTATCATAATAAAAGATTTTTGATATATTGAAAAAAAAATTATAAGAGAAAATATATTTTCACTTAATTATAACATATAAACCCTTTATAAATCTTAATAAAACATAAAGGCATCCCTATGATGGTGGTCATTCAGGGAAACATTTTAGGAAATAATAACAGTTTCTATTAAAGCTTACAAAACATTCATTACCTTATAATATAAAAATAATTCCACAAATAAATTAAAAAAACAATATATGTATCTTTGACAATCAAAATCATTAGCCGTTTCACCCATTATTATCCATATTTTGAATAACTAAATCCAAATTTATACCTTAAGAGAAATCATAATGGATACCTCAAAAATTATTGACCATCAAATACATTTTATTACTTAAATCATTTATGAGCTATATTAAGCTCACCAATCCTTCAGATCTATATGGGGAATACATTTCATCATATATAATTCCAATGTACAACATCCAGCCAAATGTTTTTTAATATATTAAATTTTTATCAAAAACCCACTGTTAATATCATTAGACCCAATTTTCATTACACTTTCCAGTTATATTAATCATAACAGAAAACATACTTTTTCTATAAAAACCATTAAAAATTACATTTTTTGGTAGAGTAGAAAAACAATATTCTAAAAATAATCATTAAATATTATAGAGGATTTTTATAATGAATAACGGAATGGACAACAAAAATACGAGTTCAATCTGTATATGTGAAAAACATTATTTTAAACTATCATAAAAACCAATCAAAATGATATATATTGTAAATATTTCAAATATTATATTTTAATCCCAAAATATTATTTTAAAATGTGATTAATAATGATTTCTAAAAATATTCTATGTAATAATTACAAAATTATTAGATTATTTTGATGAGCATTGATGTGGTGGAGAATAATTTGAATGGATTATTTTAAAGTATTGTTATATATGAAAATTCATTACATTATGTCATGTATATCATCAAAGTTATATAAATCATAAATAATTTATTTTTTAGTAGTTTTCAATAGGATTAATTAGATTTTATATTCATTTAATTATTATTATTTCATTTATTTAATTTATTACCTTGTTTTATTTAGTTTTTAAAATGGTTAGGTTAAAATTTTTGGTTTTGGAGTCATTTAGTTTAGAACATCAACACAAAAATATATTTGTTGATTATGGTTTATCTCAAAAAGAGTTTATAATTTATAATCATTAAATAATATATTTTATAGTATGTTTTATACACAACACCAAGCTTATGTTAACCACGATGTACAGAAAATAATTTTCATTTAATTATGATTGTGATTTAATATCAATCGATTTGGGGAAAGAATAATAAAAAATTCATTGTGGATTATTTATTTAAATAATTTAATAATTCATATTTACTTATTAGGAAATTATAAATTTGTATAAAATTTATGTAATTTCATTTTATTTGTTACAAATTATTTATCATCAAAAATGGTTTTTAATATTTTTTCGTAGATATTTTAATTTCTTTTTACTAAAATTTTAATTTCTATATGAAGCAATACGAATCATTATTGAAATCATCTTATAATATTACTCTTAAAAAATATTTTTCTTTTTTTGGGAAGTTTCAATTTTTCGTAAATAGTCATAAAATATGATTTTTTCTAAATTTTAATTTCATTTTGTGAAACGAAGTAATATTAAAGATCCATTTCGATATGGATATGGAAAAAAGAAAAAAAATTAACCAATTTTTTTAAAAATATAAATAATTCTACCCAAATTAATATGATCATTTATTATATTAGAAATTTAATTTTTTTGTATAAAAACAATATTATATTAGAAATATATATTTAGTGATTAAAACAATCTATTAAATGAAAAATTTTCATTATCATCAAATTTAATTTTTAAATATGGATTCAATAATTATAATTTTGATGTTCAAATTTAGTACTAGAGACCCAAACAATTCATATACACGTGTTATATAAAATTTTAATAATATTCATTAAATAATGTAAAAAACCATTCTGAAATCATATATCTCAACTATCATTAGAGGCATTGAAAATTTCTCAATATCTATATTGGATATTCACATCACAACCTATATAGATATCTAAAGAAGCACTTTTTAAAGAATATCTTCACTAAAAAATGTATAAATAAAACTAGGGAAATGTGAAATAAGGATGAGTGAGTTTAAATATTTAGAAAGGGTAACGAAAAAATAATCTTAATTGTATGCAAACATGGCCACAAAATTTTTAAAATTGTATCCTATATATCAAATATTATAATTTTGAGTCATGGCCTAAATCATGGTAGTTCATAAGACATGAATCCTAAATTTATCAAAGAACATCATCCATGACATATTAATATCGCCATTTGATATAAATTTTTATAAAACACATATCGATATAAACACTTTTCCCCAGTATTCAAGGGTTTCATCATAGGCTATAATAGTAAAATGAGTTCATTCCCTATTCCATTATAGTAATCGAGTTTGACTCTAATGAATACCATCATATATTGTGTATCTTAATGAAATACAATCACTCCCTATTCCAATCCAAAATATCTCATGAGATATTGATATTTACCTGCTACATTAAAGGGCTATGTATTTTTGGTCTTACCTAAACATGATGAAAATCATATATAATTGTTCTCTGAGGCCATAGATAATTCATCATATCATAAACTGGGAAAAATAAATTTGTTTTATAAACACTTATTCATATCGTTACATGTTTATGAAAACCAGTTTTACTTTTATTATATAATTTAACACTATAATAACACAATAATAATAAAATAGTTTTGTAAAAATCATATAATCATAATAGAATACAATCATGATAAATTATAAGGATTGTCTATATATATAATATTCTCATTAAATAATAATTAACATATGTTGGATTATAATTTGATATGATGGATTAAATAGGCGGGAAAATTGTGGTTTAAAAAACTATGTTAGGACAAGACAAAAACCTATTAACTCAAAAATATGAAAGTCATATTTTATCTAGTGATCATAGTGTTAAAATCAGTTACTGATATTTCATGATATATGAACGATATTCACTACTGGAAATCCATCCTTTCCCAACGGTTCTGAACTGTTCGGAAAGGCTGCAGAACCGTTGGTATATGTTATACCAAAGGTTCTGCCAACTGTGGGGAAGTAGGCCTTTGGGAAAGGCTTTTCCCAACGGTTTACAAGGAACCGTTGGGATAGGTTAGAAAAAATCAATCTACCCCAACGATTGTGCGAAACCGTTGGGAAAGGCCTTTCCCAACGGTTTGGCCCGTTGGGGAATCCCATAAATATATTCATTCCAAACAGTTTGAAAACCGTTGGGAAAGGTTTTTACCAATGGTTCTACCAACCGTTGGTAAAAACACCAATTCCAAAAGCTATCCCAACAGTTTGAACAGTTGGGATAGTCTGTTTTTACCTATGGTTTAATGAACCGTTGGTAAAAACAGCTCCAAATGGGCTATGCCAACGGTTTGAAACCGTTGGCCTAGGATTTGCTGTGCAAATTGCACAGTAGCCTGCAATTTGCACAGCAGGTCAATTTTGGGCTCATTTCGACACAGCAGGTCCGTTTTGGGCTCATTTTCAATTCAATTTTCATTTTCAATTCAATTTTCAATCCAATTATTATAACTGTAACACATATACAATACATACATATAGAGAACAAATCAACACATTTAAATAATGCAAACTAACCAACCAACACATATAATGCATCCTGGAAATATACTCATCCATAATTAAATTAGAATTCATAACATAATTAAAAACATACATAATTTATTTAGAATTCAATTTAAAATTTAGATGACAATCATATGTGGAATCCGGAATTCAATTCATAATTTGATTGGTTTTTTGTACACCATATATTTTTACTCGAAAACATATACATTTTAAACAAAATACATACACCTGGAATGATACCGGTCACACTGTGCCTCAGATTGAGGCGAGGTTAACTCGTACACATCACAAATGACTCATTGATCGTTGTCCTAAAGTATCAACATATTCTGAAATCGTTTGGTCTGTTTTCTGTATGCCAGTTGATGTTTTCACTTAAAATGAAGTGTTTTTTAAATAAAAGAGAGACACTTTGAATGGTGCCGGCAACACCGCACCTCGGATTGACACGGGGTTAACTCGTACACATCACACATGACCCATGAATTGTTGTGCTAAAATATAAACACAATCGGAATGTGTTTGGTTGGTTTTCCGTATGTATTTAAAATGTAGTCCATTTTAAAGAAAATAGATACACTTAGAGTGGTCTCGGCCACACCGCGACTCAGATTGAGGCGCGGTTGAATCGTACACATAACATATGACCCATGGATCTTTGTCCTAAAATTTCAGTAGATTCCGAATACGTTTGGTCAGTTTTTCGTATGTCAGTTGTTTATTTCACTTATAATCTCTTCCCTTTTATACAATAGAGACACAATTAGAGTGGGACCGGCCACATCACGTTTCAGATTTAGACGGGGTTGACTCATACAGGTCTCAAATGACCAATGAATCTTTGTCCTAAAGTATCAACACAATCCGAATGCGTTTGGTCAGTTTTCCGTATGTTAGTTGATGTTTTTCACTTAAAATGGCATCGTTTTGAAACAAAAGACATACAATTTGAGTTGTGCCAACCACACCGTGCCTCTAATTGAGGCGGGGTTGACTCGTACATGTCACATATGACCAATGGATAATTGTGCTAAAGTATCAACACAATCAGAATCCGTTCGGTCGGTTATCCGTATGTCATTTGTTGTTTTCACTAAAAATGAAGTCCATTTTAAACAAAATAGAGGCACTTTGAGTGGTGTTGGCCACACCACGCCTCGGATTGAGGTGGAATTGACTCGTACACATCACATATGACCCATGGATCGTTCTCCTATAGTTTCAACAGAATCGAATGCGTTTGGTTTGTTTTCCGTATGTACTTAAAATACTATCCATTTTAAACAAAAGAAAGTCACTTAGAGTGGTCCTGACCACACCGTGACTCAGATTGAGCCCGAGTTGGCTCGTACACGTCACATATGACCCATTGATCGTTGTCCTAAAATTTCAACAGATTCCAAATGTGTTTGGTCGGTTTTTCGTCTGTCAGTTGTTTATTTCACTTATAATCTTTTCCATTTTAAACAAAAGAGACACATTTAGAGTGGTACCAGCCACACCGCGTCTCAGATTTAGGCGGGGTTGACTCGTACATGTCTCAAATGAACCACGGATCGTTGTCCTAAAGTATCAACACAATACGAATGTGTTTGGCCAATTTTCCGTATGCCAGTTGATGTTTTTCACTTAAAATGGCGTCCTTTTGAAACAAAAGACAAACACTTTGAGTTGTACCGGACACACCACGCCTTATATCGAGGCGAGGTTTCCTCGTACACGTCACATATGACCCATAGATCATTGTTCTAAAGTATCAACACAATCATAATCTGTTCGGTCGGTTTTCCGTATGTCATTTTTTGTTTTCACTAAAAATGAAGTCCATTTTTTACAAAATAGAGACACTTTGAGTGTTTTCGGCTACACCACATCTCGGATTGATGTGGTGTTGACTCATACACGTCACATATGTCCCATGGATCGTTCTCCAAAAGTTTCAATAGAAACCGAATCTGTTTGGTCTTTTTTCCGTATGTACTTAAAATACTGTCCATTTTAAACAAAAGAAAGCCACTTAGAGTGGTCCCGACCACACCGTGACTCGGATTGAGCCCGAGATGTCTCGTAAAAGTCACATATGACTCATGGATCGTTTTCCTAAAATTTCAACAGTTTCTGAATGCGTTTGGTCGGTTTTTCGTCTGCCTGTTGTTTATTTCACTTATAATCTTGTCCGTTTGAAAGAAAGAGACACAATTAGAGTGTACCGGACACACCGCGTCTCGGATTTAGGCGGGGTTGACTCGTACACATATCAAATGAACCATGGATCGTTTTCCTAAAGTATCAACATAATTCGAATGCGTTTGGCCGATTTTCCATATGCCATTTGATGTTTTTCACTTAAAATGACATCCTTTTGAAACAAAAGACATACACATTGAGTTGTTCCGGCCGCACCGCGCTTCGGATTGAGGCGGGGTTGACTCGTACCCATCACATATGACCCATGGATAAATTTTCTAAAGTATCAACACAATCAGAATCCGTTCAGTCAGTTTTCCGTATGTCATTTTTTGTTTTTACTAAAAATAAAGTCCATTTTAAACAAAATAGAGACACTTTGAGTGGTGTCGGACACACCACACCTCTAATTGAGGTGGCGTTGACTCGTACACATCACATATGACCCATGGATCGTTCTCCTAATGTTTCAACAGAAACCAAATGCGTTTGGTCAGTTTTCCATATGCCAGTTGATGTTTATCACTTAGAATGATGTCCTTTTGAAACAAAAGACATACACTTTGAGTTGTGTCGGCCACACCGCGCCTCATATTGAGGCGGGGTTGACTAGTACACGTCACATATGACCCATGGATCATTGTGCTAAAGTATCAACACAATCATAATCCGTTTGGTCGGTTTTCCGTATGTCATTTGTTGTTTTCACTAAAAATGAAGTCCATTTTAAACAATATAGAGACACTTTGAGTGGTGTCGGTCACACCGCACCTCGGATTGAGGTGGCGTTGACTCGTACACGTCACATATGACCCATGGATCATTCTCCAAAAGTTTCAACAGAAACTGAATGAGTTTGGTTGGTTTTCCAAATGTACCTAAAATACTGCCCATTTTAAACAAAAGAAAGTCACTTAGAGTGGTCCCGACCACACCGCATCTTGGATTTAGGTGGGGTTGACTCGTACAAATCTCAAATGACCCATGGATCGTTGTCTTAATGTATCAACACAATCCGAATGCATTTGGCCGGTTTTCCATATTCCAGTTGATGTTTTTCACTTAAAATGATGTCCTTTTAAAACAAAACACATACACTTTGAGTTGTTTCGGCCACACAATGCCTCGGATTGAGTCTGGGATGATTCGTACACATTACATATGACCCATGGACCGTTGTCCTAAAGCAACAACACATTTAGAATGTGTTTGGTCAGTTTTTCGTATGTCACTTCTTGTTTTCACTTGAAATCTTATGGAAATTCATATAGAATATTTTTATATCATATTTAGTATGGATTAGATTTTAGTTGATCATGTTATGAAACATTTCATAGCTAATGAAATTAAGGATGGTGGAGGGGCTGTCCGGGGGGCTATCTGGGGGGGCTGTCCGGTGGGTATCCGGGGGGCTGTCCGGGGACCAAGGAGGAGGGTGGGGGGGCTGTGCGGGGTCTGTCCAGGGGGTGTTTGGGGGTTGTTCAGGGGGCTGTCCGAGGGTTGTTCAGGGGGTTGTTCAGGGGTTGTTCAGGGGTTGTTCAGGGGTTGTTTAGGGGGTTGTCTGGGGTTGTTCAGGGGGCTGTCCGGGGGGCTGTCCGGGGGGTGTTTGGGGGGTTGTCCGGGGTCCAAGGGGGACGGTGGGGGGGGGGGGTTGTCCGGGGGGCTCTCCGGGGGCAATCCGGGGTCCAGGGTGGAGGGTGGGGGGCAGTCCAGGGGGCTGTCCGCGAGGCTATCCGGGGGGTTTTTGGGGGGTGTTCGGGGTCCAAGGGGGAGGGGGGTTGTCCAGGGTCTAAGAATGAGGGGGGTTGTCCAGGGAGTTGTCAAACACACAACCACTAAAAGACAACAATATCTATTAAAATAGACAATATATAAAAATAACTCAACTCCAATACTATACTATGAGTCTAGATAAAACAAACAACTAGAATAGATTAAACATCAAATCTCAGTAATATAAGTCAAAAAATGTAACAGATAAATATGCCCCACATCAGCATCACCATCACCATCATCATCATCATCATCACCCTCGTCATTTTCCTCCTCATTGTCCTCACCCGCCACAATGCCCTCCTCCTCGCCTTCGCCCTCCTCCTCGCCCTCCTCATCTCCCTCCTCTTCCGCATCAGACTCCTCGCCATCATCATCTTCAAGCTGGATATCAGCCTGACCACCACTTGAACTGCCACCTGGTGCACCATATATAGAATGTATCGATGACATGTATTCATCAATTGCTGGGCTGGCCTATACTGGAAGTGTTGGACGTAGAACTTCAATAAATTTCATAAATGCATTGTTTTCCCTAGCAGACTGTTATGCCGTCTCTGTGGCCCTTTTCTCAGCCTGTTCTGCCTGTGCTCTAACTTGCTGCAGCTCGGTGGCACTACAACTCGTACCTGAGGCAGGCCAATACCTCGTCGGGGCTATCCTAGGTCGGCAGCGTACTCTGCCAGAATGATCTTCTCCCAACACCTGATGTAACTGATCAGAAGGCCCAAAATTGTCTGCTTCTTGGGCATCGAGGGCCTCTAATGCATCCTGTTACAAATATAAATATATTATTAAGTTAAAAATTAGAAATTAAAATACAAAATCAACATATTAAAACTTACAATCTGTTGGTGAGTCTCTTCGTTGACAGCACTTCCATCCTTTTTTCGTCTACTCGAGCAAAACAGTTTTGCTCGAGGCACACATCCTTCAATATTTTCTACTTGCCTCTACAATGACATTGAAAACAAAAGTTATATAAAAACATCAGCAAATGATTAAATAATTGAGGAAACAAAAGAAAATTTAAGTCGTAAAGAAAACTTATAAACAATTGTCATACCTGCTGCCTCTCATGATACGACATCGCTGTGCGTCCTAGTGTATGGAGGTATTTTTTTGCATCAATTTTTTTTATTTTTTCCAGATGATTCCTAAATAAAATTCGATAATTCAAAGGATAATATTAATGAAAAACTTGAAAGTTATTATTTAAATACCTCAAATGTAATTCATACCTTAAACTGGGTACTCGTCCAATGAGTAATCATCTGACGATACTGCTCTATAGGACAATCATCCACGACTGGTACCGTCTCTAACTCAGTGCCAACTCTAGCACGCCAGCAAATATACATCTCATGCTTGTAGGCTCTCAAAAGCTCGCCTAAATCCTTTAGATGTTCCAGTCGTGTACCCTCACCATCAGGAAAATTAAATCGAAGCTGAAATCAAAATATTAATTCATATAAATACAAAAATAATTCATGGCATTAAATACAACAGATTTTTTTACCCATATCTCTACCCAAGCTCTATCATTGACCTCGTGTGGCAAATGTCTCCACGACAGCGGGCTAATGGGAATGATGTTGGATTATTTGGCAAGCGTCGCCAGAAAACTCCAACATAGATGCCCTGTTATCTCAACCATCTGATTGTCTTCATTATATTCCACCATAACCTGTGTGCGACGGTTCTACACCGAACTCATGCTTATACGGCCCCGCCCCCGCCTCCTATCAGTAGATGTATCTGTCATGAAAGAAAAACAAATATTTTATCAAAACATGTTATAATGAAATTAAATATTGCTATAAAAATTTGTAAGGGTTTTATAAATATACCTACTCTAGTCTGATCTATGAGTGGCGCCGGATCCACAACACCTGATGGAACACCCTCTGGTGGAACAGGAGTCGAAGACGATGGAATATAAAATCTCGGAGAGACAGAAGTAGAAGGAAAAGAAGATGGAACAGTTGTGTGACCTGATGCTGATTGGGGAGTGGGAATCATCATGGGATATGAAAATGATGGGGTAGAAGATTTAGAAGGTAGCGAAAACATGGGAGGCCTAAATACCCCATGTGTCCCTAACTCCACACCGGGATCAGAATCTGGGAAGGATGAAATTTCATTGGGAAGGGAAGGGTCTAGTCGGGCATGCGCAGCTCTACGTCCACCTCTGGTATGATCCCTCCTCGTACCACCGGCCTGAGTACTAGGACCAGTACTAGGCTCCCCGTCAAATAACTGTCGATGTAACGGTGGATCCTACAAAAAAGCTTACAAAAAAATTAATCACATGACATTATATATTCTGTAAATATATATATATATATTTATATATTTGAAATAAAGTACTCACTGTAGGCACTAATGGTGGAATGCCCAGCTCCTCCATCCGATGATTGTTCTCCGCCATTTTTTTTCTTCGTCTCTCTTTAATTGGCTGCATTTCCTATATTTGAAAACAAATATGTAATTAATTAGAAAAAGGAAATTAATTTGTAAACCAAGAAACTAAATATATGAGGGAATGAGGGGATTCATTGGTAATTTAGATTTCAATTGTTTTAGAAGAGCTTGAATGAATTTAATAAAATATACATGTTGTAATGTTCACCAAGTTAGAAATATTGTTTTATTTGGTTTGAATACAGTTCAATTCCAAATTAGAAAATGCAATTCAAATAAAACAACAACCAATAAACAATGAAAATTCACATAACGGTCAAGTCAGCTAAAACATATTTGTGATCAATACTAAATAAATATGAATATTTCCAACCTTAACAACCCAACTCAAGGTAAATCAAAAGAATTGAGAACATGGATGAGTGATTCTATATATTTCCAAGCACAACTTCAGGTTCACAATCAACTCTGACAATTGAGATATTGGAGTCATTAAAAGAAATAAATGGATTGGTTCCAATGGAAATAGGGACAGTGTCAATTCCATCATCAGCATCATCAAAAATATGTCTTGGAATTACTTCAACTATGACACAAAATTCAGGTTGAAGTTGATCTTTGACATAAAAAACTTGTTTAGCCATTGATGCTAACACATTTGGTTCTTTGGTTGTAAGAGTGCAGGTCATATTAATTATTCGAAATCCACAATCATCATTAAATGTGCCATGTCTCGTCATCGAATCAATCCAATGGAATTTCATCATTGTGACTCGTCCATGAGAGTAATAATCCAATATTATTATTTTCTCAACGACTCCATAATAACCCACATTTTCAAGTCGCGGTCTACTATCTGATGCACTGGCATACAAATCTATTGTGGCAGTAACCATAATACCATCATGTTGTGTTCTCATGTTTTTGGCTCGTTCAGTGACAATAAATCTGTACCCATTGATAAGAATTGATTTACAGTCACGAACCACGGTATTTGGACCAAATGCCAAAGCTCTTATTTCCTCAGAGACAGAGTCAGCAGACAAACACAATACCTATAATATAAATGATAGTTAAACTTAAGTAAAAATTGAAATAATTAATTTAAACAGTAATATGTATACCTTCAATTTTAACCAAGAAGAAAACTCTTTGCTATGCAAAGTCTCTCTCCTTCTAAGAGATAAAGAACGATGCTTCCTATGTATCATTGTTTTATGTTACCTTTAGATAAAAAAATATGAATAGTTTAACAGATATATATGTAATATATACATATTCAATTTTGTAACCTGATATAGTCATCGAACAAATCACAGTTGAACAAAACTCTGCGATGTGCCATCTCCCGCTCTTCATGGCTTAATGTCTTCAATGTATATGATCCAGGAATTCCTCCTGTTTGAGGAAGTGATGGAAAACTGGGTTCAATTTTCTAATATTGTTCTTCTTCATTTCTCATTGGTCTGTTTATTCTTGTAGTAAGATCAGACAAATACATCGAACAGAAATCCATACATTCTTGAGCTATGTAATCGTTCATGATAGAACCTTCGAGATGAATCTTGTTTCAAACAGAAGACTTTAATGTGAACATAATCCATTCAGTTGGATATATCCAACGAAAAGAAACCGGTCCTCTGAGAAGTATTTCAATTGGAATATGGACAGTCAGATGCGGCATGCATGTGAAAAATGATGGGGGAAATATTTTCTCCAACTCTCACAAAATTAATGGGGCATTTGTCAACATTGTTTGCAAGGAAGACTTGGACAACTTCGTAGCACAAAGATCTCTAAACAAATGGAACAATCAAATAACACCCACCCTTACATTATTGGAAAAAAAGATGACGGATTGCTATTGGAAGAAACTCATGCAGTAGAACGTGATAATCATGAGTCTTCAAAGATTTTAGCTTCAACTCTCTTCTGTTGACCTGTTTAGATATGATTCTTGAATAGCCATTAGGAACTCTAATAGTCTCTAATACTTCAAGAATTTTTTTTCAGTAGGTGTCATCACATAAGAAGCACATGGATGTTGCCATTTATTTTCACTGATACGCACAGGATGCAATTCAGGTCTGATGCCCCAATCCACTAAGTCACGTCGAGATCGTAAATCATCTTTTTTCTTCCCCTTGAAATTTAAAAGAACTGAAAGCAATATTTCACATATATTCATTTCAATATGCATTACAACTAAGCAATGACGTAGCAAATTGGTTGACCAATAAGGCAAATAAAAAAAGATACTCCTCTTCCTCCAATTGTAAAAGGTTTCTGTGGAAACATTCTTTCTCTTTCCAGATTTAATTTGACCCTTCCCGAATGAAAAACTGAAATCTTTCAATTCATTAAGCACATCAGTTCCAGACATATGCTGATGTGGATCATCGGTCTCTATTGTATTATCAAATCTTCGACAATTCATTCTATATGGATGATCCTTTGGAAAAAATCGTCGATGTCCCATAAAACTGAAACTACAATGATGTTTCAGTCTTCTGGATCGTCTATTCTTCATACAAACTACACATGTTAGTTTTCCCTTCATGCTCCATCCAAACATCATTGCATAAGCCGGAAAATCATTGTTCGTCCACATAAGCGTAGCACGCATCTGAAATATGTCTTTCGAACATGCATCGTATGTGCGCACACCCACATCCCAAAGAAGTTTCGACTCTTTTATTAAAGTTTTCATGTATACATCAATATCAATGCCAGGATCAGAAGGTCCAGATATCAGTATACTCATGAAAGTGAAATATTTTTTCATACACAACCATGGGGGAAGATTATAAATGTGTATAAAAACTGGACATGTGCTGTGCGAAGTAAGCATCTGCCCAAACGGATTAAAACTGTCACATGAAAGACCCAGCCTCACATTACACACGTCATCTGCAAAATCAGGATGTCGAGCATCAAATCTCTTCCATGCAATTCCATCTGCAGGATGAACCAACTCATCATCAGTCTTCTTTCTCTCGGTATCATGCCATATCATTTTTATTGATATGTCATCAGACATAAAAAGATTCTGGATTCTGGGAATCAATGGAAAGTTCCACATTACTTTCTGGGGAACATGGGATAGTGTTCCATCAGATTTTGACTTCCAGCGGGATGTGCCACATTTTATACATTCATTTCGTTCAGCGGTATCTTCCCAGAATAAACTGCAATCTTTCACCCTATCAATATCATCATTTTCACTAGATGCATCAATTGTCCTCATATAGACATCTTCTTAAGTCGAAATCCTTTCTTTTTCATGATGACGAATAAACGGAAACTGATCATCTAACAAATTCTCCATTCCAGTCCTTTCATTTCGATCATCACCAATTTGAGATTTCATTTTCTCCCCATTGTGATACCACACAAAGTAGTTTTCTTGAAAACCATTTTTGGTTATGTGGTAGCTGACTTCTTCATGACTCAACCAAGGTCTACCAACACAATTGGAACATGGGAAGTGAATGTGACCACTATCTGAAGCATTGTGAAATGAAAAATCTATAAAGCTCTCCAGATTATTTTGAAAATCGCTTAAGATATGATCGGTTTCATACATACAACTTCTATCCATTCTGTAAAAAGAATTCATATAAGTCATTTTGTCATAAACAATTCAATAGGATTGAACTTTAATAGAAAATACATTTAAGTAAACGATAAAGGAAGAAAATAATCATGGTATCAACTACACATGTGAAAAAAAACATACTAATGTGTTATTGAAAAAATGTAAAACCAACAAGAACTTAATGTGTTATCACATCAGAGCATGCATCATCCCATAACCATATTAGTAGGGTATCCTTATATGCGATTTAACTTTTTGAATTAATATGCACTTCCTCACCAGGTACCTGAGTAGATTTCATAGATATAATCATCTCACATCCTGTAAGGCTTCCATTATGTATGATTTGCAGAATAATTTGAGTGATCATGAATCATGCATGGGATCTTCCCATGATCACTATAGATTATGAGAAGGAATTATGATAGATCACGTGAAGAAAATCAAACACATATTTTAGATAATTTGAGACATAATATAATAAAATAATGTATAAATCTATGGAATTTGGGATAAAAGGATGGATGAAATACTAAAATATGGGAGGCTAAGGTGAAGGAAATATATGTTGACCCTAATGTTCCTAACATGCATCACCTATGAAATTTTATTGCACTGGGAAATTTCATCCTGTTCACAATACATTCCATTGGAAACCTATTTTGATCATTTGATGTCCCCTTGACATGTCAAATAAAATCAGATGGCACCCATGAATATGCAACCCTTGTAATGAAAAACCTTTAATTCTCACCATACAGACTACATGTTTTCCAATAGATATGTATCTCCTTCTATATAGGGGAATCAATACATATTATCTCAGTCTCATATAAAATGTCAGGAATGATAGATGGATCCCTTAACACCCTCCAGGCACACCAACTAGGTCATGTGATGTCCTCAAATCATGTCACTATGGACATAAATCACCCTTCAAGACATGTCACACTGACTCTAGAGTTTACCTCCCAGTGTGTCAAACATGTATTTTGAGGAAAATGGAGAAGATCACCAAAATCAAGAGATTCCTTATAGGCCTTACATCCATTATCATGAAATTTCTTCTAGGATCAACCATTCAGGACTTGTGATGTCCTCCAAACATTCCGTCCTTGATCATTAGAGAAAAATCAGACAATCCATCTAGGTTAGGAAAATTCATCAAAATGTTCATAGGATCATGTAATTTCCATTAGAAATTTCCAAAAGAAACCCTCTATCATGCTAAGTAGATAGTTATGGCATTCCATGCGGAAAACCAACACATATCCATAAGAGAAGAAATCTAAAAATAATAGAATCTATATTCATTATAAAATTGTCCACCATTGGCATGTAATCTTCTATAAAAATGGAACCATAGTGTTTATGTTTTAATTAATGGAAAAATTAATTCATTAAAAAAACTACAACAACTTGATTGAGATCAATTTTTACCTGTTTGGATAGGGGGTGTACCTATTCGGACGGGGGGTTCACGAGAGCACGAGATTGGAGGATAATTAGGGCTCTGTCTCGAATGAGGGAGAGCAGATCGGGGTTGCTATTTGGGCAAAAACCTTGCCAACTTTTTGTAAAACCCATTGGAAAAGGGAACATTTCCCAATGGTTTATTTGGGATAAGTTTAGCACCCCTTTCCCCACGGTTCTATAGAACCATTGGGAAATGGTTCATTGAAATGCCCTTTGCCAACAGTTTCAGTAAACCGTTGGCAAAGGATGAGTATACCAACAGTTTAATTAAACCGTTGGTATACTTCCATTAGAAAAAACCCAAATTCGAGTAGTGATTAGTGGTAACCCACCACAATGATAAAAAATATAACTAGAAAACATAAATTTAAAATATAATTTCATAGTATAAAATTATTCTTTTAATAACACGTATAGAATATTAATGCAATAAGAATAAACTATAAAATTATTAAAGATAATTATAATCTTTATAATTAAGATTTATGGAATTCAAAACACATGACATCTATTTTCCACAATTTCAATACATTCTCTAGAGGTCTATCATTCCACACCATGAAAGACAATGATATAATGATTATAATATATCTATCTTCTAATACCCTAGATTGCATTATTTAATGATGGTTATGACATTGTTTTCTCATCCATGGAATCCCATTTATCTGATAGACTAGACTCACATGTCTTCATATCCCATTAATACCTTTATCAATACCATAATTGGATAGAATGAATAAAAAAGAAAAAACCAATAAATATGTGACTACCCTCACATGGATTCTTCATAACTACAACTATCTAAAAGATTACAAATCATAATGATGATATGGTCACTTTGAGTGATCATTACACAAGTTGAGTTTCAAATGCATTAGATCTCATATAATCAAAACAACGTCATTTTTTTCATTCCTAAAAAACTATATTTTAGTTGTTATTGGAGGTAGTTGTAATGGTGTAAGCTATATATTAAAAAACATATTTAGGAAATACATCCAAATTTGGTCATTTTTTTATCCCCATTATAATGCTATATACAATTTCTTATAATACTAAAAATTATGATTATTAATTTTATAAACATTATATAGTATTATAGAATATATAATAATTTATCTATGTAAATTACTAAACATTTATTTTTCTATGGTATTAATAGTATTTTTAATATGATTGTTATGACTTTGGTGAGTCTTAAATACATAACACTTTTCTAACCACTGGTCAGAAAACTAGTCGATACGATGTATTAGATGCACCATAAGTTTGATTGAACATATTTATTAACAATTGCATATAATCATTTACTATTAAAGACATTTCATTTTTTAATTTATTTCAGTGGTAAATAACATTCAAAAACAATTAGGATATAAAATATTGATAAATTAGTGTTTTAAAAAAGCGTTTATGATTTAAAAATCTAAGGAAATGAGATATAATTAGTATAACAATCGAATCAACAACCCCCCCTATATAGAATGCACATTACACAAATGTAAAATGATAACTAATTAATTTTATTTAATTAAAATAATTTTTTCTTTTATAAAAAATTACTAAAAAAATTTTAGGAATAATTTATTTTGTTATATTTTGTTCCATGATTTTACTTCATCCTTTTAGATCAGATGTAAATTAATAACTAAGATTATCCCCCTTAAAAATGTATTCCTTATATTTTTTCCCCTTTTATATAAGACCTATCTCTACAAAAATTCTCAACATTCTCCATCTTGGAATATTTCTCAACATGTAATGAAAACACCCCCACATTTTGAATTATAAACAGGAACAAATAAATTACATAATGTCATTAAATATTTGGAAAATCATAACATATAAAACAATTGTATTTTAATTAAAAATATATAAAATAAATAAATGTATGACCATTCATCAAATATAATTGGAAAACATTCAGACATAAGTATTTTTATAAAGCAGCCATTAAAACTAATTTATTTCACAAATATTCTTATTACATCAATATTTTAGTTAAAAATAAAGAATTATTTATTAAATAAATTTTTGATAGTATCCTTTAACTTCATGATATCATCACGATATAATTAATCTTTTTGTAAATGATGAATCAAGATTCACCAACCTATCATCCATGACTGATAAAATCACAATTTATTTTAAAAGACATTCAAAATTTTCACTTCTGTTATTATTATCTTCTGTAAAATTAAAAAACATTGTTTAATATATAATTTCATGTTATTGTATTCATCCATATTATAATCAATTTCATTTAAAACATTGATTTTACAATTCCAAAATTCTATCATTTATTCTAATTTTCAAAACCAACATTAGACTATCTATAACATATAATGAAAAAATTTCAAACCTATTGACTTAATCAATATATGGTTTAAATATTTATACAATTTATAATCATGATCATTGACATCAAATTTAACATTCCCAGTCCATTTCACAAAATTATTAAACAATATCTTGTGTGTCATTGATTTTCCTTGAATGGTTTTTATTTCATCCACATCCTAGATCACAGACTCTATCTACATCATCAGTGATTCCTATTTTTCAATCTGAGATTTTTCAATATTCGTACACTATTGTTCTATGTTAGAAAGATGTAATATTTAATCATTAATTTATTTTAAATTATTTAAAATGTGAAAAAGACATCTCTATTCTTTTATTGATGAAAATTCAATGGATTTTGTGTTCAAATTTGATATGAGAGGTCGGGAAGATCCAACATCTGACTTCTTTACTTTTTCATCTTTTAATTTATACTGATACCCTTTCAATGTCCACATCATTATCTGAATCATAACATTATGGTAGTTTTTTACATGAAATTATATCTTTATATATTTGTTTTTGTAATGATTTAATTTCCTACGAAACATATAAAATAAGATATAAAGCGAAATGGGATGGTAAAAATGTTTATGTTCAAGATGAATCAATTGAACATCATGATTCATTTTTATCTTACTATTTTATGTTTATTCTCTTTCTTATACTTCTTACTCGTCATATTCTTGATCCATTTCCAAATTATAATAAATTTATTACATTCCATTAACATCATTTTTATAAAAATGTTGATTATTTTTCTAAAATTACTACATAATTGACTGACAATATTACTCTAAAACGTATTTCTCAACATAAGATTGTGATTGAGTCTCTAAAAAATGTTATTTTAAATTACCTTTACACACACCTGCTTGTATAATATATGTTAAAAAAAAGACTAATATGGTAACTGGAAATGTTTTATCAATATAGGTTATGGTTCGGGACATTGGAATTTGTTATATGACTGATACTATAGAATTATCCAATGGTGTATCTTCTGATGTGATTTTAACTCCCATCATTAACTTCTCTACCAAAAATTCCTCAGTTAACCTTTTCATTTGATCATTTTTATTTTATGCCACATTCATCGAATTATAATACTAAATATTATGAGAAAATGCCCAACAATTAACTAACCAAATTTAATATTTCCTATTTTATAATATTTCACTTGATTCATTACACTCTTAAACTCTTAATCTATCATAATATTCTATTTATTGTTAATTTTCTGGGGTATAGACTCATTAGTTATCTTTTATTTAATAACATACATTTATCTTATTATTTTGGAATCAAATTCTTTTTTTCCATTTTATAGACATATTTTATCTACTTAAATTCGAAAACATTATTTGTCATGGCCATATTCCCTTTACAAAAAATATAAATATTTTCCCTCATATCAATCTTTTAATTATTAATTTTTGAAATAATAATTAAAATAATCTATCATGTTATTTATAATTCAACAAAACATCTGAAACATGGTATTCATTGCTTTCATCATAATTAATTCAACTAAGATGATAAAAAACATTATGAAGTTAATCTTACTTATATAAGAAAAATCGATGATAAAGTTATCAACTGATTTATGTGTATCCCTATAACCCTTTATTAGTATTAATAAACCCTACATCCATAATTTTGCAACCCGTTATTCTAGAGTAATATATGAAAATTTGGATAATGTTTTAAAACATGTAAATAAAGATGCTTCTATCCTTGACATCACATTATTCTAATTTTTTCAAAATCTTTTTTGAAGGGAGATGTGCATCTTAGTGTATGTTTAATTAAACAATTAAAATTACATGTTGTTAATTTGATTGAACATATGACCAAAAAAAACACCTTCTTTATCATCTTCTAAAATAAACACTTCAAATCCATAAAAATCTACCACAATCTCAGGGCGATGTTTCTCAATTTAATAATTTTTTTTAAAATTTTTTCCCATAATATTAAATTAATTAAATTTTTAATAATAGAATCATACATATCATACTGGGATCATTATATTATTCTTTATTAAATTTAAATACTTTTTAAAAATCCTGCCACCTATGCAATCATAATGAATCTGATGTTATAGGTATGATTGAAAATTAGAATCAAACTAGCATACAATAATCAAAAATACCAAGAAATTATAAGGAAAGTGTCAGGAGTGAAAAAACTGAAAATTAATTTGGGACAAAAGGTTTTCCCACTATTGTATAGGCATGGGAGTGATTGTTCACAATCATTATAAACCAATTGATCAGATTAGAAAAAGTATTTGATCCGATAATTGAGATTTAATCTAAGAATTATTTGAAAACTTATTCTAAATTCATCAAGTTTTTTTTCAAAATATATAATCAGAGTAACCAAGAATCTGATATTAGCAACATTTATATTCTTAGTATATTAATGTTTGTAAAAAATAATAGTTAAACAAAAAAAATTAACAATGTACGGAATATGTTAAAAAACAAAAAGAATATTAAAATTTAGAGATATTTGTTCTTGGTTTGAATAACCATCTATTAATCATTATTGTAATCGAACATGATTACAATAATTACAATAAAAAAATTACAGAATATATTTTTAAAAAATTTAATTCTACAATGATTTGGAATCCAGTAATATTTTTAAAACATTTTTGTTCAAGAGTGTTTATAAAAACATCTCCAAATTTTTAACAAAATTATTGAATAGAAAAAATAAAAATTTATAATAACAATTAAAATTTCAGGGAAAAAAATATTTCTTATTGAAATGTGTTTAAAATGTTTTAGAAAAAAATTTATAAAACCACTATTTTTAGAAAACAAATGTTTGAGAAAAAATAATTTTTAAAATTTTTTTTTTTAAATAAAAACTTAAGAATTTTCAATCCCCTATTTAGATTTGGTTAATTAATGTTCTTTATTTGTAAAAATCAAGTATATTTTAATAATTATTTTATATTGATCATTCCTAAATTATATTTAATATATTAAAATAGATGAGAAATAATGTATTCAGTAAAAAATAATAATTTTATCTCCTATTATGATTAATTGTAAAATGATATATTATGTCAGATCAATAAAGAAAATTTTGATTTATATCTATGTACTTATATAGTGAGTGATGTGATGGTTTTTTAACATAATGAAATAAAGCTTCATAAATCAAAAAATATTTATGTTTTAGTAAAAAACATTCCATATGAAGTGAGCATGTGTTCCATCCATAACACATGATCTCAAAAACATTCAACTGCAACAGATTTTCCTTCCACATTGTAAAGAGATACATAGTGGTGTTTCATAAATGTACTAAAAAACAACAGCTTCACATATAAAATCACATAATCTTGATGTACTTTTCTTATCCATTATACATCCACCAATGTCAAAATAAAAAAAATAACTCGAAAATATTTCTATCTAAATTGAAAAATCATAAATCTGTAGTTCCACTAAAATAAAGAAAAAATATATTATAATAGATTTAACAAGGGATTATTTTGGATTGGACTGATATGTTCCACATAATAATACTAAATACATTGAAATTGGATGAATAACTATTAATTAAACTATGTTCCGATCATACCCTTAGATGTTTTTTAATCATCTATTTTCCCAAAATTATCATTGCCTAATGTATTTGATGTTCTGATAAGTGTTATAATACTTTTTTTGATTTTATAATAAAATTTCTTAAGTTGTCCTTTTATATAATTATATTGAGATATAAATGTTCCCTAAAGGTTTTATTTAATTTTAAAACCTATAGGTTATGTTAATTCCCCATCATACTAATTTTAAACTCTTAAATTATAATATCATCAATGGAATCAGGTAAGTTCATCTTATTTTAACTAAATATAATTTCATAATCATATATTCTTATAGAAATAATATATTTTTTATGTCATTT
Organism: Viscum album; assembly: GCA_963277665.1. Classification (NCBI taxonomy): domain Eukaryota; kingdom Viridiplantae; phylum Streptophyta; class Magnoliopsida; order Santalales; family Viscaceae; genus Viscum; species Viscum album. The sequence continues at coordinate 513,263,085 of OY728165.1, forward strand.
ATAAAATAGGTTGATATGCCACACCCATAACAATTTTTTTTATAAATATCACGTTAACTAAAAAACCTTGGACATAGCGGCTTATTTTAGTCTGTAAAGATCTTTAGTATGATTAAAACCATATTTCAAGGTTATGGATCTTAAAAAAATTGTGGTTTTTCTACACAAACATTCTCATCAACGTATCCATTATTGAAAACAAACGGAACATCCATTTTAATTTGTATCAAATTTATGAATGTTGTATATTCTTGAATTATACAAATACGTTCATGTCTACATAAAACATTAGATGTTTCATCATTAAATATCGGTTTTTTAAAATTATCATGAGAAATATGTTTAGAAATATTTCAGACTAATATAACATATTCATAAAATTTATTTGGAATGATTTATTGTACACTAATTATATAATTATCCTTACGAGTTACAACTAATGTCGAGACAGGGTTCCTTTAAAATTCATTGATTCTATCTGTAATTTATTTTATTGTATCATTATCACCTAATTACTCATCATGAGACTTAGGTTAAAATTGAGATAAAAATAATATATTTTTTATTTCATTTCATAAAGAAATTCTTGTCCAATCTTTTGATCTACATCGAAAATGATATTATCACTAAGAAGATTCATATAATAAAATTAATTTAATGGATTTGAAATAAAAATTTATTCAACAATTGGTTTTGAATGTTTTTGAGGTGGAATTTTATAAATATAAAAGTTAGTTTTTCTTATCATCATATGAACCTTATAATAAATTTTGAAAAGCAGTTTTATAAATAACTACTAATGATTTTGGATGAGGTTGATTGAAAACAAAGGGCTCTATTTCATCAAAGGTAACGTGTTATATTTACATGATAGTACATGTGTTTCTATTAAAAAATCTACAAGAATTAATTATTTTGGAATTTCCTAAAGATAATCCTTCTTCATAATTTAGTGAAAATTAATGTAAGTATTATTTATTATTCATAATGAATACATTGCGTCCAAAAACAATGAATTTAGAATGTTTTGGTTTGATTTGGTCCATTTATCATATGGAATTTTATTATTAAAATGTATAATTGAAAATTTATTTATATTACTGTGTAAAATACTATGTTCTTTATCTTAAAATTTTTTATAAATAAAATTTTCAATAATTAGGTAGAGAATTCTATTTATTCATTCACATGAACAATTTTTTTATAGATGTAGGTGCCAAATTATTATGTAAAATACCTTTTTGATTAAAAAATGTTTCAAAATAAAAATATATAAATAATCCACCTCATTCACTGTGTTTAGTTATCATGGATATATTATTATCATTTTTCACCAAAGATAAAAATGGTTAAATCTTACTAAAGGATTTGGATTTCTTTTCTACAAAACTAGCCCATGTATATCTAGTGTCATCATCAACTGAATAATATGAACAATATATTCCATCAATACATAATGTTCTTGTTACACCATATAATTCCATGTACCCAACCCGTAAAGCATCAGAAGTTGTTACATCACTAACTGTCATAAATCTTGACTTGTGTTACTCAACAATATGAAAAGGATCACAAACATTAGAAGAATCAAACCTCAGATCCCATATACTATTAACTTGTCATTTCCTACATAACCATTAAAATTAACTATGATTATTGTGACCAAATATTCTTTTACATAAACATGATTTATCTCCCATATAACTAACACAATGTTGATATTTTATTCTACGGTATTCTATAAAAAATGTATAAACATTCTAATGTATATTGTTAGAAATAAAAATCATTTCTTTTTAAATATTAATAGTAAATTATTCTAGGCTAATGTTCATAACATATTCATTAGTTCATAATTTAATTATTTTAATCATGGTTTTCGTTTGTCATGTAACAAATAATATCATCAAAATTTAATCATTTCTATAACAAATAAATGTTTTGAAAATTGATAATATATCCTTGAGTGTCATATCATATTTTAATTTTTCCACCTTTAATCATGTAGATATTATTAAATAAATAATTATTTCCATTCATATGTCTAGAAAAACCACAATCCAATGTCACCACATCGATATTAAGTGAAAAATGGATCACTCTTTAAAAAAAATACATTATTCATAAAAATATGATTCTTTAGCAAACCCATTTCCAAAAATATCTCTATGAGGTAAGTGTTGATTATCTATTTTTTAATGTTATCCATTCAATGTTTAAAGATTGAAAAATGTTTCTTCAAACATAAAATCTCATATTTTAGTTTAACAACTATGTTTTTATCATCAGAAGAACAAGTATTCAAACTAATTTTTTTAAAAATAGTTTGTAGACTATTTTTTCAAAAATATACCTTTTAAGATCATTTAGAAGATTTTATTTTATTAAAATTAATCTTAAAATTCTCTTAGGAATGTTTTTATATTTCTATAGATAAATTAGTATTTCTAGCTTATTCTTTTAAATGTTTACCTGTAGCATTTTCTTGTTAATTTTCCATAAAATTTTCATTCATACTTAATTTAAAAACCTAGGATACTTTTTCAAATCATGGAATTGTATTATTATCTTCAGATTAATAATAATATTAATTAGTTGAATCATTATTCTCATTGATTTTAGGTTATTTTTAATTTATGGTAATATTATTAAAAGTTCTCTCAATAGTTACCTTAACTATGAGAAACAAATTCACCTTTTTCATTTTCTACATATGAAACAATATTTATCTATAAAAACCACAAATTTTAAGGATAATTATAAGGTGAACTATCTTATCCACATCCACTCCATGTGTTTTAATTTTTTGGAATATAATTTTTATTATTTGTATTTTATGTCTTAGAATTATTTTATGAATTCATTTCATTCTTATCCTCTTTTTTATCTGGGAAAATTTTGTCTAATATGTCATTCCTTTTTATAATTATAAATTATAAATTAATATTTTTCATTCTTACTACATTTTCCATTATGAATAATCGTATATATTTTCTACAAACCATCATTCCAATAAAAATTTTACACCTCCTAGAAATATTAAATAATTCATTTATATTCTACTTAGATGAACTAATATATGACTCAATAATGACTTTGATTTTTATTGAAGATCACAAAAAATTTTCTTTAGAGTGTGTGTAAATCAGAACATTTGACATAGTTCTAAAAGATATTCCTCAATTATTATTTTTCATCTTCTCATTATATATTTTAGTTTTTTTAATTCATAATTCATAAGGGTAGTTATAAGATAATCTAGAGTAATATTTCTAATTATTATTGTATCATCAAATGTTATTCTATTAAATTTATATTCATTTGGAAAAACCTATTTTATTTTATCTACTAAGATTATACTTGATAGATCATTATATCATGGAGAATGTAAACTATTAACAATGGTCATGAATCATTGGTCCATCATACCTACTGATCGCAAGGTAAAAATTAAATTCATCGTAGTTATCTCTCAGCCGAGTTGGTGAGGTCTCTATAAGTGCATCCATATGACCCAAGATCTTAACCAGGCGGAGGGATAATTCTAGGTTACATAATCAGTACTATAGCAGGTACTGTAGTAGTACTATGCTGATACTATAGTAGTACTGTAGCAGTTTTTGTAAAATTTACTGTTTGGTACTGTATTAGCTGGAACTATTCACCTTGGGCTACTGGTTTGGGAATGTAGTCTTTAAGGACATCAATCTACATAGTACATCAGGTCTGTAGGCCATAAGGCCAACATTAAGGTCTTTCATCCCCTCAAGGCCATCAGGCCACATAATCAATGTAGTTTCCCTATATAGACTCTACAAAAAAAAAGAGCAGCCTGAGAGGAGGATTCAAAGCAGTCATACTCACTAGAGCAGAACAAACAGATTTAGATTAATGAGAGGCTATGGAAATTCCATGGGTGAAATCTTGTGATTAAATTTTATTTTCAATCGTATGACCATGAAAACGTAGAGGAATAACATCATAATGCAGATTCTACGAAGTAGAAGTTCATTGTATTTATAGTTTTTTATAATTCACAAAGACCATTGGGTCATGTAATGACTCTTAATCCCATGGTCCATATAATATCTTAAGCCAATGGGCCATGTCAGGGTTCCTCCTCATCCCTTTAAATAGGGGATATAATAAATCATTAAAAAATAAAGCATGACATCCACTCAGGGATCAGTAACCTCTATCCTTTTTAAGAAATTATGTTCAGATACACATCAAGAATTTTTATTATAAATTAATAATTTGATAGAATAATATTGAATATTCCATGATCTATAATTAAAATCGTAATAATTTTTTTCATGATTTGAAAATATTTATTCTATTTTATAATGAATAACATATTTTTAGTTAGCATAATAATTTTATCCACACAAGTATGAATTATAAATGTTTTCATTATTTATCTCTAGTATTTATAATCATTCTCATTAAAAATTAGTGGTCAAAATGGATTCATATTTTCTAATGAACCAATATTCTAACCTTCCATATTATTAAATTTAAAATCTTTTTTACTAAAATATAATATTGTAATATCAATTTTTAAAAAATAAATTAATGAAAAAACATGATAACATGATGTATCTAAAAAATAAAAAACTCATCATTTATTGCAGTCAAACCTACTCTAATAACTATTATTGGGTAATTAGTTTACTTGATGTCAACACTAATGGGTGGATTTGTGTTTTAAAATTTAAACATAGACTATACACAAAACCTCTTTTGATAAAAAAATTTGACTCAAATTTTATCTGATGATCATAGTGTTAAATTTAGATTTACAAAATATCCAACATATAATATTTTTCATTAGTATCATAGGAACACTGATAAAATAATTTAATAGAAATAAAATTAAAGAAATATATTTCTATTTTAATTTCATAATTGAAAATTAAACTATTATAAATAATAGAAACAATATTTTTAAATGTAAGAATGACTTGATTTCATTATAAAATGTAATTATAATCATTAACATTAAAGGGTATGAAATAAAAAAATCCTGACATAAGATATCTATAGTGTCAATTTATATAATAATGGTTTTTCTTTCCACATTAGTAAAATCCTTGATAAGAATAACATAATATATTTACCTTCTAATCTATTGAAATCCCTTGATTTGATGATTGGTATGCCCTTATCTTCATATCCTTGGAAGCCCTCAATCAATACCATGATCATACACCATGAATACAAAATCAAAAGGCTCCATGGTATTTATAACCCTCACATGAATTCAATAGAAATATCTTACTCAATGACTATAAATAATAAAAAAATGATATTAATAAATAGAAATATAATGACATGTTGAGATAGAAATACATAATCTCCCATCTCCTTGAATTCACCACTATTTGTAGGCATTCCACCAATAGACATATTTCTATGATCCTCAACGTTTTTGGGAATGTATTTAGATGTAATTCAAATAAAATATAAAAAATACTCATCCGTATGGAATAATTTTGCTTACTACCAATAAAATTATGTAATGAATTCAGTCAGAATAAATCAATTTTAATTACATTAATTATATAAATTGGATTGTCTGATGGACTATGATACTATTTATCTATCTGGTTGACTAAAAAATGGTTAGTCTAAGTATTTATAATATTTTACAATTGATGGTCATGAATTTTCCATTATAAAAGAGAAAAATAATTTATATCCACTAGTTACAACATTAGTTGATCAATTGTATCAAAAACACCAAAAGATATATTAATAATATTGAATAATAAAATGTTATAATCATTTTTCAATAGATCCATTTATATTTTCAGATTAAAAAATATTTATTTTACAAAAAAATGATAATGATACTTGGGTTATATAAATTTACTATAAATGTGTTTTTATAATGATTTTGTGATTTCCTAAAATAATAAGAGTAAATTTAAAATTTATATCTTCCATCAGAACAACATATTGTTGTCTTGTCATTATTGAACATGCCTTAAAATGATCACTATGAAAATTTTAAGGGAAAATACCCAATTTATTTTGTAATTACATCATTAAAATATTATATTTACAAAAATATTATGGAAAATATTAACATTAAAAACTACCTTGGAATATTTCAAATAAATCATTATATTATTGAGTGGTCATGGTAGTGGGAAATTTAAATCATGTATATTTTTGTTAAAAATCATTCTATTAAAACTTTTTTTCAAAATTTCAAAAAGTATCTCACTCAGAAACTGATAAGAATCATTTTTAAAAATTTAAAAATATCAACTACTTGTAAAAATTACATTAAAATATAATAGTAGATTATAAAAAGAGTTTCAAATTTTTATTAAAACATATATATCGAATAAAAATGTTTTCCTTCCAAAGAACAAAATAAAGTAGATTTTATTCAGTTAGATCATACAGTATCATCTCAAATTGTATTTTTCGAAAATTAATGGAAACCCAATATTCTAATGAAATGAACAAAATATAATACAAATCATTAGTTTATTAAAATTTATACCCAAATATGTCATCATCCGAAATTTGATTATAAACAATTCAAGACTACATTGATATTTTTGCATAAAATGTGTGACCCAAGTCCCAAATTTCATCATAAATTTGATAACTCATAGTATAATAAAGATATATAATTTTTATAATCTTATTAATTAAATTTAACAAAAATAAGAATTGTTTAGTTTTTATTTCATATCTCCAGTTAACTACCAAGTTGTAATTAAAATAACTATTCTATGATACAACTAATTTGGTTTCATCCTTGTTTATGTTTTTACATCATGATTATTTTATATTTATCATTATCATGTCATCTCCATAATTATAATATTGATATAAAATATATATATTTTTATTTATTTTTCTGTTTTTTCATCCATTAAAGGTAGACAATGAATATTTAATTAAACAATTTATAGGGGTGTTAGGTTGTAGGTACACATGAACACTATTTTGACTTTTTGATGGATATAAAATTACATAGGTAAATAAAATTTATACTTTTTAGAATCATTATAATATAATATAAATAATATATATTCATAAAATAATTCATTATTCTAAATCCGTAAATTATTAATTGAAAAATGAATAGCAATTCTTTACTTAGGTCATAGTCCACACATACACGCGAGCGATGTTATCTTTTTCCAGCGAATTAAAATGATCGATTTTTTTATAATATTATCAATCTATAAGTATAATTATTTCATTGATATCATATGTAAACATTAAATATGTCATAATATCCAATGACCAAATATAGTGGGGAATAATTAATTGTTTTTCTACATGAATAAATTAATTCATACATACGTGCAAGCAAAACTATCATTTAATATTTCATGTCACGGAGTGTAAATAATGATGATTCAATATTCCTAATAAAAATCATATATATTTATGACATTAACGATATAATTTAATTATAAATACCATATATTCATAAGAACTAACCGATGAATTAAATAGAACTTGATTGGCTAAAGAGATTATCTCATCATTGAATGAACACTTTCAAATATACTTATAAGGAATATATATTAAGAATTTTTTTAGAATATAAACTCTAAAATGTTTATAAAAATTATTATTATATAATTTTGTACGGTTTGGTAAATATACAATTTTCAATGTGGTGTCTTTGAGAGAAATTAGGGGTCATTTTTTATAATTCACAGGAGGGTTTTCCTGAATACAATTATATGATTAAAATATAAAAAAGTTATTATCTAGAAAAAGTATTAAATATGTATTTATACTATAAAAAATTATTATTTCATAAAATTTCCATTAAATAAATAAAGTTAATATTAAATAAATAGTTTTTTAATAATATCTTTTAGTTCAACAATGTTGTTTTCTTATATTAACATTTACTATAGTGACTTCATTTTTTATTTTAAGGGTTTGTAATTTTATATATAAGGTGAATATTTCATCATAAATTGTCACGTGATGAAATTTTTTTGAATATATTTTCAATTTATATTATTTATTATTTTATATTTTTAAATATATTTTTAAATAAGAGTTTTATAAAATTTCATTAATGTCATTTTTAATCCTATTAAATTAATTTTATAAAAATGATGATAAAATGATATAATTATTATAAATTTTCAAAACATGATACTATAATATAATTTTAATCTCAAAATTTTATTTAATTATACATTTCTCTAAAATTATATTACATTTATTATTTTTATTATAATTTATTCTATAATTCTATTAATTAAAAATTATATTGTCTATGATCTAAAAGGATTTATGGTAAATATATTATAGATTTATAAATATAAATAAATTTCAATTATGAAAATTATTACATTAATATAAAAATTATAACTAATATTTATTAAAAACATTCATTTCTCTAATTATGAGAACATAAGATAAATATGAATGTGCGAGAGTGACTTTTTCATTAAATATTATATATGTCATTTACATAGACATATGTCCAATAAAAAATTAAATGTAGATCATAAGGAGATAATGGTAGAATTCAATTTATCCTAAAATTATTAGGATGTAAAATTATAACCATTACATTTAGTTTTAATCTTGGATAAATGATTTTACCCTTTACCATGGTGACGTAAATTACCATGGTTATTATTATTACTTCATCAAAAATAAAAAGAAAAATATTTAACAAATATAGGCCCCCTGATTCCAAATTTGTATCTATTTTTTAAAAATTTAATATTTTTAAGTGGTTAGTATTAATTCTAAAATAATTATAAAAATTGTTCTCACAACTGTGTTTTAGAAGAAAAAATATATATCATTTCCATAAAACTAGATTTATTCCAATAATATTCTAATAAATATTTTTTTTAATTTTAATGAATTTTTTTAAAATATAATATATTAATTTCAATGAAATTATTCACCTATTTTGATTAATTTAATTTATTATGATAATAAGTCGTCGTGTGTATAGAAATAGTTTTCAATAAAAAAATCTCTTAATTTTCAAATGATTTTTGTTTTAAAATCTATCTAATTTATAACCAATGTGTTATTTTTATTTTTATGTAATCCATTTTCTTATCATAACATTTTTTTCATTTCATAAACATTAATAGTATTTTTAGATGCTAATTATCGTATAATATTATTTTAATATTATATAAGGGTTCGTTTAATTCAATGTTTCCCAAAATTAAATATTTTAATTAAATAAAATATATTCAAGAAGAAATACATCACAAATTATCATATTATTTAATTTTACACCCCTTAAATTAATTTCTCTCTTAAATTTACATCAGTATATATTAATCTTTTATGAATATCTATATTTGATCACATCCTAGTGTTCCTAATAAGCATCATAAAATTTCACATTACACTAGATAACTTTAACCACTAGAGTTATACTATTTTGTGTCATAATATCTATATAATATAATATTTTTACTTGATTTAATTTATTTGGAATGATCATTAACATATGGTAAAACAAATTAGTTTTATACATGTGCAGGATTTGGTATATAAATCTTCAAGAGATAAAAATTGAACAAATCATAAACATGAGAGATGTTTGATCGATATTTCTGGAGATAATACAATCAACACTGAATCAGAAGTCACAAATCTTCCAATATTCATAGTGATCAATGTATATATATAGCCTTATAAATTACATTTCGTACTAACATTATACTATAAATATATATCATTCATTCAATAATATCATTTTGGTTTATAGTTTCTTATTATTTGTAAAATAATAATACATAGTGAACCCATGTATTGCCACTATACATATATAAGAAGTATCAATTATTACTACAAAAAAACATTAAATTAAACTATGTTTTATTTAAATTAAAACTTAAAAAAATCATCATAGCCTCATAATTCCACTATTATTCCATTAAACCATGTGAAAAACATTTTAAAATTTGCGACGATCACAAAAATATTATTAAATAAATTAAAATAAAGATATCCATTACCCTGTTGAAAAATAAGAAAATATATAATATACATAGCCTTATTAGATTTTTCATTGAGATTATTGATTAAATCACTTCTATAATAAATAATCATACATATTTCTCAATGATAAATCTCAAACACTCTAGAAAATATAGACCAAACATGTTAGAAACATAGGGAATCATTAGAGTAAACACAATTGTTACTCCTGGGATACCATCATGGTTAACATTCAAATGTTTCATTAGATTGTCCATCAAAATTACTCATTGATTAAACATCATAGTTAATTATTGAATAACTACCATTGTATTTTCCCATAATCTCATAGGATAAAAATATTCAATTTTTATTGAATCATATATCTAATGACCATATAGTCAACCACCATAACCAATGAATTATAGTTTATTATGTTACCACTCTTCCATGAATTATAATGGAACCAAAAATCATTATAATAATTCCCATGAATCATAAAAAAATAATAAATCTCAAAATCAATCATGATAAACACATTTGTACAGAAAATAACATTTTTATTTTTTTAATCACATTTTTTCAAAATTCTATTCACATAGGATTGATAATATTTAGTTTTAAAATAATCATATAAACATATGTAGATGATTTTTAAAGGAAAATATTAGTCAAGATGTTGGAAGAACCCAATCATTCAGTATGATAAAAACAAATTCCTTTTGAATTGTTATTAGAAAAGTTACAATCTACATTGTTTGAAAAATAGAAAAACATTACTTTAGAATATTTTTTTATATTAAAAAAAGGATAAATTAAATAAAAAAATATTATATAAAAAAATTAAACAGTTTATCGAAAACTATAACATGTATATGGAATAAAAATACATTTTTAACGGAATATTTAAAATATGATATTTAAAAGAACATCCGTTATACTATGTACGACTATTCATATATGTTCAATTATAGGTTTTTATATTATTGAATAATAAAAATTAAGAAATTAGTACTTTCATAGGAAACTTTTTCAAGGTTATTTATCATTTTATATCATTAATATTCATGTTATGTACCGTTACATAATCACTAAAATTCATGTTGCATATTTTTATGATATTTAGTACATGATTCCAAAATGAAAACAGTTGGTTGACTATGGCTATCCGGGTTTGAATTAAATCATTTCAGAAATAATAATCATTATATAATTATAATTTTCATTCATCAGTTATATTTTTGAATAGATACATTATATTTGGTTATAAAAATGATCTATGTAATAACCATGGAGATGGTAGTTCGTACCTAGACATGAGTAACGTTTCCATTTTCCCTAATAATTATAAAATAAGTTAATTTTTATTTTATCATTAAAGAATGGAAATAATATTATTAATATCTTATTTATTCCTTATATATATTAATATATATCATATTATTAATTTGTGATGGAAAATGGATCACATTGCTTAGTGGACATAGCGGTCCACATGTACTTCATGAATGATACTGTCTTTTTAAGTGCATGGAAATATATGAATATAAATGATAAAATATATTTGAATAAGGAAAAATATTTAATTAATATACTATATAAAATTTAATTCATTCTTTATAATAATTCTTGATAGATGGTTATGTAAAATGTATTAAATTGGATCCCGATGTGGTAGTCATCCGTGCACAATAATGATGAATTATTTTCTCAATTGGTCGATGATAAGATGGATATAGGTCATGAATCTAAAATAATTACATATATGAACATGGATAAAACTATATTAATTATTTTATGATTGTTGAATATGATTTTTTGAATGAGTTAGATGATAATAACCTAAAATAAATGGATAAAATTATACCTCTCCTTTGGGAAACATTTTATTCATTAACATTTTAATCATTATAAGGAAAGTATTATGCCTAAATTAAGTCTTATATAATTATAATGGGGATTATAATATGTGATTTGGGTTATCCATGGTGTAAAATGGGGTTCTAAGTTTTGTAGATTGAAATGTGGTCCCCTTTTATAAAATAGGAATGAGGCACACTTGGAATTTCTCAAAATAATAAATTAATATAAATTAATTTTCACTTTGAAAATGAAAAAAAGTTATGTATTTAGAATATATAATAATTATTTGTCTAAATACCCACACAAAAATAAATATATTTTCTTTTTAACTAAATTTACACTAATATATTTTGGTATTGACCCCTATGTGGCACCTTTTACTCTAACCCTCACAACATGGATTTTTACAAATTTATTATCAATATAGATTCAATAAAATTTTGAAAACCAAAAATGTAATATTGGTGATATTTTAATGCTTATATTAATCATTTAATCTATTTTTATATTTTTTGTAATTTCAAATTGTTTTATAAAATTTTATTTATTATAAAATATTCATTATGTATATTTTTGAAACTATTCTATACCTTTATTTGAATAATATCCCAATAAAACATATAATATCTAAAAAACATTGAAACCTCTATAAAATTTCATGTTAAAATTAAAATTAATTATATGTATATATATTTTTTAAAATTATATTTATTTTAAAATATTTAATATCATTTTTCTTATTTTTTAATTAATTTAATTATTTTTCTATCACTAATGTGTACGTAATAACTGTAATTATATCATTAATAACAATTTCAAATAAAAATAAATAGTGAATTTATATCCTTTATGTTTTAAAATAATATATAAATTCTTATATATACACTATATAACACTATATTAAAAATATTACATTTATTAAAAACAAGATTATCAAATGTTTGATATTTCTATAAATAAAAAACTATAAAGATAATAATGTTATCCAACATGCTCGAAAAATATTTAAATGTTTTTGATGAAGATTATGTTTGATACATAGTAACTAAATATGATTGCTATTGGTTTTCGAGTCATTTGGGAGTTCTTATAATTTTATTTTTTACATTAATTTCCTGATTTACCCTTTACCATGGTAATAAAAAATTACTAAGGTAAAAATTCATATTGAAAAAAAATAAAAGGAAATTTTTTAATAAATATAAAACCAATAATTACTAATATTAATTCAATTTATCAAAATTCTATACAAATAAGATTCTGAAATTAATTTAAAATTAAACTACCAAAATTTAATGAAAAATTCATTTTTGAAAAATTTCCCTCATAAAATAAAATGTTTTACAATATATTAAATTATAAAATCCATCTAAAAATCCATAATTTTATAATTCCATCTCAATGTTATAATCATAAACTGTAATATTTATTCAAAAATTAATTTTATCTAGTAAAAAATTTAATATGATATAGAATTTTCAATAAATATAATTATTTTTCAATATTCCATCAAAATTAAATATTTTCATAAAATTGTAAAATTTATTTTTTTGATAATTATCACAACCTAAATACAATAATTAAACTTATTTTATTAAATAATGTTTCTAAAATTTCCTTAAATTATTAATAATAATTACTAATAAAAATAAAAAAAATTAATTTAAACAATTTTTTTAATAATAAATTAATATTGCATAAATTATAGAACCTATTTAAAATGAATGAATATATATTATAGAGATAACTTGTACTATTTTTTCATACTTCTATTAATGTTTTTATTCTAAATAAATTAACTTCTAGTTTATAATGATGAACTTTAATAGATATGATTCCATTATTCATTAATGATCATTTTTTCATATCTTCTACGCTAATGAACTTATATTTTTCTTTAAAATACAAGGACATTAAATTATTACTCTTTAATAAATTTATTCATTATTGTTTTAAATTTGTATCATTAACTATGTTTTGTATATTCATAATACATTTTCGAGATCCAAAATCATTAAAAGTGTAAATAAATCTTCCACATAATAAGTGTGAAAATAAAGGTATTAGGGTCATCAAGATTGGAATATTTATAGATTTAAACATATGATAACTTATGTGGGATGTATAAACATTGAAATAAAAGAAAAAAATAACTCTGATGTAATAATAGATACTAATAGAGAAAATGTCCTTGAGAATGTTGACCATAGCAATATCATAAATCAATGATGGTTTAATAGGCCATTAATATATAAGTATGAAAATTACTGGATATTTTTTTCAATATTATTTTCTTAATGTTAAGGAATTATATTACAACATATACTAATAATAGTATGAAATATAATTACCTACCTTTTTTAATTTCATCTCTTAATCAATTTCAACCACAAACTCATTTTTTTTCATAATTATGAGTCTTCAAAATGAGTTTTTCTTCCCTAAAGAAGTAGAATAATTTTATCTGAATTACAATGACCACATAATGAAAAACAAATTATCATTTTTTCTTTAAGACATTTTCCAAGAAAATAATTGTTAGTACATGATATGATAATTCCAAAAAATGAATAATTCTTCATAAAATGATAAATTACATTAATCTCCAAAATTCAACTCTAACACCAAAACACATATATAGATCATTCAAAGAATTTCGTTCCCTGAATGTTCTCGAAAATATTTCATAATTTAAATAAAACCAAAAAAACCAGAAGGAACTCATCACATAGTATTCCATGATTAATATTATAATTTATATGCAAATAACATCCATTACACTTTTTTTCTATCACTAAAATGTGCATACCATAACATATAATCTCTTAGATAAGAATATTATTTCTATAAATAAACCAATTATTCCTAAAGATTCATTATGAAAATACAATTCAACTATGAATCCTAAAAAACTGAAAATATTTTGTATACATTATTCATATACATTCCCCTATAATTATTGTGATATTATTCCAATATAACATTAATCAAATAATCGTTTAATCATATCCAAAATCCTTAGATAAATATACATAACACATATTTTCAACAAAATTATCTTAAATATTTTATATTAGGTAGTTTCTAAAAATATAAACTAAGTCATACTAATCAGGATGTCATAGAAGCTAGTGGTTTGAGATGCACCCTTGTCTCCCTTCAGTTGTGGGTTCATGCATCAGGATGATATTGCATGCAATGGGTTTCTGACCAACCTAAAGGTTGTGATTTTTCAAAAACTATATTAATATAATATAATTTATATTCCATGAAATGATATAAGACACTCCAAATAATCTTAATAAATTCAACACTAATGAAATATTTTAACCTCAAAGATTATACAATAGATTTTATTTTTCATTAAACTAAAATAAAACTTATTTTACTCAAAAACAAAGTCCTACATAATTAACATTAGTCGCCTTAAAATTAAATATTTTATAAACTCAAAATCGGTCTATAGAAATTAAACATATTATAAATATTTAAATTAATTATCAATGATTATATCTATTTCTTTTATGAAAACTTTTTATTCACCAATGTTATCTCAACACTTCTCTGATAAAAACTGTATGTAATTATCCATAAACATTACATATTTGAGTGCCATTGGACTAGAATTCTCATTATTCCCCCAAATATATTATAGGATTTTTTATTCTTGAGAAATAGAAGAAAATATTATATAGTAAACCCACACATTACAGGTGGACACATGTACTCTGAATCCTATTTTCCCACCCAAATTATTTTTTCAAATAAAACATAAATTCTTTTCATGAAAAATATTTCCAATTTTCATTTTGAAGTTGTATATATCCTTATCTATCCATTAAACCTTGTGATAAAAAATGTAATATTTTAGATCTATTCAATACTCTCAGTATGGAACAGAAAAATGAAGTATTACTATTATTCTCGTGAAAAACATGAAAATACATTGAAGACATGTCAACATCATTATTCATTTATATTATGTAATGAGTAACTTCTATTTTAGTGTTCACACCATTTTTTCGCATAGAAAACTTTTAAACTCCATAAAAATCATAGATAAAACATATTAAAAAATGGGGACTATTAGACTAACCACCACAACTACTCATAGAATCTCGTCTTAGTTTACATTTGAAATTAATCTTTTTTAGGCCATAAAATATACTTATAGATTAACAAAAAAAATAATCACATTATGAACATAGTATATTCTGATCATATCTTAGGATTAACCTAATAAGTTATCTACAACTCATTTATAGAATAACCAAACCTTTTAATTCCATAGACAATGCAATATAGGATTTATTATAACCAACCATCTATGTATTATAATAGTTCCTTAAATCATAATAACAATCCATAAGAACTATAACTATAACAGAATAGTTCCAACACTCTTGTATCATGTGCTGATATCCACAGCAATATATTTTGGGCTATGATAGAAATAATTGTGACTAATTTTATTTCATCAGAAACATACAACATTAAAAGTAAAACATTGATTACTTATATACTGGAGTACCGATGGGATATAGATTTTTATAGAATTTTGAAAGTTAACTAATTTTTAAATTAAAAATTATTCAAAACAAAATTTCCCCCCTTTAGAAAAGAATTTCATATTTTATAATATGACATAATCATCATCCATAATAAATCTTATATAGTCATAAATAACTCTATATAATTATTTAAATCTAGGAAATAAATATATATTACTAGGGAGAGATAAATTGATCGGTTATAGAAAATGTAATCATTATGAAATGAATTTCATCAATGATTATAAGATTACATAATTATATGATTGAAATTTAATGAGATAGAGATAATTATAAAACAAATCAAACTCATAAATACCCGTAACATAATGTAAGAAAACATGGAAAAGGAATGATTCATCAAAATTAATATTCAAAAGCCATATGATATCAATATATATCCACTGAAACATTATAAAAATTATTATGATATTACACATATTATTGGTACGATGGAGCTTCAATATCATAAAAATATTTCAAAACAAGTTCAAACCCCATTAAATTGTAATATTCATAAGAATGACTTCAAATATAATCATTACTCAATGTATCAGAGATCTACAATCAGATCAACCAATTCTATCTTGGTTTCCCCATTGTATAATATGAAACTATATTTGAAGGCACTATCCAAGATGTCTCTATAAGTAATATTTCAATGAGTTTCATCATGAATAAAAATAAAAGAAAAAAATCATTCATCCTTTTACAACTAAATTAACCATTGTAAAAGAAATGGGTATAATGTAAAATTGTTTTATAAAGAACTAAACCATTAAAAATAAATTATTTGTGTTAAAATATTTTTGAGGAATGGTTAATCCATGTAAAAGAAATTAATTTCATAACATCAAATTAAAAACATGGTTAACAATTGGAAATTAAATGGGTTCCCAAACAATAAACTTGAAACATTAATATCCCATAGAACAGAAATTGATTCCCTAAAAATTTATTTAAAATAAGTTCAACCTTTGTAAAAGAGACATGTTCCAAAATAATCATTGAATGTTGATTAACCCCTAGAAAATAAATGTGTTCGATAGAAATAACTTTGAAACATGATTAACCATTCGAATTGTAACACCCCAAGATTTTTTGATATGTTATCTCGTCAAAGTAATTCAACAACATGTACTATAAACAACACTGAGTTAGAGTGCACCATGACTTTCCAAAATAACCATTCAAAACACATTTATGAATAATATTAACTAGATATTTAATTTTATATAATCCATATAATTTTAACTTTTTTATTATGTGTTTCTTAGATATATTATAAGTACAAATTCAATTTTTAGAAAAAAAATGTATTTTTAAAAAAAATTTAATTTTACCATATATTAATGGAGATCACTTTTTTAATTTTAATATTTGACACTTTTACATATTCAATTATACCAAATAAAATTTCTCTTCATAATTGGGTTATCAAAATTTACTTTGGATGAAATTTGTTTTTCTATTATTATTCATTTTTTATGAATAGTGGGAAGCACAGTATTTTAATTCAAAACTTCATTTTAATCTAATTTATTTATATGGTCAGATTAAGTTTCTAATTGGTTTTTATGTGTTATTATATTATATTTTTACAATACAATCCAATGTTGGTCGTTGGAAGTAATTTCACTTCAAAATTGAATATAAACATGTGTCAATCTTTTGATAGTTAATATTTCTAAAAAACACAATTTTTGTTTTAACAACGAGAATTAATTTTGAATCATATAATCCAACATCGAGGATTTTAATATGGTAAAATAGAAATAATTTTTTACATCTGAATATCATATATATCTTCAGCTGAATTTTTGGTAATTTTCTAAAAAACATCAAATTTTTTGTTAATAGGGAAACCAATAAGTAGTAGTTAAAAATATGTCTTTTTCATTTAAATGAAATTTTACAGCTTCTATGAATTGAATTTTAAAAATCTGAAATACATGTTTTTTATTAGTATGTAAATTTTTTTTCAATAAGATGATAATAATTTTTCGTGAATAGTCACTTTTCACTTTTATTTAACACGGTTAAAGGTAAATAGGGTAATTAAATGTAAAAAAGAATATTCTAGTAATACAAAATTACAATAACACTTGTATTAAACATATTGGATTAGTCATGGCCTACCATGGTCCTCATTGGGACTATTTTGGGACCTCATGGAGCCACTTAAGAGTGATAATTACACTTATATTAATTATTTTTATGTAAAGACAAAAATGAATTAAACATATATCATTTAGAAAATAAATTTTTTACATTAGGTTTTATAATATATATTTTATATTATAAATTTTAATTAGAAAGATTAAAATATTTCCTAAATTATGATTTTTTTTATATTTTTTAAACATCAAATTATTAAAATTATTTATGACACAATAATGATGATTTGTTTACCTCATTAATAAATTATTTTAATAAATAAGATTATAAAACTTAAAAAATTATCCAAAACCTCTCCAATTCATGTTGGATTATTTTATTTCTACCATTAGTTATCTTAATATAGACTATAATTATTTATGGACTATTAGAAACCAAAATTCATTATATAATAAAATAATCTTTTCACACTTTCCTTAAGAGCCCCTCCCCCACCCTTATAAAAATCTATCACATCTAACCCATTACTCACACCTCTCAAGCCCCATGGCATGTCCATAGTTTTCCCAATTAATCTCTAAATATCAATCCTTTCCACATATATTCTTTACCATAGTTAGAAGGAAATTCAAGAAATCCTTTTGGTTCAAACAAAATGGAGTTACCAAATTCTAAGGTAACATCTTCCCTATAGTTCCCTTATTTTATTTTACATCTCCAGCCACCTAAATGATTTTTATTACTTTATTTTATAAAAAAACAGTATCATAAATATACTAGGTTGTTTTAATGAGATTTATTCGAGCTACACTTAGACACATCTCCATCTAATTGGAAAACTCATACTGTTTCTGTGGATGGCGAACTACTGCCTCATGAAACGATGATTGTGCAATTATCGTATACCGCCTCTATTGGTGTTCATTATGATGGTGATATATTTATATATTATCTTTATTATATTTATTTTTTTATCTATTCTTATGTAATTATCATTTAAAAACACTCCTTTAGGCTTTCCAATATGTGTGCACAAGATAATTTCATTTGAGGAAGTGTTGAAAACTGCCCACTAAAGGTGATATGACTCGTTCATGAAATACATGGATCCTATAAAGTATGAAGTTAAAAAAAATATTTAACACATATATCATATTAAATTATACTATAATTATAAAATATCTATGTATGATTATGTTTTCAAAACATTAAATAAGAAATATAAATGAATGCATTGTTCATGCGAACGTACGACCTACCATCACCCGAAATGATGCATTTCGTTTATTATCTCCAAATATCATGAAGCAATTATATATATTTATATACCAGATATATATGTTATTTATGATATTTAAATTATTAATATGATGATATATATAATATACTTTTGACCACATGTGAAATTGGTAATTATAACAATATCATTTTTTGACTCAAGTACCAAATATCAACAAAACAACCATTATTATCTTAAATGATTACATAATGTTTATAACATGGGATAAAGTGATATAAAAGGAAGAATAAACTTGAAAAAGGTTCTTATGTGATTATAAATTAATATTCATTTATTATTCATGTGATTAAAGAAATAATGAGTCATGTCACACATGAAGTATGGGGTTTCTTATCTCATTTTTAATTCCATGAGATTTCCATTGTTCACCACATACTTATTCCTTGTGGTATATTGTTTACATAAATTTTATATATATTATATTGATTCTCTTTATATTCATGGTATTATGGGATTCATTTGTTGGTTATTATCTTTTGTTCATACGACTCGATTGATTACAACTTGGTAAGGGATTTTCATCTCACTTTTTATTCCTGTGAGATTCATGCTATATTGTCCCTATTTCTTTTTGTGTGGTGTATGTAATGAAAATTATTTTATTTTTTTGTGTAATATTATTTAATTTATTTGTATTTACATATTCATATGATGATTCTTCTTTCATGTGGTGTCTGTTTCATTAGTTAGCTAATCGTTAAAAAATTTCAATTTTAAATTTCCACTCATTGGTCTTTATGCAGAATTAATTGATTACATTAATCCATGATTATGTGAAAAATAATTATTTATTTACATATGTAGTATTTTACACACCCATTTTCTGTGTATATAATTTTCATACACATAATCCCTCCATTGATAAATTCTCAAGTCATCGATATAAACTTGATAAGAGAAAATTTAACTCAATTTTGATTCATTGATTTAAACATCCAAGTCATTGGTGTTGTTTTTAAAGAATACGTGTGAATTTCCACTGATTTATTTTCACTAAATATCCAATCATATTTAGTGCATTTATATTTTTCTTTCATAATTATTCCATTTTTTTATTCTGAAACCACGGATACAGTCTTTATAAAGGAATTCATCTCAACTTACATTCCATTAAGACTTCTTTGTTGTTTTGCTCTAATTCACTTTTATATGGTGTATATATTGTACTATGACACATTATATCATTAATTACTTTATTTTCTGATATTATAATGTTTTTAATACCTCAATTATTTGTATTTATGTGTCTCTCATTTGTTTAAGAACCCTAACTATAATATAATTTTAACTGTTCTAAAAATTTATTCTTCAATTTTTTTATTTATTTTCATGTTTTTAAAATGGTGAAAGGGAGATAATGACCCCCCGAGTCCCACCTCTAGTTGGCCCCAGGGTGGCGACTAGCACCAAGGGTATGAGTTTTCACAAATATGGGAGGAATTACACTTTTATTATTTAATATCTGGAAATAGGACAAGTAAACCACCAAAAAGGAAAAGAACAAGTGTATTGAAATAAACCCATACCAATCCCATATGCTTGTTTAAATAGTTCTTAAACAAGGTAATAGTACAAGAAATCTCAAATGTACAATACCAAAAGAAACAAGTATAGTAAACTGCAGATACTCCAACTATCCCGACTATTAGGGTCCCGCACGGCCCTGCTAGTCCTCCTGGTAACCTGAAAGTAAACGTAGGGTGAGCATACAAGTATACTCAGTAGGGAAACCTAAAGCTCTCATGCACAAGTGGGAGACATCCTAATGTCCCTTGATAACAACATAAGAAACATAGCAAGGAATTCTATCCACCCAACCTCACCAGCCACACTCACCAAAAACAGAATCACAACAGGTAGTAGTATAAATGAAAAAGAGTATTGGGTACCCCACACCTTTCCCCCCAACTAGCTAGCTGCTCTTCCTATCAGAGAACGTTCTGATGCTACCACAATCTTCCCACTTGCAGACACCTGGGACTCACAACCATGTATCCAGCCCACACACACCTGGGCCTCACAACCACGTATCCCTCCCACACACACCTAGGACTCACAACCACGTATCCCGCCTGCACACACCTGGGCCTCACAACCACGTATCCCGCCCGCACACACCTGGGCCTCACAACCATGTATCCCGCCCGCACAAACCTGGGCCTCATCCCGAATTTTCTTGGGAAAATAGTAAAACATTAATGAAGAGTCTTGGGCTAAACCACCCGAATCAAAACCTAACTGAAGTGTCTTGGGTGTAAGGTCACCTTAAGCCATCACAACCTAGGGAAGAAGGAGTAGGAAAGAGCTAGAAACTAAGGGGAAAACACCCTCTCCCATGAAATGGGAGTGTTTGTCACTAAGTACTCAACATGGGTGGGGTGAGTTAAAACACAATGATATATATATATATATATATATATATATATATATACCAAACACTCATCCCAACCTATGCCTTCTAACAGAAAATTGAGCACGTGCCTTGGAACTGCTAATATGAAGCATGCTAAAAAAACAACCCAACCCTATTTAGGTTTTCATGTTTCAACAAAATAAGTTATTAGTTCCTTAACTACTAGGAAACTATCCACAACATCTGAAATCTATCATTCATAAACCATATCCCTTCCATCCACAAATAAAGATAGGAAAACCCAAGCAATGCAACCAAGTCCCTTCTTAATAACCAACCAACCCATTGATTAACATTCCCATTCCATTACCATTCCCCACAATTTATTTACTTTTCCAATATTTATTTATTAATCACAACCCATAGTTTGTTCACATTCAAACCCATCCCTGCAGCCCCGCTGCCAACCACCATAACCACAACCGCACCATATATCATCATCCCTTGATACCATTGATCATAGCCCCGCTGCCCATCACTAACATAGTATTCACACCAACCCACAACCTTTCCAACTACTGACTCGATGCTCAATCAATCCAAAAAAACCCACAAAAACACTCCTTTCCCATAAATTTACCCCAACAACACTCACATGATTATTATTCCAATTTAGCTCAATCGGGGTGATCACTCAAGGGTTCTATATTTTCATTTAATCATCCAACATTACATTATTAACCAATTTACACATTACATGAAGTTTCTATCCATAAACGGTCTAGAAAGATAGGGAAACATTTAATTGCGCAAGAAAAATATACCCAATGACCATGATTTTCAGTAGGCATAATCCTATTCAATTCACAACATAATCACAAGATAAAAATAAAAAGGTAACTAAATTCACAACTTCCCATCCCCGTTATATAGGCCAGTTATTATCTTCATTAAAACTATTCAAAATAGTTTCACGTAAACAAGAGGAAACCCACCCCGATTGATGAAAAATTTAGAGACACGAAGGTAATGTCTTTACCTCAAAAGGTTCTGATAACAATGATCCCCTGAATCAACATTAGAAGACGCCTATCAGCATCCGTCACTTCTGTCAAATCTCGGAAAAACCTCATCGGGTGGAAGTTGGAAAGTAAAGGCTGATGGAATGACAACAGAACCAAGAATAGATGTTTCGCCTCATCGTTACGATCCAATGGCTACTTACGGATTGTAAATCGGAGCTCGAACGAAAATGTTATGGAAGAAAACGAGCCTTCGAGTCTCTTGGTAGAGCTCTACTCAGATGAAAGGGGAGGAGAGGGGTGTGTTGAAATGGAAGAGGGGACCCCTCCTTTTATAGGTGTAAAAAACGAAAGTACACGGAGTGCACTTGGCCATTTCACGCGGCCACCACACAGTTTCCAACACAGACTCCAACACGGCACACAGCCGTTGACTGGTCAACACACGGTTTGAGGGTAATGCGTATGCAGGGAGACACTACACAACATGTAGTATTAGGTAAATGGCGTGTACCCATTTATTTCACACAGCAAGGACACAACCCATGGTCTTCGACTGGTCAACCCACAGTTTGAGGGTAACACGTACGTGGGGAGGGACTACACGACGTGTAGTATTAGGTACACTATGTGTACCCCTTTATTTCACACGGTAATGACATGGCCTTCAACACGGGGTATACCCGGTGAGGGGGTACATGGCGTGTACCCACACTACAAGGCGTGTACATACAAAATTCTGAAAAGTGTGTAAAATGTCCATTTTACCTGCCAGAACACATCAAGACCCTCTTTTTGAAAAAGGAATGGGCCGGAGAGGTCCGAGACATTAAATCAGATACCTCTTAAAATATTCTTGTCCTCCAGAATTCAAAATCCAACCCAGAGGTACCCAAAAAGATACCTCTTATGGCCCTCATTATAATAGGAACCCAACCATCAACCCCAATTATAGCTGTTAGGAATTCCTTCTCCTATTTAGAGATATTATCTGCTTTAGGTGGAACTGACTCACCTACACAGGTTCAGTAGCATCCTCATTAATTCATCTTGACTAAGAATCGGGACTTCCCACTTCCATACATTAAGATTTTTCCAACTTTCACTACCCCCAACACCACACAACCAACACACTAAACATGTGGTTTGGGAAAAATTCTTTCTCCTATGTTGAGATATTATCCGCATTATGTGGCACTGACTCACCCGCATGGGTTTAATCGAATCCGCAATAATGCGTCTTGATTAAGGATTAGGTTTTTTCTTTTTTCCCACACATTTAGAATTGCTACACACTTCCATAGAATGAGGTAACAAAAAGGTTCTCATAACCGACAAGACAAGAATTCTATATATCAAAGGTACATAGTATAAAAACAAATTTTAGAAGAACAAGGCAAAACACAAGTCAAAAAAACATTGGGTACTGAGTGTGAATCTGGGTCTCCTGCTCCCAGGTGCTCTCCTCAAGGCCTACATGACTCCACAACACATGAACCAAGGTAATGGTTCGTTCATTGAGGAGCTTCTCATTACGATCTTCAATTATTGACTGGTCATTCCTCCACGGACGCTTCATCTCCCATATCTAACTCTCCCCAGTCGATAATGTGAGAGTCATTGTGTAAGTACCGATGAAGCTGGGAGACGTGGAAGACGTCATGAACTTTCTCCAACTAAGGTGGCAGGGCCAGCTGATATGCCACCTTGCTGACTCGCCTTAGCACCTCAAAAGGTCTGATGAACCTCGTTGAGAGCATTCTCCCTTTCCAAACCTCCTCTACCCCCGTCGAGGGGAAACCATCAAGAACACATGATCTCCCACCTCGAAAACCAAGGGCCTCCTCCGACGATCAGCATAAGACTTCTATCGGTCTTGAGCCGCTATCTTCCTCTCACGTACAAGCTGGACATTCTTTGTGGTGCTCTACACTACCTCTGGCCTAGGAGCACCTGTCTCACCAACCTCTACCCAGCAAATGGGAGAACAACATGGTCTTCCATACAAATCCTCAAACAGTGCCATGCTAATAGTATAGTGAATGTTTTTGTTGTAGGAAAACTATACTAAAGGCAAGTGTCACACCCATGATCCTCTGAAATCCAAAACACATGCTTGCAGTATGTCCTCCAACATCTGGATAGTCTACTCTGTCTGCCTGTCATTCTAGGGTGGAATGTAGTGTTAAGGAGTAGTTGGGTTCCAAAAGCATGTTGTAACCCCCTCTAGACTCGTGAGGTAAACTTAGAATCCCGGTATGAGGTGATAGTCATCATAACTCCATGAAAACGCACCACCTCGTCTACGTACCTCTTTGATAAGTTACTCACCCGGCCTGACTCCTTAATTGCTATGAAGTGAGCTGATTACGTCAGACGATCCAACACTACCCAGATATCATCATAACCTCACTGAGCTCTGGGTAGTCCGTTGACGAAGTCCATCGAGATTTTATCTTACTTCCACTCGGGGACATCTAAAGGATGCAACAAACCACTGGGAACACGGAGTTCAGACTTTACCTGCTGACACACAAGGCACTTAGCCACAAACTCTGACACTGCCAGTTTCACCTCGGGCCACCCAAACTATTCCCTCAGGACTTGGTACATTTTTGAAACCCCCAGATGTACTAACAAGGATGAGCTATGGAACTCGCGGAGAACTCCCTCACGCATCGCTTCCGGAATAAACAACCTTCCATGGAAAATCATCTGATGTCGGTTGTCCTCTGACCATCCCTCTGAAGCATTTCCCTGATCAACACGATCCTGCATTACTTCCTCCTCGGAGTCCCCCCAATGAGACTCTTCCACCTACTGTGACTAGGAGGATTGCACCATCATCTGAAACAAACAGCCTCTAACACCCTCTACCCTTGCATCCAAGTGCAAGGCAGCCAACTCTCCCATCGCTTTCCAAGCATCAGTGGATTCCAGAACCACATCCTTATTTGACTTCCTACTCAGGGCACCAGCCATAATGTTTCCATTACCTTTAGTGTAAGATATCTCGAAGTCATAGTCATGGAGGAACTCGACCCATCTCCGCTGCTGTAAGATCAGGTCACACTGAGAGAAGAAATAATGCCGGATCTTGTGATCTGAGAAGACCAGAAATCACTCCCCAAAGAGGTAATGTCGCCACCACATTAGTGCGAACACTACTACTGCAATGTCGATGTCTTGGGTGGCATAGTTACGCTCATGAGGGTGAAACTTCTTAGTCCGACAAAAGATCACTCCCTTCTTCTGCATCAGCACACACCCCAGACCAAGGCCAAAAGCATCACAAAACACCTCATACAACAACCCTTCCTCTGGAAACCTGGGTACGTGAGCACTAAACAACTTCTCCTTCAGGTATTCGAAAGCCTTCTGGCAGTACTCGCTCCATTGGAAGACCTGGTTATTCCTAGTCAAATCTTTCAATGGAGCAGAAACTCAAGAGAAGTCTGAAACGAACCACCGAAATTTACCTGATAACCCTAGGGAACTATGAATTTCTGCCACGCTCTTGGGTGCTGCCCAAGAAACAACTGCTTCCACTTTTGTTGGGTCCACTGACACTCCATGCTAAGACACCACGTTCCCAAGGAAGTGTACTTCTTGTGCCAAGAACATACACTTCGACAATTTCTCGTAATGCTGGTGGTGTCGAAGGGCTTCCAAGACTGCCTTGAGATACACAATGTGCTCCTCCTCTGATCTTGAGTAGATCAGGATGTCATCGATAAACAAAACGATGAACCGGTCTCGAACCTCTCAGAAGAAAAAGTTCATAAGTCCCATGAACACAGCTGGTGCATTCATAACTCCAAATGGAATCACTACAAACTCAAAGTGCCCATACCGGCACCTGAAAGCCAGCTTTGAGATGTCACTTTACTTCACCCTCAGCTGATCGAAGAGATCATCTATCCTTGGGGTGGGGGGGTAATGGTTCTTTACTATTACCTGGTTCATCCTTTCGTAGTCTATGCATAGCCTGAGACCACCATCTGCCTTCTTGACAAACAAAATAGAGCACCCCATGGTGACACGCGGGGTCGAATAAAAACCTTCTCCATCAGATTGTCAAAATGAATCCGCAACTCCCACAACTCCAAAGGTTCCTTCTGATAAGGGGCCATCGAAATAAGATGGGAACCAGGCTGTAAGTCAATTCAGAACTCAACGTCATGTCGGAGGGGGGTAGTGTCACAACCTCCTCAGGAAAAACATCGAGGAACTCCCCAACAACCTCTAGGACATCCATCATCTCTGTATCAGCTGGAACCACTAATAACCCACCTAACAAGGAAAGGAGAGGCTCCACACACTGGTTTTCCACCTGATAGATCCTCTCACCAATGAAATCTACACGCTGCCCCTCCACGTTGGAGAACACAACTCTTCTCCGGATGCATTCGATAACATCACTAACTGAAAATAACCAGTCAATGCCTAGGATGACATCGTATGGCTACATTTGGAGCAAAATATGATCCCCACTTGATTTATGTGGTATCAACGTCGGCCCACATCCCCAAAAAACACATGATATGCTGGTCTGGCCTCCAACTTGTGTACTCAGAACAAGTGGTATGGAAAGTCTCTCTACGTCTAGTCCCAAAGCATGGGCAAGACCAGGTGCATCAAAGAAGTGTGAAGCTCTTGAATCGAACAAAGCAAAAACGAGAGTGATGAACAAACAAATAGTAACTTGCACCACCTATGGTCCTACTGGAGCTGCCAACTCTGTTGTGTGCACCTGTCCACACCCAGCTCCTTTGCCTCTCTGATGTTGTCCACCTCCCCAACCACGCCCTAGTTGAGGTCCCTGAGGAGAGCCCTGAGGTCGGCCTCCTCCCATAAGGTCTGACCTCGGAGGAGAATGGTCCTACTGCAGTTGGAAGGGATTCGCCGGAAACTGGTGCTGTTGAGGTGGGTGCTGAACCTTCCCACCTCCACCGTACTGAGCTTCGGTCGGGCACCGACTCTGAATGTGACTGAAACCGCAACAATAAAAAAACTTCGGTACAGGACTCGTGGTAAAGGGATGAGGACATGATGATATGAAGTGGAACTACTGGGGCCTACTCCCCACTAGCCTACTCCTAGAAGGTCTCATCAAAGGAGACCTGTTGCTGACTACCTTCCCCTTCGACGAACCTGGTTGAAACCCCTCATGTGTTGCACCATCCAGTGAGTCCATCCTCTCTACAACCTCTTCCTTCTTTTATACTTCCAAGTATGTCGGAAGGGTGAAGGGGGTGACATCATACTGGATTGAAGGATGAAGTTCCTCCTCCAAACGTCTCACCCGAGACTCCTCATCTAGAAAGTGATCTGGAGAAAAGCGCATGAGATCCTTGAACTTGATCCCCAATTCTCATACTAACATAATTCCCTGCTGAATGGAGATTAACTCCTGCCGCTTCTCCACCTTGATCATGGAAGGAAGGATTTCCTCTCCTAATTACTTCTCAAAGTCATCCCATGGAACCTATGCCTCTATCAACTCTCCGAGGTAGATCATCCACCTCTATCGCACC
The DNA here is from genome assembly GCA_963277665.1 of Viscum album. NCBI lineage: Eukaryota > Viridiplantae > Streptophyta > Magnoliopsida > Santalales > Viscaceae > Viscum > Viscum album. Next base: position 513,291,782 of record OY728165.1, read on the forward strand.
ACACCTCTCAGCTGACTGGCTTTTATGGGAACCCAGTACTCCCTCAGAGCACGGATCAAGGTTAAAGATATCCATAGATCCTCAAGTCACCCCTCCATCATAGTATCTAAAGTACTAACCTCGTACTCCATGAGGTTATTCCACTAGAATGAACGGAGAGTCTTCTGCCACTGGCTATCTTCCTCCTCTCGGTCAATCCTCAATGGATCGACTGCCTGGATCTATTGGGCCTCGGCCATCTGAGTCACCTGGGGACGACGTCCAGGTGCCATAGTTTTACAATAAACAAGGATCGCCTAAGCCCAAGTAGGAAGGAAATTTATCAAGGTTATATTTTATCACATTATTTCAATTTCCATCCCAGAACGCCCAAATAAATTAAAACACAATCAGGATGATGCATGTACGATCCCTAGGGTCTCCACCCTACAATAAACATAGTCTCACTTGGTCGTTTGGAGGATCAGGTCCCTTGCATCGGTTCACGGGGGGCCCTAAAATCCCGTGTCCAAGCCGGTCTTCCCTGGCCTATGTCACACACCAAGATTAACCAACATTGTTGCCCTACCATCCCATTCAATACTCACTGTGCCTAACTCTAGACTCCATCCTATCTCTCAACAATCAGCTATGATACCATTCTATCATGACCTCTCCCACCAAAGATTCCCCTCTTGAGCTAACAATGGTTAAAGGGAGATAATGTCCCCCGAGTCCCACCTCTAGTAGGCCCCGGGGTGGCAACTAGCTCCACGTGTATCAGTTTTCAAAAATATGGGAGGCATTACACTTTTATTATTTAAGACCTAAAACTTGGACAAGTCAACCACCAAAATGGTTAAGAACAATTGTATAGAAATAAACCCAAACCAATCCCACATGCATGTTTAAATAGTTCTGAAACAAGGTACAAGTACATGAATGATCAAAGGTAGAATATAAAAAGAAACAAGTACAGAAAACTACAGCAACTCCAACTGGCCTGACTAGTAGGGTCCCGCACGACCCTTGTAGTCCTCCTGGTAACCTGAAAGTAAACATAGGGTGAGCATACATGTATACTCATTTGGGAAACCTAAAGCTCTCGTGCACAAGTGTGGAGACCTCCAAATGTCTCGTGAGAACAACATAAGAATCCTAGAAAGGAATTATATCCACCCAACCTCACCAGCCAAACTCACCAAAAACACAATCACAACAGGTAGTAGTATATAAGAACATGAGTATTGGGTACTCTACCCCTTTTTCCCCCACTATATATCTACGCTTCCTAACAGTGAATGTTTGGACGCTACCAAACTCTTCCTGCCTGCACACACCTGGGCATCACAACCACATATCCCGCCCGCACACAACTGGGCCTCACAACCACGTATCCCGCTTGCACACACATGGGCCTCACAACCATGTTTCCTGCCCACACACACATGTGCCTCACTACCACGTATCCCGCACGTACACTCTTGGGACTCACAACCACGTTTCCCGGCCGCACACACCTGGGTCTCATCCCAAAGGTTCTTGGGAAAATAGTAAAACCTTCCCGAAGAGTCTTGGGCTAAGCCACCCCAATCGAAACCTACCTGAAGAGTCTTGGGTGTAAGGTCACCTCAAGCCATCACAGCCTATGGAAGGAGTAAGAAGGAGCTAGTAACTAATGGTAAAACACACTCTCGCATGAAATGGGAGTGTTCGGCACTAAGTGCTCAACATGGGTTGGGTGCGATAAAACACAAAGATATATACATATATATATATATATACCAAACACTCAGCCCAACCTGTGGCTTCTAACAGAAAACTGAGCACGTGCCTCGACACTGCTACTATGAAGCATGCATACAACAAACAAACCCAACCCAATTTAGGATTTCATGTTTCAACAGAATCCGTTATTAGTTCCTTAGCTACTGGAAAACAATGCACAACTAACCACATTGATTATTAATAAACCATATCCCGGCCATCCACAAATCAATTTTGGAAAAACACAAGAAACACATCCATGTCCCTTGTTAATAACCAACCAACCCATTGATTAACATTCCCATTCCATTACCATTCTCCACCATTTATTAACTCTTCCACAAACAAGCCAATCGCAGCCCCAATGCTCACTCGATCAACAACAACACACAAAAACAATCACTTCAAATAAACGTACCCCAACATCACCCACATGTTTATTATTCCAATTTAGTTCAACCGGGGTGATCACACAAGGGTTCCATATTTTCATTTAATCAGCCAACATTACGTGATTAACCAATTTCCATATTCCATGAAGTTTCCATCCATAAACGGTCTCGAAAGTCAGGGAAACATTTAATTTGCGCAAGAAAAATTCCCCCAACAACAGTGATTTTCATTAGGCATAAGCCTATTCAATTCACAACATAATCACAAGATATAAATAAAAAGGTAACTACACTCACAACTTTCCATCCCCATTATATATGCCAGTTATTATATTCATTAAAACGGTTCAAAAGTGATTCACGTTAACAATAGGAAACCCACCCCTCCTGATGCACAATTTAGAGAGACGAAGGTAAAGTCCCTACCTCAGTAAGTTTTGAATACAATGATCCCCCAGATCAACATTAAAAGACGTCTGTCGGCATTCGTCACTTCTTTCAAATCCCGGGAAAACATCCTTGGGTGGAAGATGGAAAGGAAAAGATAATGGAAAGTCAACTAATCTATTCTTAGAAGTTCTGTCTCGTCGTCACGATCCCGTTGCCGGTGAGGAACCGTAAATCGGTGCTCGGACGAAGAAGTTATGGAAGAAAAAGAGACTTCGAGTCTCTTGGGAGAGCTCTGCTCAGATGAAATGGGATGAGAGGGGTGTGTTGAAAAGGAGTAGGGGACCCCTCATTTTATAAGCAAGAAAAATGAAAGTACACGGAGTGTAATTTATTGTACACGACGTGGACATGGCCATTTCACACGGCCACCACGCAGCTTCCAACACAGCCTCCAACGCAGCACACGACTGTTGACTGGTCAACACACAGTTTAAGGGCAACTCGTACGCGGGGAGACACTACACGACATGTAGTATTGGGTACACGGTGTGTACCCATTTATTTCACATGGCAAGGACACGTCACCGTCACGAAAGATGACCATTGATTGGTCAACACACAGTTTGAGGGTAACGCGTACGCGGGGAGGGACTACACGGCGTGTAGTATTGGGAACACGGTGTATACCCATTTATTTCACACGGAATGGACACTGCCTTGAACACTGGGTAAACCCAGCGAGAGGGTACATGGCTTGTACTCACACTACATGGCGTGTACTTACAAAATTCTGAATAGTGTGGGAAAAGTCCATTTTACCCTCCAGAACACATCAAGACCCTCTTTTTGACAAAGGAATGGGCCGGGGAGGTCCGGGCCATTACATTTTTAAAGTGGTATAGGACACATTGAATTAGAAATCTATTTTAAACATATTTCTGATAAATAGATAGACTTTTAAATGTTTTCATGAAAATGTGATATTTCTCTCAATGATATTTACTAATAATTTCCAACTACGCCATCATCCTTTATGGGATATTATTCTTGATCAAGGTTGATTTAATTTGATTTAAAATTTTCATACTATTTTGAATGATGTGTGATATGTTTGACTATGGATGTGTAATTTTTATATCATTCATGGTTTCGGTATAATGTATTGAAATTTCGAATACTAGTTTTAATATTAATGGTTATGTGATGTTTAAACCATTTCATATGAGGAATGAATTGGACATAGTAAGTGACGAGTAGAGCCTGCAGTATCTCATAGATGCATCATTAGTTTGCATGAGACAAACTAGTGTCTTTCTATAAGGCCTTGACAAAATATTATTTGTTGTAATGGAACAAAGCCTTGACTATGTGTTAATGAAGTCTGAAATTATGTATTCCATCATTATATAAGTGTCTATCAATATTGAATGTGATTATTCGACTAGTAGAATATCCAATTGAATAATTAAATTACATTTTTTGATTTTACCTTTTCCATCTTATGCTAAAGATCATGTTTAAATGGCTTTTGTTTGAGTCTTATATGTTGCCTTAAATTTTTATGCTTATTTATGAATGTTTCTACTATATTGTTATCCTTACTCAGCATCTCAGCTCACCCCTTTCTATGTTTTATATTTCTATGAATTGGAGATGTATTTTATTTTTGACCTGCATGGATAGGCTGATGATATATGTGTGTTTAAAAAGGGAACAAAATGTTGTTAACATTTTTATTTCATCATGTAATGTAAAACTTATCCGTGTATCTAGTACTTATAAGTCTACTAAATTGATCGGTCTTTCAGGATGTGATTCCTTATATCATGTCAATGTTATGTAATAATTCACTATCTCATGATAACTAGTGTCGGGGCGTTATAGTTGGTATCATAAGAAGTTTCTTACATCCTTGGAATATACATTTATAATAACTCTAATTATAGATCATTACCCTAAGATAGACTTTGAGGATTCGTATATAATAACATCTTAGAATATGGGTACTATAGAGATTTTGTTATTTTTTCATCAAATATATCCTTTTCTGTATACGAGAAGGTAGAGGCGGCTCTAGAACATATGTAATGATGGGTAAAACCCGAAAACACCACTTTGAGCTAGATTTGAATGTGAACTGTTACGTGACAATGGGCCTTGTTGCACTCTTGGTTATGACACTCCCGGGGGATAGGCTTATGATTATTCAAATTTTCTTTACCAACTGATTTGATGTATTTAAATATCATATGATAATAAATAACCTCGATTAGTACTAAAGTATTTTAAATTGAAAATAAGGTGTTATGATATTCTATAAATTATTTTATGAATCACACTATGCTTTCTTGTGTTGGTCAATGGTTGGATTCCAAGGAAGTCATAGTATCATTGAACATGATGTACACGGTGGGAACAGTGGTGGAAATGAGCAAAAAAATAAAATAATGATTGGAGAAATAAGATATTGCGTCCATGCTGAATCAATTTTACAAAAATGTGATAAAAATTTATATATATTAACCAACTCTCAGACTCACAAAGAAGATAATGGAGAAGAATGATAAAAGATCCAGAAGTGGAGACCCTGGATAAATGAAATATCAATTTCCTTTATACAGGAAATGTGGAAGGAAAAACATAGGAATGTGTCTTAATGGAAAAAATAAATTCTCTATTTGTGGGAAATAAGAACATAAAGTAACGAATCTCTGAAGAAAAATAATGATTTTTATGGAATAAAATAAAAATGATCCTAAGAATCTAATTATAGTCTTTTTCCACAAATTTAAGGGACCTTGGAATTTCTTGAGTCAATTCATAATTCAATTGGTTAGCGTCTAAGTCATAGAAGAACTTATTTGGAAATAGATTAATATAGAAACGTTTAAATGTATGGGATTACATTAGAAGAATATTCTCTTGTATGTGTAACCATGCATTTTTTTGTGTGATAATAATATTTGATGAAGAATTATCTTTTCTTTTTTGGATACAGTTCCATTTGGGTTTATTTGATCCTTGAATTTGAAGCAATTACATGTTATTAATTTTTTTAATGAAAATACGAGGTATGAGATGACATTTATAGTTAAAACATGTTCGGGTTGTTTTTGAGGAATTTATCTCATTTATTTGAATAATATAAAAATATATAGATTTTTTAAAAGGACAACACACAGACTATGAGACAGCCCATTGCGTCAAACAATGATGTGGGAATCAAACCAATAAACAAAGTGCGACATGGATTTATCACCTACTACTATACTATAAGAAATCCCTGGTTAGTATGACTAAATCATTTGAGTTAAATTATTTTATGGATCAAGAATATGTGGATTTTGGGAAATTATGATTTATCTTTATTATATGAAAATGATTTGGTGATTAAGTGATAAATGTTATTTTGGAAGATGTATCCCTCTTTTGGTAACACTATATGCCTATGAAAAATAGAATACTATTGGATTTTATTTGATGGGTAATGATGGGTTTTTATATATGTTTTTATTGTGGTTTTATAGCGATTTGGGTGATTTATGAAGATGATTAACCTATCATAGAGAATATGTGATTAGGTTAATTACTTTTTAGTACGTGACTTTAAGAGTAGTAGATGTTATTTATAGATACAATTTGACATGGAGGACTATGTTAGAAAATTCTTCTGAGTTTTGGGTTTCAATATCAGTTTGGATTATATTGATTGATTTTATGGAAAATTGTTTAAATAATGGTATTTATATAAAATTGGGTATTGTTTTTTTAATTTTAAAAATTATGATTAGTATTTCGTTCACTAATGGATTGTCCATTTTGGGGATCATATGATCTTTTACTAGCCTGTTTGGTTTTGGATAATCTATAAAGAAAAGAAAAATATATATTTCATACTTTGTGGATTATATGGTTCTCTATAAGATGATTCTAGAGCTTCAAGTTTGACCAAGCCATCTTGAATACTCATCGTTTGTAGTGAAAGATGAATTTTTGGGATGAATTAGATGAAGGATGAAACTATACTTATCATGTATAATTTTTCTCTTATTCTATGAATAAATTAATTAGTAAACATTACTGAAGGTATATAAAAATAAAAACTGTGTTATACTAATGGTTTATGTTTTTTTGGACTGATGATATTTTAAATCATCATAGATTTATGACTTTGAAGACCTCAATTTTACACATGTTTTTAAACGATGGCCTCAATCAAACCCTATCAATATTTATGTTTTTCCTCTAATTATGTGTCACTATTTTCGCCCAATGTTCTAGTAATTGAAATCATAATTTGGTGGTGACATTTTCATTCGCTTTCCCTCTAATTAAGATTAAATTTTATTAACCCAGTTTCCAATGTGGGTTCTCCATGAAAGTATTTATTCTATTTCTAAATTATTATTTTTGAAAAATATTTCAAACTGAGATGATACAATTTATTGTAGTTAGAGAGAATGTAACACCCCATGATTTCATGGTATGTTATCTCTTCAAATTAATTCAATAACTTGTATTATACACAACACTGAGTTCAAGCGCACCACAACTTACCAAAATAACCAATCAAAAAACAGTTATGAATAGTATTGACCAGATTTTCAATTTTATATAATCCATATAATTTTATGTTATGTATTATGTGTTTCTTATACATATTATAAGAACAAATTAAATTTATAAGATTAAAAATGTATTTTTTTTAAAAATCAATTTCACCACCTTTTAATGTTGACCCCTTTTTAAAATCTAATATTTGACACTTATAAATATTAAATTTTACAAAATAAATTTCTTCTTTATAATCAGGTCATCAAAATTTACATTAGATGAAATTTTGTTATTTTTCTAATAATATTCGATTTTTATGAATTGTGGGAAATAAAGTATTAAAGTCAATATTAAATTTTAATATAATTTCTTTATATGGTTATATTACCTTTTTAAATTTTATTGAAGTGTAATTAGAATAAAATTTTTCAATTTAATCCAATGTTGTTTGTTGGATGTAATATCACTTTAAAGTTGAACATAAACATCTTTCAATCTTTTGATCGTTAATATTTCATAAAAACACGCTTTTTATTTTGACAATGAGAATTAATTTTAAATTAATTAATCCATCTTCTATCTTTTGAATTTCCCAAAACATGCATCATTTCTGAATTCGGAATATAAAATATAGAATAGTCTGAATCTTTTGTATTTTTCTGAAAAAAAATCAATTTTTGATGAATACGGAAACCACTAAGTAGTAATTAAAAATCTGATTTGTTCATTTAAATGGAAATTGTCCAATTAGGTGAATTAAATTTATAAAATCTGTCATACATGGTTGTAATTAGTAGGTAAAATTTGGTTCAATAGGATTAAGATAAGTTTTGGTGAATATTAACTTTTGACTATTATTTAACACTATTAATTGTAAATAGGGTAATTCAAGTTAAAAAAATATTTTAATAATACAAAATTATCTTAAAACCTATCACAACCTTATTCGATGAGTCGTGTCAAATCATGGGAATCGTTGGGTTGATTTTGGGACCCCATGGGGCCACTTAAATGTGATAATGACACATTATATTAATTAATTTTATGTAAAGACGAAAATGAAATAAACTTGTATCTTTTAGTAAATAAATTTTACAAGGGTTTCTATAAGATATATCTTAGACTATAAATATTAATTATAAAGGAAAAAATATTTCCTAAACCATGGTATTTGTTTTATAATGTTTAGACATAATATTAATAAACTTATTTATGACAGAATAATGATGTAGCTTTTACCTCAATATTGAAGGATTTAAATAAATATGATTATAAATATTAGAAAAATAATCAAGTCTTGTCCAATTATTATTGGATGATTTTATTTCGACCATTAGTCATCATATCATCGACTATAACTATTTTTGGACCTATAGAAGCTGAAAATCAATATATAATAGAATAATCCTTTCAGACTTTCCTGAAGCGCCCCTCCTCCCCCTTATAAAAACACATAACCTCTAACCCATGACTCACACATCTCATTCCCCATGGCTCGTCCGTCCTCTATCCAAATAAGATGTCATGATCCCTCCTTAACACCTATTATCCTTACCTTAGGATGAAGGCTCTTTATTAATTCCTTTTTGATTAAACCAGTCACTTACCCATTTCTAAGGCAACATCTTCCCAAATGTTATATTATATTATTTTACTTCTTCATCCCCCTAAAATATATTTATCACGTTACTCTATAAAAACACAAGTATCATCAATATACTATGTTTTGTTTATGAATGTATTAGAGTTACACTTACACACACCTCCATGTAATGGAAAAAGAACATACTGTTTCTATGGATGGTAAACAACTGCCTCACAAAATGATGAATGTGCAATTATCTCATACCGCCTCTTATGGTTTCCATTATAATTGAACTGTATTTTTATATTTTATATATTATGTTTATTTTTTCTCTATTATTCAGTAATTCTCACTTACAAACACACCTTTATGTTTCCTGATTTGTGTGCACACGATAATTTCATTTGAGAATGTATGAACAACCGCCCCCTCAAGGTGATATGATTTGTTCATGACATACATAGAATGTATAATGGGTGGAGTTAATTAAATTATTTAAAACGTATATCATATGATATTATAATATTATTATAATATACATTTGTATCATTGTGTTTTTATTTCATTAAATATGATATAGAAATAAAAGAACCATTCCTGTGTACGTACGGCTTACCGTCTCCATAAATGGTGCATTTCATTTCTTATCTCCAAATATCATGAAATAACTAACTATATATATATATATATATTACCACATTGAAAATTTGAAATTATATTTAGTTAATTGTTTACTCAAGTACCAAATAACAAAAAAACGAAAATTATTAACATAAATGATTACATTATGTTTTTAACATAGATATAAGTGACATAAAATGAATAATAAACATCTAAAAGGTTCTTAAGAAACTAGAAATTTACATTAGTTTATTATTCTAGAGTTTTAAGAAAGAAAAAGTCATGTTGGAAAAGAGGTAAGGTGTTCCTTATCTCAATTTTGATTTCGTGAGATTTCTATTGTTCTACACTTATTTATTTCATGTTGTGTATTGGGTACTTTCATTTCATAAATATTATAATAATTATCTTTAAATTTGTGGTATTCTGTTATTTATTTTCTAGTAATTAACCATTTTTCATACAACTCTATTGATTAAAACGTGCAAAGGTGTTTTTTATCTCACTTCTTATTCCTCTAAGATTCATTCTATATTGCCACTATTACCTTTTGGGTGGTGTATGTACCACCCATTATTGTATTATTTTTGAAAAAGAATATAATATATTTATATTTACATCTTCATTGGATGATATTTCATTTATGGTGTTTATGTTTCATATGTTACCAAATCGGTAAGGAAATTTCAAATATCAATTTCCACTCATTGGCCTTTACACATAGTTCATTGAATACATTACTCCAAGAAATTTCCTCAAATAACTATTTATTTACTTATTTAGTTAATTCTAATCACATTTTTATAGATATACATTTGATACCCATAATCTCTCCATTGATAAATTCTCAATTCATCGATACAAAATTTATAAGAGAAATTTTACTCAATTTCTATTCCTTGAGTTAAACATCCTAGTCATTGGTGTTGTTTTTAAAAGAATATGTGTTAATGTACTCTGATTGATTTACACTAAATATCCAATCATATGTAGTGTATTTATATTTGTAAAAGATAATTATGTCATTTATTTATCCTTAACCTAAAAACATGGTATTTATAATGGAATTCGTCTCAACTTACATTCCATTGAGATTTCTTGGTTGTTATCCAGCAATTCACTTTTATTTGGTGTATATACTAAACAATGAAATATTTTATAATTAATCACTTTATTCTCAGGATATTATATTGTTTTTAATACATCAATTATTTTTATTAATGAATATCTCATTTTGCTATAAACTCTAACCAAAATATCATTTTAAATGTTTTAAAAATTTATTCGTATAAATATTTTTCATTAATGTCCATGATTTAAAAATGGTTGTAATGTTTTATTTATATGGACATTAATGTTTTAAAATAAAAATAAAATTTAAAAGATTGAAGGTGTTATGGAAAAATTTGATTCAAATCACTAAATTTAAACAGCTTCTTGATAAATTGTGTGACTTTTAAATGTTTTCATAAAAAAGGTATATTTCTCTCAAAGAATTTTACTGATCATTTTCAACTAAATAAACTTCCATTATGGGATATTATTCTTTATTGAGGTAGATTCATTATAAAATAAATCGTTCATATTGTATTGAAGGTTTTGTGAATTTTTTGACTATGGATGTGTTATTTTTATACCATTTATGTTTTATGGATAAATTATTGAAATTTCGTATACTAGTTTTAATACCAATGTGTATGTTATGTTTAAACCATTTCATATGAGGACTGAATTGGAGTTGGTATGTTATTGGTGGAGCTCTCTATATCTCCTCGATGTGTTGGTAGGGCTCATTAGAAAAAATAGGGTTTTGTCCCAAGGCCTTGATAAAATATTATTTTTATTCCTGGCACAAGGCCTTGATTATGTGTTTATGATGCATGAAATTATGAATTCCATCATTATGACAGTGGATATTGATATTTCATTTGATTATTCAACTAGTAGAATATCAATATGAATATTTAAATTGCATTATTATTATTTTCCTTTTCCATATTATTCTGATGTTCATGTTTAATAAGATTTTGTTTTAGTCTTATACATTACCTTAAATGTTATGCTTATTTATGAATGTTTCAGCTATATTGTTATCCATACTAAGCATCTAACCTCACCCATTTCTATGTTTTGTTTTTATAGAATTTGAAGACGTATTTTATGGTTGACCTGTAGGGATTGTCTATGGATATATGTTTTTTTAAAAAGGGGTCAAAATGTTTTTGATGTTTTTCTTTCATGATGTAATGTAAAACTTATGAGTGTATATAGTATTTCCAAGGCTACTAAACTGATCTGTCTTTTGGGACATGATTCCTTATATCATTCCAATGTTATGTAATAATGCACGGATAATAGGTAACTGGGGTTAGGGTGTTATAGGAATAGAAATGTGTTCTATAACAATATTATTGGAACAATCGTAATCAACCTATAGAAGGAATAAATATTTTATCAACAAAAATACCCCCAGTGGAGGATATGTAACAATAATGGATAATGAATTTGAAAAATATATATACCATTAAATGATTATTTACAACCTTCTTTAGTAAAATAATCTATAACATTTAAAGTGTTCCATTCCACATTGAAACATTTGAATTAAAATCCCCAGGAATTGATAACATTAAATGAATAATATAATATCAATAACATAAATAAATTCATGATATAACTAGTCAGCGTGGCAATATATACAAATTTTAAAATAATACATGTGTATGACATAATAAACATCTCGAAGAAGGTAAATTCTAACAAAAATCTATTACCACTTTTGTAACATTGAATCCACAAACCACATGAAATATATATCATAAAATGGATATTTAAATTCCAATAAAATAAATCATTAAACATATTAATTGGAAATATATATACCATAGAAAAAATAAGTGGTGAATAAGGCTTTTATTTCACTAAATAAACAAGTGAGATGAGAAAATAGAACACAACATGACTAAAATTTAAATCCAATGATACATGAAAAAAAATCAATTGAAAAATTTAATGTAATTAAATAAAATAAATTAAATATATAAAATTCCAAAATCTACAATATACCCCAAAAAAGTGTGATTAGGTGTATAATAACAATCTTGTCACAATGGAATGTAAATAAGGATGAAACCGCTTACAACTGTGGTAGCACGTGAATCTGAAACAACAAAACTAATAATCATAAATTGATACGTTCAAATAAATTGAACCTAAAATAATTTTTTATATAATATATTAGAATCGGTATTAAATATACTTTACAAATTAAGAATGTGGTGAATATGACATTAATATCATTGTTTTAAAAAGTTAGTTGAAAATACATTACCTTAAAAATGATTTGACATAATTTTACATCATCATCATGAATAATAAAATAATGTATAAAATTTAATTTTATTCAGATCCATCTACATGTTTGTAATTAATTTTATTTCACTTATAAATAATATTATAGAATTTTTTAATCTCTTATTTTTAATTTAAATATTTTAAACATAATCAACATATGTGTCAGAAAAAACATTTATAGGATTACTATGGTGAATGTGTCATTATTTAAGAATATATATAATAATAATCATGAAATAATCATCAGATTTATAGAATTTTTTTTTTAAACCAATTAGGGATTATGGTAACGAAAAATGAACCAGCATTGCAATCATTGAGATGGTAGGTCTTACGTATGCATGAGTAACATTACCATTTTTTAGTGATCATTATGGAAAGAAGATATGTAACATTTATATTTATATAATTATAATTCTAATTGAAATAAAATTTCATTTAAATATATATTCATAAATATGTTATTTTTTTCAATGATGAAATAGGGGAAATCACATAGCTTTGATCAGGAAGTAGTCCACACGTCCACAAACAAATTTATAACTTATTCAATGATATAAAAGTAAAAAAATTGATATATTATATTTATAGAATTATTATTATGCTGCTAATATAAAATATATTACATATATATATATTATTAAACATAATTTTAATACTTTGAATGTAATGTGTGAATGAATCACTTCGATTTAAGGTGGTGGTAGTCCACATATCTACAAATGATTTTATTATATTTCCAAAAATTAGAAGTAATGATGGTGTGTGTTATAAAATAATTAAAAAGGGACTATTAAATTATTAATATATATATATATATATTTCAAAGAAATATTTTATCTAAATCATTATTCTCATCTATAATTTGTGGTATAAAAATGACATCTTTTCACGAGGTGATGATCCGTTGTACACACGATCGGTGGTTTTGTTACCCATTTTATTGAAGTGTGTGAATGTCAATATTGGTACTTTGATATAAAAACATATAAAAATATTTAGGATAATTTTTTTATTATATAATTAATCAATATGATGAATTCATCGGGTGACAAAATAAATGAAAATAGAGCACCTTGATTAATGTTACCTTTTCATTGGGTAACAACTTTTTGTGTTCACCAAAGGACATCCTCAGATTTATTTTATAAAAATTTTAGGATTATAAAAATAGGTAATGGATTTGGGAATCTCTTTTTGTTGGTTTTTATCATATAGAGGGATTGATATATGTGAGTAAGTGAGTGGATGAGTTCTCTTTTATAATTGATGAGTGGAAATCCTATAAATACAAAAAGGTAAACACTATTGGGAGATCTCCATTACATCATCTGCCTCCATTAATGATAAAATTTTTATAATTTTTTTTATATTCAAAATATTTTTATAAAATGGATTTTATACAAGATTCTAAGAAATTTCTCCATAAATGATTAATTATTAACCACTATGTAAACTCATTTTTACATTTAATATTATAATTAATTTTTATTTATTTCACCAATGATTTTAGAAAAAAATTATTTTTATTATAAAATAATTTACAAATATTATTAATTTAATATATGGAATTTATTTTTCCAATTTTAAAACACATAATAAGATGAATTTAATTTTAAATGAATCCTGATGATAGAATGATAAAGCAGGTTTTGATAGTAAAAAACATCAAAAAGCTCAAAATGTTTTTATATCCAATTTTAGTGATAAATTGCTTAAAATGTAAAAAATAAGATAAAATTATATAAAATTTGATTAAATATGTATTAAAAATAATTTAATATATAATTTAATAGTATAAATTACCTGGAGGAAAAAATGATTTTTTAGAATCTAGTATTTTTTACTATTCATTAAAACATATAATTTCAATGAAAAAAATAAAAAACTTAAACCAAAGTAAATTTTGATATTACACATTCATGAATAATGATTATTTTTTCATATAAAATTAAAAAATGTTCCACAATTTAGTTTTAATCAATTCTTCTATTAAAAGGTCGTAAAACAACATTTTTGAAAAATAAATCCTTTTATCCATAAAATTGAATTTATTCTAATGGTATGATTAAAAAAATATTAGATGGACTTAAAAACATATTTTTTAATATATAAAATATAACTTCAATTAATATCATTCAAAAATATTTATTTATTTAATTTATTAAAATAAAACACCTTTGTGTGCATAAAAATCGTTTTTCATAAAAAGACATCCTTTATATTCATCATGTTTTTATTTTCATTTGTAATTAATTTTATAAAAAATAATTATTTGTTTAACATGAGTGAAACATATACGAATAATATAGTTAATGACATTATTTCTATTACTTCAAATATATTTGTGATAACTATTATATTAAATAAATGATATTAATAATAAATTATTTTCGAGTAACACTCAACCCCACATGTAAAACATGTTATCGATGAAACCCAATGTTGCGTGAAATTCATGATAATGGTCTATGGAATTGAAGATTATCTTATTAAAAATAGTAAAAATGAATAAGAAAATAAATAATAATTTTATAGATTGAGTTAGGTCATTCATAAAAAATAATTGAATGATTAGTGGAAGGTTATGGGCCTCAAAATCATGAATATGTGACAATCAAAAAGACCATTGATTCATAATAATTGATGGTACATGGAAACTAAATCGGTTTCAAGATACTTTTTCAATAGTTTAAAAAATACCTAACCATTTAGAAAATGGGGATGAAAACAAATATACTTACTTGATGGGTATAATTTCATATGTTAATCAATTATAACTAAAATATATTCTTTTTATCCAAACGAAGATTATTCATGATGAATTTTTAATTCCAGAAGCACTAAAATAAACTTTTACAAACAACATAACCATCGAAGGGATATTCATGATATTAAAAATGTATTTATAAATTAACAAAAATAAAAATGGTTATCACATATTATGATAAATACAATGAAATTAAACATACACATGATTGAAATGTAAATATTAGATGTATTTGATCATATATTCTTCTAATATAAATAAATTTTTATTCTCAAATAAAATCCTATATATTTCTTTAGTAAGTTTAAAATTTTCCTGAAAAAAATCTATGCTAGCCTGGACATCGTGTTAGCCAATGGTAGTTCATAAAACCCATATCATATTTCATTCATGCATTCAAATAACACTACTAAGATAGATGAGATGAGTTTCCCTCAAGAGTACAGGTTTTCCACCAATATTATATTTTAAAATAAATCCTACATAAAAATAATACATGTTGATAGTATTAGATATGAATACCTGAAACCAATAAATTTATCCAAAACCATCATTTATAACATTTAAAATTTTAATACATAAAAATCATAAATAGTGTGTCTAATAAAATGAACATTTGAAAATCCGTAATAATATATTATTATTAAGGTATCCATAACCCTTAAGATAACCTCATATTAGAGATTCATATTCTCTAATGTTTTTGAATCCTACCATTAATTTCAAATATAATAGCACAACACTAGCAATAATAGATCTTGTTATGAAATCAATATCTTTTCAATTTTGGCTTTGATGATTTTAATTGTTAACCCACTTTTTCCATAAAAACCATACAAAATTGTAAATATGGAATCACATATAATATGGATGACCATTTTTTATTACAATTTTAATAAATTTGGAAACATTCAAACATAAATAATTCACTAGTAGTAAAAAGAAACATCCTCTCATTTAAAATGATTTTTTTTATTTCATAACAGGTAATAAATTTCATCCTTATGAAGAAATATTTAGATATAAATCACTGAACATAATTATTTAAAATCATGATAAAAGCAATCATATGTCGAGTGAGATCAACTAGTCGGTAAAGGAAAACAAAGTCATTAACAAAGTTATGTCATAAATGATCAAAAGAATCCATAAAGGGTATGATGTCAAAATAAATGTGGATAATATAATCATAAAATAACTGAAGTCCAAAAATAAATCGATGAAATTTTTGAAATCATGAAAAGTAATTATTCATAAAAATAAATAATCAGAAGTCATGTGATATCAATTTATATCATTAGAAACATTTGAATCTTATAAAAATAAAGTAAATCTCATTTTGGTATCATTGATTATAAATTATATAAAACACATTATAATCCATTTAAGATGGAAAAACCGTATATCATTCCTCCAATATAAACATTACCCAATTAATTGGAGATTTATAATGGGCATAACTAGAGGTATATAGGAAGAACCATTGTGTAAGATGTCCTAGAACCTCAACATGAATAAAACTCAATGAAATAATCATTATTCACATTAAAAATTTATTAACCCACAGAAATGACATGATTATCAATTAAATCCCATTGAAACATGTCTAAACCTTGAAAATGAAATAAGTTCTCTAGAAAAAAAATTGGATCATGATTAAGCCATGAAAAATAAATGAATTCCATAAAAGGGTCACTGAATCATGGTTAACCCATGGAAAAGAAACATACTCCAAAATAATCTCTATGAAACATTACTAAACTATTTAATGGAAATAATCTCCTTAAAAACTATTTAAAACATGGTTATCCCAAATAAAAAATGGGTTCCCAAAAATATCTATGAATCATGATTATCCCATTGAAAAGAAATGGGTTCGATAACAATCTAATTGAAGCATGATTAACCAATGTAAAATAAATGGGTTCTATATAAATATATTTGAAATTATATTAATTCATAAAATTAATTAATGAGTATGATATAAATAAATAATATCCCCAATGTATGATAAGGTAAAAAATGGTTTATGGTGTTGATAAAATAAAATACCATTAATATATCATTAACAATATTCTTGTGAAAAATAATCTTTAAATATTCAATGTGTCCCACAACACATGGAAACGTTTGAATAAAAATCCATAGGGATAAATATAATTAAATGAAACATATAATGTCATGAAAATATGTATACCCCTGATATAACATGTATTATATGTGTTATATAGACCATATAAAATAAGATATTTGTATAACACAACAAACATCACAAATAAAGAAAATTCTGACAAAAATCGATTACTACTCTACAAACAATGAATTTGTAAATATTACAAATGATACCCCATTAAAGGAATATTTAATTCCTAAAAAATTCATGAATAATAATAATAATAATTCATGTGTAATATATAAACCACACAAATAAAATATGTAGTACAAATGGTATGTATCAAACAGAAATAAATGTGAGATGAAAACTCCCTTACTAAATGATTAACATATATGTCATGATATTCGGAAAATAATAACATGAATAAAAAATTAATATAACTAAATAAATAATAATATTTCACTTAAATTTCTCAATGATGTATATATACCAGCCAAAATTAAATAAATTTATAATAAAAAACTTTTTTCAAAGGAATGTAAATTAAGATGAAACCCCTTATAATTATTGTGATATTTGAATAAAAAACCCACAAAGTAATAATACTGAAAAAAAAAATTATATAACATGAAAATTATATAATTGATGATATTAAATAAAAAAGTAGTAGTATTAGTGACATAAAAAGGTGTATATAGTGAATATCATATTTTTCTCACAGATGTAAAAAAATGAGTTCAAAATCCCTTACCATGAGTCTAATTGATAATTATTATCCTCAATGTTCAACATTAATAAAATTATTTTTATTATTAAATTTATTCAAAAACATTTTCAATATTATTATGAATATTTTTTCACATATAAAAAACTTATATAATGTTATGAAATAATTAATTTTTAATTCAAATCTTTTGACAGTATCTGACTTATGTGTCAAATCTAACTTTGAAAGGTCTACTATGATCAATTTGTCAATTATTTAAACATATTAGTATAGTAATAATGATTTAAAAATTATATTTAAACACAAATTAGTATTTTAAATCAAATCATGTATTTTTTATTAGAAATGTACCACCGCTATAATAATGAATATTTTAGATCGTATTTACGCATGAAAAACATTCCCATTTTTCTGGGATAATTATTGAAGGAAGGTATGTAACATTTATAATTAAAAAATTATTATTATATAAAAAATTTAATATTATATATATATTTATTTATTTATAATTATTTTTATGTGGTGATGAAATAGAAATAATCCAAAGGAATTGAGGATGCGGCAGTTCACATGTGTATGGATGACTTTATTACTTTTTCAGTCTGTGAAAATGTATGAAAAAAAGATATATATTATATAAATATATACATAATAATATCATTTATATCATATATATTCAATTTATATCTCATATATTAATCAAACCCACCATTAATAAAATACATTTAAATAATTAACAAATCAGATCCCTTTGAGGAGGCGGTAGTCCACATGTCTACAAATGATGTTATCGTATTTCAAAAAATTAGAAAGCATGAAATTATTTGTTATATAATTATTAATGTATTTAAAAAAAATTAAAAATATCATTTATATTATATAAAAATATTATTTCCATCATAAATCCCAACCAAAATAGGTGGTAATGGAATAAATAAACTACATTATTTTGCGAGGTGGTAGTTCATCTTATACATGAACTATAAATTAATTACCCATTTGATAGATTGTGTGTATATGTATTTATAATCATTAACATAAAATAAATAATTATATTTATGATATTTATTTTATTATGTAATAATGGAATAATAATAAAAGTGTTGGAAAATAAAACAAAAATTAGTTCATGTTGAAGAATGTGATCTCTTCTTCAGGTAACTCTTTATAGTTTTCTCTAAACTACCTTGTCTGTTTTCATTCCAACAATGGTGATCATTATATGATTAGGTGCATTATTTTATGATATTATCTTTTATAATTTTTTGTGATCCAAATGGATTGACATGTGCTAATATGGGAGGGGTGGGTTTCGTATTATGCAGGGAGAGTGGAATTCATGTAAATACCTATTGGTAAACATTATTGGGAGATCTCACTAACATAATGCACCTTCAATATTGATGAATATAATATAAAATTGGTTATAGTTTTACAATGCTAACATGATATGGGTTTTGGATAATTTAATAGGTTATTTGTCCTCTACATATTAAAGATTAACCACCGAAAAAACTCATTTTTAAATTAATCGTTATATTTAATTTTAGTTAATGTCGCTTATATTTTTTGTCAAATAATATATTATAATTAATATAAATTATAAATAATTGTCATTGAAAATATGGAATCTATTTTTTAAAAACTATAAACATATTTGGTTTTTAATTTATTATAATTTAAATTACTCAAAAGGAATTCAATAGCAGGATTTCAAAATAAAAAAGATCAAATTATTGAAATATTTTTATATCCAATTTCATTGTGAAATAAATTTAATGACCTAAATTAGAATAAAATTTATAAAATTTATATAATAATAATCTATAAAAAATTAAAAATATAATATGAAATTTATAAGTCATTTAAATGAGATAGAATATTTCAATTAAAATATAGAATTTTTTACATTTTAATAATACCTAAATCTTTTCCAAAAAAGAAAAAAAATTTGGTAAATTAAATTATGATATTACTATTAATTTTTTTAAAATGAAATTTATAAAAGATTAAAAAAAATTCTTTAAAAAATTCATTCCATTATAATATGATACCACTTCCTTTTAGAAAATTTTTTTTATCCATAAAATTGAAATTATTGTTTTCTTATTCCTTTAATATATATTGAATGAATGTCATAATATGTTATTGAATAAAAAAGAAATTTCATTTAGATAATTAAATAATATTTATTGTTTTAATTTATTAATAAAAACACATTTGGGGGAATAAAAATAATTCTTCCCAAAAAACACAGCCTTTATATTAAATTTGTTTTAATTTTCATTACTAATAAATCAATCACCAATGGATTCATTATATAAACATATGTAAACCATATAATTATAATCAATTTAATCATATTCATTCTAATTATTCCAATGTCTAGATGACAATTATTATGATGAAATAAAATTTTGAGTGCATTGATGTCCAGTAAGACTTGGCCATGTGTAACACAATTTATCGAAGAATATCATTGTTATGTATAATGGAAAATAAACATATTGTAGCACTTAACCAAATATAATGTTTTTATTGTACATTACACAAGCTATAAAACTATTTAAATTAAATTTAAATATTACATTACAATAATATAACAATATAACAATAATATAATTATAAATCCTGAAACCTTGAATAATAAAAACATTATAATCGAAAATAACCATTTTAATTTGAAATCATTTTTTTAAAAGGATTTATCACATGATATAAATAAATTATTTTCCTTGAAACATAAATCTATAAAATGTAATGTAATATTCAAATTAATCATACTCCATGGCGATGGGATATCCTTCTCATGTCATATACGTTAAAAAAATTCCTTATATTTTTTTCTTGGGAAGTTACAAAATGAAACATTTGGAAAAATAAAGAAAATAAATTCATATCGCATTCAAAATAGTCATAAAAAGGGAAAATATTAGATTAAATAAATATAAGGTTATATTATAATCCATATTTAAAACATTTTAAGAAAACCATCATATCTTTATATAAGATATTGATATTTTTATGAAAAACATTAAAAGATGATTTTTTTTAAATGTCCCTCACATTAAGTCTAATTTATCATGTATGTTCATTTGTATGTTCTTTACTATCATGAATAAGAAAAATTATTCAATTTTTTACATTACTAATTACCTTTTTAATGTTTATTATTTCTTTTATATCTCATAATTTCTTAAAATATACTTTCACTCAATCACATATGTTAACATCAAACATTTTGAGGATATTTGGTATTTATGTACAAAATGACTATACTCTATTGAATGTCGTAAAACTGTTTATAATTACATCATATATAGAATAAAAATCGTGTGAAAATTATCATCTTATAAATTAATTATACTTTTACATCCTCCAATTTAAATATGGTAATGAAAATGTAACAATTGAACAATCTTGGAGATGTCAGGTCGTATATTAGCATATAGAACATTTCAATTTTCAAAAAATTATTATTCAAAAGGAAATGTATTATATTATTTTATATAATTATAATAATATAATAATATATCATATTAATTTTAAAAATATACTTACAAATAAAATCAATGTGTTCTGGTGATGAATAATGTATCACATCACTTTGTGGTGGTGACAGTGCACATGTACAAACCAATAACATTATCATTTTTATGTGCATGGAAGGGTAATAAAATAAATGATAAATCATCTATTAGTAATTATCTATATTTTAAAAATATCATATATTATAATTAATTCCATCATTATAAAAAGTCATTGGAGATGGTGATGGAAACAAACTACATTGTCTTGCGATGGAGAAGTCCTCCTTACAAATGAACGATGAATTATTGTCCCATTTTATTGAATATTTTACTAATATTTGTCATTAAAATACAAAATAACATATAAACATATGGAAGATAATGGAATAATTATTTTATCAATGATGATGACGATTGGAACGATTTTGAAGACGAATCAAAAAAAATATGCAGACAAAACCAAACCACTTCATTGGAAAACCCCCATTTATTACCACATTTATCCTTTTATGTATGTGGTTATTACTAAAATAAGGACTCTATAATTCTATAAGGAATTATAAGATGTGATTGGGATAGTTATTGGCTGATATTATTTGGTTTTTAGGTAATATGGATTGAGACGAAGAGGTTCCCTTTTATAAGAGAGGGGTGTCTCATTCATAGAATTATTAAAAAATTAAATAAATATTCAATAAAAATGGATGTAAAGTGAGCTATTTATAATATAAAATTATTCTGGATCAAAATTCAGTCATATTATATAAACTATATTTTTTTTAATTTTATTTATATACTTATATTTTCATTCTAATTATTATTTAATATCTTCATCTATGAAAATGAAAACATTTCTTTTTAAATTTAAGAAAAAATATGTTAATAATAAAATAAAAAACAATCGATTAATAGAACAATTATTATACATGTTATCCTTTTAATAATTAATATTCTTAATTTATGATTTCTAGTAGTTTAATATCAATTAGTAAAATATTATTCATTACAAAATATCCATTATGTCAATTTTTAAAACTATTTGTTACGTTGAATTTAATAATATAATGATAACACAAGAAATATAAAAAAACTTATTTTAACACATATAAATTATGAAAATTTAATCTATAAGATTATTTTATTACATTATTTATCTCAAATAAAATTAACTTTAATATATTTATTATCATTTATTTGATTTAATGATTATATGAATAATTATGGTATCACTAATAGTTAATCACTCAAGGTAATTATTTACTAAGATTTAAATTTAAAAAATACCATGGTGAATATTTATCCATTATTGAAAAATATAAAGTTTATATTCAAACATAGGCTTTAGATAACACCATATTAATTATATTATACTCTTTAAAAACTACAGTGTGACATGATTAACATTTCTATAAATAAATTATTATAGAAGTATAATCTCTTCTAAGTGGCCCAAAAACGTCATGAAATAAAATCTAAGATGATTGTAGTCAAGATATACTAATTAAATAATTTTTAAATAATTTTTTTGATTATTTTTTAGTTCCTATCATATAATGTTAACCTAAATATCGGGATTTACTCTTCATCAGGGTTTAGAAAGTTACTAAAGTTACTATTCATATTGTCAAAAATAAAATGGAACTATTTTATAAATTTTAACATCAAAATTATACTATTGAACCAATTTTTAAATATTTATATCACATATGATTCTTAATTTAATTAATTATTATACTAAAAATTGAAATGAAAAAATAATTTTTCATAAAATTTTCTTTTTAAATTATATAATGTTTTCATACAAAATAAGAGTATAAAATCTGTTAAAAATGATCATTATATTGTTTTAATAAAACAAAAATAATTAAAATTTGAAACTAATCCAAAAATTAATTTTACAATTTGAAACCATTAAAATAAAATATTCCTTAATAGAAATCGTTATTTGTCACTACTCTTGAAACAACTATAATATTATATTTTTTTGAGAATATCATCCTTATATAACAATGACATAATAAATTAAAAAATAAAATCTCTTTTTTTAAAATAATATTTATAAAATTAAAATAATGTATTTATAATAATCACTCTTAAAAACAATAATAAAATATTGAATGAAAACTTGTTTTTAATAAATAAAATAACATGAAAAAAATATGAAGAAATTTAAAAATATTTAATAATATTTCTTTCATTATTTATGTTTAGAGTTAAACATCATTCTTATTACATAGAATTATTTTTAGTTTTAAATAATTGGATATTAAACTAAAAATTACATTAATTTGAAATATCATTACTCTTTCCATGGATTATATCATAGAATAAATTTTAAACCATCATCATATTCATGATTTATTTGATTATAAACATCATAAAAATGTTTTCAACTCCATGTTACCTTAATTTTATACTGAATTTCTATAAAAATATCATAAAATTTATTTGCTAGAATGGGTGCCAATATATTTATTCATTAAACATAACCAAATAACATTGGATTTGTCCAAGTTTTTATATTTAAGACTTTATAATAAAATCCATCTAAATTATTGGGCGAAATATATTTTTTGAATGAATTATTTAGTTGAATAAGGAGTTGATTCCAAAAAAAATTTAAACCCATTTTACAAGACAAAAACTTCTACTCTTTGGTTTCACGGGTGATCTTATACTATACATGTATTTAAGGATGATAAGCAGTACTGAAACTCAACATTGTGTCTAGTGTATCCTGATGTCAACACATAAACATTATAGTAATCCACATATTATAATCAAGTAAAATTGAATTTTCTAGTGCACATAAGATAAAAATTTATGTTATATTAGTTAATTAGATTTGATAAATATGGAAAAATATTTAATAATAATTTATTGATCTAACTTCATAAGTTGATCAATTTTATCAAAAATAAAATTATGGTTGTGAGACATTTTGGGGCGTCTGATGAAAAAATACATGTTGGTGTTTTATCATTTACATAATGGTAAGAGAAATGGTGGTGACATAAGATTGAAATTGATCTCACTTCCTTAACATTATAAAATACCAAGAAATAACATACATATTCTATAATATATCTCTTCATGTTTAACAACATGAAATACACTTGCTGATATCTATCTACCTCTTTACATCATTTATTAATAACAAATGATGAATTATGAGCATCAAAATATAACTCCTTATTTATGTGTGGTATTTATGAGGCACATAGAGAATTATTAACCAAATCCCTCCATTACAGATGAGTTTATTATTTTAATCATTTTTTCTGTCTTTTTCATCCACATATTCCTTTTACGCCCCCTTAATTCCTATATGGATAGATTATTGAACACTCATTTTAACAAATCATTATTTCACTCATTTCTAAAATACATGTTTATCCATCCATTTAAAATCTAAAAAATGTTTATTTTATTATCCTCATCCTTGATATGATATCTTGATACAATCCACAAAGTGAATTTCCCACCTTATTCACATTCTGTGGGAGGTAATTTAATGAGTGATCATAATATTTAACCATATAAAACCCTATTATTTGGAAAATATTAAACTCATATTTAGTGAATACATACTTTTATCATTTTTATCATCATATATATTTCATTAATAAACATAGTTATAATTCATAGTTATCATTAATATACAAATTAACATTGTGAAATACCATTGATTATTTGGGTAAATTTTCTAATGATCCATTAATAATCATGATTAGTAATCTATTACCATATAATTATACCTTATTAGTATTTTGTTTCCATACTTTAAAGGATTATTCTTGATAAAACCCCCCCACCATGGAATCATAATATATCCATAGGTGAGCTACGTATACTTCTCTTTAGATTCATGAAATTTTCATAACAATCATATTTCTAAAGGAAATTGGATAAATTATGAGTTAGTTATGCATGTGTATTAGATATAAGGAAAAACTTATCTAATATTCATTGATAATATACCTCTAAAAAACTCAAACTATAGATAATAGTCAATAAGGTTAGTCTGGGCCAACATTCAACAACATTGATCATTAAGGATCCATTGATTCCCATCAAATTAAACTATATGATCCGGAAATAAATCTTTTTTATCAAAAATTAACACATTATATATTTTGTTTAAAAACATTATATATAATAGCCTATATTATAATCCACATAATATATCCATTCCCTATGTTTATCTTTTAAGATATAAAAATATAAGTTATAAAAATAATAAAAAATCAACAATGTAATATAAGAATACATTATTTATTTACTCTAAGATGATAGATAAGGAATTAGAATGACCAAATGGAATTAGTATATATTAATAGTGTAAATACCCTTTGAATATTATTATTATTAGTTATATACTCCATCATGAAAATAAATTAATGATGTTGGAAATGAAGATGTATCTTTGATAATAATTTGTACCTATGTACTTGATCTAACATGTTATCTATATGAAGCATAAAAAACATACACTTAATTATAATCATATGACATTATTATATTAAATTTAGACACAAAATGATATATCTTTATTTTTATCAAAATAAAATATGTTCACCAAAGGGTGAGGCATGTGTCCAAATAAATCCCATATTGAGATTATCCTAATTTTAATTCATCATTATTGTAATTCAATAAAATAAAATATATATCGAGATAATATAATAATTTTTTAAAAACAAAATTAATCAAAGAATAAATTTGACTTTGGTGATATTTTAACACCTCCAATATTTCATAAATGGATAAAACGAAATGTGTTCAAAAAAATAGTGTAGCATAACACATGAAATTGTTTATAGTATGAAAAGAATATTATAAGTTCATAATAGAATAACCCATTGAAAATAAATGGGGTTAATAATAATATTATCATTATAATAAAAACCCATTCTAATAATGGATAAGGATATAATCATTAGACATAATCCCTTATAGATAATAAATAACAACAAAATATGTTTCCACAATTGAAACTAACATTAATATATAATATTGAATAATTTATTATGAATGTAGAACTTTAATTTTTGAAATAAATTAATAAAATCCAATATATTATGTAAAAAATATTCCAATATTTGAACATTAAAATAAAATAACTTATGAATTAAAAAAATGTTTGGTCACTATGGAAATATGTTTCATTCATCTAGTATAAATTAAATGTAATTTTCATTTCACCTATTTGTTAAAGATATCAAAAATACATCATTAATAAAATATAAAGATTATTAATTTTTAATTAATTTAAAAATTTTGCTACAAATTACATAAGTCAATCATAGTATACAATAAAAATATTTCAAAACAACTATCTTATAAATCATAGATATTGTTGAAAATCATTTTCCAACTACAATAAAAATAATGTCAACTCAACTTAAAATGCTTCTTTATAAATAAATATTAATAAAATGTGGGAGGGAAATAAAAATATGAATTTTGGATTAAAAAAATACCATGGAAGTAACATTATTATTTTATTAAAAGTGATATCATTATATTTCAACGTAGAATACTTTATTAAAATTATACCTATAATCATTGAGATTGTAACATAAAACCCTTACCCCAATTAATTTATTGCATAATAAATATTTAAAACTACATTATAGAAAATATATATTTATTATAAATATTTTCAAAACTATATTTATACCATATATTATTTGAAATATATTTATTACAATTTTTTTATTTAAAACAATTTTTATAGTGGTAACTATGTATTCCAGGCATGTGTTAGTTCGACTCTAACAATCCTTGTAAAATGATCATAGTTTAATCATATCACAAATTTTATTTATGTTGTAAATATCATATATATGAAATATATAAATTCATCCATTTAATGTTAATATTGAAATAATAATGGCATTGTTTATAGACACTATTGTCATCGCGCACGGATGAACAGTGATTTCAATTTTTTTTGTATTGAATGAAAAAATTGTACATAATAAATAAATTTTAAAGGGTTATTAATATATCATATATTTCATATATATTTATAAAAAAAATATTTATTCTATCCATTTTTTTATTGAACAAAAAATTATTCACATTTCTTGGTGGTGGTGGTAGTCCACATAAACACATCAATGGAATTATCAATTTAAAACATTATATAAGGTAACAATCTATAACTGATATTTTCATTATGGAATATAAATTATGATCTAAATATTATATCAATAAATAAAATGCATCACAATTTTCTTCTATTAAATATGGCCTAAAATAGTGATTGTATCACTATGTGGCAATGGAAAGTCATATGTACCCACAAGATATAGTTTCCCTTCCCATGTGATTGAATGATTTGATGAAGATGGTGGATTCGTAGTCATAATAAAAATTTAATCATATTAAGTATATTTAATAAATTTATATTTTATACATTTTTATATAATGTAAATGTAAAATTAAAAATTATGTGGTTTGTTATGGTGATTATGTCTTAATTAAATTAACATCATAATATATCCTCTTAAGGAATATAGGGTTGGGAATTTGGTAATATAATAAAATCTATAATTTGGATAAGGATTGTTATATTATAATTTATAATGCTTATATTGGAAGTGAGGGATCAATATTTTGTAAATAAAAATATCTATGGGTTCTGTTTGTTATGTTGTGGGAAGAAAATCCTAGTAATTCATAAAATAATAAAATATAAATAATAAATTCTTTAAAAACATATTTCAAAAATGGATGGACATTTAATGATAATGCAGGATTTTGTTAAAATAACATCGAACTAGAATATATTTACTTTTTACGTATCATTTTAAACTGTATCATTAATTTTAATATTTTAGTTAATCTATATTGACATTAATCATGGTAAAAACATCCACACATATGTGGGGTTGTAATTTAAAATAGAAGGTTTAAATTGGTTCCTAGATGGAAATTATATTACATTTTTCACTATATCGTGTCCACGATGTCATAATTAATATTATTTTCTATGTAAATAATTTGATATAATATTATTTTATTAAAATGTAATTAATATAATTTTAACTATATTGATTTAATTTGACCATAAATAAACTACAAAAAATATAGAAATTATATTTAATCCCTTAAAAGATCTATTATATTATACACATCTATAAAATAAATGGTACACTACAACTCAAATTATTTATATTATTATTCAATAAATTGAAATATTTTACATTAGTTTTCATTTAATTGAATAAATATTATTAAGTATTTTCATTATAATTTAAGGTTATTAAATTATTACTCAAAATTAGAAATACAGTTCCATTATGAGAAAAAATTTATTGATATGAAAATAAAAATTATAATCCATTCATTACATTATGTTCTCCTTATATTAACACATTAGAGATATTTAAAATTAGAAGTGTGGAATTTTGTATTTTCAACTAATGTAAATAATATATATGTTATTTTAATGGAAAAGGGAAAAAAATACAAATATATTTCTATCTTTTGGTTATAATTGTAGGATTTCAATTATACAATAAGAAAAATGTTGAAAATGTTACCTTGACATTTAGTTTTAACCATGTTTAACAATATTCAACCTTTACAGAGTTGATAAACATGACCAGAATTATAATTTTTAACTACTAAAAATGAAATTGTCCAATTTAACAAATTTTTACGTCTTAATTTTGAATATTGAATATTTCTTAAAAAATAAAATCATTATATATGGAAGAAATTAATTTTATTTTCACTTTAAAAAATGGTACAAATTTTACATTTAAAAAAAATATATTTTTATGCATAAAACGTGATTTATTGTTTTTCTAGGACATTATGAAGAATTAAATTAATTCTATAAAAAGGTCAATGAATAAATAAACTTTATATATTAACAAAAATTAATCACCAATAATTATTACATTAAAATATTAGTATAGAAACACATTGAATGAGAAAAAAATAATTTTTAAGGAATAATAAACCTTTATTTTTATTTTTCTATAATGATTTTATAAAAAGATCATTAATATTATTCATATGTAAAAATAAAATTTTTGTAATTGAGGTAGTAATTTTCATAATATAAAATTCAATGGTTATGTAATACATTTCACATAAAAATATTTTCATAATATATTGTGGATCGTTTAAATTTGGTGTTGTGTTAAATTTAAAATATTCAAAAACAATTATTGAAATAAAAATACATTCTAAAATAATGAGTAGTTAAAAATATTCCATTTATATTAATCCATTATCAAAAGTATCATTTGAAAACAATTCAACCATGTAAGGGTGAAATTGGTAAAAAATGATTAAAACAATGAGATAAGGCATAAACATCTCTTTAGACCCTTAATTTATCATATTATATGAGTTTTAATCTCAAATATATATCCAATTTCTGAATAAATATCAACTTCATTTCATATTTTGTTGATTATGACATTTACATTACTTTATATAATAGAAATGCATACAATAAAACCTTCTAGATATTAAATTCTATTTAACATTTTCATATGGATAAAATAATGTTATTATAGAAAATTAAAATGTTATATTGAAAAAAAATATTATTGATTTTAATTAATATTTAAATATTTTTAATTAGATTATTATCATAAATTCTTACACAATTCCAACTTAGTTGTTGTGCAGGAGAATAAAAATCAGGCTAAATCTTTCAAATAACAATAATATTAAAAAAATAATTTTGGTATAAAATGAATTTATGAGTTTTTTATAATATTTAAATGATGTAGAATTCATTAATATTATATTTTTATAAATCTATTTATGTATTTGAAATCAAAATATATAAATATTCCCAAAATTTGAATTAGTGATATTTTATGATAAACAACATTTTATTAATTGTTATTATAATAAAAAAAATTTATGGATGAAAGTATTTATTGTAAATGTTCTAAAATTTCATAAATTATCCATTTTTTAGCTACACCTCATGATATAAATAAATTTTAGACCCATAATAACAATAAATGTTTCCTATGGATAAGGTTAAAAATGGTTAAAAGGGGGTTAAACCAAAAGATAGGGGTTCAAATCTAATATAAAAATTGATAAATATAATTAGATAATGTAATGTTGACCATATAATGTAGAAACAACTATAATATATCTACTTTATTTAGATTAAAATATTATGATATATATTATATTTACATTTTTTATGTAATTCATCTTTATACATTCACTCAATTATAATAGGGAATCGACTATCCTAACATCGTTACTCTTCGTTAGCCTTTTATTTGAAAAAATAACTACTTCAATCACAAAAATAACTTATTATCCATGTCATTGCTGTTATGGTATCACCAAAATGTTATCCTCAAAATAATAATGTGCAATACCACAGTGGTTTTCTGAAGAAGATGTTTACTTCTCATACAATTGGTCATTCATTATTTCCTAATCTACATCCTTCAATTATTTTATAACCATTCTAATTTAATAACATATATATCATCCATATACAAAAATTTAATTTTTTATTCCATAACCATTTGTCTTCTATTTTTAAATCAATAATTTAATGGATGCAGTTATCGTTAGAATGTGTGGACTATTACCCCCATAAAACGTCATGTGAGCTTTTTTATTACCATAAAAAATGATCATTTTACTGATGGATTTAATCTATATATATATATATTAATGAATTATTTATGATTATTAATATATAAGTTCTAATTTTCTTAATTACCATTCCAACAGTAAAAAAAATGATAACATTGACCATCTGTACATGTGAAATACCACATCCATGAAATGATCTTATTCAGTTTTGATGAAATATATTCACTGATTATTATATTTTCTTCATTAATTTATATAAATTATAATTATTTATTGGATTATATTCTAAATATAACTTGATTACGACTTATATTTCCATATTCAACCAATTGTTTCTATATTGGGATGATGAAACAAAAAACATCAAAATGTCTAATATAAAATTAAGTGGGTATATAAATTATTAAATTAAATTCATAAATTAAATTAAATGAATATTGATAATGGAATTTACATGAATATTTTTTTCATGAAATTAAATAATTTGCTTATATTTTTCTTTATTTGGGATCTTAATAATGCCCGACACTATAACATATTTAAGGATTCTAATTTCTTATATAAATTTCGATTGGTTGTGACTCATTCAATTCAAACCATATATTTTATTTTTTGTTGTGTATAAATTTATATAGGGGTATATTTTAAATTAAATTAATATAAAAAAAATAATTTACAAATCCCATTTGTGTTCTGTTCTTCAATTTCCAATTGTATCGAATGTTACAAAAGACAAGAGATTTTTCTTTAAAATCTTGTTTCAAAAAATTGCATGAAATATTTTTATAACATTTCCATGTTTATTGAAATTAATAAATAATTTTATTATTTATATCTCAATGTATTTTAGTTTTTAATTTCAATATACTTTTTAATTACATTGAATTCTTTAAAAATGATTGATTTTATTGTTTTTGACAGGTCATTTGGAAACTTTTTAATGATGTTAAAATTGTTTCTTTAGTTTATAATTATTAAAATTCATTTTCCCACCACAATTTCCATGATATTTTATTGTTATTTAATTATAATTCTTCATGGATTTCAAAATTAAATTCAGTCAGACATGATTTTTTTGTATATTAAAATTTTATTTGTTTTTAGTAAACATGATATTTATCATCATGTGTATGTGAAAATGGAATGTGCCTTCATAATGTGATCAAAAAAGTTTTTTATGTTTTAATGATGAAAATATCATATCAATAAAATTCTTTATTCATGATATGGTACTTCTTAATTAATTAATATTATCCTTAAGCCTAATATAGATAATGGTGACATGTGATTACAATATTAATCTCCAATGAAGTGGGAATTGAATAGTCATTCAAGGTGAAAATGATAGAGAATACTAAGTTAGTTATCATTATGGATTTAAATAAATTTACCTATTATAACAAAATGGAAAACAGTTTGAACACATTGAATGAATACTATACTTTAATACACCTATATTAAAATTGGGAATGATTTTTTTTGAAAATATAATAATTAAATGAGGTAAGGAATGATTATGAAATTTTAAATCTATAGTGTTTTTAAGAGAAGATTTCGTGGGTTCCCTCACGAATCAATATAAAGTAATGTTTTTCTTATTCTAAATATTTTATTATCAAATTAATTCAAAAATTAATTTCTTATTTTTTATTTATTGAAATTATTTTGTTTTGGTTTTTTATGTTTTATTGTGAAAAAATAATTATTTTAATGTTTTTTCATTTTTATCTTTGAAAAAACATATTTACACTATTTGTGCAACCAAAATAATTATTTTTGTTATGATAACATGTTTCTAAATGTTTTTTTACATAGGCTATAGATTGATATGAACTATTATAATGTATATATTTTGAAAATTAGAATTTACCATCAATAAAGAGAGTCTGTTTAGAATAAAATTGGACAATAAATTTAAGAAATCATATTTTAATGGGAAAATGTAATCAAGTGTATGTATTCACTTTGACGTGTAATATATTATCCTAATACTCTAAAATAATAAACTAGTCTAATCCAAAAAATGAAACAAAATATTAAAAAATGATAATATTTGTGTAATGATGTGGTTATTATATTATAATGATTTATAATATTCATTAATGTATTGGACCAGAATACCTAATATGCTATAAAAATAAACATGATGTTGTTTTATGAGTTTCAGATATCATTATACGTTATTAATTAACATGAGTCTTTTTTCATTATATTTGAAATATTAATTTTGAATTGATGGGTAAAAATGAATATCTCAAATAATAGTATATAATTATTAAATAATTATGGAAGATTGAATGATCATTAATGTATTTATATATACTATTTTTTAATTATTTGTTAACCATTCTCTTAATTTATAATTCAATATCATTATTGTACACTTAAATAGTGTAAATCCCAACTCACTTTCATCATTTAGTATGCATTGATTGAGATTGAGGCACCGGTTAAAGAACTACAACATAATTTTTATGGGATTTTCAATAATCATAGATTATTACCTTTTTGTTCAATATTTATTTTATAAAATTTAAATGTAGATCAATAATATAATTATTTATAATACATTCATATTTCTATTAATAAAGGATGCATTTAGTTAACATAATAGTCTTAAATCTATCGGTGTTATTGATCTCTTATGCTGGTAAAATTATAATTAGCTACATAATAATGATATTTCAAAACATTACATTTTCACATGGAATGAGAAATTTTTTTGAGTTTAGGATTATTTAGTTTTAATAGTACAACAACATATCTTCTAGATTTTATGGAAAAAATTTCAATTATTAAATAAATTTTAATATATTAATTATTAACTATATTAATTCAGAATTAATGAAATGAGATTATCATTTTCATAATTTATTTATTTTTATAAATAAATTACAATTATGATGTTATATATAAAGACTATATTTTATGAGAAGTGGTCGAAACATGTGTACCATATAATTAATAGGGTTAAAAACTAATGTATTTATACTGATCCTTAAATAAACAATGTAATCATTGAATTTCAGTAACTAAAAATATTTATATATTTTTTTAATTAAGAGGTTCAATAATTTTGTAAAATAATATGTTCTCCCTCTCAACTATCATAATTAATGCTTAATTTTTCATATGTATATTTAAAAAATAATTAATATTATTAATTCATATAATCTATATAAAGCCAATTATTTCACCTGTACATTCATTCATATTAGAAGATAGAAAATACTCAAATGTTATGATTCTGAAAAAAAATGTTTTTTGATGTTATTAATAATATAGTTAAGATATAGAAAAAAATAATTCATTACAATTAATACTTTTGATATTAAAACTATATTTGGTGACCATTTGAAAATATTTTGATCTTTCTGAATAAATTTTTAAAATAAATTTTTAAAATTAATAATTCATAAAATATAAAAAATATTAAATACTGTTTAATTATTGATAGAAATAGAAATAGATAAATTATAGTATGAATACTTTTTAGAATTTTCAACATCTCTTATTGGATGCCCATCCACTATCCTATCATAGAATCTCCCAAAAACTCAGACACATCTCCATATTTATTGAGGGTTGTTTAATATATGAAATTATAATAAATTATAATGTTGAGAACTATACCCATAATATAATTTTTTATAATAATAGTTTATTTATTTAATAATGTATAACTATATATAATTTTTGAAATAACATGAATGATATTAAAATATAAATAATAAAGAACAAAATCTATATTGAAATAATTACAAACCCTCATATTATGTAATATTTGAAAAATATTATGAAGAAGATAACCTACTAGGACAATTATATGAAATATAAATGAATATATATAT
This sequence comes from Viscum album, assembly GCA_963277665.1. Lineage (NCBI taxonomy): Eukaryota > Viridiplantae > Streptophyta > Magnoliopsida > Santalales > Viscaceae > Viscum > Viscum album. The sequence continues at coordinate 513,327,021 of OY728165.1, forward strand.
ATATATATACGAAACAGTTTGATGATAGAGGGGAATATATGGAATTATTCACTTCAAAACCTAAGTTTTATATTGATGTATTTCTTTTGATATACTATCCTAATCATATATAATAGGAACATATCATTGTTTTGTATTGAAAATGACATTATTTATATTATAAAAGTTAAATAGGTTAGGAATGGTTAAATAAATATGAATTAAACCATCAATAGGATGATAATATTATATATTTGTGTCCCCATTTGTCTGTTTTTGTTTATTAGATATTCACCTAGATTATATACATTGTGGTTACACAAACCACATATCAAATAAATCAATCTCTGAGTGCTTACATATGTTACAGAATACATCACCTCACTAACTACATTGTGTTTTGTTTGTAGTCTAGTACAATATATGTGATAAACATAATTTGTTAAACACATTTCTCGTATTTTCATGGATATTCTTAATCTAGATTGAAATTTATTTATAAAACTTCATAGAGATTGATAATTCATAAAAATGAGATAAAATATAGATATGGGATATTACCATAAAATTGTAATTTCTAGAATACATATGAAAATGTATGTAGGTTAAATGGATGATGAAAAGTAAATGTATCAAAAAAATTACATGTTATGAATGGATATAGTTTTGACTCATTATAGTTTATTAGAAAAATACACACCTATCTAAACTATCTATTGATATTGTATGATAATGTGTAGCCTTATAATATTTGGGATGTAATCTTTTCTTTTATCATGATAATAAAATAAATTAACATTGATAGTCTTAGGCTCTAAAAGATAACATTGTTGTTTGAGAAAACTTATAGTCAATATAAATTATCCAATTTCACCACATGAATCATGACGTAAAAGAAAAATAATATTATAAGTTAAAACATAGTCTATTGCAACACAGGATTCTATTATGATAAAAAAAATTATTGGGTAACCCACCATTGAATCATTGGAATAATTTATATTAAAATTATATAAAGTCAAACAATGCCAAGGGAGAAGGTATTATTATGAATTCATTGGAAAATCTTAGAGTGATATAATTTTCTATAGGATCCACAAATATTGAAATTTGTTAAATTATACTAATGATTAATATCATTGAAATCAGTCCTCTAAAAATATTATTAATGCAATATATTAATATTTTCTATATTTTTTTTTGAATTTTTGATAGAACTATGTAATGAAGAAAAAAAAATCAATTTTCTATAATAATTCATCATTTATGAATTTTGAATTACTAAATGTATATTTATTAAATTTTTTAATTGATTTGAACATTTTAATTGGATATATATCATAATATATATTGATGAATATTATCTGAATGATATAAAAATTTGGCATGTAATATTTAATGACATGGGTGAAGTTTTATACTATAATGACCTAATAATAATGGATTTATGATATCGATGTTATGGACAATTGATTATAACTTCTATTATAGTAAATGATATTAAATATTTTATTTATTTCTTCAACAAAAATTATCTCCCATGACTAGTAATTATTAGTGGTTATTAGGTAAAATTTGAAATTGGTGTATTCTTGTGATATTGTAAATAATAAACATGAAACATCCAATGAATTTTTGTCATTATAAGAAATCATGATATCTCAATCTGGCCATTAAAAACAAATTTTTTGGTAGAAATGATCTATGTTCATGTTTATTATCAATTTATATAATATAGGTTATTCAAGAATAATGATTGGGAGATAAATTATTTTTAATTTTTATAAATAAAATCATAATCATAGCATTATAGTCATATAATAAAAAATAAATTTTTAAGAAAAAATATATGTCGAAAAGAAAAGAAAAATAAAATATCATTGTACAACAATTTACTAATATCATAGCTTAAACTGAGGAATTATCATAGTTGAAAAAATAGTATGTTAATAAAGATATTTATTTAAATATGATATATGATATACATGATGTCTATAATTTCATAATACATCTACCAGTTATCAAAAAAATTACAAGAAATATTCACTTGAACATCATTCTTGGGTGGTGATAATTAAATATTATTTCGGGATAAATATTGAAATTTAATGAATCCAAGTCCATTGAGGATGTTATAATATATTTTAGTATCAATATACTCTATAAGGTACTATTAGAACATCTCTATATGTACCTATATATCAATGTCGACACACAGAGGATAAAATTATCTATAATGATAATGATTATTGAATGATTGGAAGGTTAATCATGGGAAATAAAAGTATATATTTCTTAATGGTATGTTTTTGGGGAATATATTTAAATGAATTATCAATCATCTAGACGAATCATAATAATTTTATCAAGAATACATGGTAGTGATCCAATAAATAAGTCATGAATTATATAATCATTTATATAAGAGAAAAATCTAATGAATAAATATTTTTGGAGATTAACATGCTAGATAGGAGATAATATTTTTATATAATATAATGTTGTTGTTATCATTATAAAATTATATTGGTTTATCTTTATGTTGCATTCAAATCCATTCGCATAGAGTGAAAATTTCTTTCTCATATTGATAATGAGATCCCCATTATACTGCTAGTGTTTCAATAATATATATATATATATATATATATTTAATATCATTTACTAAATTTTCAATTTAATGAATTGTCCTGTGGGGTTTTGGGATAATATCATAACACATGTCATTAATATATATCAATCCTAACGTTTTTTTTTCTAATAATGATTCCTTTCTTGATCATCTATAGAATGTAGTAGAATATTTTTATAGTAATTTAAATGTCTCTATATTTTTCACAGAACAAATTAGTGTAATCTAATTTCCCATTTCTGTTACTATACCATAAGGGAGAATGTGTTTAATGAGATTAGTGAACCATTAATTTCTTTTGATATTTAAATCTAATTTCCAATGTATAAATTAATTTTAGTATCTATGAATTTTGCGAAAAAATATATATTTTAACATTTTATTTTATTCTTGTGTGGCAGTGATCCACTGAGGATGATAATATTAATAAATGATTCATTTAATATAGAATATTAGAGGTAAATATATTATCTCCCATAAAAAAGACATATGTTATCTATTAAACTATTTTTAAAATTTTCATTATTTTACATTCCATTTTTTGGTTATCACAGAACACCCTCAATATTCCAGGATTTAGATTCTAAGAGGAAAATATATAAAAATGACATATGATTCCCTATATAACATTACTCTACATTTCTAGATAACCATGTGGTGAACTTTATTCAATATCATTATGTATATAAATATTAATTCTTCATACCCTATTATATTACACATTTCCCTTTTTGATCAATTTTGTTTGTGTAATAATATTCCAATTTTATTACTTATTATATTTTCAATTAAATAAAATTTCCATTCTATTTTATAAATTATAAAATTTTTATTAAACATGAATATAAATTATCTCTTAATATAAATAAAATTTTGTATGTTTTATATAATGTATATGGGTAATATCTAAAAGGAATAGAAATAAATAAGAGAGGAAAATTAGATTCTAGGAAAAAGTTATACATAATCCTATTAGGCTAAAATATAATATTGATATATTGTGAGACACATTGATGGAGGTTAGTAAAATACATGAAGAGAGGCATATAGTAATTCATCGATTTTTAATCCATATTATACATAATGTACCCCAATCCATAACCTAAAATGTTTTGAAGTTATCCATAAATTTTTTTAAATTTTTTTAAGAATGAGATGGAGGAAAACATCACATACCATATTCATTTTATTAATTAGTACCCTTTATCATTTCATGAAGTGATGAAACCTAATAATGAATCCAATCCAGGGATATCTATTATTTTATCTAGTTTCCTTCAATATTTATTTATGAAAAAATTTATGTTAAACTTACTTGTAATAATTTTATATTGTTATGATTCTTGAATCATGTGTTGGATAAATTTTTCAACAAAACCAGATATTAGTTTAAAATTTTTGTTGAAATTTTGGAACTGTTGTTTAGATTTCTATTCTATTTGTAAGGGGATGTTTACCAGAGATAGAATCCAAATAAATAATTTTTACTCACCATATTAATGTAAAAAATTTCTATATAATTGTAAATATGATATAATTAGATGAAATTCCTCATCATGATTTAGTTAAATGGAACTTATACCTTCTTTCACCTCCAAAATATGAGATATATATCATTTAATAGAGGATCAACACATGACCCCTTTGTCATTGTAATCCTGACTTAAAACTCAATGATTTTTCTAGTAAATAATTACGCCCTCTATATATCATATAAGACACATACAACATCTAATTTTTAAAAAATTTCTTAAATTATCTAGATATATACATTAAATGACACAGTATACCCCAGAGGAAAAATAATTGAATTTTTATTACTTATACTTTATTTTACTTATTGTTTTAATTTCAATTGAGTTATTATATTATTTTCTATAACATATAGAGGAAGTAGGCGGAAGAATAATATTTTTTATTTCAACTAAAAATTTAATATTTCGTTTTAATCTGTATAGTTTAATTCTTAAAGTCTTACTCCTATAGTCATTAACGAGATGTGTCATTTTTAGTGATATACATATTTTATAGTATGGGATATTTTTCATCAATAATTATGTGATTATGTATATTTATTATTCTAGTATTTTTTATATAATAAAAAAATAATACAAACATTTATAGTCGAATGAATTTATTTATTCCATGTGATTGATTTGATAAAAATATTTTTAATCTAATTTTCGAGTAAAACTAAAAAATATTTTCTGTTACACATTTATAATTTCGTTCATTGAATTTTTTATCATAATAAATTTAAAATAAAATAAATAAAAACCAATGAAAAATAATTTCCCGATAAAAGACATATTATTAAAAGTGGTCTTTAGGACTCAACATATTTTTTAATATCCTTGATCAGGGAGGAAATGTTTTCTCTTCTATGTTATTTATTACTTGGTATTATTTTGTTTCAATGATTTTATAAATGATGATACACAATATAAACATGATTTATGTACTATATTGGAAACAATATTTTAAAACTATTAACTGTGAACAAAACCATTAATTTGAATACATTATAATCTTATAAGAAACATCAAAGTACTTTTTTCTTTCCAGATGTCGTGTATATTATCCTCCTCAACCCTAATCGTGTGTATTTGTAATTCATTTCCTAGAAAACATGTTAAGGGAAAGTGGATTTTTTCATTATTTACATTGGAAAACATTATAAGTATATTTAAAAACAAAATGAAAATTTTATGTATATTTTCGTTAATATCATACAAATTATTTAATGAAACTATAATTTTACTTCAATTATAAATAAAATATATTTCAGAAATATTAAAATATATTCTTTATACTAATTATTGTATTATTCATTATTGAAAATAAAATTCGATTATGTTTAATAAAAATGATGTGTTTTGATGGATGGATCTTATATAAGCTTATTGACCAGTGTAATAAAATTCTCTGAAAAATGTTAATAATGGAATATAATTTCATGAAACAAATCAATTTTTTCATCATTTTTTAATAATTTACCAAACATATATCACCTAGTGATTCCCTATATTAATAACTCCTTATTTACATGTGATTGTAATTCTTTAATGGGAAACTAGAAAATACTCAACCATATGGACAATTTACCCCATGAAAAAATTATATCTATATTGAATAAAAAATGTTATACATGCATTGGAACCTCACAATTTCTAGATGACGAACCAAATCACCCGTAAAATGCACAAAATTTAAATAATACATATATTACAAATCCTCTATCACATTTAATTGATGTATCTTACTATACTCCACAAATTTAATTTTTTTTATAGAATTACAATTCAACCACATCGATCCATGAACCAAGAACTAAAATACACCTCATGGAATGAATCCTGAAAATCTAGATATCATCATCACCAACCACATCAAATGAGAAATCCAAAATAAATTACACCCATATCACCTCTAGAACAGTTTTATCTATTTTGTAAAAAATATCATCTCATATCCAAATGACATTATATAAAAAATACTCATAGAAATAAATTTTCAAAGTATATTATGTGATATAAATTAAAAATAATATTAACAAGAAAAACAATAAAATCATTAAATAATATAAAATATATTATCTAAAAAATTGAAAAATAAAATTTCAATAAAAATGAACAACAATACATCTATGACTAATAAATGATCATAAAATTCATTGAAACAAGAACATTTTTCACTACCGAGAAACCAATCCCCAGTATCATTTTGAACAATACCACTAATACTAGGATAAATTAAAACCCAATCAATAATATAAATATTAAATTCTAATAGAATAATGAAAATGATTCAAGAACATCCAATAAAACAGTAATGATTTGTTAGCCTCACAACAAAACCCCCATGAAAATTATCATAACATATTTATATCGTGATTAAAATGATATCAAATGAAAAATAATAAATTATAGAATATTCTTATTTTATTAATGTTATTACATCTATAAAAAGAAACATAAATAATAAAAAATGTTTCCTCTAACAAAATCTCTTCATAATTATAAATTTCTCTCACATCCATCTTGATTGAAAAATATGGGGTTAAAAATGTTTTAAAGGTCCAAAAAGGGAATATGTCTTCAATTAGTAACTAAATAACTAGTAGAAAACCACATATATAATATAAGGGAATGAAGTTTTTGTTTTATTAAATATGCCCAAAAAAATAAACAAAACAGACATAATGCGAAATCGAAACTTATTCCAATATTTGAATGATATCTCTAACTATAAGGAAGATGAATTCTATGAAAAAGGGAATATGGGAATTAAATTAGTAGAATTTTGTGAATGGGGGTAGATAAATTTCTTAAATTAGTGGAGGGGAAGATTAGGAACCTCAGAGAGATGAAATATGTTAACAAAAATTCCTATGTAGAATGGAGTCGTTTACAATATATATTTCTATCAATCACCATTATAGGTATATCCTATTGAGTTATATTTTAATAGTATTTATTAATAATATATTAATTTCAATGGAATATTCATATATTCTATTTCTATGTTATAAATATTGATAATTTAACGGTTGTTTTAATTTTTTATGAAAATTAATAATCTGGATGGGAGAACATATAAAAATCATGTTAAGTGTGAGGATAATTAAAATTAAACTAATTAGTTACACAAAAATAATTTAATTAATTATGATATTGGTATATTATTAACAAAAACATAATTATTTAATATTTACAAGTAGTCTCATGGTTTACTTGTTTACTTGTTTATGGAATTGTTTTAGAAAAATTATGGAAATTTTAATTTTATAATTTAAATGAATCCATAACTATTTTTTGTTATTCACTTACAAAAATTTTTATTTTCAATATTTATGAATAATCAGTTATAAAATTATATATCATTAATTTTTTTTAATTCAACCATTTAATTATTTATTGTTGATGACATAAAAAATAATTTGTTCTTTCTTATTAAACAGGTAAAAATAATAAACATGAGTTTTTGTTTTTATAAGATTAATGAGGTTGATAATTAAAATTAGAATAAAATTTTAAACGACATGGATTTTGTTATATACTATACTAATGATATTGTTGTCGAATCATTATATCACATATTTTTAAAATGGAATATCCTCATCTATTTTATAGGTAATATTTTTATGATAGATAGGTTCTGCAAATTGGAACTATATTTTCCTACTACTACTATAATAAATAATCACACATGGTAGATGAAATGAACAACAATATGTCCAATATGATTATAAGAAATAACAATAGTTCAATATGTTAATTAATAAATGTTTATTATATATTTACATAATTTATATCCATTGTAATCTATTTTTTTGTTGATAACAAATAATACATATGTAAGTTGTGATTCCAAGAGAAATAGTGTTGTTGGAACTAATTGTTTGGGAAGAAATTAATACCATTCACTACAACATCTAATCGATATTATGATATGGATGATATGGAATATAAGATTTATGGTGATTGAATTATTTGAAATATAATATCATCAAATATTTTTTTCATCATTATAATTATTTAAATTCCACATTTATAATAATTTTAATATATATTATCATATTTACTTGTTTAATGATTTTATGGTATATAATTATAATAATGAAGTAATTAAATTTTATTTTGTATTTATTAATAATTTATTTAATTTATCCACCGTACCATTATTTTTTAAATTTATAAATAAAGATTATATTTTTTTAAAAAATATGATTCATTTTCTATTATTTAGTAATTACATGGAATAATTTTTTTCTCATAAGATTTTTTTATCATATAAATTGTTACTTCTAAAACATTTAATCATTTTAATTTTTTTGTCCATATCATCATATGTTCCAAATAAGATAAGATAATTTTAGAAGACCTAGAATATTTTTTTGGGAGCCTTGTATTATATATTATGCATTCAATCATTTTATTAATGACAGAAGTCATGTGGAGAATAAATTAAATCAAAAGTAATTATATTTGAGGTGATAAAAAAATGTAGTAATGTAAATATTTCTATTGAAGGAATATTTTCTTTTATTCACCCCTTTATGATAATGTTCCTATATATTTATGAAAATTAATAAATAGTGTTCCCCCATATAATGAATTATCCTCCATAGTTTTCTTATTTGACAAGTTACAATATAAATTTTTGATAAAGTATTAGAACAATGGGACATCGTAGTATCCACCTTCTCCACGATCCATGGATTTTGGAATCTGAATATTAATACTAAAAATGGATTTATACCACCATTATTAAAATAACATATGTCAGTTTAATCATAATGAAGTAAAAAAATAAAATCAAAAACCTTTCTTTAAGAGTGAATCTTGATGGAAATTTGGAATATATAGTTGATAATGGATGATAATTATTTAAAACATGATAATATAAATGATGATATAAAAATAGTATTTCAAGAAGGAATCAATATGGATATAAGACATGTAAATGTCCCACAAGTGATGAATATTTCATCAGGAAATAATTTTCCTAATTGGTATAATTTTATTCAATATCTATTTTCTCATTATGATTTTATTTTAATTTTTTTTCAATATATTTCCCCATTATTTTATGATTCTATTTGAATGATGGGGAAATAAATTCATTTGTTAGGGAAGGGAATGATCTCCCATTTAATTATTGATTCCTTTTTCAATATTAATCAATCCACTTTTCTCTACATAACATTTTAATTATCAATGTCAATTTAAATCCTTGATTTTTATTCTTTATTTGGTTGTTAACGTGTTTAGTTTTACTTTTTATGTTGATGATAAATATTGTCTCTCATTATGGTGTAGTTTTTATTAAAAGTTATAAATACCTTGGAGGTGAGGGTCTAAAATTTTATAACACATTTATATGAGGAAAATGATTCACTTTCAGAATTCAAAATTTCATAGAAATCATATTAGTTAATTGATATGTAATAAAAGATGTATATTATTTACTATAATACACAAAAAAGGGGGTTTTTAAATTAATAATTATTGTTATGCCCTTCTCTAAAAATCTATATATCTAATGTGTTTAGAAACATTAATTAACGTATCATTCAATGACCAAATACACATGATTGTAAAACCAATTTAGGAAAAGGATTACATTGTATTTGGAAAATGAACCATATTACCATAATATTTCACATAATTAGTTTTCAAACACATTGGTCCATTTCCTTATTTCTCATTAAAATTCAAAAACACAGATCAATATCATTTTTCATTGACAAACTCAAAAGTGAAATTTTAATCTTTTGAGAACTCTTCAATTAGTTACTGATTAGGTTTTAATATTCCCTATTTTTATAACACCAAATGATTTTATATAAATTCTATTAATTTAATATCTTATGTTTGACACAACCCTAGGCTAAAACAAACAGTTATTAAATGTTAACATAAACAATGAAATACTAATATGATCGTTTGGAATAGTAATCTGACCATTAGGAACTGTAATGCGAATATTATATTTATAAACACACAATAAAATTATAAATTAAATTTTATTTTCTAATAAATGAAATATGATATATAATTATATCATATAATCAGTAATTATTTAAAAAAATGTTAACTTATGAGTTGGGATTTTGGAAAATGGTATGCGTTTATATAAAATATTATTCATAATATAATAATTTAAAATCAATTATATTTTCAAAAAATATAATAAAAAATAAATATCTTTTTCAAATTATTATAATGTTATTTTATGACAAATTATTTAATTTCACATATTTTATTAAAATATGTTATAATTTTTAAATTAGTATTTTATTAAAAATTGTTTTTTTAATTTAAAATTAATTTTTTCATCAATAGAAAACTATTATCAAAATTTTTAGTCCACATATTTAAATTTTCACATCAAAAAATGAGTTCAGTGATTTTTTGGGATTTTATTGAAATAATTAAATTAAGTGTGTGTAATGAATTGTGGAAAATTATCATTTTTTAACGAAATTATTTATTGTGTCTTGGATGAAGTATGAATGAGGTAATAAACCATTATTTTGAAATAATATTCACGAGTAAAATGAATTAGTTATAATAACTATCACCATTGACTGTCTTAATCTAAAATAATAAATTAATGAATAAAATAATCAAAAACACTCCCCTCATTTCCCTATTTATAACATCACTCACTACCTATTCCCCTCACAAATTTAAAGCATTTCTTATTTTCATATTTCTTCCAAATTCACTTCCCAATCCTCTACTGTATGTCCATGACATTTTGGTAACCATAAAGTAACAAACCTATGTTCCTTAAGGATATTCTCAAGGAGAAAAAGTTTGAGAGGTTAAATCATTTATCGCTTTATTTTAACTTATTTTATTTTCTAATCTTCTCATAATATACCTTTACCAGAGTTTAATTACAACTGTATTATATTATATATACTATTTATATATTTTTTGTAATGAAATAATACCTCATTAAATCCATTCTCTCCCATTTTTATTCAAAACATTATAATATCATCAGTGATGGGTCGATTTACCGCGATCATGAACAAGGTATTTTTATATTCCATTACCTCCTTCAAGGATGCTCACTAAATTATTATTCTGATTATTGAATATTTTATTATATATATTATAAGATAAATATTGTTTTAGATCAAATATTTAAACATGATAGAAAAAAATGATATAATTTTTGATGGTCGTAAAAACTGCTAAAATAAATTAAATCATTTTCATTAATGTTTTCTAAAATGATTCAATATCATACCATATAAAAAATTGATATATCATAAAATTATATGTTTTGTAAAATAATTAGTTTTTTATAGTTTTAATTTTTTAAAACTATTCCAATTTGACATGAACATCCTCTCTTTTATTCAAGTGAACTAATCATGAAAAACAATGAAAACAAAAAATCCCAAAATAATTAAATATTATATTATAACTCATTAAATAGGAATATGTGTTATTAATTGAAATATACTAAATAATATACACTTTTATAAGTTTTTAGTTATTAAATAATGGATTTATGTTTAATTTTTGGGACATTTTGTTCCATTGAAGATAGCTTTCATACAAAATGTAAGGGATTTCATAACCCTATTTTCATTCATTAGGATAAATTTTTCCATAATTAGAAATGTTATGAAAAGTATATATTTGAAGAAATTTATAATTTTTTTAATGTGTATTTAAATATATTTTTTTTATTTATCACTCATATTTATTTCTTGGATTTATCCCCAATCCATTAATATTTTAGAACCCCAAACATATTATGGTATGTTTCTCTTAAATCAATTCGATGAAAGCCTAAATTTCATAAAGCACTAATTTTATTTAAATCAACACTTATTTATTTAGAATATAGTTTTACCCTTACCACTAAACTTATATTTTCCACTTGTGTGTTTTGAATTTTTCAAATTAGACATATACGGTTGTGTTTTGGACAATATTTAGAGTCTAATATAATTAACATAATTTTGGGTAATAGTAACATACCTTAATGAGTAGTAACCTACCCTTATAAATATTAGCTTACCCTTTTTAGTAGTAATGTGAATCTTATGAATGGAATCTACCCCATGAATGTATAATTAAATTTAGGAACCTTAAAAATAATGATGAATAATTTTAGTGTTTATATTTACCAATTTAACAATGAATTCAGTTAAAAATATAAAATATTTATATGTAGAACTTATTTTTTAAAAATAGACTTCATTTTTTGGATAGTATATGTCAAAAATTGTTTGGTTAAATTATTGGGATTTTTCCGGAAAACATGAATTTTTAATTAATTATAAAATGATATAATTTACGATAAATTATAAATAAGGGATTTATTGATTTATTGATGATGATATGTTATTTTTAGACCATGTGGGGAGAATTAACATGAATTTATTATATTTATAGTTCATGAAATACTTATTATTCCATGTCTTTTGAATAATTAATAAACTAATAATTAAAAAATTATGAAAACCCTTATCTCATCTACTATAACCCCCCACTCCTTCTAATCTTAACTCCTCTCAAGCCTTATTCCATTGCAATATTCATCCAAAATCTCTCCCCAATCTCTTTCCCCACGTCCAAAATCCCCTAGTATCATCATAATACCAAAACCTATCCCTTTAATATTTTCAATAAGGAGGAAGCATCAGGAGTTAAATTTATATTTCAAATTCAATCTTTTTTATTATATTATTGTCTTTGTATTTCATTCACCTCCTCCCTTCAATAAAATAATATGATAACTCTAGTAACATACATGTAATGTAATTTTTTAATTCTAATGTGATATTTAATTATCTTTTATCCATTCATCACCTTTAATTTGAATAAAATGAATGAAATATTTGACATGTTCTAATTTTTCACATTCACAGACAATTGTTTATCAATTTAAATCATTATAATTAATTCTGGTCAAGAAACGGTTTACGTTATGGATAAACCAGATTATTATATATGTTATATATAATTTTTTTAACTGTAATCCTTTTTTTCAAATGGTATTGATTTATAAAGAAAACATGTTCTTTTTAATCAAACCCACTGATTAACAAAAATAATTGTCACTATGGTTTTATATAATAATTAAAATTCACTCCAAGTAACCAAATAAGATTTAAAAAAATTTAATTGGATAGATTTTAACTTATATATATAACTTCAATTCTGGACAACAACTATTATCTTACATGTTTTTTCCAAACATGAATATAGGGAAACCGATCATTAAAATAATGTAAACAAATGAGCTCGAACAATGAAATTGAACCTCATAACCAATCAAAACTGTTATAAAAGAAAATTAAATAATTATAATAATCCAATTAAATATATAATAGGTTCTAGAATAATTAATTAAAAAACCAAATTTTTTTATTTTGGTCATTAATAACAAGTGGAGAACACAAACAGATTTAAGGTATGTGATCCTCTCTCAAAATTTTGTTTAAGAATCTCCCCTATGTTGTACTCTGTTATTTTTAATACCTATGACGAATAATGTTTTATCCCCTCCCCCATAATTCCCCTATCATATAGAAATAATGGGATACGAATTTAACTCTCATTAATCGCTCTTAAGAACACTTGTTGCCATTGCAAAAATGTTTGTAAGGGGTTTTCTCATATAACATTCAATTCAGGTGGTTTTCTATTTTTTCCCACTTATTTCTTATCTGTGGAATATGTATACATCCATTTTATATATATAATCATTATTAAAATTATATTCAAATTATTCTGTGATTCATTTTTGGGTTATTATCTTTTATTCCTATGAACCAATTGTTTACAACGTGGTAAAGAGTTTTATCACAATTTACACTTCAATGTGACATTATTAGTATTGTTCACGTACTATTTCTTAAGGGGTGTACCCACTTCCCATTTGAGATCACATTGAAATTAAAATTAAATTTAATTTAATTTTATATATTCTCATATCATGGATATGGTTAATTTCAATGATGTATACTATTTTACATACAATATTTATTTTGAAAGTTGTTTTGGGAGTGTAAATATTGAGGAATTAGTATCCTCTATTCTATATG